>OX328113.1:13924900-15124900 GCA_946811185.2 Hippopus hippopus | reverse complement strand
ATGGATATACATACAGATCAATCATGGTAAAGTCACTGTAATGGCACAGGGTTGTTTTTTCACAATGTATTTTCTTTACAGCTTTGTAAACTTAACGTATCCCATTACCATAGAATTTCGTGTGCAACAAACCTGAGAAAGAAGGCCTTTGACAACACTGGTAATCACTGGTAACCAGCATTTTCTCCTTTTCCCACAATGTTTTGGACCCTTTCAAAGACTGATTTTGTCACATGTGGCATGCTTTTTTTGTCGTCTGCAAATACTTTCAATTTTGACAAGTCTCAGAGTTTTGTTGTTTAGTTAATGTTATGAAATTAACATTGAATTAGGAAAAAACTCCAATTATTTCATGCTTTCCAATAGGTTATCGAGATATGTCGGTGAAATATTTTGCGATATTTCATGGATACGACCAGTGAAAAACTGATTTTTTTATTTTAACTCTTCAATTGAAGGCGGAAACAGTTGTTCCCGTGCACTAGTTACCTAGGTAAAATGCGCGTGCCTCACAACCAGATGGAAATATGACGTAATTTACCTTACATTTCTCGCGCTTGACGTAATACTGTAATGCTTTGCTATGCGGAGGGGGTATGCCACGGGAAATAACAGAAAAGAACTGTACTGGAGTTTGATTAAGTTCTCCCCAGAAAGGGTTAAAAGCATGAAATAAATAGAATATTTGTTTTTTTTTTCGTTGAAAGATCGAAATTTATTTCATCTCGTGAACATCATCGGTAATATTTTCACTTGTGGCTGCACCTCTTGTGAAATGCACCACTCGTGAAAATATTACCGATTATGTTCACTCGATGAAATAAATTTCGATCTTTCACCGTAAAAAACAAATATCCTCTATGTATTACTATTTCAAGTTTGTTTTGGGCAAGATATGTAACAAAGCAGCTGGTTACCAGCATTTTCTCCTTTTTCCCACAATGTTTTCAAAAGGCTACTTTCTCACGGTCGTGAAAAGTCGTGATTGTGTGGTAAAGGGTTAACCCTTTTGATTCAGCCAATCATAACTTGTGTTACTTTCAAATTTAGAAAATCTTAGAGAACAAGACCAAGAATTTTTTTAGGAACGGTTGGCGAATACAGACACTGCCTGCAAAGGCAACCAGAGTCAGATTCATTATAAGAGTTACATGACTTCTATCTTTTGTTAACCCTTTACCACACAATCCCGACTTTTAATGACCCTATGAAAGAAGCCTTCTGAAAACATTGTGGGGAAAAGGAGAAAATGCTGGTAAACTTTTCCCACAATGTTTTCTACCCTTCCAACAACAAATTTCAATTTTTCAGCCACATTTATTTTGTCGTATGCAAATGCTATCAATTTGGAATGGTCTAAATTTTGTCGTTTGGTAAAGATTTAATTAATCTTTACCACAAGACAAAAACTTAGACTTGACCAAATTGAAACTATCTGCCAGGGGACATCATTCAATGTGGATCAAAAGATGGAATTTCTTTTGGTAGGGTAGAAAGCACTGTTGGAAAAAGGAGAAAATGCTGGCTGGTTACTAGCAGTTTTTCCTTTTCCCACAAGGTTTTCAAAAGCCTATTTCATCAGGGTCGTCAAAACTCAGGACTGTGTGGTAAAGGGTTAAAAGGTCCACCAAGACAGGTTTTATTGTATACATATGGAATATTATGTTGTAGTAACTTTCCTGGTGCTTCTATTTCATTCAAGCAGCATGAAAAAATTTCTTACCACTCCCGACCAAAGGTCGAGCCAGATGTCAAAATTTTTTTAGGTAGCGAGAAGCAAATACAAGCACCAGGAAAGTTACTACAAAATAATATTCCTTTTATTATATGCCTACAACTTTCAAGGACGAAATTTGCAATTGACATTTTATTCGAAAATGGTAAAAAAAAATTAGACAGTTAATGGTCTGGAGGGAAGTAACTTTGTTTTTATGAATGGCGGATGAGTATTATAATGTAACATTTTGACAAATCAAATCGCAAATCAATGCATGCTTAATCCATGTGTGTGTTATGTCATCATACCATATCTTGAACCATTTTTCACAGTTTGTAGATACCGATTTTTTTTCTGTTGTGTGCGTTACTTTATCCGCTATCACGCTTGTATTTGAATCGGAAAATTAACTGGCATATATAATAAAATACAGTATTCCCATCAATATTACCATATCTTGAAGATTTCCCCTGGTTAAGTTTAGACAGAGAAATGGCTGTCAAATTGTTCCTACATTCCATTCCTGTATAAATCCAACACTAACATTGTTTTTTCTTCCAAACATTCACTCAAATTATTCCACATTCACATTTACCACTGTTTTAACTCTTTACCAAACGACAAAATTTTAGACTGGTCCATATTGAGAGCATTTGCAGACGACAAAAATAAATGTGACTAAAAAATTGAAATTGTTTAAGGAAGTGAAGAAAACATTGTGGGAAAAGGAGAAAATGCTGGTTACCAGCATTTTCTCCTTTTCCAACAATGTTTTCAAAAGGCTTCTTTCACAGGGTCGTTAAAACTCGGGATTGTGTGGTAAAGGGTTAAATCCTCCTTCTACTTTAATAATTCATTTATTTCTATTATTTTCCACTATTTAAATCCCTCCTTCCACTTAACCCTTTACCAAACAATCCCTGGTTTTTACGACCCTGAGATAGAAGCCTTTTGAAAACATTGTGGGAAAAGGAGAAAATGCTGGTAACCAGCATTTTCTTCTTTTCCCACAATGTTTTCTGCCCTGCTAGAAACAAATTTCAATTTTTGTGTTAAATTTATTTTGTCGTCTGCAAGTGCTTTCAATTTGGACTAGTCTAAAATGTTGTCGTTTGGTAAAGAGTTAACTCATTTATCTCCACCATAATAGTCTGCTTTTTACAGTGTCTTTGCAGTCCTGACAAACTATTATTTTAATCCTAACTTTTTCAGTGCCAAGTATATGAACCATACCCTTTTCTACTGCTGTAAAATCTACAGTAACTCGGAAGTCTTTTTTTTATCTTAACTCCTTACCACTAAAACAACAAAATTTTAGACCAGTCCAAATTGAAAGCATTTGCAGACGACAAACTAAACATGATTCAAATATTGAAACTTGTTTTGGGAAGGGAAGAAAACATTGTAGGAAAAGGAGAAAATGATGGTTTAACCGGCATTTTCTCCTTTTCCAACAATGTTTTAAAAACGCTTCTTCCCCAGTGGATTGTTTGGTAAAGGGTTAAAGGCTTGCCTTAACTCTTTACCATATAACAAAATTTTGGACTAGTCCAAATTGAAAGCATTTGCAGACATCAAAATTACTTTGACTCAAAAATGGAAATTTGCATTAGGAAGGGTATAAAACATTGTGGGAAAAGGAGAAAATGCTGGTTACCAGCATTTTCTCCTTTTCCCATAATGTTTTCAAAAGGCTTCTTTCTTAGGGTCGTTAAAAGTTGGGATTGTGTGGTAAAGGGTTAACAAGCAGACGGAATAGATCCAGGATCGGATTATGAATTCTGAACAGTCTGATCTTTATCTATTCCATCGGATAAAGGCTCTTTATTCGCCTACGGCTCCAAAAGGATTAAAACTTATCTTACAAAAATAAAATTTGCCTATAAACAATGATATAAGAAATGGAATGAAAAACTTGGACACACAGTAATTTTGTAAGTTCTTCAGGCAAGTATATTGTACTACATAGCAGACAGTGTAGATTTTTATCTTGAGTTGTATTGTCCACAAAAAGTAAATGTTACTGCTTTATGACAAAATTTTAGACTTGTCCAAATTGAAAGCATTAGCAGACAACAAATTGAATGTTACTTAAAACATGTAATATGCCTTTTGTAGCATATAAAACATTATGGAAAAAAGATAAAATGCTGGTTACCCAGCATTTTTTTTCCTTTTCCCACAATGTTTTCAAAAGCCTTCTTCCACAGGATTATTAAAAGTCGGGACTGTGGTCAAGGGCAGTGACTGCTAATTGTATGAAGTTCCCGTTAGTTTGACAGAATTTTGACAGAGTTTTCTGTTCATTATTTATAGGGTTTATAACTATGGCGGCATATTTCTGCCACGAGATATAAGATAGTTATCATGATAATTTTAGAAAACTATCACGATAAATTAAAGTTTGATGGAAATTTTATTAAAGTTAATTAAAGTTTCCTGAAAAAAAAATATCACGATAAACTTAATATTTTAACGCAAAATTTCTCAGCCGTGCACAAAGCTGGCATTTGAGATAAAATTATCGTGATAGTTCTATCTGTTTCTCGATATATATAAATAGAAAATTCATCATTTGGATGAACTCAGTAGTTTTTGACTTCACAAGACTGCAGTAAGTAAAATTTCGAATCATTAACAATTTTAGCTTAATTGGTAAATTTCGACAAGACTCGAAATGAACAGAAGTCTGTAAAATCACAAAGATGACTAGAAATGCCTCCTACGAACAACTTTAAAGCCATTCAGGGAAAAGAAGAATTCACAAGGTTGTAGACGAAAATGTTCCCAAACCGATCTAATTATAGATACCGTGAATGTCAGTTACGGGCCTGAGAGCAAAAAAAAATCATGATAACAGTTAGAATTATCGCGATATTTTTATCGTGAAATTTCTTATTATCTAGATAATATTTCCAGGAAACTTTGTTTTATCACATTGGTTCTCTTAAATTATCGCATTAGCTATGTCGTATCTCGCGGTAGAAATATGCCACCATATATAACACTTCAGTTGCAGGCAATAAAATTTCAAGTAGGTAGTCATGAGCTTTGTTTGTCTCTTCAACCTATTCTCAGGTAATAAAATTGATAAAATCCAGTCAACTCTTTACTATGTACAACACAAGCCTGAGTGTTAAAGACCTTGAGGAAGAAAGCCTTTGAAAACATTTTAAAAATAGGAGAAAATGCTGGTAACCAACATTTTCTCTTTTTCCGAATATGTCTTCTACCCCATTAGGAACATATTCCTTCATTTGGGCCACCTGTGTCATCTGCAAATGCTTTCAATTTGGATTGGTCTAAAATTTTGTCGTTTGGTGAAGAGTCAAACTCTCTGATGACACAGACAACAAATTAACTGTGTCTCAAATGATCAGGTTCAGCTTTAATACAGTACTAGTATCCCGAAAAAAGGAGAAAATGCTGATTACCAGCATTTTCTCCTGTTTCCACAATGTTTTCAAATGGCTTCTTACTGACGGTCAACCTTTATCCTACTATTTTTCTTCCAGTGGCTGGGACTTTAACCCTTTACCACATGGCAAAATTTAAGACCTATCCAAATTGAAAGCATTTGCAGAAGACAATGTCATAGTGGCTCAAATGATGCAACTTTTCTTTGATAGGGTAGAAAACTTTGTGGGAAAAGGAGAAAATGCTGGTTACCAGCATTTTCTCCTTTTCCCACAATGTTTTCAAAAGGCCTCTTCTTCAGGGGCGTTAAAAGGCGTCATTGTGTGGTAAAGGGTTAACAGATTCCAATGTAACACATTATCATACTCATTAAATTATCCATACTTTCAACTGGTTAGATTAACATTTGCCTGCATTTTGACTACCGAATTGTTTACATTTGGCAGCTGGTGTGCCTTTAATCTTCTTCAATTTTGTCACATAGGGTAGTTTTTACCCTACTTGAGCTTAAAACAAATAAAATAAAAAAAAAATCAGTTGGTAATACGATCCTAAACATTGCAATATATACCTGTAGTTATTTTTATGACCTTTGATGTCGATGGGCCGTAAAACATCATCCATTCAGCTATTTTTATTAGAACATTTCACAGAAGCATCAATGTTGATCAAAGACCTGACTGCACAACCATTGCAATCTGATCTTAATCTACACCATTTGTAAAAGCAATTAAACATGTGATAATTGCTCTAAATGCAAATTCAATAGTCAAAATTAACTACAATAATAAATATTATGATGAAAAATCTCATATTCCTTCACCTTCACCTGACATTCCCATCTTTTAACGACCCTGAGGAGGAAGCCTTGTAAAACATTGTGGGAAAAGGAGAAAATGCTGGAAAGCAGTATTTTCTAAGATCCCCTTCTAAGACAGATTCAATCATTTGAGTCCAGTAAATTTGTCTGCAAATGCTTTCAATTTGGACAGGTCTAAAATTTTGTCGTTTGGTTATAAGTGTTAATTTTACAGAATACATAACATTACAAAATACATGTACCGTAGTCTTATGTTTTAATGACCCTGTAGAAAAAGACCTCTGAAGACACTGTGGGAAAAATAGAAAATAGTGGTAAGCAGAATTTTCTTCTTTTCATGTAATGTTTTTAATCCTTCCACAGACAAAGTTCCCCATCTGAGATGGGTCCAATCTGTCGTCCATAAATGTAGACTCTTTCATGTTCAAAATACAATGCAGATGACAAATGTAAAGACTGGTACCAATGAATTGTAGTTCTTTGACAGGGTGGAAAACATTGTGGGAAAAGGAGGAAATGCTGGTTACCAGCATTTTCTCCTTTTCCCATAATGTTTTCAAAGGGCTTCTACCTCAGCATTGTTAAAACTAGGGATTATTTGGTAAAGGGTTAACTACTTCAAAGATAACATCTGACAGCTGGATCCATAATAAGACTGCAGAGTCTGTGCATTCTGATCTTGATCTGCACAATTCATAAAATGATCCACTCTAGATAATTCATGTATACATGAACCTTTACCACAAATATAAATTTGGGCTTACCCAAATTGAAAGCCCTTTCAGATGACAAGTTAAATGTGACTCTATTGGCAATTTGTCTTTTAATTAACCCTTTCACACACAATCCCAAGTTTTAGCAACTCTGGGTAAGAAAGCTTATGAAAACATTGTGGGAATTGGAGAAAATGCTGGTAACCAGCATTTTCTCCTTTTCCCACAATGTTTTCTATCCAACCAAAGACAGAAATCACCTTTTGGCTACATTTCTTTTATCTTCTACACAATGCATTCATTTGCATCTAGTCCAAAATTTTGTCTTGCAGAAAAGAGTTGAAGGATAGGAAACATTACTGGCAAAGGACAAAGTAATGATGACTAACATTTTCTCCTAATTCCGCAATGTTTTCAAAAGCCTTCTAACTCAGCCTTGTAAAAAACAGGACTGTTTGGTACAGGGATAAGAGCTTATGAGTAAAGTGTGGCAGTTTAAAGGACAAGCATAACATTACAGTATCTATTTTGATTTATTATTTGGGACACAAAATTTCACCCTTTACCGCACAATAATGTGTTTCAAAGTCCCTGTAGAAGAGGCCTTTTGAAAACAATGTGGAAAAAGGAAAAAATGCTGGTAACCAGCATTCACTCCTTTTTCCCCACAATGTTTTCTGTCCTTTCAAAGACAAATCTCACCATTTGAACAAGAATCAATTTGTTGTCTGCAAATGCTTTCAGTTTGGACCAGTCTAATATTTTGTTGTATGGTTATCCCTGAATTTTTCTATAAGCTAAAAGACATACATTTTGCAATGTGTCAAGGCTGTTTTAAGATACGAATTCTACACTATGAACACAGTGTAAAGATCAGACTGCACTTTTTTCAGTCTGATCTTGCTCTCCACTGTGCACACCTTTGTCTTTGTCACAGTTCCATATTGGCCAATATATAGGAAAAATATTTTCCCAGAACAGTTTTTTGAAATGAAGTATCTTCAACATACTTACTGACTTGCCATTGTATATACATGTAATTATTAAAGGCCCAGTAATGGCCAAAATATCAAAGCAGGTGTCAAAATACATTTAAATTTAAATAATACCATTTAAAAGTACAAAAAATATTGTGGAGATGACAGTGTGTTATCGTGTGGTCAGGCCATGTGTTAGTCACTAGCAGAAAAACAGAATTTTAAAATCAGGCAAAAAGTAAACAACACAGCTACCTGGCAGGTTTTAACCTAGTTTTGAAATTAATTTCTCTGTCAGCAACTAACACTTGGACAGACTTTACAATAACAGATTGTCATCTTTACAATAATTTCCATACTTTTAAATGGTATGATATAAATTCAAATGCATTTAAACACCCGCTTTGTTTACTTCTGGGCTTTATTGTTACTTTTGTTAAACAATATTAACTTGCAGATCCAATGCAGTCCAGTCTTCCTCTTCACTGCCAAAACCTGTATGCTATGTGCTGCACAGTAAAACTGAATGAATGCAAACATTTTTCAGTCACTGTATTACCAAAGTTTTTGGGCCTTCTCCAAGTTTAAGCTTGTAACCCTTCTTTGCACAACATCTGGATTTCTTTTTGAAAATGAGCCATTTTCTGTGAAAAGGGGGTTTAATGCATCTACAAAAAAGTGTAAAATCAGGTCAGACTGAGCAGTTCAAGCCAGCTGACCTGGATCAAAACTATTTTGCTTTCAGTAAATTTTCTGCATGTTCAAGGACCATTCTACCTCATGATTCAGTCAGTTGTTAGATAAGATACATTTTATCAATCCAGAATTGTGATGACTTGCTTGGTATAACCCATCACATAGACTGATTGATTGAATGGCGTTTCACACCGCTTTAAACATTATTTCAGTCATATCACAGCGAGATTTCAACCAATAACGGCACTGCCATGTAAGGGGGTTGTCCCAGAAGCATGTAGAATTTTTCTAGAACTTAACTATTTTTAAACAGTTTACTACTAAAATTTGGCCACATATAATTAGGTATATCATTGATATAAATCCCATCAAAATATAATGATTTAGTAAAAACGTTATAAAGACTTTCCAAACACAACTAAGTGCCACCCTGCATGCAGCATTATAAGGTTACTTTGAACAGTCACCTTAATCCTTTACCACACAATCCCAAGTTTTAATCACCCTGAAATAGAAGGCTTCTGAAAACATTGCGGGAAAAGGAGAAAATGCAGGTAACCTGCATTTTCTCCTTTTCCCACTATGTTTTCTACCCTTTCAAAAGCAAATTACAAACATTGAGGCACATTTATTTTGATATCTGCAAATGCTTTGAATTTGGACTAGTCTAAGATTTTGTCGTTTGGTACAGCATTAAACTTTTTAAAAGAAGTGGAATATTAGTGTGCTTCCATTGCACCATCTGTCTTGAATGTATCTATGAAAAATAAATGTGTTACTACTGTTATGTATAAAAACTGAAATCACGACCTCCTAAGAAGGCAAGAGTGTTCAAGTCTGGTGGAAAACAAATTTTTGTGTTTTTATGAAACCTGGAGGCATTTTGCTATTGCAGAGAGTACAAGACTGACAGACAATTAATTTTCATACTAATAACAGATAAAGAGGAGCACAGCATGGAGATGCCATTGATGCTCGGCTAAGTTGCTATCAGAAATGGACTGACTTTCAGTGAAAATTCCAAGTCAAAAAAAGGGGGCATATATTTTGATGGCCACCACACCTATGTAAAGGTAGTAGACCTACATAGCATATTGGAAGGCAATGAAAGATGGATGTTTGGACGATATGTAAACCTTACAGGAAAGAAGTACCTGTGCATGTAATTTCTTATTACAAGCAATTATACATGTTTTTTTCAAAAGTCAACTTACTGAAGGGGCCTAACACTGCAAACAGTATTTAGAAGAGTCTAAGTTATTTCACAGGTCACTATCATGGTAGACAAAATGTCAAATTAACTCTTTACCAGACAATAAGATTTTAGACTTGTCTGAACTGTAGGCATTTTCTTTTGACAAGTTAAATGTGCAGCAAACGATGGAATTGGGCCATGCAAAGATGGTAAAACATTGTAGGAAAGAGAAAAATGTTTGCTTCAATCATTTTCCCCTTTTCCCATAATGTTTTTCAGAAAATCTTTCCTTAGGGTCATTAAAACACTGGATTTTTTAGGAAATGGATTAAAAGCCAAATTTCTAACCCTTATCAGGTCAAAAAACATGAAAACTTTGACAATTTAATGAAAAATAAAAACACAAAAATCTTAATTATAAGTCAGCTTTAACTCAGAATATCTCACAAATTTTCTAGAAATCTCGCTATGAGACTATATTTAAAATTCTGTGCAGTCTGATCTTGACCTGCACAATTAAAAAAAGCAACAAAAGTTGTATTCTGCTCTCTAAGGGTTTTAATCTCTAACACTCAAAATAAAATTTAATCTTTTGTAATCTAGCCTACAAATACTTCATAAATATGTACTTAATTTTAGGTTGTTCTAACTATAACCATACAACCAACTATTTCCATTGCCACAAAACAATGACTTCAATGCTTCTACAGTATACATGTACACAGTTGTTTGGTAAAGGGTTAAGCCTCCTGGTAACCATTATTTTCTCCTTTTCCCACAATGTTTTTTACCCTATTAAGGACAAAGTTTGGCATTTCAGCTACCTTCAATTTGTGGTCTGCGAATGCTTTCAATTAATGGACGGGTCTAAAATTTTGCTGTTTGATAAAGACTTAAGTAAGCATATATTGAGCTACATAAGAAAGCAAACATGTTGCAATATACCTGTATTAAGCAAACACCTGTCCTAACCAAGCATAGTTATATAATTTTTAGTGCTTCCCTAAACCCTCTACCATAAAATCCTTGAGGAACAAGGCTTTGTAAATCATCAATGTTTTCAAACGCTTTCAAAAAGTAATCACAAGTTAACAATTTTTCATTTGTTGTCTGTAAAACTAATGCAATAGATCTATATTTCTTAAAATATCCTGGATAGTAATTGGTAGCCTATTTATCCACAAATATAATTTCGATATCTGTACCAACAATTGAGGGAAAGTCAACAACTGCCAACACAAGCCATTGCTTCTTTTCCCTATGTAAATGTATTTTTCATACAATTCAAAATAAAATGTTATCTATCTCTGAGAAGTTTCTGTAAAACTTGTACTGGATTTTGGCAGTTCTAAATGTCAACTTATACAGCAATGCTTCCCCCTGCCCCTCTCCCAGTGTCAGCTAACTAAAACTCCAATTTGCACACTGGACATCTGATTTATGTTGGCAAAAAGGGTTTTTTTTTTTTATCTTTTTCCCCACCTAATTTTACTCTAATACATGTACAACTACTCATGCAAAGAAAAGGATGGCAAACACAACAGTGAAAAAATGAAGCAAACATTTGTTTTTGATAAGATAAAGTAACAAACATAACAATATGGCCAAAGTACAAAAACAAGGGGGCAATAAAGTCACTGTGATACATAATGGCTAAGATGTCTTATAAACAAAGTGAATAAAGGCACTCGGTGATGAGATAGGTTGGTTGTACTGGGGTTTAACGCCACTTTAACAGCTAAGGTCATATCATGGCGGTCGGTGACGCACATGTGTTTCCTGGCTTTCTCACACCAGTACTAACACAACTTTCTTTCCAAAGCCACCGACTACTTTTCTCACATGCTTCAGCAGAGGTGAGAGGCGAAAATACGCCGGAAAGAAAGTTCGCCTCAACCGGGTATCGAACTCACAACCACCAGGTCATGAGTCCGACACGCTCACCACTGAGCCACCCGGGCGGGCTCGGTGATGAGATAGAGAGTCAAAGTGGCCACAACTAAAAGAGGAAGTGAACAGTGGTAATTTGACAATATAAAAATATGAGTCTGCCATGACATCTAGAGTAGACAAAATGAATGAAGGTACTGTTATAAGATAAAGATATGATGGCCATGGCATCTAGAGTAGATAAAATGAATGAGGTGTTGTTGCAAGATAGAGATTTGAGTTGGCCATGGCATCTAGAGTAGACAAAATGAATGAGGGTACTGTTACAAGATAAATATTTGAGATGGCCAAGATGTCTAAGACAAAATGAATGAAGGCACAGTGACAAGATAAACATATTAAGCGGCCATTACATCTTACAAAGTGAATGAAGGGACTGTGATATGATAAAGATAAGAGATGGACCAGATATAGACAAAGTGAATAAAGGCACAGTGACAAAATAAAGATATGAAATAGCCAAGACATTTAGTACATAAAATAAATGAAGGCAGTGACAAGATAAAAATATGTGATCAGGCAAAAAATGCCTTACAAAGTGAATGAAGGGACTGTGACAAGATAGAGAGATAAGAGATGGACCAGACGTATTATAGACAAAGTGAATGAAGGCACAGTGACAAGATAAACATATGAGATGGCCATGACATCTAAACAACAAACTGAAGGCAATGTGACATGACAATGATATGATATGGACAAGAACATCTAATAGACAAATGGAATGAAGGCACTGTGACAAAATAAAGATATAAGATGGACAAGAAATCCACAGGGACAAAATGAATGAAGGCACTTTGACAAGATAATGATATATGATGGCCAAGACATCTAACAGAAATAATGAATGAAGGCACTATGACATGATTAAGATATTAGATGGTCAAGACATCCAGATGGACAAAATGAATGAAGGCAATGTGACAAGATAGAGATATATAATGTCTAAGACATTTAACAGACAAAGTGAATGAAGGCATTGTGACAAGATAAAGAGACAGAGCAGCCAGGACAACTCTAAGAGAAAGACAGTCAAAGCACTTTGACAAGATAAAGATAAATAAGACATCAGAAAGACAATGTTAATGTAGGCACAATAAAGAGACAAAACATAAAAAGACAAAGTGACCAGACACTTTGATAAGATAAAGAAGCAAGACATCAAAAAGACAATGTGAAACACATGAAAAAATCATGGCCAAGACATCTAGACAGGTAAAGTGAATGAGGGCACTGTGACAAGATAAAGATATGGAGCAGCTAGGACAACTCAAAGAGAAAGACAGCAATGGCACTTTGACAAGTAAAGAAACAAGACACCAAAAAGACAATGTGAAATATTTCAAAACATAAATTGTAAAATATATTATATACCTGTTGATTCTGATCTAAAAGTAATCCCAAATTAAAATAGTTCAATCCACAAAGATCGATTTACTCAATATAAAACCTATTGAAAGTTATCAACACTAAAAAAAACCTTGGGTTGAAACACTATCCCCAAGAGAATAAGATAAACTCTTACAGTGTCACTAAAAACTACAGTTGCGTTTTTAGAAACTTTATATCAAGATCAGACTGCATAGAACATGGCCAGCCTGATCTTGGACCTACACTGTTTTTCTGTGAGATATTCTGATAAAAAATCATTTTTGATATTACAGTATTTAAGTCTTCTTACTGTATTACATTTTCATTTTTATATAATTTTGACCCAAAGGGTTATCTTTTTAACTCTATACCAAACGACAAAATCACAGACTTGTCCAAATTCAAAGCTTTTGCAGACAACAAATCAAATGTGGATTAAATGGCGGGATTTGTCTATGATATGTTAGAAAATACTGTTGGAAAAGGAGAAAATTACAAGGATGTTTACAAAACAATTCCCACAATATTTACAAAAGACTTCTTGCTCAGGGTTGCTAAAAGTCAGGATTATTTAGTAAAGGTTAACACATGTGCAATTTCAAAGCCTTTGCAAACAACAAATTGAACATATCTAAGATGATTGGATTCGTCTTGGAATGGATATAAAACATTGTGGGAAAAGGAGAAAATGCTGGTAACTAGTATTTTCTTCTTTTCCCATGTTTTCAATGCCTTGGGTTGTTAAAACAGTGGATTGTTTGGTAAAGGGTCAAGCCTCGAAAGCTGACTAAATGAAATAGACATTATATGCCAGGAGAAATAAACTTAACCCTTCACCACACAATCCCAAGTTTTAACGACCCTGTAGGAGTGGGCCTTTGTAAACATTGAAAACATTGTGGGAAAAGGAGAAAATGCTGGTAACCAGCATTTTTTCCTTTTCCCACAATGTTTTAAACCTTTTAATAGACAACTCACACCATTTGAGCTACATTCAATTTGTCATCTGCAAATGCCTGAATTTAGAGAGGCCAGAGTTTCGATATTAGACCCTGTAGAAGAGGGTTTTTGAAAACATTGTGGGAAAAAGAAAGAATGCTGGTAAGCAGCATTTTCTCCTTTTCCACAATGTTTTCAACTTTTTTCAAAAGCAATTTACATCATCTGAGCCACATTCAATATGTCATATGCAAATGGGCCATGCTCTGTGAAAAAGGGGCATAATGCATCTGCGAAAAGTATCGACCCAGGTCAGCCTGCGCAGTCCACGCAGGCTAACCTGGGCCGATACTTTTCGCTATTGGTAAATTTTTTGTACGTCCAAAGACCAGTCTACCTCATGATTAAATCAGTAGTTAAAAATGTGGATATTATGGATCCATAAGTATGTGATGGCTTGCTTTGTACCATGGATCACTGAGATGCATTAAGCTCCCTTTTGCCAGAGTGTGGCTCAAATGCTTTGAATAAAGAAAGACCCAAAATTTTGTTGAGTTTTAAAGAGTTAACTATTTCCATTTTATGGGTGTTTCGATCAGAATTTTAAACAGGATAGAGGGCATCAAAAAGTCAAGATCAGACTGCACAGAGTTGGGATTACCACTTCATGAATTTACTTCTAAAAAGGCAAGAATAACTGTACCCATGTAGTACTGAATAATTGCTTGATTATATGGTGATTAATGCAGTTTTCAACATTTCAATTATATTGCGACAGCTTATGCACCTAATTTGTACTTTCCTGGAGTTTCTTTTTGCTAGTACTTCGCATGATATTCTTCCCAAGCCACTGGCTGCAATCCCACATAACCATCAACGAAACAATGATCAGCAGTGAGAGAGGAATGAATCCCATCGCTATGACTATCATCAATCCTCGGAAAGATATTGGGCAAGCTTGGGATATGAACTAGCAATCCTCTGTTCTCAAGTCCTGTACACATGCTACCGACTGTACTACCCGGGCTCAACAAAGTGGTGATTAAATAAAATGGATTATTCTCTTTCAGTTCTACAGTTGCAGAAACGAAATGAAGTCTTTAGTTGTTCAAGGGAAATAACTTAAACATATCTCTCACCCCTGATATAAGATTTATCTACCTTTAGAAGCTTCTCAGTCAGAAGGATCAAGTTCTTTAACCCTTACAGCGCCATAGGCAAAAACAGTGACTTTTGCGGACAGCATAGATCAAGATCAGACTGCACAGAACATGCAGTCTGATCTTTGATCTATACCGTCCGCTTGTGTAGTCAAGCCTATACAATCAAAATCTTTGTAAGTTTGAGATGGGTTGTATTTAGAGCCGTCAAAAGAGGTCAAGTTTATTTATTTGGCGCTAAAAGAGTTATTAAATGTTAACTAAACCTTTTCCTGAATTACATACTCTGGTAGAACTGTAGATCAAGATGAGACTAAACCAAATATGCAGACTGATCTTGAGTCTGCATAGATCATTTCTTTTCTTTTTGACATATGAATTTGACAAAAACGTTAGTTTGACAGGTTTGGGTTTCTTCTTTAAAGTGTTTATTTCAAGAGATCAACAATTTCTTTGACAATAAAGTTCTATTTCCTGTGGTTTTTTTTTTATCTTTTTTGGTCAATATCATAATCACAAGTCAATATCTAAACAAAATTACGCAAGAAAAGAACTTCTGAGAGTTAAAGAAGCACTTTTCATCCTTCAGTCAAAGCCATCCCTGTTACAAAAATAGAAATGCATGCACCTGTTTTTGTCACTTGATAAAACCAGCATCATTAGAATTTGTCACCTTCTCCAAGTTGAATGATTTTTGTCTTATAAATTTATCCCTAAATTTACTGCACTAGTTGGTCAACTTATTAGAATAAAATCATTTGGCGTAAGACAAAACAAGAATATGAGATGAACAAATCTTATATATTTAATTTGTTAATATACAAATTGCTGGCTCTGAGATGCAGAAAACTTGAGTCTCATTCAGTTGATTGGAGCAAAGCAAATGGTGGGTCTGAAATGTGGTATTTCTTATACAGAAGACAAACATACTGTTTGGCCTAAAACATTTGATTAGCTAGAATGACTAGATGAAACATTGTAGATTTTCATATGGTTCCTTCATTGGTAATTTAACAAATAATACATGTACCTGTCCTAATGATGTGTGTACTTGTGCCTAGTGTCTATTTATAGCAATAGTCTCACATTGTCGCTAGCGTTACAGGATGGTTTTGTGTGAACAAAGTGGCCGAAGTCATGTGGGCCTTAGACACAGTGATGTGCTGAGACGAAACATCCAAATGTGGCACTGCGTCTATAATCACAATATGGCTATCAAAGGAAAGGATTAAGCTAAGGGATGAGCAAAGAAAAAGAATGAGATTTCAAATGCGATCAAGATACAGAAAGGGGGCAAGAACAAAAGATCATGGTAAATACCAATCTCTTTAATGAAGGACATAACTGATTCAATGTTCAGACAGGGTCAAAAAGGTTATTCATGCTGTGGACATTGAAATGCTTTGCTGGAATTGCTTGAAAATCAATGCAATACAAAAGAATATGTTGTAAAGTGTAAGGTTGATTGCACTGAATGCATTCAGATGCATCTTCTCTGCTTAATAACCAAGAGTGTGTCAAAATGTCTTGCCTTACAGACCTGTAAGTACTAAGTAGACTACCATTCCCGAAGAGCAGATTTAACAGACCAAAGCTTGTTGAAGATGTTTCTGTTCCACTGGGATTGCCATGAAGATTGGATTTAACTTGAAACAGAAGACTAATAATCAGTGTATGGGATCTTACGATTAGAAACAGGTAGGCCAAGAGTAGTTTTGCTGCCAAGCCCCTGTAGCTCAGTACAGGTAGCTTACAGGACCTGAGAACGCAGGATCCATCCCGGGCTTAGCCAATTTCATTTCCAGGATTCAGGGTTTTCCCTTGACTTTGTGATTTGGGGGTCATTTAACCCCCCTTCAAATGAAGAAAAGAAGACACACATATGAATTTTAAGGGTCATTTTGAAAATTTGAGGGTCAAAATTCAAAGAAACAGGGGGTCGTGGAAAACCCTGAGGATTGATGATAGTCATTGCAGCAGGATTCATTCCTCTCTCACAGCCGACCAATGTTTCGATGATGGCTATGTGGGAGAGCAGCCGGTGGCTTGGAAAGAATATTGTGTTGAGTACTGGTAAAAAAGAACTCCAGGAAAGCATGGATAGGTGCACTGGCCACAGGGATATAACTGAAATAATGTTGAAAATGGTGTTAAACACCATTCAATCAATCAGTAGTTTTGGCAGTACCATCGGCTTTCTCACTGCCTCTGATGCCAATATGAATTGAAGGCCAGCAAGAGACAAGTCAGTTTACAGAGGTAATTTTGTTGATACATTCAAAAGCATGGCAAACTAAAGGGCTCAAAAATTTCTGGTTTAAGAGGGCCTGCAAGACTGACGAGTCAGAGAAAATGAGGAAATGATCAGGCTTGGAGTGTTCTACTATGAGTCAAGGGTAAAAGCCGCTTAGGCAGAAAAGATTAAAGACTAGTAAGGAAAGCAGTATTTCTTGGTCCTTTTCCCTAGTGGCAGCTGCAGCTGCATCTGGTTACCATTCCGTAGAGCCATAATTGTGGGTGGTTTGAAGGAAAAATAGTGATCCTTTACTGTACTTGAAATGAAAAACAGTTTGGTCTGTTTCAGTTTTCTGAAACAAGGCAAAGTCAAACTGAAATTCAGCATAATTTTGTATCCAAGGAGCAAAGTCAGAATTTTGTAGTTGGCAATAGATTCAGTATCTATACGTGCAAACACCAAATTGAGGAATTGGCAACTGGCTTTTGTTCAAAAGGGTTTTGTACTGGGGGTTAACCCTTTAACACACAATGCCGACTTTTAACGACCCAGGGGAAGAAGCCTTTTGAAAACATTGTGGGAAAAGGAGAAAATGCTGGTAACCAGCATTTTCTCCTTTTCCCACAATGTTTTTTTACCCTATCAAACAAAAATCACATCATTTGAGCCACATTGATATTGTCGTCTGCAAATGCTTTCAATTTGGACAGGTCTAAAATTTTGTTGTGTGGTAAAGGGCTATAAACAACTCCATGTGCATGATTAAAAGGATTGGACTTGAGTTTGAAAAGGTAATGAAGAGATGGCTTTTCCGCCTACATGAAAGTTAGCGTTTATTAGCCTCAAACAGAGGAAGTTCTGAAAGCTCCAAGTACCAGTGGTAGACCCTCATGATGAATAAAGTAAAGACTTTTAATATATTTTTAACTTGCAAGCTGATCCAGTATACAATCGATCCATAATCCAATTTGGAGCAAACAAAAGAACAATAAAGCCATGGGCATAAGGACTTGTCTATCTGCTCCAAAATCTGAATGAGCAATTAACTTAAAGCGATTGAGTCCCTTTTTGCATGTTTTCTTCAATTTATTGAATTGAAGTTTAAACATACTTATTTTACATTGATTGAGAAACAAGTTCTTACAACCTATATTAATCTCTCTCGATTCTGCTTCCTGGGAACTAAACCAGTACTTGCGCCAAATATGTAGGCCAATGAAAAATCCCAAAGTTGACACCCACACTCTGGACCTGTTGGATACGAGGCTGACGTTCTACCTCCCAACCACGGACACCACAATTCAATTAATTGATATGTGGAAGAAAGGAGAGCTTTATGCCAAAAACAACATCAAGAAACTTGAATTTGGACTCGACTTCAATTGGCCTTTTGTGTACAAATAATGCACGATCAAGGTGAAAATATTGTGAAATGCAAATGTGCATACCAGACTGAAATTTTGAATTTGTGATTCCAGCTAGCCATTGGCTACAGATTCAAGCTTGAAATTTACCCATAGCTATTGATCAAAACTCTGATAAGGTCCCTTTTGCATATCATTCAAGGCTTGAATAATAGCTTGATGCTGGAATTAATTATGTAATTAGCAATGTCAAGCTAAGTTGTAACAGTCAAATTAATTATTCATCAAGTTACAAATAGTCCTGTGGATCAATAAGCTACAGATTTTAAAAGCTAAACATGAGCACACTGGAAATTTTCTTTTTTCATGTATTTTAGACCAATTGATGTAAATAAACTATTAGCACATAGGCATATAAACCATCAATATGAGTTGCATAAAGGCAGATATTGAGCTATTTGACATTTTGCAAACAGACATTTAACCCTTTCCCAAACAATCCCGGGTTTTCACGACCCTGAGAAAGAAGCCTTTTAAAAACTTTGTGGAAAAAGGAGAAAATGCTGGTAACCAGCATTTTCTCCTTTTCCCACAATGTTTTCTACCCTTCCCAAAACAAACTTCAGTTTTTGAGTAACATTTATTTTGTTGTCTGCAAATGCTTTCAATTTGGAAGGGTCTGTAATTTTGTCGTTTGGTAAAGAGTTAAACTTGTATTATACAGGGTTCACCAGAAGTTACTTGTGTTCACCATCCAGGTAAATATATAAAAAAGAAAAAAACGCCTCTTTTTTTCAAAAACAGCTTTATTGATCATAATCAATGCTCTTGAAAAATGTGCACCCTCTGCATTAACCCTTTACCACACAATTCCAACTTTTAACGACCCTGAAAAAGAAAGCTTTTAAAAACATTGTGGGAAAAGGAGAAAATGCTGGTAACCAGCATTTTCTCCTTGTCCCACCATGTTTTTTACCCCATCAGAGACAGACATCATCATTTGAGTCTCATTTAATTTGTAGTCTGCTTATTCTTTCAATTTGGTCTAATCCAAAATTTTGGTGTTTGGTATAGGGTTAAACAAGCATCAGTTCTCTTCATCAAACTGTATTTCACTCTGCTGAGGGTTTCAGAGGTCATCTTTTGGCACTCAGTTGTAATTACATCCTTTAAATCATCGAGTGTGTGGTACACAACAGATTTGAGATATCCCCAAAAGAAAAAGTCAAACGTAGACAGATCTGGTGATTAGAGAGGCCACTCCAAGAGAACTGATGTACATGCTTTATCGCAGAGGGTGAACAATTTGAGCAGTTACTATCATTATGATCAATAAAGGCATTTAACAAATAAAAGGGTGTTTTATATGGAAACCTGGATGGGTGTAACTTCTGAGACACCCTTTATAAATATCACCCTTTATCAATTATAAACCCAAGAAATTACTTATCACTACTGATTCACTTTGCTGTAATTGATTCATGTTGAAAAAAGAAAGCCCTGCCGGGTAGCTCAGTGGTTAATGTATTCTGATTTGTGACCTGGAGGTTGCAGCTTCAATACCCGGCTGCGGCAAACTTTCTTTCTGGCGATTTTTCGCCTCTCACCTCTGATGCATGTGAGAAAAGTAGTAAGTGGCTTTGGAAAGAAATTTGTGTTAGTACTGGTGTGAAACAAGAAACACATGGGTGCGTCACTGACTGCCATGATATGACCTATGCTGTTAAAATGGCGTTAAACTCCAATAAAAACCAAACCAAATGAAAAAAGAAGTATGCTGTTGTTTGGAGTTGCAAGTGGCAAATTAGCTGGTGACTCATTTTATGGATAGGTAAGCTTAGTTATTGTCTGAAATGCACATATAGGCATAGAAGCTAATGACGGGGTTTGGACATAGGAAAACAATCTATTGTTGGAAGATCCACAGTGCTAAAATACAAAATTTTGTTGTGAGCTAAAGTAGAAAAAACAAAATTTCTAGAGCAACACGTTGACAAAATACACTACTCTTGGCCGCTCCACTTGGTAAATTAATAAGCTATTTTGAAGATGCTTCTGCATGTTGGCATAAAAGCTATATTCAGTAGTTCTACTTGGCAAAAACAACATGTAGAGCTTTGCAACTTGGCATATCACCTTTTGATTAAAGCTGCAAACAGAAAATAAGCTTCTGACTTAGGAATGTTACTGTATACGTGGTTATACATGTGAGTTGAAAAATTTGCTAATTACCAATTATGGACATTTTGCATGCAGAAATGTTTGCGAATTCAAGACATTCATTATTGTTGGTATATTTTTGGTAATATACGCGAACAGAAAAGTTTAAATTCGGCAAATCACAAAAATTTCAACATCGCAATAATTTCCACTCTTACAGTATATCATTCAAAGGAGTTGCATTATGTCATATTGAAATAAGCTACTGCTTTGGAGTTTCAAATTGGCAAAAATTCAGTAGTAGTTCAGAACTGCACACAGTCAAATAAGCTGTGAGGGCACTTCATAAAGGTCTCGGTCTCTAGGAATGTGCGATGGAGAGGTCATTAATCATCCATTACTTTATTTTCTAAAATATTCTCCATGAACTTCAATACACTTTGCCCATCAATGTTCAAGCTTTGCAGTCCTATCTTTAAAGAAGGTTACATATTTTGCTTCATGATACTCTGAAACATTATCAATGATCTGATTATCTGTTTGAAAGTGATGACCATGAAGGGAGGATTTCAGCTTTGGGAGAAGCTAAAAGTGAAACAGTGCAAGATACAGGTACTCATTTACCAACCATTTTTAACAACATTCGTGGTCTTATTCTCAAGGCTTTTCTAAATTTGAAAGTAAGGTAATTTCTGGTTGGCTAAACCATTTGGTTTAGCAGATCAGAAGTTGTGTTACTTTCTAAAGGGGCATTAGTTCAAAGCCATATCTTTCTACCTCAGCCACCACCACTTGTGCTACATGTATGTGTACTGGATCATTGTTACACAGCAACAATATGACAGATCAAAGCTTTACTTGTCTTCAGGTTTTATTGCTTCTTTCAACTGTTTCAATTCCAATACATAATGATGTATAATAGGTCCCATTCATGGTTTGACCCTTTCACAAAAAGTTAATCATGATGACTTCCTAACACTGTAGCAGAAAACAGTCACCATAGCGTCCGCAATGCGGACACTATGGTGTCTGTTTTGTGCTACAGTGTTAGGAAATGCGGACACTATGGTGTCTGTTTTCTGCTACGTGTTAGGAAGTCATCATGATTAACTTCTTGTTGGAATGTAACACATCAATCATGACCATGCAGTGAATTACCTCAATTTGGTGGTTCATGGTCGCAGATTTTGGACAACCTGACAACTATGATTCATCATTAGTGGTCAGTGTTTCCTGTAAGTCATCATGGATTCTCTTGGTGTTACTGCATTGCATATGAAGACTTCTGATAATAGCTCCGATTTCTTTTTTGTCAATTTTACTGGTTATGGCTGTCCTATAATGTACTAAAATGTATCGTGTAACTTAGTAAATATGTATTGCAGATACGGCACATTGGTGGGTAATTCATAAGACCTGGTATTACAGTTGCACTGAAAAACTAACTGACAATACCAATTTTTCTATGTGAGGCTGAGAACTTTTAGAAGTGCCATCTTAGAAGTGTCTTCATAAATTGTCTAGACCAGAAACTGATTCAACCCTTAATTTTAGACGCCCCCCCCTCCACCCCCACCCCCAAAAAAACCCTACTGGATATTTTCAGTCCAGAATGAAACCCGGAATTGTGATTTCATGGTTGCTTTTGTCTATAGTGTTTCAGCAATGCGGAAAGTGTAAATCAAAGATCAGACTGCACATTTTGTGCAGTCTGATCTTGATCTACACTGTCTGCAAATGCAGTGATACTTGTGAAAGGCACTTTTAGGGTTAAAATCTGAAAAATTTGTATGCATGTTCAGTGATGACCTGCAGAAAGACATTTTCTCCATGAAAACTTTCAAGTATTGTAATAGTGCATGTGCCATGAGTGTCTTAATTGCATGTACCAGTAGATCTAGTATTCCTTTGTACAAGATTTCAATCAATACAGGTTATTCAGTGCTTTAACTCTTTACCAGACAACAAATTTGTTGGTTTGTTCAATTGGAAAGCATTTGCAGACAAAAAAGTACATTCGTCTTTGAAATTGTAGAAACATTGAAGGTAAAGAAGAAAATGCTGGCTACTAGTATTTCTCCTTTTTCCACATTGTTTCAAAATTCTTCTGTCCCATGGTTGTAAAAACAAAGGATTGATTTAATTAAATTCTTGCATATAGAATGGAGCTGTGACAAGAAAAAAGAGAATGGTTCCCTATATTCAAGTTAGACAATTTAAAAACACATTATGCCTCAGTCCAAGAAGAAATGAACTGTGTATCCCGACGCACGACATTTCACTAAAATGCGTTTCCTTGAAATCCATGTACTTTTTTAAAAAGAAATGATCGCTAAATTCATGAATTTTAATGACCCTGATATAAAAGACTTTTGATACGCTGGTAACCAGTTTTTTCTTCTTTTCCCACAATGTTTTCTATCCTTTAAAAAATCAAATCTTTATTTTTGAGTCACATTTATTTTGTTGTCTGCAAATGCTTCCAATTTGGACAGGTCCAACACTGTCCTTTTGTAATGAGTTGAGTCAAGTGCGTGATTGAAGTACAGAAACTATGTATACTTACTTTTGTTATTCAGAACAAACATTGTAAATGGTTTTCCATAAGTCCAAACAAAGCTCATCCATTCTCCTCATCAGAGTATCTGAGAATTGCTCCTGCAATATTTCACTCATATATGTCCATATGAGGCTCCAACTAAAGTCTTTACAACCATGTTTGACACATTCACAATGTCATCACTAAGTTTTGTTTCTTTCCCAACACTCTGTATTCATAGTTCAACCTAGCATATTCATTTAACTGTTTCTAATCAGGAAAAAAAAAAACACAGACTTATTCTTAAAGCAGATTAGGTCTTGAAATACATAACTTTCTTCCAAATCAATACATATTTCTTTATTATTCATGGAAACAATTACTTTCAAACTATTAACAGGCCTCTACATTCACACGTGCTTTTAACAGTGGACAGACATTTTGGCCACGGACGATTTTGGCACGGAATTTTGGCCTTGGACATTTTGGCCAGCTGAGAGGACAAGTAGGATGCTTTGTTTGTTTGGACGTTGTTTTAAGACAGGAAAGTGCAATAAAAGAACTTTCTTTGCTTTCACATATTAAGTTATAGAAAAAGAAAAGCATACAAAATTCATTTATTGCATTTTTCTGTTTTAACTCTTTACCACATGACAAAAATGTAGACTTGTCCAAATTGAAAACATTTGCAGATCACAATCTAAATGTGGCTTAAAACTTTGTTGGAAAAGAATAAAATGCTGGCAACTAGATTTTTCTCTGTTCACACCCTGTAGACTAGACTACCTTAAGTACACTTCCACTGTTTAAACCATAATGCTAGTAACTCAGTAAAATTTTGGAGAGCATTGACATGTATATCATCAACATAATAGAATGATTAATTGAATGGTGTTTTAGCCCCTTTCAACAATATTTCAGTCGTATCACGGCAACAGCCCACATACTCATGTATTTGCTGGGTTCTACCAGTACTAGGCTAGGGCTCTGAAGTGTCTTACCCATGGACACTCCCACAAAAACTCAATGCTTTGAGTGAGGCTCAAACCTGGGGCCTGCAGGGCTTGAGTCTACACTTCAGTCTTCACCAATAAGCCATGCAGGACCCCTTAGTGCAACAGAAAAATGAAATAGCCCAAGGAAATTAACAAAACAGTCAGTGAAAATTACCACCATTTTTCAATATATCCCAAAGCGCAGAGCCACTATTTTTTACTTCTTTTAACTTAGATCTTGCTCAACAATGAAAATAAATCCAATTTTTAATCTCTTCAGCAAACATATATATGGCTTTTTTACAAACCTTTTATCCCTAAATACAAACCCAATAACAATATTTTAGATGTATCTAATTTGAAAGCATTTGCAGATAATTGATAATGATTATGTTGCTCAAATGATGGGATTTCTCTTTTGACTGGGTAAAAAAAACATCCAAGAAAAAGGAGAACATATTTTTTACCAGCATTTTCTCCCCTTCCCACAATGTTTAAAAAAATCAAATTGTTTTCAAAAGCATTGTTACACAGGGTTGTTAAAACTAAATTGTAAATTGTGGATTGTTAAGTATAGGGTTGAATGACAAAAATGATTGAATTCATGGCATATAATTGGGTAACTTTAGCTTAAAATAGTGTCAAAATACCATTATAATTATGTGACTTGATAGTATATTATTATAATCAATTTTCTGAAAGTTTAGCGAAAATCAATCATAACCACACATACATTTTCCACAGGTAGCAACCCATGAGTTTCAACACAAAATGAGCATTACCCTGTGTAAAGGAGGTTTAACTCTTCACCAAACAGCAAAATTTTAGACTGGTCCAAATTGAAAGCATTTGCAGACGACAAATTAAAGATGGCTCAAATGCTGGAATTTGTCCTTCATAGAGTAGAAAACATTGTGGGAAAAGGAGAAAATGCTGGTTACCAGCATTTTTTCCTTTTCCCACAATGTTTTCAAAAGGCTTGTTTGCAAGGGTCGTTAAAACCCAGGATTGTTTGGTAAAGGGTTAATGCATCTGCAAAAGTATCGCCCATGACAGCCTTCCTATAGTGCTATAGGCTGATATGGATCAAAACTTTTTGTTGTTATCTTTTAATCTTCTGCATGTCAAAGGATGGTTCAACCTCATGATCTAGCTGGTTCTTATAACAAAATGGATTTTATGGATCCATAATTATATGATGACTTGCTGGGTACAATGCATTAGGGAGATGCCATAAATCCCCTTTTGCAAGAAAACGGATTTGTTATGGATCCATAATTATATGATGACTTGCTGGGTACAATGCATTACAGAGATGCCATAAATCCCCCTTTGCAAGAAAATAGATTTTTTTTTTTTTTTTCGTTTTTTTTTATCCATAATTATATGATGACTTGCTGGGTACAATGCATTACAGAGATGCCATAAATCCCCTTTTGCAAGAAAACATTTTTTTTTTTTTTTATGGATCCATAATTATATGATGACTTGCTGGGTACAATGCATTACAGAGATGCCATAAATCCCCTTTTGCAAGAAAACATTTTTTTTTTTAAATGCATTACAGAGATGCCATAAATCCCCTTTTGCAAGAAAAATTTTTTTTTTTTTAATGGATCCATAATTATATGATGACTTGCTGGGTACAATGCATTACAGAGATGCCATAAATCCCCTTTTGCAAGAAAATGCTTTTTTTTTTTTTTTATGGATCCATAACTATATGATGACTTGCTGGGTACAATGCATTACAGAGATGCCATAAATCCCCTTTTGCAAGAAAATCGCTCAAATGTAACATGTATCTCTTATAGTTAATGGTTTCGTCTAACAGCAACCCACTCTCTTTTTTCTTAACCTGTTACCACACAATCACAAGTTTTAACGACCCTAAGGAAAAAACCTTTTGAAAACATTGTGGGAAATGGAGAAAATGCTGGTAACCAGCATTTTCTCCTTTTCCCACAATGTTTTCTACTCTTTAAAAGGCAATTCATCATCTGCAAATGCTTTCAATTTGGACTTGTCCAAAATTTTGTCGTGTGGCAAAGAGTTAACCAAACAACAAAATCTTAGACTGGTCCAAATTCAAAGCATTTGCATACGACAAAATAATGTGAATCAAATATTGAAGTTCCTTTTGGGAAGTGTAGAAAACATTGTTCAAATAGGAGAAAATGCTGATTACCTGCATTTTCTCCTTTTCTCACAATGTTTTCAAATAGCTTTTTCTTCAGGGGCATTAAAACTCCTAATTCTTTGCAAAAGGAGGAATTGCTCGTAACATAATGCATGTATTAAGCCTTTTTCACGGCAGTTGATTTCATTTCAGTTATTCCTAGATGCCAAGAACCACCTAAATTTCCCTTTGGTAAGGTAGAAAAAAACTGTGGGAAAAGAAGAAAATGCTGGTAACCAGCATTTCCTCCTATTGCCACCATGTTTTCAACATGGTCGTTAAAACAGCAGATTGTTTGGTAAAGGCTTACAGCACATCTAAGCGTCACAACCAGAGCATATAATCCTTCATTAATCCAGTATACTATGTGAGTAGATTATCCCCAAATTAACCCTTTATCAAACAATCCCAGGTTTAACGACCCCGAGGAAGAAGGCTTTGAGAAACATGATGAGGTAAAAAAGGAGGAAATGTTGTTTTCGACCCTGATTCAAGCAAAATCCCTTCATTTGAGTCACATTTCGTTCACTCTCTGCAAATTTTTTGAATAAGACAAATCCAAAATTTTATTCAATTAATTGGCTTGTAAATCTGTAACACAATAATTTTATACAGTAAAAATTCAACATTTATGCCTATACATATATCAGATTTGGAAAATGATGCAGGAAAAGATGTTTCAGGCTCATCCACATCAAAACTTTTGCACAAAACAAATTTCTAGTCACCAGCATTTTCTCTTTTTCCCACAATGTTTTCAAAGGCCTTTTTTCTAAAGGTCATTAAAACTCAGGATTCTTTGGCAACAGGTTTCAAAATTTTAAGACTACAAATACATGACAAATTCACAAATCTCACAAATCAACTCCATTTTTCAACTAGAGGCGCTTGAGCGCCTGTATCGCTCCACAGGCCTCATATTTCTATAATGGTGAAAGGAAGTTTTTAACAATTATCATTCAATCCTGCATTTTAGCTCACTGAAGAAACAATTTGGTAGACAACCACCATAGGAACTTACCTGCAAAACAACAATGAAATCCAATGAATAGTTTTAGAGAAGAAATTTTCAAAGATTTTACTTTATACCATAAAAGGAAAATGAGTCTCCCATAAAAGCCATGTTTTTTGACAGATCTTTTTTTTTTTTAAGGAATTCTGTAAACCTGTATCTAAAGAACATTCCTGCAAAATAATAATGCTATCCAAATAGCGGTTTGGGAGGAGAAGATTTTTAAAGGTTTTTTACTTTGGTTGCCATGGCAACCAGAATTCTTCATGGAACACAATTATTTGAAGGAATTTGAAAGAGGACCACCAAAGGAACATTCCTGTGAAATTTGGTAAAAATCCAGTCAATAGTTTCTGAGGAGAAGTTTTTTAAAGAAAAAGTTTACGGACGCACGCATGGACGAACGGACAGACGCACGCACGACGGACACAACGCCATGACAATAGCTCACTGGCCTTCGGCCAGTGGAGCTAAAAACTTGCACCTTATTGTGTTATTACTACATGAAACTAAAATACAGAACTGTTGCAGAACATAAAACCAGAAAATAATCAGATCAGACTGAAATGATTTAACTCTTTACCAAACAACAAAATTTGAGTCGTGCCCATTAATGGAAACCATTTGCAGATGGCAATTCAAAATGTGGTTAAAATGATAGAACTTGTCATTGAATGTACAGAAAACTTTGTGGGAAAAGAAGAAAATGCTGGTTACCACAATTTTTTCGAAGGCCGTCTTTCTCGGGGTTGTTAAAACTCAGGATTGTATGGTAAAGGATTAAGATACGAAGTCTTCATGGACAAACTTGCCAACAAAGCAGCAGAAAGAAATCCATATCTCAAAATTGCTGCGTTAAGAAAACTGATGCCAGGTATCCATCCTTAACACTTTACCAAATGACAAAATTTTGGACTGGACCAAATTGAAAGCATTTGCAGACAACAAATTAAATGTAGCTCAAATGATGATTTCTGTCTTTGATAGGGTAGAAAACATTGCGGGAAAAGGAGAAAATGCTGGTTACCAGCATTTTCTCCTTTTCCCACAATGTTTTCAAAAGCCTTTTCATACAGGGTCGTTACAACTCGGGATTGTGTGGTAAAGAGTTAAATATAAATCAATTCCATCCTTACAAAACTCCACTAGAAACAACATATCACAGATCCAAAAAGTAGCTGTCCACAAACTATAATTGTTGCAAATTAAACAATCATCTTATATTAATTTACAAACATTAAAAATAAATTAATACAAGTAAATCACAAGTCAACAAATGCTGTATAACTTCCACAAAGATCCCCTGCAAGACACATAGTATCTAGGCAAATATACCCGTAATGTTATTTAGGCCTTTGTCCCGGCCTGCGAAATCAGACAGAGTTAATCCTTTATGCTTTACCAAACGACAAAATTTTAGACTTGTCCAAACTCAAAGTATTTGCAGACGATAATTTAAATGTGGCTCTAACAATGGAATTTATCTTTCAATGGGTAGAAAAAATTGTGGGAAAAGGGGAAAATGCTGGTTACCAGCATTTTCTCCTTTTACCACAATGTTTTCAAAGCCTTTCTTCCTTGGGGTCATTAAAACACTGGATTGTTTGGTAAAGGGTTAACCCACTAGGCTGTTAAATAAATCTTAGATCGTCTTATTACAGCTCAACAAAAAACATTTAATATCCTTATTCATAAAACCCGTTAACACATAGTCAGATGTTATACCCTTTTGTTTCAAAGCCAAATATTCCCTTATATGGCCAATTTATTTTTTTACCAGTTGACAAAATTTTACATCCATCCAGGTTGAATTGAATGATCGATTCAATGGTGTTCATTTACACCGCTTTTAACATTATTTTAGTTATATCATGGCAACACCTGGTTTATTCATTGGATGTCCTAGGTTTCATGTTACTAGGCCTGGGCTCCAAATTGTCTTGTCAAAGGACACTCTCACTAAAAACAAAGTGCTGCCAGTGAGGTTCGAACTTGGGCATCCAGGTTACGAGCCTTACACATTTTACCACTGAGCCACACAGGACCCCCCATCCAGATTGAAAGTATTGTAAATATTAGCAGACAGCAAACTATATGTGGTTCTTATGAAAGGAGTTGTCTAAAGCAATGTAGAAACATAGTATGAAAAAGAGAGAAATATAGCTTACTTGCTTTGTTTAAGTCTTTCCAAAACGACCAAATTTTGGACTCAACCAAATTGAAAGCATTGACTTTGCAAACAAAACTAGAGAACCGTTGGCCCATAAGAGCTCACCTGAGTAACGTCATATAGGATTGATAAAAAACTGAAGAGATCCTAGATGTGATGATATAAAAAACACAAGAGTGTTAGTGACCTACTTTCTGACCGACTTGATCTATTTAAGATTTTGTCAGAGATACCATCAAGACAAACATTCTGGCCATGTTTCATGAGGATACTGAAAAAGTTGCCTCTAGCATGCACATAAGGCTTTTCTGAGATTTTTTCCCAAGTGACCAACCTTTTGACCCAACATGACCCAATTTTTTAACTTGTCTGATTTATAATCATGACAAACATTCTGACCAATTTTTATAAGCATTCAGCTTAAAAAGAAGGCATCTAGAGTGCATACATGCCATGGTTGTTCTAAGATTTGTCCTGCTGACCTAGTTCTTGCCCTGACATGACCAAAATTTTAACTCATCAAGAGAAATATTCTGACCAACTTTCAGATGTATAGGCTATAAAGGTAGCCTCTAGAGTGCACACAAGGTTTTCCTTAGATTTGTCCCAGTGACCTAGTTTTTGATTCAATGTGACCCAACATGAAACTTGTGTGAGATACTATCAAGAAAAACATTCTGACCAAGTTTCATAAATATCGGGCTGAAAATGTGGCCTCTAGAATGCACGCAAAGTTTTCTTAATATTTAACCCAATGACCTACTTTTTCACCCAGCATGACCCAATTCCAAACTTGTTCAAGATATCATTAAGACAAACATTCTGACCAAGGTTCATGAGAATCAGATTGAAAATGTGGCCTCTAGAGTGCACACAAGGTTTTTCTAAGATTAGGCCTAGTGACCTACTTTTTGACTCAACATGACCCAATTTTCAAACATTTTCAAGATATCATCAAGACAAAGATTCTAACCAAGCTTCATGAGTATCGGACTAAAAATATGTCCTCTAGAGTGTACATAAGGTTTTCCTAAGATTTGGGCCATTGACCTACATTTTGACCCTAAAATGACCTAATTTCAAACTTGTTCAAGATATTATCAAGACAAAAATTCTGACCAATTTTCATGAATATCCAACTGAAAATGTGGCCTCTGGAGTGCACACAAGGTAATAGTTGATGCCTGGATGACAGACACCGCTAGAAGTACGACGGACACAGCATGATCCAAAAAGCTCACCTTGAGCACTCTGTGATCTTGTGAGCTAAAAATAAATGTGGTTCAAATGATGATTTCTGTCGAGAAAATGCTGGTCACCATGGAAATATGAAGTATCAGAATAGCCAAGCCTTCCATAGGGACTTTTCCTCGTCACCAACTCTTTTCCTTACAAGTTAATTCCAGCACAAATCACACATTTTCAATGTGTATACCCTTCAGCACACAATCCTAAGTTTTATCAACCCTGAGAGAGAAGGCTTATGAAATCACTGTGGGAAAAGGAGAAGATGGTGACCAGTAATTGCTCCTTTTCCCATAATGTTTTCTACCCTTTCATAGATAATTCTCATCATTTGAGTGACACTTTTTTTGTTGACTGATTGATTGTATGGTGTTTAATGCCGTTTTCAACATTATTTCAGTTATATCGTGGCGGCCAGTGCACCTATCCATGCTTTCCTGGAGTCTCTTTTACCAGTACTCCACACAATTTTTCTTTCTAAGCCACTGGCTGCTTTCCCACATAATCATCGTCGAGACAATGGTCAGCGGTGGGAGAGGAATGAATCCTGTCGCAGTGACTATCATCAATCCTCAGAAAGAAATTGGCCGAGCCAGGGGTCATAGCCAGGGATCGAACCCTGGACCCCGTGTTCTCAAGTCCTGCACGCTACCGACTGAGCTACCGGGGCTCGGCACTTTTTTTGTAGCCTGCAATTGCTTTTAATTTGGAAGGGCATTTAGTTTATGTCATCTGGTAAAGGGTTAATGGTATGGAAAACATTACAGGAAAAAGATAAAAATGCTTATTATAAGCTTTTGCTCCCTTTACCATTTTGTTTACAAAAGTTGCTTACATAAGGAGTATAAAACACCATATATGGGCCGTGCACTGTAAAATAGGGGCTTAACCCTATACCACATGACAAAATTTTAGATCTGTCCAAATTCAAAGCATTTGCAGACGACAATTTCAATGTGGCTCAATGATGCGATTTTTGTTTGATAGGGTAGAAAACATTGTTGGAAAAGGAGAAAATGCTGGTTACCAGCATTTTCTCCTTTTCCCACGATGTTTTCTATAGGCTTCTTTCTCAGGGTCGTTAAAAGTCGGGATTGTGTAGTAAAGAGTTAATGCATCTACAAATAATATTGACCCAGGTCAGCCTTGTGCAGTCCGCTAAGGCTGACCCGTTCAAAACTTTTTGCTACTGATCAATTTTCTTAATATCAAAGGACCATTCTACCTACTTTATGATTCAGTTGATTGTTAGACAAAATGGATTGATATGGATCTATAATTATATGATCACTTTCTTGATATAATACATCACAGAGATGCATTAAGCCCCTTTGGCCAGAACAGTGCTCATTTGTATAGTAATGGGTTTATAAACAGTGTGAAAAAAAATCCTTTTATGTAAAGGACTTTATAAGGTGTCACACCACTGGGAGACTGCTTTCGGGTCGTAGTAGTCAAAAGTAGTGCCATGGTAAATTTTGCAGTAGCACTTTTGTTGCAGTTTCTGATGATGGAGCTGAGATGGCTTGGTGGTATATAATTTAGATTTGCTTCAAATTTAGGCAGTGGGGGACCACTTAGATGTGTTTATATTGTATACATATTGACTAGACTATTTTGTGTCACTGGAGGAACAAAAAATTTGAGTCGTGGCTGTGAAAAGGTGTTTTAGGAGAGGACAAATTCTAGGGTGCCTGTGTTGGTTGGGATTTAGTGGAAAACACAATCAGTAGACAAGTTTCTTTTATGCATTCTTTTTCTAAGGACTATGAACATATTTTTGAGAAACAGAAAAGCCAAACGTTTGCCATTAAGTGATCTGTGAAGTTTCAAAGATGGTTGATTTCAAACTAGTTTGAATATAGCAAACAAGAGGGCCATGATGGCCCTGTATCGCTCCACTGGCTTTTTAACCCTTTACCACACAAATCGAAGTGTTAATGACCCTGAAAGAGAAGGCTTTCAAAAACATCGTGAGAAAAGGACAACATGTTGTCAGCCAGTATTTTTTCCTTTTCCCACAATGTTTCCTAACCTATCAAAGACAGAAATAGTCGTTTAAGCTACATTCAATTTGTCTTTTTGCAATGGCTTTAAACTTGGTACAGTAAAAAAACTTTGTCATTTCTTAAAGAGTAAATTGACGTTTCATGTGCTTAATTGGCATTGACAGAGACATACAGCATAAAAAGTCTGTATGGTAATAAACTTACTGTGAAAAAATAACCTCCACCCCGCTCGCCAAACAACAAGAGTCATATTTTTTTCAGTGCAAAGATAATGTCAGTGAATACAAGCAAGTTTATTCAATAGCATGAAAGGTAAAGTTCTGAAAAAATTTGAGTGATAGAAACCTTACTTTAACTTAAACATTCAATTCATGTGAGCATAACTATTAGCATCAAAATAAATCATTCTCCCTTAAAACAGAACATTTCCTCTCCAAAAAACTTGAATACCAAACTCCAATAATGTATAACTGCAGTTTGATAATCAAGGGAGGTAAATAGTAACAAACTTTATCTTGTATAACAGGAGTTACTTCCCTTGATTACTATTTTAAATTACAGTCACTATATAAGCCCATGTTAAACTTGTGATCCTCAGGGCAGAGCCAATTTTGACCCCAGGGTTATAGTATGAAGAAATTTGATAGAGGTCCATTAGATAAAGCTACATGCCAAATTTGGTAGCCCTAGGTCTTATGGTTTCAGACAAGAAGATTTTCAAAGATGTTCAATATTTTTCAGTTTTGTTGCCATAGCAACCAGATTTTTTGAAGGAATCAAATTCTTTCAAGAAATTCTTAAGAGGACCATGGCAGGATCATTTCTGTTAAGTTTCATCGAATTTGGATGGGTAGTTTCAGAGAAGAAGACGTTTGAAGAAAAAGTTAACGCAAGGACGGACGCACGCACGGACGCACAACGGACACCGGGCCATGACATAAGCCCGCTGGCCTTTGGCCAGTGGAGCTAAAAAACCAATAGTGTGACACCATAAACACACACAGTCTCCAGCAGACAGGATACTAATCTACACTGATACATTTTTGTAACACAATTGCCTTCAAGATGATCTACAGTATTTAGCTCAATACTAAATGACAAAATTTTGAAACAATTTGCAGACAACAAATTAAATATAACTCAGAATACATGTATTAAATTTGTCAATCAAAGGATAGAAAACATTGTGGGAAAAGGAGAAATGCTGTTTACCGGCATTTTCTTCTTTTCCCACAATGTTTTCTTCAGGTTTGTTAAAACTCGGGATTGTATGGTAAAGAGATAATCTACCCTGATACATTTTGTAACACAATTGCCTTCAATAGGATCTACAGTATTTAATACTAATCTTATCCCTTTATCACACAATCCCGAGTTTTAATAACCCTGAAAAGAAGGCTTTTGAAAATATTGTGAGAAAAGAAGAAAATGCTGGTAACCAGCATTTTCTTCTTTTCCCACAATGTTTTTCTACCCTATCAAAAGATGAATTTCAACATTTCAGCCAACTTCAATTTATCGTCTGCAAATTCTTTCAATCTGGGTAAGTCTAAAATTTTGTCATTTAGTAAAGAGCTAACACTTTATCAAATGTCAAAAGAAATAAACTTGTCAAAATTGAAAAGCATTCGCAGATGACAAATCATACTGCTCAAATTGTGGGATTTGTCTTTGACTGGGAAGAAAACACTGTGGGAAAAGGAGTAAATGCTGGTTACCAGCATTTTCTTCTTTTCCCACTATGTTTTTGACATCCTTCTTCTTATGAGGTGTTAAAAATCAGGACTGTTTGGTAAAGAGTTAATACTAATCTTAAATCACCTCTCCAGTATTCAATAAAGACAAACCTTTATCCCATACATACAAATACTAATACATCTATGGTCTATGAGATCCTAAAACATTGTAGTAAATGGACAAATTACATGATTATCAACCTTTCCAATCTTTTATCAATAGTCCAGCCCTATTTTATTTGTATATTTTTTGTTCCTCTCAAATCTTAGAATGTCAAATGAATGCAATTCTGTAACTTGGTGTTTAACGCTGTTTTTACCACTGTTTGCACTGTGTTCCTGGATTTTCTTTTACAAGCACTTCAAACAATATTCTTTGCAAGCTACATGCTGCTTTCCCCATACAACCATCATTGAAACAATGATCTGTAGTGGCTGGGGAATTAATCTGGTCATTATAATGACAACCATCAGTCCTAGGAAAGAATTTGGCTGCAAATGTCTTTTAGATTATTCTGCAATCTAAGGGTAGAACCCAGGGCTATACTTTGTCAATGTCAAAGGAGTCAGTATTGTTCAAAATAAATGAGCCGTGCTCTGTGAAAAGGGGGCCTGTTGCATCTGTGAAAAGTATCAACCCAGGTCAGCCTGCAGTCCGCGCAGGCTGACCTGGGCCGAAACTTTTCGCCATTGGTCAATTTTCTGTATGTCCAAGGACCAGTCTACCTCATGACTAAGTCAGCTGTCAAAAAAAAAAGAGGCTCTTAAGGATTTATGAGTATGTGATAGCTTGCTTGGTACCATGGATCACGGAGATGCATTAAGCCCCCTTTTCATAGAGCATGACTCAATTTTGCAGAGCCATGCTCTGGTAAAAGAGCATGTGATGTAAGGTGATGCACTGCAGCCTGCGAGTCATCATAATTATAATTCTGTATCCATGAAATCCACTTTGTCTAACGGCTGATTGAATCATGAATTAGGCTGTTCCTTTGACATGCACAAAATTGGACAATAACAAAAAGATTCAAACAAGGTCAGTATGAACGGACTGTACAGGCTGACCTGGATCGATACCTTTTGCAGATGCGTTAAAGCCCCTTTTCACAGAGCATGGCTTATACTGTTCTAGTTTTCTGCATGTATTCCAGTATACCTCTTATTCTAACATGACATGTGAATTCGGCTCTATAAACACAGTGCAACGAAAGCGTGGTAAAATCTACGTCATTCTATGTAGAGTGACGTCATTCTATATAGAGTGACGTCATTCTGTATAAAGTAAGTAAGTGAGTTATTCAATGGAATATAATCTGCATCCGCGTTTTTACTCTAAGTATGAACTTGTTTTCCTTTGATTAAGAGTTGGTCATGTTAGAATCGAAATAATCTTCGTTCTATCGTGGTTTATCGTTCAATAAACCACGTTGTGAGTTATGAGGGGCAATTAATAAACCACTCGGGCTATCGCCCTTGTGGATTATTTATTGTGCTCATAACTCACAACTGTGGTTTATTGAATGATAAACCATGATAGAAAGAAGATTATTTCTTAATTACTTCACACAAACCCCTCAAACAGGAAACTTTTCACACTTTGAACGCAAGAGCTCAAATTTGAGCCAACCAGGGTCCGTATTCACCAACCATTCATGTGAACATTCTTAGTCTTTTTTTTCAAGAATTTTCAAAATTTGAAAGTAACACAACTTCTGATTGGCTAAACCAAATGGTTTAGCCAATCAGATGTTGTGTTACTTTCCAAATCTAGAATAAGATTAAGAAAGAAATTAAGAATGGTTGGGTTATACAGATCCTGGCTTGATACAAGAGTACCACATGCCTGTGCTAACATACTGCTGCAGTTGCTTTTTCAATGAAATTCTATACCAAAATAAAAAAGGGGGAAATCACCCTATAAAATACTTTGGATATTACTTGCCCTTTTTGTATAGGTTCCTCCTGTGACTGCTCAAGTTTGAAGAAAACATTTTGCTGGAGTTATGAGAAAATATCACAGATTTTGCACGACCACAACTGTTACAGTGATGATGCAAATGATAGGGCTATGACAATACCATATCTTGATGTTCAAAAACAGCTAATTTAACAACCTGAAGAGCATGAAAAAAATATCAAACCTCACACAATGCTTCTTATTTCATATAGTTTAACACTTCAAGTTTAATGTTCATTTAGACCTACTGCAAGGACCACATGTAAACAAATATCAATGGTATCAAACGAAGTACAATAAAATGCAGTCATCTGTACTAATGGAGGCATATTTCATTGCGATGCAGTGTCTTATAAGTTTATTAAAGCTCTCATTTCCCATTTTCTTTTCCCGTTTTGGATTAGTTAATGGTTTGGCTATGTTATGGGTATCGTGAAGGTTCAGATAATATTGTGCAGTCTTGTGAGACTTGTTCGTTTTCTTACCATATACGTACAAGAGTGCTCCAAGAGAGATAACTCTATGGGACAGGTGATGTTTTGTGCATCAAGCCAAAGCTTTATAATCAAACATCTTGGCTGTAGGTTCGCTGGTCAAGTTAGAAGAAAGACTGTATAGATAGGTAAAACAAACTACTAGACCTTAGATTTTGAGCTGTCATGCATTTTCGACTTTGAATAAATATGATGCAACATGCAAATCAGGCATTTAACTGTGTATAATTTTATTAAAACCATACAAATATCAACTTTTATTGGAAAAAGCTTGTTTCCTGTGAACAAGAAAGAAAGATGCCATGACTAACCTTGAAGTACTTTGCTCTTTTCTTTTGAGACTCGCTCAATCTCATCTTGAACTAAACTGACAGTGGACAGCTCACAACTCTGTATTCCATCATTGACCCTTCCACCTCGGAGTTCAGACTGTCTGGGGACGGGATCATACAACATGATACTAGACAGGGCCGGACTGGTGGCCCCGCTGGCACTGCCTATTGACATGGCTTCTTCCATCATAGGTTCATCTCGAAGTAACATGATCAAAATTCAACTTTGCCCAAAGGTTGTTTATTGTGAGACTGAAGGAGAAGAAGGATAAACTGTGTATGTGTTATTAGAAAATACTTTTAACACTTTACCACACTGCAAAAAAATGTTGACTTTTCCAAATTGAAAGCATTTGCAGATGACATTTTAAATATGGTTCCAATGTGATTTATAGTTTAAAAATGGCTTTCCCACAATGTTTTCTGGCCATTCAAAGAGAAATTATATTATATTTCATGTGTCTATTTTTAGAAATGTTATGGGTAAAGAAATGTAGTAATTTAAGCTGGGGGGAATTATTTCCCCATCACAGTGAATATTTTCCTCCTGCCGAAAATCTGGAACTACTTTTTTAAGTTTTTAAGTTTTAAAAGTGGAATTCATTGACAAAATAATCAGAGGAAATATAATATATAATTTATTTCATCAGCTTGTGGTTAATATGGGGAAATATTTGCCTCAAAAGGGAAAGGTCCGCGAAAATAACTCGTGCCTTACGGCACTCGTTATTTTCGCATACCTTTCCCTTTTTCGGCAAATATTTCCCCATATTAACCACAAGCTGATGAAATAAACTCTATATATTGTCTGGGTTACATTGCATTTTTTGTCTGTAAATGCTTTCAATATGGACAAGTCTAAAATTTTGTTGTGTGGCAAAGAGTGAAGGTTAATTGCATAAAAATATGAGAAATAATTAGTACAAATGGAATCTATCCTTTTGCCAAATTGTTTTGCCCAAGTGGTCTGCTGTAGGATAATACATATCATCTAGGAAATATGATAATAGGAAAGAAAAGGCGATTACTTGTAAATGATATTAACAATAAACTAAAATGGCTTTAGATCACAATGTATGATAATTTATCCTTAAACCTGAATCAAACAACAAAATTTTACACTGGTCCAAATCAAGAGCATCTGCAGACAACAAATTAAATATTGATCAAATGGAAAGATTTGTCTGTGAAAGGATAGAAAACACTGTGAGAAAAGGAGTAAAAAACATTGTGGGAAATTGAGAAAATGCTGGTTACCAGCATTTTCTCCTTTTCCAACAATGTTTTCAAAAGTCTTTTCTAGCCAGGTCTATAAAAGTCTGGATTGTTTTGTAAAGGATTAACACAGGCAGGGACTTACCATATTAGGGAGATAACCTATGATACCAGTTTTGCTGTTAGACACAGTTATTCTCCTTGATTTCTATTGTCCCATTTTCGTTATCTGAAAAGAATGAAATTGTACTAAAAGTATTTTTCTGCAGATATGCATTTACGTTTCATGTAAAACTGATATGAAATATTGTACAATAACTGAAGAGAGCACATCAGATTTACTCAAATGTTCATTGACTGTGCAGTCTGATCTTGATCTGTACTAGCTCTGAGAGCACAGACTGTGGGTTAAATCAGACTTACGGGAGCATGTTTTTAACTCTTCACATGATAAGAAAATTTAAAACTTCTCCTGATTGAAAGCATTTGCAGACAATATAAATGTGACTCAAACATTGAAGTCTGTTTTTGAAAGGTTAGAAAACATTCTGAGAAAAGGAGAAAATGCTGGTTACCAGCATTTTTCCCTTTCCAACAAAATTTTCAAATGCTTCTTTCATTAGTGTTGATAAAACCTTGGATTGTGTGGTAAAGGGTTAACTCTTTACCTAATGACAATATTCTAAATTAATCCAATCAGAAAACAGTTGCAGACGAAAAATTAACTCTTTACCAAACGACAAATTTTTAGACTGGTCCAAATTGAAAGCATTTGCAGACAGCAAAATAAATGTGACTGAAAAATTGAAATTTGTTTTGGGAAGGGTAGAAAACATTGTGGGAAAAGGAGAAAATGCTGGTTACCAGCATTTTCTCCTTTTCCTACAATGTTTTCAAAAGGCTTCTTTTTCAAGGTCATTAAAAGTCGGGGATTGTGTGGTAAAGAGTTAAATGATGTTCAGATGATATAATTTGTTTTTATAAGGTCAAAATAACAATGTGGGAAAAAGACAAAATGCTGTTTACCAGCATTTTCTCCTTTTCCCACAATATTTTCAAAAGCTTTCTCCCTCAGTGCCTTTAAAACTAAAGATTGTGTGGTAAAGGGTTAAAAGTAACTTGTATGGAGAATCACAAGGTTTATGCGAATAATTTGAAAACTACTGTTTGTAGAAAAGAGCTAAGGGTATAAACTCCTCATACAAAAAATTTGACACATTATCTGATAGTTGAGCTAAGTTCTCTTCAAATCTAATCTCAAGGATTACTGAAGACGAAGTCCTGTATAGATTATTGGTGGAAAAAAATCAATTTGTTATCTCTGACAGGAGGAAATACCTTTAAACACTCAAGTCACTTCTCTTAGTAATTGCTCACAATACCTCACTGTTTCTAATAAACAAACACCTCTTCATAATTCATATAGCAAGGCACCTCAGCCTAATCCTTGCCACGCTCAAATAAGACAGTTGGTAACAGAAAGGACTTGTGAACAGGGAGTTGCTGATTTGAATCCCCAGCTCGGCCAATTTCTTTCCGTCAGGATTGATGATAGTTATTGTAACAGGATCCATTCCTCTTTCAATGCTGATCATTTTTTTTTCTGTTTGTATCAGTTACACACCCTTTTAACAGCTTAGGTCATATTATGGTGGTTAGTGCACCTACACATGTGTCTCATGGCTTTCTCAAACCAGTACTGACATAATGTTCTCTCCCAGTGACTCACTACTTTCTCACATGCATCAGAGTTGAAAGGTGAAAAATTGCCAGAAAGAAAGTTTAACTCAACTGGTTATCAAACCTGCAACCACCAGATCACGAATCAGATACACAAACCACTGACCTACCCTGGCAGGTGATCACCGGTTATAATTTTGTGAAAGAAGCCAGTGGCTTGGAAAGAAATTTAAGCAAAGTACTGGTTGAAAAAAGTCAAGGAAAGCATGGACAGGTCCACTGGCTGCCATGATGTTCCTGAAATAATGTTAAACACCAATCAATTGATCGATCAATCGATCGTCCGTCCATCCGTCCGTCCGTCAGTCAGTCAGTCAATCAATCAATCAATCAATCAATCAATCAATCAATTGATCAATCAATCTCTTATATGTTTCCTTATTTTTCTTTGTGGAAAAATTTGTTTCATATTAAACATGCTATCAGCCATTTGAGGGTAATTTTACTGACAGTCCAGATCAAGATCAGACTACAAAAACACTGCAGTCTTATCAAAAGCCTAAAATGTGGGAAGAAAAAGAAGATACCTGGACAAAACTGCCTTCATCCCTTACCATACAAAAATTTTTTAGACTTTTCCAATCTGTAAGTATTTGCAAATGTCACTGAAATGTGGGTCAAATTATGAAAACTGTTTGTTTATGGGAAGAAAAAATTGTGGGAAAAGGAGAAAATGCTGGTAAAATTGCATTGCTCATTCAATTATAGAGCAGTGAACCATCTTGGCCCTCTTGCAATTTGATCCTATGGAATAATTAGGAAAAATTGACTGCTCTCACAGACAGCATAGTTTCAGATCTGATTGCTCAGAATCTTCAGTCTGATCTTAGAACTACATTATATATACAAAACAACTTTTGGAAACAGTGTGTCACAAGCTGCTGTTCCTTCTCCAGTGATTTTAGACCATTCAAACATTTTTACCTTGTTTTGGTTAGCTAGTTAACCAGTTAACAAGCAACTTATATACAATGTATACAAGAACAGGAAATCAACTTATGTATACAAGAACACAACTTACACAATGTATTATGTATGTATTACACGATCAGAAAAGTAACTTATGTATGCAACAGTAAATCACTTCTGCATACAAGAACAGTAAATTAGGTTTTGTATACAAAAAGAGGCAAGCAACTTATGTATACAAGAACAGGAAAGTAACTCATGTATACAAGGACAGTAAATCAACTTGTGTATACAAGAAGAGGAAGGTAAGACCAGGAAAGTAACATGTATACAAGACCAGGAAAGCAACTTAAGTATACAAGATCAGGAGAGCAATGTATATATACAAGACCAGGAAAACATCTTATGTATTCAAGAATAGGAAAGCACTATATACGTAAAAGAACAGAAGATACAGTCTGTTATGAGCAGTTTATCCAACACAGCAACTTCTGTTATTAGAGTGTTTTCTGCACTTTTATTTACAGATAAATTAGAATGTATCTGTATCAAAGATGATGGGACTTTGTGAAAAATGTACGAAACATTGTGGAAGAAGAAGCAAAAGCTGATAATCCAGCATTTCCTCTTATTCTCTAAATGTTTTCAAAAGCTGTCAATGTCAGTTATCAGATCAGAGGGTCATGTTTTAAAGGATTGACCCCTTCTAAAACAAGCCTATGATTTAACAACTGTGTGGAAGAATGCTTTTGAAAACATGGAGGAAATAGGAGATATAGGTAGCCAGCATTTTCTCCTTTTCAAAAGATATTCTCCACCCTTTCAATGACAAATTTTATTATTTGAGCAAAATTAAATTTGTTGTCTACAATTACTTCCAACTTGGATGAGTCTACAAGTTTGTCATCTGGTAGATCTACAGGCAGAGAAAAAACTGAAATAGCCTTCTTAAGTCCAAAAAGAGGCTCTAATATTGTACATTCCAAGCTGTTTAGGTCAGTCTTAGCATCTCATGTTATATGAGACTGTGCAATCTAATCTTGGTCTACATCGTCAGAGAAGCAAAGGGCCTTCAGGGTTTGATGTCTGGGGTTACATACTAGGAGTTTCAATAATTCTCCATAAATCCTCCAATATTTATGGACTCTTAAATTGGCTTTTGGCGCAGATGATTAATGAGCCCATATGTGTCTTCAGTGTAACCAAAATTTACCAGGCTTTCTAAAATCATCTGTTCATGCCATACCACACAATCCTGAGTTTTAAAGACCCCGAAAGAAAAGACTTTTGAAAACATTGTGGGAAAAGGAGAAAATGCTAGTAACCAGCGTTTTCCCACAATGTTTTCTGCCCTTTGAAAGACAAAAATTGTCATTTTAGCAACATTTACTGTTATCTGCAAATGCTTTCAATTTGTTCCAGTCTAAAATGTTGTTGTTTGGTAAAGAGTTAACCCTTTACCAGATGACAAAATTTTAGCTTCTCCAAATTGGAAGCATTTGCAGACAACAATTTCAGTGTGGCTCAAATGTTGCAATTTTTCTATGATAGGTTAAAAAACATTGTGGGAAAAGGAGAAAATGCTGGTTACCAGCATTTTCTCCTTTTTGCTCAATGTTTTCAAACAGCGCATTTCCCAAGGTCGTTAAAAATCGGCGTTGTGCGGGGTTAAGGTGAAGTTTTCTTTGTATCTAATCACTTTCATGCTTAACAGACTGTAGATGACAGAACTTCTTCTGACTCATCAAATCAGAACAAGGGGGATCTCATTCCAGTTAGATATTTAATAGAAAACAGGACTGTGATCCTAGTATTGGGAGTTTTCTATCCTTTCAAGGATAAATTCCATCATTTAACTCTTTACCAAACGACAAAAATTTGGAATGGTTAAATAAATTGAAAGCACTTGTAGATGACAAACTAAACATGTCTCAAATAATGGAATTTGTCCCAAATGGATAAGAAAACATTGTGGCAAAAGGAGAAAATGCTGGTTACCAGCATTTTCTCCTTTTCCCACAATGTTTTCAAAAGCCTTTTCTGCCAGAGTTAAAACTTGGGATCACTGTGGTAAATGGTCACACCACATTAAGTCTTATTGTCAGCAAGTGCTCCCATTATTTGCTCAAGTCTGAAACAATGTTGTCTGTTAACTTTTTTATCATACAAACCCAAGGTTTAAAAACCTTGAAAAAGGCTTTTAAAACCATTGTGGGAAAAGGAGAAAATCTCCAGTGGGGCTATAGATGGTGACAGTTCAAACTTTGCTTCATTTCAGTATTTATCAAGGTATAACCAATAACCCTCATCCTCCTGCTAAATAATTGAAATTGAACTTTTAAGCTGACAGTAGAAACCAAAATTTTGTCAGTTTAAGGTAATTTTTGGGGAAAAATATGTCCTCATTGAACAGTGCTGATCAAAGACCAGACTACACTTGCTGTTCAGTCTGATGTTGATCTACACTGTCTGCAAAAGGTCAGTGAGTCGTACTTAGCAGCTTTAAAGGTTAAGATTAAAATAAATCATCATGACCGAAAACTGAACATTTTCTATACAATAAGATTGAAGAAATAATACCACCATGTTGCAGTGGTGGATGATAAAGAAGACAGAAGGTTGCACACTGTCATGGAAAAAATAAGAGTTACTTCCCTTAATTACAGTGAGCTCAACCATAGCTTGTTATCACCCACAACAAACCTTTAAAAGACCATTCACAACTATAGTTTGCCTTTGTCTTTAGAGTTCTACACTGTCCGCTTTGCCAAAACATTCTGGAAAAACAACAACCCTGAAATTGCAATTATTTGAGTCTCATCTCTAAACTGAAAAAGTCCTTTGGGTTTATTCCACACTCTGGTTGTGAAATAGTTGTGAAAGGTGCTTTATAGGTTTACCAAACGACAAAATCTTGTACTCCACCAAATTGAAAGCATCTGCAGATGACAGATTGAATGTAGCTCAAATGATGATTTCTGGTTTTAATAAGGTAGAAAACATTGTGGAAAATGGAGATAATGCTGGTTAGCAACATTTTCTCCTTTCCCCACAATATTTTCATAAGCCTTTTTCTTCAGGTGAAGGTTTAATATGTGAAGTTTACAACATGTTACATTTATCAAAACTATTTGGTTCAGCAATAATATAGAAGAGTACGCCATACAGGCCAGATCTCGTAATGATAGAGAGCTAGCAGCCAAGTCAAAACAAGCCACTGACAGTTATCAAAAGACAAAGATATGTGGAAAGATTGCCGAAATAATATCAATACTATTTTTTGTTCAATGCTTTGTTCTGGCCACAATAAGAACGACCCCCAAAGTCAGGCCATTTAAAGACAGGGTATTTAAAGACAACACTAATCAGGCCATTTAAATGTTAACCCTTTACCATATGATGATATTTGACTCATGAGTAAACTGAAAAGTCAGTATTGTGTCACCTGTATCGAGCATTGTATACAGTATCAAGGATTGTGTATAGTATGTAATTTACTATCCCTGCTTGTATATACACAAACAGTTCATGACAACAACAGAGCAACAGGTTTTGTGAGTTCTGGGTCCTAATTCACCAACCATTCTTAAGAATATTCTTTGTCTAATTTTCAAGAATTATCTAGATTTGAAAGTAACACAACTTCTGATTGGCTAAACCTTTTGGTTTAGCCAATCAGAAGTTGTGTTACTTTCAGATCCAGAAAATTCTGGAGAATAAGACTGAGAATATTCGTAAGAATGGTTGGTGAATACCGGCCCTGGAAATATTATTTAACTTTTATTTATAGTCCCCTATAGCAAACAAATCATTGAGATATAATGTACCTGCCTTTAAATCTGCCTATGTTGTCAGTAGCAGATTCAGCAAAATAATAACTTTTCTGATTCTATGGCATTTTACTCTGCTTTCAACACTACTTCAGTTATATTGTGACAGATAGTGCACTTATCCATACTTTTCTGGAGTTTCTACTCACCAGTACTTTGCACAATACCCTTCCAAAGCCATTGGCTGCTTTCCCACAAATCCATCTTTTAAAAAATGATCAACAAAAAAATTTCCAGAGGTGGCAAAGGTTTGATTGGCATTTGGTAGAATCAAATTGTGGACAGTATAGATCCAAGATCAGGCTGCATATTCTATACATCCTAATCATGAATCTTCACCTTTCACAAAAGCTGTGATGAATGTAGATTGTGTTATAAGTGTTTACTCCATGACAAGCCATTGGGTATCTTTGACTTTTTTAAATGAACATTGTCTATTCTGCTCCCCTTCCCAAGCCCGATTTCTGTATTCACCTGCTATAAACCCTTTACGGCCAAGTTTGGTGGCACAGTGCGGTCAGTGCAGATCAAGATCAGACTGCACAAAATATGCACTCTGATCTTGATGTACACTGTCTGCTTTGCTCAAACACTACAGATGAAAGCGATCTTGAAATTGAACTTATCATAATTTTGTTTTATTTCTAGACTGATATGTTAATCTGATAAATTGGGCCATCCAAAGCTTAATTATTGCTCAAATGATGCAAATTATCTTTGATAGGGTAAAATATGATCCTTTGCTGCTAGTTAACAGCTTTTACTTCTTTTCATAAAATGTTTTCAAAAGTCTCCTTCAGAGTTTTTAAAAGCAGGATTATGTGATTCAGTGTTCATGGGTCTAAATGCTTTGAACAATCTGATTATTCAGGATCCGAGACATTTCGTCAAAAATGATCCCTAGCCCTGACCCTTACCCGAACCCATTGTGGCTCAAATCTTGCTCCCAGACAGAGCTTTTCGTGATATAAATCTAGGAATTGAGCAATTGGTATTTTAAAACATACATGGGTTTCGACAAAACGCCCTTTCGACGAAATGTTATGCACCGGATTATTCAGCCTTATGATATTATGTAAGATTCAGAGAACATGTAAGCCATGCACTGTGAACAAAGTCCTTAAAGCATCTGCAAAAAGTATTGTCCCATGTTGAGACTTTCTTCTGCATGTCCAAGGACCATTCTAACCCCAGATCAAGTTGGTTGTTTGACAAAATGGATCTTATAGATCCATTATAATGAAATGACTTGCATGGTATCATGCATCACGAAAATACAATAGGCCCCCTTTTGCCAGAGCATGGCTGAACTGTATAAAATAGCTTAAAGTCAAAGTTTAAAAACCATCCTGAGGATTACAGCTTTTGAAAAAATTGTGGGAAAAGGAGAAATTGCTTGTAGCAATCTACACTATCAGAGTACTTCAGCTGAATTGTACAAATTTTCCAATTTGTCATCTGCAGATGCTTTCTTTTTTGAAGTGTCGAAAATTTGTCGTATCGGAAAGGTTTAATCAATAACACATGCCATTATACGCATACAATGATCTGGACCTGTCTATTCAACAATGACTCTAAATATTGTTCTTGTTAAAAAATCTAAGACAAACAATCTAGTTGGCCTGCTGCCTTCTATCCAACTGTCCAGTTTTTCTCATGACAGAGAGTGTTTATACAGGTTACTCAGTGCTTGTGCTGACTGTCTGCAGCAGTTAAAGCTTAATCCTTTACCACACAATCACAAGTTTTCACAACTCTCAGGAAGAAGGCTTTTGAAAACATTGTAGGAAAAGGATAAAATGCTGGTAATAAGCATTTTTTCCTTTTCCTTCAATGTTTTCTTCCATTCCAAAGACAAATTTTGATCTTTGAGTCACATTTATTTTATTATTATACTGCAAAGAAATTTCTCATGATCTGATTGGATAATATACCCCGAACATATATATCACATACACTGGCAAAACCAACGTAAAAGCAGTTTCCCTTTTGGGAGCCTCGTATACATGACTACACTATTAACACAACATCCAAAATGGCGGCGTCAATCAAGATTAACATCAAGATTATGCGCCAAGCTGCACGTTTTAGCACATATTACCAAGATTTCAGTGACGTCAGTTCCCAGTGACGTCAGTTTTCATTGAATTGGGGCACTCAAAAGGGAAATTCTACTTCGTCATCGTACTCAATTTTTCAAACCTAAAAACTGGTAAAATTCGCTTAACAAACGTTGGAATGGTAAAACTTTGTAGTATAATAAATTCGCCTTTGGCTCGGGGTGACATGATTCACCACAGCCGTGAACAAGTCTCCTGCCACCTGACCGTACAACTAATATTTTCTTGAAATGCTTGAATGGTGTTTAGCCCCCTTTTCAACTTTATTTCAGTTACACTGCTGCAGCCAGTCCACTTATCCATGCTTTCCTGGAGTTTCATTTACAAGTACTTTGCACAATATTCTTCCCAAGCCACCGCCTGCGTTCCCAGCTTTGAAGGAGTAACTCTTTACCACACAGCAGCAATATAGACTTGACCAAACTCTAAGCATTTGCAGATGACAATTTAAATGTGGCTCGTATGATGTGATATATGGCTTTGACAGGGCAGAAAACATTATGGGAACAGGAGAAAATGGTGGTTACTAGCATGTTCTCTTTTTCCCCACAATGTGTTCAAAGGGTTTCTGTCTTGGGACCGTTAAAACTCAGGACTGTATGGTAAAAAGTACTGTAATGGTGTTTACCCACACTAATGCAACTTCAATCAATCAATCAGCACTGCAAACATAGAAGGTAAATATTACGCCTGCTCATTAATATTCATAAGCAACAGTGAGCCATTTTCTCGGTCAGATATTTGACCCTGGGACCTGTAGGGTCATGGTGCTTTTGTAGACATTTCAGACCTTTACCATTAAACAACGAAATTTTAGATCAGTCCAATTTCAAAGCATTTTGCATGCAACAACTTGAATATGACTCAAATATGTAGATTTGTTTACATCCTTGAGCACCTTTAACGACTATAGTTGCCTTTTGTGGCCAGTGTAGATCAAGATCAAGCTGCACAAAATGTGCAGCCTGACCTTTGATCTACACTGTCCGCTTTGCCTAAACACTGTAGACAAAAACAACAATGAAATTGCAATTATTTTGGTCGCATTTCAAGGATGAAAATGTCTGACAGCTTTACCTTGGGCTGTAACGCTTAACAAGGGTAGAAAACCTTGAAAAGGGAGAAAATGCTGGTTAGCAAATTTCTACGCAATATACAAAACATTTCTTTATTTCGGCAAATGTTCTTACAATAGGTATTTTTGTAAAACGGTCTATGCAAATGCTTACTTTAACCCTGTACCACATAATCCCAGGTTTCAACAACAATAACAGAAGAGGCTCTTGAAAACATTCTGAGAAAAGGAGAAAATACTGGTTACCAGCATTTTCTCCTTTTCCCACAATGTTTTATACTCTTTCAGCCATAAATTTCATTATTTGAGCTACATTTAATTTGTTGTCTGCAAATGCATTCAATTTGGACCAGCCTTAAATTTTGTCGTTTGGTAAAGAGTTAAGCTATGCAAAATTGTAAAACATGAATCTTCAACTTACACAATATCATATAAAATTTTAGACGAAATACATTTTCATACGTTCTCTAGCAAAACCTTCCTCTGTTCATTTGGCATTGTATGCGCATGTATTAAATTCTTCAAAGATTGACCTGTCTGCTTTGATGTAGCACTATCCTGAACCGGATAGATATTAATGCACGGTGCTAGCTAGATATTAATGCATGCTGCGTAAAATTAAAACTCTGCTGCGTACAAAGTAGCAAGTGAAAAAAGGCTATGAAATACGTCTGTGGGGAAATCAACCGTTTTTCACTCCCTAATTCTTTAATTAAGAAATAATCTTCTTTCTATCGTGGTTTATCATTCAATAAACCACAGTTGTGAGTTATGAGGCACAATAAACAATCCACGAGGGCAATAGCCCGAGTGGTTTATTCATTGCGCCTCATAACTCACAACGTGGTTTATTGAATGATAAACCACGATAGAAAGAAGATTATTTCGATTCTAACATGACCAACTCTGAATGAAAGGAAAACAAGTTCATACTTCGAGTAAAAATGCAGATGCAGATTATATTCCATTGAATAACTTACTTACTTTATACAGAATGACGTCACTCTATACAGAATGACGCAGATTTTACCATGCTTTTGTTGCAATGTGTTTATAGAGCCGAATTCACATGTCATGTTAGAATATATAATAATTGTTAACAGGAAACTTATATACCCTCTACCACACAATCCCAAGTTTTAAAGATGATAAAAAAGACTTTTGAAAACATTGTGGGAAAAGCAGAAAATGCTGGTAACCTGCATTTTCTCCTTTTCCCACATTGTTTTCTACCCTATCAAAGACAACTTCCAGAATCTGAGCCACATTTACTTTGTCATCTGCAAATGCTTGGGATCTGGAAACATCTTAAATGGTTTGGTGAAGATTTAAAGAAAAGAATTCAATTGTTTACAGCAAACCTTTGATACAGTTTTTAGAAACAGGCTTGGTTTCCCCACATGGGGAAAACCAGGTATGTAACTGAAAAGTGCCAGCTATAGCGAAAGGTAATATTTCTTTTGGTATTCAAAAGGTTTCTACGACAATTTTGTTGTGTTTTCTTTTACTGAAATCTCTATCCTGCTGACCAGAAATGTCTCCTACATTATATAACAGTCTGTGATTTGTTTGTTTGTATGGTTTCCTTCCCATTTTCAACATTAACTCAGTTATATCGCTGAAGTCAGAGCATCTCTTAATTGAGGCTTTCCTGGAGTTTCTTTATCACACAATCATGAGTTGAATGATTCTGGAAAAAAAGGCCTTTTGAAAACATTGTAGGAAAAACAGAAATGCTGGTTATCAGCATTTTCTCCTTTTCCCACATTGTTTCTACCCTATCAAAGACAGAAATCATCACTTGAGCCCCATTTATTTTGTTGTATGCAAGTGCTTTGAATTTGGTCGAGTCCAAAATTTTGTTGTTTGGTAAAAAGTTAATCAATGCTAACTGCACAATTTATTCCTGCGAAGGCACTGGTTACAATAAGCATGGTTAAAACAATAATCAGTAGTTCCAATGAATATCATCAACTCTACGAAAGAAATTGGACAAGCTGGGGAATCCATATCTCAACCTCTACACTGTATGTTATCGCCTTAACCTTTTCCTACATAAGAAATTTCAGACTCTCCTAAATTCATAACATCTGCAGATGAAAATTTCAAATGTTATACAAATGAGTTTTAGTTCTCTGATAGGATAGAAAACATTGTGAGAACAGGAGAAAATGCAGGTTACCAGCATTTTCTCCTTTTCCAACAAGTTTTCAAAAGGCTTTTTGCTTTGGGTCGTTAACTCTTTCTGCGCCAAATAAATAAACTCAACCTCTTTCAACGGCTCTAAATACAATCCATTAAAACTTACAAAGATTTTGATTGTATAGACTTAACTACACAAGCGGACGGTATAGATCAAAGATCAGACTGCACGTTCTGTGCAGTCTGATCTTGATCTATGCTGTCTGCAAAAGTCTATGTTTTCGCCTATGGCGCAGAAAGGGTTAAAGCTCAGGACTGTGTGGTAAAGTGTTAAGCAATAGGCTCAGGAATATCTATAAATAGATATCATCTAAGATCTCTTGGGGTCCCTATATAACTGAATATATTTAACCCTTCCAGCCACAATGTGGAAATCTAAGTAGCTGGTCATAACTGTGCAGATCAAGATCTGACTCTCCAACAGGAAGTCTGATCTTGGATCTATGATGTCTACTACTGGATGATCTACCATCACCATCACCAGAACGTCTCTTTATCGGTAGAGAAATTGGTTTTAGTATTTACATAAAATATAAATTTATCTATCTGAAGGCAAAAAAAGTAAATAGATTCTATCTTTCCTTAACCTTTTTCCACACAAAAAAGTAAATAGATTCTATCTTTCCTTAACCTTTTTCCACACAATCTTGAGTTTAATGACCCTGATAAAGATTGCTTTTGGTAACCAGCATTTTCTCTTTTTCCAACAAAGTTATCTACCCTTTCACATCCAAAAAACATAACTCTAGCCACAAATTGTTGTCTGCAAATGCTTTCAAGTTGGATGACTCCAAATTTTTCTCATTTGGTTGGAAATTAATTCTTTACCCATCGACAAAATTTTAGCCTTGTTCAATATGGAAACAACATGCAAGTGAAAAATAAAATGTGGCTCAAATGTTGGGATTAAAACATGAGGAAAGAATAAAATGCTGGTGACAAAATTTTTATCATTTTCCAACAAGTAGTATTTTTTTTTAAACCCTTGTTCATCTGGGTTGTAAAGAAAACAATTTGTTAAAAGGTTGAAATCTAAATGGAAGTGTTTTTTATCTGTCACCGCTTATCGTGAAAATATATGAATATTATATTCCGAAAATGTAAAAATGATGACCCTATTTTTACCTTATCTTAATTTGTTCAAAGTGGTTGTTATTTATCGAAGCTACTAACAGAGGAATTTAAGCACTGATTCATAAATAATATCACTTCAAAGACAGGCTTTCACAATTTTTCCTTGTCATTAAAATCTCGCATTACAAGCTTCTACAATATACGCTAATTTTTAACATCTATATGAGCTTTGTTCTGGCAAAAGGGGTTTTAATGCTTTTCAAAAAAGAAAAATCCATGTTGGAACAATCCTGGAGAAGACACTTATAGAAAATATTGCTGGAAAAGGAGAATATACTGGTAACCAGCATTTTCTCCTTTTCCCACAATATTTTATACCCTTTCCATGGCAAATTCCAACATATGGGCAAAACCAAATTTATTGTCTGTATATGCTTTCAATTTAAACAAGTTTAAATACATGTATTTGTCATTTGGTAAAGAGTTTATGCATCTCCCTGATGTTCATTTGGTAAAGAGTTTATGCATCTCCCTGATGTTCATTTGGTAGAGAGTTTATGCATCTCCCTGATGTTCATTTGGTAGAGAGTTTATGCATCTCCCTGATGTTCATTTGGTAAAGAGTTTATGCATCTCCCTGATGTTCATTTGGTAGAGAGTTTATGCATCTCCCTGATGTTTATACCAAGTAAGTCATCACATAACCATGGATCCATAAAATCCATTTCTCTAAGAACCAACTGAATCATGAGATACATTGGTCCTTTGACACGCAAAAAATTGACCAGTAGCAAAGGCTGAAGGCTGTTAATTTTAATGTCACAGGGAATAGTGGAAGATACAGGACAAAAGCCATACTAAGTTACCCAGGTTCTTTAACATGCTCAGTGTAAAGCACTGTCACACGAAACCTAGGTTTAGTATCTCATCTGAAGGACTATTCATGTATTGGTAATTATAGATGGCCAGCCATGGTGCTGGAACCAGCACCCTCAAGCGGCTGGAAACTTGACGTTTACAAGTCCTACAATCTAACACTTAAGCTATTTGGGCTGATCTGTCTACTGCAGGGGGTAAAAAGTGGAATTTACACGGCTTTATAATGCTACCCATTATGCACAATCTATCACATGAAGCAGTTGAATTTGGTAACCCTTTACCAAACAATCCCCAGTTTTAACGACCCTTAGAAAGAAAGCATTGGAAAACGTTGTGGCAAAAAAGAGAAAATGCTGGTAACCAGCATTTTCTCCCTTTCCCAAAATGTTCCCTACTCTTTCACAGCCAAATCTCATTACTCGAGCCACAGATAAATTGTTGTCAGCAAATGTCTTCAGATTTCAAAAGTAAGGAATTTTGTTGTTTGGTACAGAGTTAAGCCTTTACTACACCCTTTTTAAAAAAAAAAGAGGGCAAACATTAATTCTGAAAACAAAATATATATAAATGAGCCATGCTCTGTGAAAAGGGAGCTTAGGACATCTGCAATAATACATCCACCCATGTTAGCCTGCATGGTCGACACAGGCCGACCTGAGTAGAAATTGTTTGTAAAAACTGTTTGTAAATTTTCTGCATGTCCAAGGACAACTCTTCCTCGAGATTGAGTAAGTCATTGAACTAAATGGATTCCATGGATTCTTAACCCTTTACCAAACAATCCCTGGTTTTTACGACCCAGAGGAAGAAGCCTTCTGAAAACATTGTGGGAAAAGGAGAAAATGCTAGTTACCAGCATTTTCTCCTTTTCCCACAATGTTTTCTACTCTTCTAAAGTCAAGTTTCAATTATTGAGTCGCGTTTATTTTGTCGTCTGCAAATGCTTTCAATTTGGACAAGTCTAAAATTTTGTCGTTTGGTAAAGAGTTAATTATATGATGACTAGCTTGATATAATGTATCATGGAGATACATTAAGCCCCCTTTTGTCAGAGCATGGCTCATATTATCTTTTTAGTTATATAGAAAAATTTTGTGAAAGCAGTGATTGCTTGTAACAAGTAGTTGTCTCTTTCCCACAGTGTTTCAAAATGACAGCAACTGCAGAGGCACTGTTGTAAAGCATCAACCCTTTGCCAAGTAGATCTAATCCTGAGTGTTAATGACCTTCAAAATGTCTGCTTTTGAAAATACTTTTGGAAAAGGAGGAAATTCTGGTTACCAGCATGTTATCCTTTTCCTACTGTATGGGTCCTGTGTGGCTCAGTGGTGGACTTGTAACCTGGAGGCCCCCGGGTCCAAGCCTCTGTGGAAGCTCTGGTTTTTTTCATGGGACTCTCCTTTGACAAGACACTTCAGAGCCCTGTAGCCAAGTGCTGGTGAAACCCCAGACATACCTGAATATGTGAGCTAATTTGCTGGGATATGATTGAGAAAATATTGAAAGCAGCATAAGACATCAATCAATCAATCAATCAATCAATCAGTCCTTTCCCTACCATGTTTTCTAGCTTCTCAAAGACAATTACAGCTGTGCTATTATTTACACCACATTCTAATTTGTAATCTGCAAAGCTTTCAATTTAAACAAGATTATGTTTTCTCTGAAGAGTTAACTCTACTGCATAAAAAAATTTTGGACTTGTACAAAGTCAAAGGATTTGCATATGAAAAATTAAATGTGTGTCAAATTATGGTTTCTACTCTATGGTAAGGTAGAAAACAGTGATTAACTCTTTACCAAATGACAAAATTTCAGACTGGTCCAAATTGAAAGCATTTGCAGACAACAAAATAAAAGTGACTGAAAATTTGAAATTTGTTTTGGGAAGGGTAGAAAACATTGTGGGAAAAGGAGAAAATGCTGGTTACCAGCATTTTCTCCTTTTCCCACAATGTTTTCAAAAGGCTTCTTTCTCAGGGTCGTTGAAAGTTGGGATTTTGTGGTAAAGGGTTAAAGGAGAAAATGCTGGTTACCAGCATTTTCTCTTTTTCCCATCATGTTTTCAAAAGCCTATCTTCTTTAAGGGTCGTTACAACTTGGGATAGTGGTGTAAAGGGTTACAGGGTAAAAGCTAATTGAAAACATGCTTTATCCTTCAATTTTCAGGTATAAATTTGTTAAACACCTGAAATTCAACAGTGCAAAATCTAATCAAAATGCTAATGTCAATATTTTTTTAAATGAACCCTTTTTCTATAGCCAGTGTAATAAGATTCATGGACATGCATTGAACATACACAGAAGAATACATTGCATTCTGAACTGGATTAACCATCAAAAATGCACCAAATTGCTGACAGAAAAAAAACAACCTTTAACCCTTTATCACTTTTTACAACCCTGAGAAAGAAGCCTTTTGAAAATATTGTGGGAAAAGGAGAAAATGCTAGTAACCAGCATTTTCTCCTTTTCCAACAAGGTTTTCAACCCTTCGAAGGAGGAACTTTAGTGTCTTTGTCACATGTAACCTGTAAATCTGCAGATGCTTTCAATCTTGACCACTCTAAAAATTTTTTCGTTTTGGTAAAGGGTTAATTTTACAATATTATTTCTGTCTTTTCGACAATGTTTCCACAAAAGTCGCAGTTTAACTCTTTACCACGTGAGAAAATTTTACTTGCCCAAACTGAAAGCATTCGAAGACAACAATTTAAATTTTTCTCAAAAAATGGTATTTGTCTTTGATAGGGTAGAAAACATTGTGGTAAAAGGTTACCAGGATTATTTTCTTTTCCCACGATCATTTCAAAAGTCTTCTCTCCCTTGGTTGTTAAAACTCCAGGCTGGGTGGTAAAGAGTTAAAAAAGGCTGATATTGGCATACTGGCGTAAAAAAATAATATCACTTGATCAATTTACAAATATCGTTCAGTTTGAAATCAAACCCCCTATTCTAATCTATAATTAAAATTTTCACAGTATTCAACAAACTAAAGTATTCAATTCACGATCAAACAGTCCTGCTACATGCAGAGAATCCGTAGCAGCTCAGTGATTGACCTACTCTGAACCATACCTATGAAACCCTGGCTTGATCCCATCAAGCCACACCGATCATGTGGGAATGTCCTTGAGCAAAGCATTGAAAAGCCCCAGTCTAACACTGTTTAACCCTTAACCCTTTACCGTACTGTCCTGAGTTTTAATGACCTGTTGATAGAGGCTTTTGAAAACATTGTTGGAAAAGAAGAGAATTCTGGTAATCAGCATTTTCTCCTTTTCCCACAATGTTTTCTACCCTTGTGAAAACAAATTTCAATTTTTAGTCAAATTTATTTTGTTCTCTGCAGATGCTTTCAGTTTCGACAAGTGGAAACTTGCTGATACTGACTTAAATGGCTCTGTTGACTGAATGTACATAGGCCATACTCACGCAAAAGGAGGTTTAATGTGATGTATGGCAGGGGTGTGGAAATCTTGAAATTTTCTACTTGTCCATGGACAAGTAAATCTAGAAAATCTACTTGTCCGTCAGATAAGCTTACTTGTCCAAAACAAAACAATTTTAAATGGCACAAAAGACCTAACTGAATGTACCGTAGTTTGTAGGTAATGATGTTCTTTTAACCATTTAAATTTGCTTTGTTTAGGTTTTTAATAATAATGATGAAAATAAATCAAGCAAACCTTTATGGGGCTTTTTTTCCAAAAATTGGGAAGGGGCCTTAGCCTTTCATTTTGGGCTATTCAAGCGCAATTTTGGCCAAATTGGGAAAAAGCAGACCGACTTTCAAGGTACATCAATAAAACAAATTAATGGCACTGTACATACATACTGTAAATAGAAAGGTGCAACAATTTAATAATTGAAAAAGTTTCAACAGTTACAGTATAACTGCTTAAACCATGGCCAAATATCTCAGTGTTTGCACTTACAGCCCTTTTTAACACTACTGTGGTACACCCATGGGTGCCGGAGTTAATACTTCAGCAGAACTGCTTACCAGCCATCGTACGATACAAGGGAATCATTATCTGTGGAAGTTAAAAGGCTGGGCTTGGTTACTGTGTCTGGAGATGTAGAGTTTGCATCATGTGCACTGATAATAATTGTCTAGTTCTCAGACAACGTGAGATCGGCGATGTCCGACAGACCCGGCACTTCAGATTGAGACTCAGTATGCGGAGATTTGATTACCTGCAGATCGATCTGCAAAGAATTTGAACGTTTTACGCCGAAAGTAAAAAGGCTGCACTGGCATTTATCGTCTACAGCCCTTTTAACAAACTTTTTGTAATGTTTCCCGGTTCTTGACATGTTTTACTTGGATTCAGCGTGTTTGGTTTTCTTTCAAATACGTTTACTGCAACCGAGTAAGAATATGTTCCACAGTGTTAAATTAAGACAACTTTGTTGTTATTGTCAGCTGTAAGTTTTTGCAAACGACAAAAAAGAATTTAATATTGAATGATAGGGAAATGACAACCGCGTCAAGTCTAAGTACGGTGTTATAATGTGCAAGAAAATTCAGTTATGGTTGCCTCCATTAAACAAACCAAATGGCGCGAAGAAACCACAACATTTCGGCTGTACTGCAGCGCAGTACAAAAATCAAGAAAAAGCCTGTGGAGGCGATAAAATCAGAGTCAGCAAAATATTTGTTTTTGATTCCAGATACATGTATTTATCAGGGAATAGCTTATCATAATTCAATTTAAAAATGTTGTTGTTCACGAAGTGAGACGGACAGAACATTTCTATTTCACAGGGATAATGTTATATAATACAGATCTTTACTTTCAGTTTCCTCCTCGTATTCTACTTGTCCGCGGACGAGTAGATTGCAAAAAGCCACTTGTCCGGCGTCAAATTTACCCGAGTCGGACATAGGATTTCCGCACCCCTGTATGGATCTATAAAATCAATTTTTTCTAACAACCGACTTGAAGATACATGTATACTGACATTTACAGGCAGTTTTTAGCCGGTTTTTAACCCATTTCATCCTTACCTTATGAAATTATAATCATTCTTGTGTCTTCATGCCAATGTTGCCCTTGATGGCTGCAAGATTGCACAGATTACGACGGATAGAAAATGCATTTTGTGATTTGGAAGCCTTCAAAGCAATCGCTTTCATGGTTTCTGGTTTTAAATGAAGACAAATCTGTTGTATTTTTCTATCCCTTACACCACATATATTGGTAATTTATGTATGTTTATGCAGCTGAGTTATTCTACACAGTTTCAAGTGTTAACAGCATTTTTTCCTATCTAGCTATAAGGATGGAAATAATCTTGAATTATGAGGTAGAATGGTCTTCCGACATACAAATTTAACAATTGCAAAAAGATTCAACCCATGTCAGCCTGACTAACATTGGTGGGTAATTTTGCAGATGCATTAAACACCCTTTTCACAGAGCATGGCTCACATGTTTAGACTTGCACAGAAGCTTCATATGACTTTCTGAAATGATCTTAAGTTCTAGTTATTTGAAATAGAGGTCTACTTAACTGATCGGATAAAAAGAATATTGTCAAACATGTGATATGCAGAATAATTACCTAGTGATCATGGTATTTTAAGTAGCCTTTTTCTTAAATGGTCTTTTACAGGCAGGAAGGGGGAAGTGACTACCAAGGTTTTACTGTATATCAAATGAGTAAGAGCATGTCAAAGTATCAAGTAAAAGAGCTCTTCAGCAATAGAAACACTTAGATATCTCAAGATAAACTAAGGTCCAAGTACCATAAAATTCTAACAAGTGGTGTTCTGTTATATACTTAGTACATTTAAAAATGTAACACTAAATAAAGTTGAAAATCAGCTGAGAGAGATCAAATTTTAAATCAAATCTATCTTTATGGGAATTTATTAGTATTTCATCGAGGGCTGTGTAACAAGAGCAACTCTTGACCGCAGTTGCTTTTAAAGGTAGATTGATTTTCAGTTAAAATTCTAAGTCAAAAAAGGGGCATAACTGTGTCGAAAATATTTTGATGGTTTCCTGCCCCACCTGTATGGGTTCCAGCTTTGATAGTTAACAGCTAGTCCGAGTTTGAAGTAAATATGTTCAGTAACAACAGAGAAGTTTTTGCATGACAACAATGATGACATAGACAATAACAGGGTTATGACAATACTGCAGCTATTTCTTCAACAAGAGGGCCACGATGGTCCTGAAGTTGCTCACCTGAGCCTTTTGACCAAACATGATCTATTTTAAATCTCCTTTGAGATATTATTTATGACAAATACTCTAACAAGCTTTCATAATTATTGGGACTGAAAATTTGGCCTCTAGCTTGTACACAAGCTTTTTCTAGACTCATCCCAGGTGTCATCAAGACAAACATTTTGACCAAGTTTCATGAGTATTGAACTTAAATTGTGGCCTCCAGAGGTTTTTCTGAGATTTGACCTAGAGACTTAGTTTTTCACCTAACCTAACCCATTTTCAAACTGATTAAAAATGTCATCAAGACAAACATTCTGATCATGTTTCTTGAGTATTGGACTAAAAATGTTGCCTCTAGAGTGTTCACAAGGTTTTTCAAAGATTTGACCTAGTTACCTAGTTATTGACCAGTTGTGACCCATTTTCATACTCCTCCAAGATATTATTAAGGCAAACATTCTGAACAATTTCATGAGTATTGGACTGAAAATGTGGCCTCTAGAGCGTACACAAGTTTTTTCAAAGATTGGTCCCAGTGACCTAGTTTTTGACCTGATGTGACCCATTTTCAGACTCCTTAGAGATAAAATCAAGACAAGCATTCTGACCTACTTTCAGTATTGGACTGAAAATGTGGCCTCTAGAGGGTACACAAGGTTTTCCTGAGATTTGACCTAGTGACCTAGTTTTTGACCCAACATGACCCATTTTCAAACTCGCCTGAAACATCATCAAAAACATTCTCTAGGTTGGAGTTACCGATCGCCAAAATCGCCATTGGCGATTAAATTTTACTGCTGGCGACTACAAACACCAAAACAACTGATATTGGCGATTGTTAAAAATGTGATGAGATAAAATTGCCGGTCGTGAATATCTGATCAGTTTTGTACATTGAACACTTCCTACACTGTGAAATCGGCACGCGTCAACTTGATTATCATATATACCGGGTATCCTAAGCTGATAACCCTTGTACCTGCCTTAACTATCCGATAGACGAAGATCCGATTGTCATTGCCATAGGGGTCCGCAGTTTGACTCCTGTCACCCATAGACTAAAACAAGGGATTTAACTGTATGCAGCCCGTTACTCGCCCCAGGTTACAAAAAAACAACGTATCTTTTCTACCCCATCAGTTATTCTCCTAATTTTTTCTACAGCTGAGAGCTAAAACATTTTTCTACCAGAAAAACACAACTGTTTGTCAGTGGCTAATGCAGTCTGGCTGATACATTCGCTCGAACTTGTAAACTCGCTCAAAAATCTTCGCCATTGACACGGGTTCGTACATTCGATACTGATGTTCGCGCATATAAACCAATGAAATTTCTCGTTCCAAACAGTGTCACCGTACTGTAATGTGACAAAAAGGTGTGAGCAGCTGTACAAAATTTCATTGGTTGAATTCACGACTGTTAGTACATATCAACCGATGAAATTTCTCGTTCCAAACAATGTCACATGACAGAAGATGGCTGCAGCTGTTCGAAATAAGAACGTGGATCACAAATTCAACGAATTCTGAGGCGTTTCGTCATTATTGAAGGTAAAGACTATAGGTCAGTAGTATTTTTAAACATGTTTAAAGGGTGGGTGCCGCTAATGCTGCGTTTCATTGGATCTAAAGTGCATTTTATATCTTGAAAACGGATATACGAACCCGTGTCAATGGCGCAGATTTTTGAGCGAGTTTACAAGTTCGAGCGAATGTATCAGCCAGACTGCATTAGCCACTGACAAACAGTTATGTTTTTCTGGTAGAAAAATGTTTTAGCTCTCAGCTGTCGAAAAAAATAGGAGAATAACTGATGGGGTAGAAAAGATATGTTGTTTTTTGTAACCGGGGGCGAGTAACGGACTGCATACAGTTAAATCCCTTGTTTATTATAGTCTATGGGTGCCAGGAATCAAACTACGGACCCCTATGCCCATTGCCAGTTATCGGGTAGTCTCGTTCTATAAATAGATTACATGAACAATCACAACTTTTTGGACGCAATAGGGCTGAACGAATTAATGGAGGCGTTTTTCAAGTAAATATGACAACATCGATCATAGGTTTTTCTTTTCCTGAAATACTTGACCTTTCAAGCTATATGTGACTTTATTAGATTCTTTTCCAGTTAAACTTTTTTTTTTCATAAAAACTAATGGATGCTAGATCCACATTTCGCCAAATGAGAAATATTGTCGCTAGATGTTTTTTGGCGATCGGCAGTTTCAAGAAAGGCTACGTGTGGAACGATATTTCTTGAATCATTTGAAAGACAAAACAGATACTGTCAGTACATGTATTTTGCGATGAATTTTAAAAATTTGATCATTCATATCTCTTACAATGCATGAAATTAATGGTTGGTCTGAAGAAAATAAAATAGCTGTTTAGCAGACGGCATATATTTAGACTCATCCAGATTGAAAGAATTTGCAGATGACAATTAAATGTAGCTCATGAGGTGTTTGAATTATGCATTTGCTATGGTAGAAAACATTGTGGGAAAAGGAGAAAATGCTAGTTACCACCATTTTCACCTTTTCCTAGCATTTGCAATAGCCCTCTTTCTCAAGGTCATTCAAACTGGGGATTAAGTGGTGAAGGGTTAGGCCTGATTCAAATACACATAGATCTATTGTTGAATTTATGAAAATTTTAATCATTCAACAGCCTACAAGCATGGGAATTTGTAGCCGACTTTTGACGTTTCATTACTGGTCTCTCTATTGTATATAATGGTAGTCTACCATCAGAAATATTTAAAAGAACTGAAAGATTTTTAGATCTACAAATTATATCAGTGATGCAAAGCTGTAGATCTAGCTTTAGATTAATCATACATGACTTAATGTTACGAAATACTATACTAAGAAAATGACACAATCAAAGACTGAGTCAAAGTGATTAGGTACATTGACTGAAACCGGGTTTTGACCAACAAAAATTTTGGCTACTAAAAATTTTTGGCTGGCGCCAACCTAGCATTCTGACCAACTAGAAAGAGTATTGGACTGAAAATGTGGCCTCTAGAGTATACACAAGGTATACGAGTATACGAAATACTATACTAAGAAAATGACACTATCAAAGACTGAGTCAAAGTGATTAGGTACATTGACTGAAACCGGGTTTTGACCAACAAAAATTTTGGCTACTAAAAATTTTTGGCTGGCGCCAACCTAGCATTCTGACCAACTAGAAAGAGTATTGGACTGAAAATGTGGCCTCTAGAGTATACACAAGGTTTTTCTAAGATATGACCTGGTGACCTGACCTATTTTTTAACCCATTTTCAAACTAATCCAAGGTATTATCAAGGCAAACATTCTGACCATGTTTTAAGAGTATTGAACTGAAAATGTGGCCTCTAGAGTGTACACAAGGTTTTTCTAAGATATGACCATGTGACCTAGTTTTGACCCGACATGACCTATTTTCAGACTCGTCCGAGATACCATCAAGGCAAACATTCTGACCAAGTTTCATGAGTATTGGACTGAAAATGTGGCCTCTAGAGAATACACAAGCTTTTTCTAAGATTTTTGACCCGGCATGACCCATTTTCAAACTCGTCCGAGATATCATCAAGGCAAACATTCTGACCAAGTTTCATGAGTTTCAGACTCAGATATTATTAAGACAAACATTCTGACCAACATTCAGGAATATTGGACTGAAAATGTGGCCTCTAGAGAATACACAAGCTTTTTCTAAGATTTAACCTTGTGACCTAGTTTTTGACCCGACAGGACCCATTTTCAACCTCGTCCGAGATATCATCAAGGCAAACATTCTGACCAAGTTTCATGAGTACTGGAATAAAGATGTGGCCTCTAGAGCGTACACAAGGTAAAAGCAGGAAGTTGAATTTGGGATTGCGCCATTTGCGGTCGGCAAGGCGTGGAGCAGAACTCTAGCGGGTCGTTCGGATCCTGGCCCATAATAAAGGGATTGTGACTATCGTCCTGCAACATCATGCAGGAAACGATGGTAAAAAGTACCAACAGTCGATTTAGATTCTCCACCATGTGGCAGTTTGGGGGAAGAAGCTCAAAGGAAGACATTCAATCTGGTTTTCACATCTTTTATTTTTGTCACGTGTGCTCCGCGGTTTTTCCATCCCAAAAAACGAGTACTACTTCCCCACCCGCTCGATCTGCATTATGCAAAAATAGTTCCGAATGTTCGACTTAACTCTTATCGATCAAAACTGACCAAAATTCATCCACTGCACAACCTACCATGTACACAACACCGGACAGCACGATCACAAAAGCTCACCTTGAGCACCATTTGCTCAGGTGAGCTCAAAACAACTAGGCAAAAAATCTAAATTATTTAAATGGAACGCTCTTGACAATATTTTATTTCACAGCGAAGATTCAAGTCATATTGCCATGACAGCTCACTTATTCATGTACATTCTGGGTTTCATTAGTACAAGGCTAGGGCTCTGAAGTGTATCTTAACAAAGGACAAACATATCAAAAACCCAGCGCCCCAAGTAAGGATTAAACTCATGTCCTCCAGGTTATGAATCTACAACCTCACCACTAAGCCACACAAGACCCCTGTATCCTAAAGAATCTGATGATAACAAATACATGTAGATATGATGAAACATGCAGGAAACATGGAAGACACTATCAATGAGCATTGCTGGATCCGTATTCACCAACCATTCTTAATTTTATTCCAAGTCTATTTAAATCTAGATTTAGAAAGTAACACAACTTCTGATTGGCTAAACCTAATCAGGTTTAGCCAGTTAGAGGTTGTATTACTTCTAAATTTAGAAAATTCCTGGGAATAAGATTAATTCTTTACCACACGACAACATTTTAAGACTGGTCCAAATTAAAAGTACGAGGGGTGATCAGAAAGAACATGGACCAGTGTCTGTATTGGAATAATGTTATAAAAAACAACTTGGAATGTCTACTTTTTTTGAAAATAACCTCCTTCGAATTCTATGCACTTATTCATTCTTGATTCCTATGTGCAAAACACGTGCACAAGCACGTCACGTGACATCACTCTCAAGGACCCAGTCATAGTGAGGGTTAGTTCCTCTCTGCTCTTGTAGTGCGTGCCACATAGAGAATCCTTCAAAACATGAACTATCTAAAGGTCACAAGGGGTCAGGACTGAATTATAGGGAGGGTTGGCTAGTGTTTCTGTGTTTAGTTTTTGCAGAGTTTTCTGTACAAGTGTGGCTTTGTGAGCTAGGGCATTATCTTGGTGTAAAGTGACATCACTCTGCCGGACTTCTGGCTGTTGTTTTTGTATATGTTTGTGAAATTTCTATGAATAATGTGGGCATAAAACTCAGCATTGACTGCTGTATGTATAGATACAACATGATTTAGAAGAAAAAAGGAGAATAGAAAAATATGATGCACAACTTTACCGACTGACTTAGAAAGTTTGGCTTTAACGGCAGAAGGCGATGTTGAATGTTTCTGTACACTGCCTTGTTGTTTAGTTTAAGTCTCGTTAAAGTGTACCTATGTTTCATCGCATGTTACAGTACGATCAGTAAAGTTTGACCCCTCTACCCTAATGTATTCTGAAATTTCTTAGTAGATTTTGACCCTAACCCCCATTGGCTCGGGCGTCAGTGGTCGAGGTACCCACCTTGTGCAAACACGCGACATTCCAAGATTGTCAGTCAAAATCTCCTTGGCACTTTTATATGAAATGCTAAATGTGTCAACTATTTTCCTCACAGTATCTCGGCGATCTTGCTTTACATGCTGCTCTACATCCGTGATGATTTTATCAATGACTGATGTTGATGGACGGCCAGATTTGTATCGCATTTATGTCTAAACCAGTCCGATCTATTTACGCATGTCAGATTTCTTGAGTGCAGATACCCCTTCACCTTTTCCTAAATAACTTTATGATTACTCTTGGCTCAAATAAAACGTCGTTTGACATTTTGGACCACTAATGCAGTATTGACGTCATTAAAATGACGTCACACTTTACCTACTTGAATAAGATGACATTTGAAAGCTTAAGTTGGTTACCAAGTAATTCATGCTCATCTGTGCAATTTTTCATAACCCTGCATGAAGTAGTTTTCAATATAACGAGGTGGTCCACGATCTTTATGATCACCCCTCGTATTTGTGGACAACAAATTAAATGTGCCTGTAATGATTGGATTTGTTTTTGAAAAGCTACAAAACATTGTGCTGACCAGCATTTTCTCCTCTTTTTCCACACAGTTTTCAACAGTCAAATTTTCCAGGGTGGTTAAAACTCGGGATTGTGTGGTTAAGGGTTAAGAATGTTGTTAAGAATGGTTGGTAAATACAAGCTAAGGTGAACTCTAGTGATGTTAGAATACATTCTGTTGGAGACATCTTTATAGTAACCCTTACAAGCGTACACAAATCTATGGTGTAATCTTTGTCAATATTTCTGCAATCCAAGGTCCAGTTTCTAACAGAGTTCAATTTTGAGAGCACACAAATCAATTGAGAGCTATGCTCTGTGAAAAGGGGGCTTAATGCAATTGCAAAAAGTTTCTACCCATTTCAGCATGCAAGCTGAGATGGGTGAAAAAGTTTTAAAATTGGCCAATTTCATGCATGTCAAAGGACCATTCTTCCTTGAGATTCAGTTGAATGTTAAGCAAAATGGATTTTATGGATTCATACTTATGTGATGAATGGCCTGGTGTAATGCATCAGTGTGTGCATTAAACCCCCTTTTGCCAGAGCATGACTTTATCCTATTCAAATCTGCACTGTGACTTCCACGTTACCAGAATACAAACTTTTAGACTTCTTCATATCCCAACCAATGTTCAGCTGACAAATCTATATGGCCTGCAACACACGAAAAGGGGCATTCGGACATTTGCGTAAAGTGTCGTCCTGGATCAGCCTACCCAGTCCGCGCAGGCTGATCCGAGACGACACTTTCCGATCGTGTGTGATTTTCTGTTTCATGCAAGTCTACTGTAGGACAAAATCTAATATTGATGTAAAGTGCCGTCTCGGATTAGCCTGCGCGGACTGCGCAGGTTGATCCGAGATGACACTTTATGCAAATGTCTGAATGCCCCTTTTCGTGTGTTGCGAGCCATATGTGGCTCAAATGATGCAGTTTGTCTTTGAAAGTACTGAAAACAATTAGTGACAGGGAGAAAATACTGATTATCAGCATACTCGCCTTTTCCCGCCATGTTTTCAGAATCCTTCTTCCTCAGGGTTGTTAAAAACTGGGATAGTTTGTTGTCCCTTTCCCAAATAATCCCATGTTTTCACTACCATAAGTATGCAGGCTTTTGAAAACATTGTGGGCAAAAGAGAAAATGGTGGTAAGTAGCATTTTCTGCTTTTCCCACATTTTGATTGACACTTTTAGAGACAAATGCCATCATTTCCTCTGAATTTAATTTGTCATATGCTAATGCTTCCAGTTTTAACATGTACAAAATTTTGTTGTCTTGTGATGAGTTAAAGGTGACCCTTTACCACACAATCCTGACTTTTACCGACCATCAAAAAGAAAGCTTTTTTAAACATTGTGGGAAAAGGTGACCATCAGTTTCTCCTTTTCCCACAATGTTTTCTACCCTTCAAAAAACAAATTTCGAGTTTTGAGTCACATTTATTTTGTCACCTGCAAATGCCTTTGATTTGGACAAGGCTAAAATTTTGTGTTCTGGTGAAGTGTTAAGGGTGAAAAACAGCACTGCACGATAAAGGTAGCATTGAAGAGATCCATTCATACAAGGATTTCCTTCAAAACCACTGAAACCTGGCCTCTCACAAGTCCCGGTAGCACAGACGGTAGCATACGCGGCTTGAGAATAGAGGGTCGCTGATTCGAATCTAAACTCTGCCAATTTGTTTCCAAGGACTGATGATAGTCATTCTGACAGAATTCATTCCAATCTCACCACTGATCACTGTTTCGACAATAGTTATGTTGGAAAGCAGCCAGTGGCCGATGCAGATTTTATAAAACAATCATCAGATGGTATTTTATTTAACTCATTATCACATGGCAAAAATTTTAGACTTCCCCTATATTGACAACAATTTACAGACCACAGTTTAAATATTTTTCAAATGATAGTAATTTTGTCCTTGAAAAGAATTATTAGAAAACATTGTGGGAAAATGCTGTTTACCAAAAGCTTTCTCTGCCAAAGACATTCAAACTCGGAATTGTGTGGTAAAGGGTTAAAGTCTGGTATTAAACATTTACAGGCTAATCCCCGGTAGCTGAGCCGGTAGTGTACAGGACTTGAAAACAGGAGATTGATCCCTGACTCGGCCAATTTCTTTCCAAGAACTGATGGTATTCACTGCGACAGGATTCAATCCTCTCTCACAGCTGACCGTTGTTTGGATGATGGTTATGTGGGAAAGCAGCCAGTGGCTTGAAAAGAATATTGTGCAGAGAACTGGTAACAGAACCTCCAGGAAAGCAGGATAGGTGAACTGGCCACTGTAAAACTAACCCTTTAGCTGCTAAGCGTGACTCACTGACCTTTTGCAGACAGTGTAGATCAAGATCAGACTAATTCTGAGCAAACACTTTTTTTCTCAGCTTTTCAATGAAAACTTTGTTGTGAGTGCTTGTTAGAATTGTCTCAACAACACAAAGTCTGATACTTTATTCTTATCTTCAGGCATTGTATATGAGCTCTGCTCTATGAAAAGGGGGCATATTGCATCTGCAAAAAGTATCGACCCATATCAGCCCACGCAGACTGGGCAGGCTGACCTTGGCCAAAATCGTTTGTTATTGATCAATTTTCTCCATGTCCAAGGACATTCTACCTCAGGGTTTACTTGGTTGTCAGACAAAATGGATTTTATGGATCCCTAATGGATCACTTTCTTGGTATAATGCATCTTGGAGACGCATTAAGCCCCTTGTCTTAGAGCATGGCTCAATGGGTACAGCATACCTATGTTGTGGGTATTCACTAAATCTGTTTCAATGAGAGTTCAAAGAATTAACCTTTATCTGACTGAACTTATGTAATCAATGGAAACAAACATCCATTAGTACCTATTGATTTTGAATCTGTTAACTGACACTAACAGTGTTGACTCTTTAAAAACAATTCCATGTTTTTACAACTCCAGGGAAAAAGGCATTTGAAAACACTGTAGGAAAAGGAGAAAATGCTGGTAACCAGAATTTTCTCCTTTCCCCACAATGTTTTCTACCCTTTCACAGACAGATCCCCATGTTTTTGCCACAGTGAAGTTGTGTAATGCTTTAAATATGGATGAGTCTTAAATTTTATTGTCTGGTTTAAGGTTTATTGAGTTTTGAAAAGATTCGAAATAAACAATGAAACTGCACTGACACAAGCTACCTTTGAAGTAATTCATTTACAGTGTTTGGCCAACATATCCAAAGACTATTTTTAATACAAAATCTATTGCCTGGTTTACATTTTGTCAGTCTCAGCAGAATAATCATACGGGCACCATGCATTAATGTTGCAATAATAAGCTGTGCAGGGGCCATATGATTCTCTAGCAATTTTTGGGGCCCAAATGCCCGTCTGAAATCATGCGTTTTCCTGACAATCATAGAACTGCCCCTGTACAGTGAGGGGATTGTGCGTTGCTATCACAACATGTCTACTGGCTTGCAATTTTTAGAATTTGTCATTGTTGAGAGTTCAACAAAATTGAAGATGCTACTGTGTCTGTGAAGTTGTATGTATGTTGTATTGATGCCGTACAGAAGCCGCAAGGAAAGAGGGATACTGCTTCATATGGCCTGCAATAAGCAAAAAGGGACATTTGCGTAAAGTGTCGTCTCGAATCAGTCTGCGCAGGCTAATCCGAAACAACAATTTCCCTTTTTATGTAATTTTCCATTTTGCCCAAGTCTACTGAAGAGCAAAATCTAATGTAGACGTAAAGTGCCATCTCGGATTAGCCTGCGCGGACTGCACAGGCTGATCCGAGACGACACTTTACGCCAATGTCCGAATGCCCCTTTTCACGTATTGCAGGCCATATAGGAATTACAGTTGTATGCAAGAAGTAATGAATGTACTCTTTACCCCTTTACCACACAAGAGAAATGTAGACTTGTCCAAATTTAAAGCACTTACAGACAGAAATTTAAATGTAACTCAAACAAGGAAATTTGTCTTTGATGCGGTAGAAAGCATTGTGGGAAATGGAGAAAATGCTGGGTTTTTTTTGTTTACTTTTTACCTGGCTTTAGAATTAATTTCTCTGCCAGCAACTAACACTAAGACTGACTGTATGATAACAGGTAGTCATCTTAACAATAATTTCATTACTTTTAAAAGGTATAATTCAAATTCAAATGTATTTTCACACCAGCATTGTTTTTTTTTTGTTGCTCTTAGACAATGATATGAACAAAAAGAATTAGAAATACCAATGAAGTTTTCTATCTGATACATACCTTGTGAATTCAAAGCCAGCCAGTGAAGAGTAGTCAGTGACTTGGAAAGTAAGTTGTGACAGTGCTGGTGTGAGAAAGCCAGGAAATACATGTCTAGGTGCACTGACCGCCGTGATATGACCCAAGCTGCTTAAACAGCATTAAACTCCAATACAAACAAATTGTCTGTCATCAGTACAAACAATTTGTTTGTATTGGAGTTTAATGCTGTTTAAGAAGCTTAGGTCATATCACGGCGGTCACTGCACCTAGACCTGACTACTCTTCTCACATGCATCAGAGGTCAGATGTGAAAAATCACTAAACAGAAAGTTTGCCTCAACTGGATATCAAACCCACAACCACCAGGTCATGAGTCAGATAGGCTAACCACTGAACTACCCAGCCGAGCTAAATGACAAACACTGTGCCAAAGCGTTAAGCACTTTTTAAATTTCTGTGTTTCATTCTCTGTAATTTGTCCCAATATTTTTCTGCAGGTGTTGGAAATGATGTTTTTATTAAAGATTTACTTACTGACAGAAATTTGCATCCTTGTAAAATAGGCAGAATTTGAATTAGGTTTAATGCATACAGACAATACATGCATGTGTAAACATTGTGAAAAATGAAGAAATTGGTAGTTACTAGCAAGTTCTCCTTTTGCCACAATGTTTTCAAGTGACCTGCTAAATATCATCTATAGGTGAAATTGAGACGTACATACCTGAAAAGGATCAATCTAATGCATATCCTTATAGAGCTATTGTTACATTTAAATCAGACCACAATAACATATCGGGTATAGTCTAATAACCTTATTACAGATAATCTCTTCATTTGAATGGATTATCAGAATCAAATGAAATTGAGCTTTCAATAACACAATCCTTTGATTACTTAATCCTTTCACCTAACTGCATAGCCATATCAAATGCATTAGATCAGGATCAGAAGAATGTATGCAGTCTGGCTTAGATATATATATATCTACATTCCTGTCCACAATCCTAAACTAAGGCAAAAGTGGGTTTAATGCATCTCAGCGATGCATTATACCAAGCAAGATGCCACATAATTATGGCTTTTTCAACTGTAAGTTGTCTAATAACTGATGGAATCATGAGGTAGAGACTGTGCAGGCTGACCTGAATTAAAACTATTTGCAGATGCATTAAACCCCTTTTCACAGAGCAAGGCTCTTATTCACGAAACAAAAAGCTGTTCAAGAGTAAAGAAAAATAAAGAAAAACCCCAAATATTTGGCTGTAATATAATAGTTGAAAGGTGCAGTTTAAGAGACTTCATGCCCTTGCCCACAAAAATCATTTTGGCAGCACACACACCCCTGCAGCTGTGTCTATGAAGGTATAGGTTTCAAATAAAATGGTTGAGAACAGTTGAATTTATGAAACCTGTCAAGTATGTTCAAACATGTTAAAATTCATGAAAAATGGTCATTAGTCAGCACTTTAAGAGCATTTATTGACTCATGATTAATTTACTTTACAAGATGAAAAAGGCTTGAATATTACAACCCGTAACTGATGTTGCTTAAGAGTATTTTTGACTCATGATTAATATACTTTAAAAGATGAAAAAGACTTGAAGATATAGCATACAACCAGTAACTAGCCTGAGTCACAACTGTTGCTAATGGCACATCATTTGCAAATGGTTAACATTTTTGTAATTCATTTTGAAATTAAGTGATGAAGAAAAAAGTTATGGCCTAGACAAGAAAATGTCACTAAAGGACATGACGGATGTACCAACTAGACAAAACTATATGCCTCCAAAATACTTTTTCAGGGCATAAAAAAACCCCATTATGATCATCATGATCCCTAAGGTTGCATTAAAAGATTTTTTGGTGTTTCATTTGGAATGTTTGAATCTATCTATTCAATGGCAATTCCTGACAAAACAGAGTGGTTTAGAATCACATGGATTTGAATAATAAATAGGCAAGTTTGGTGCAAATATCTTTTACTAATCGAAAAAAATAAGTATAATCGTACATATGAAATATTTTAATGAACAAATTCTGTTAAGACTATCCAAATTTGCTGTTGAAAAAAAAGCAACAAAACTCAAAGTCGAAGTTTGCTGAAGGAAAGTAAGAAGGGGCTGATAGGACCCGACATACACAATGAATGTCAAAGTGAAAAATAAAGAACTTTGGGGTTATAAATAGGACTAGTTCACTGCCCTGCTAATGAAAAACAACTTGGCTTATCCAGGGCCACTTCCTTTTTTTTCCCTCTACATTGAAAAAAATCTTTTAAAATTTATGAGAGGTAAGGCAACTCTAAGACTTTATTTCTAAACCCCCATTCCTCACTGTATCATTATCTAAAATATCGACGTAAAAGAAACCATATAAAATTTCAAGTAAGTGTTTGATATGGGCACTTCATGCTTGCACCTCAATATTACCAATCCTCTCTTGTTTTGCTTTGATCTCATTGGCTACTAACCTACTGTCAAATTAACCCAAATAATCCCAACAGACATTTATAGACTGTGATAGAATTTTATTGGACAGAGGCAAAAAAAAAGAAAGAAAATAGGCAAATGATTTTCAACGTATGGTTGCTTTGTCTATAAAGGATTTATTCTCAATTTGTTTGACCATTCAATGTCGCCATACTTTTAATGAAAAATAAAAAAGATTCATGACCTCCACGGGATTATGGTAAGCGAAATTACCAACTGTTACATGCAAAGACAAAATTCAGAAGTATCTTGCCCTTCCTGATGCCGTCGTATCAACAACACCCATGCACATTATGTGTAGCTTGGTCACTGAAATCATCATGTCGCCAAGAAATAATCAATATTGATGTAGACTAATGCCACCAATTAAAACAAGTATTTCGTGGTAAAAAAACTTTTTACGCAAAATTTTGATGGAAGCCTTGCTACATTTAACAAAAAATCAAACAAAATATAAGGAAGGCTAAAATGATAACGAGACTCAGTTGTGACGCCAATTCTTTGTAATCAATGGGACAATCTCAATAAGTCCCCCAGATTTGGTAGAAGAATCCAATTTTGTTCCATTTGATATAAGATAGCTCCCTTAAAGACTTGTATTGAACACCATTACCATTTTTTAAACACACTGCACCTCGTAAGATGGGAAAAAGATGAAGAATTCACTTAAGTGGAACCGTAATAATTATGTAGTAATCAACAAGTCTTGTCAAAGATTCCGAATAAAATTAGCGCATCTAACTATGAAATATAAATGAATGCATATTCGAGACCAGAATTGACGTGCAGGATATGTGCAAAGTGATTTTGTTGGCCAGTACACTCGACCTTTTCAAAATATAGCGAAAAAGCTGGTTCACACTTGTAAAAAGTAATAAACGAGTCGTAATCAATGAGCCCTTGACATCAATCATGTCAAAATCATGATAGCAAAATCATGTATTTCAACATTATTTATCTTCGGTTGTATTTCGGTTGTTAAAATCCCTTTCATTTCAGTGAATGTTGTGTCTGGTTATGACGTAATTATCCTGATTCTGAGGTTACGTGTCAAAAACTATGATGTCTTTCTAAAAGGGTCTCGTTGACTGCATATTGCACATTATTCTGTTGTTATTTATATTTTAGCCATTCTCTGTGAAAAGGGGTTTCATGCATTTGCAAAAAGTATCAACCCATGTCAGTCTGTGCAGTTGGCACAGGCTGACCAGTATGGAAATGATTTGCTTTTTGCAAACTTTCTACAGAGTCAAGTATCACTCTACCTCTTGATTTGACAAAATGGATTTTATGAATCCATTACAATGTAATGAGTAATTGATTTAACACATCACAGAGATGTATGAAACCCTCCTTTGCCAAACATGGCTCATTTACATTGATACCAAGTATTTATTCAGTTTTTGTTCTTTAGTTCTTAGAAATGATTATCATAAATCAGACCTTTGTCGATGTGTGCGGGGGTAGGGGGGAGTGTCTACGGTGAATTCAAGTGGTGTATTTCTTTTTCATTAAAAACATATTACATATACTTAGGATCGATATTCCTTCGCCAATAATAATCGAAATGTACAAAGATACTGCAGATTAACTTCAAAGATTTACTGTAAGGTGTCTGACAGTGGTGAAAACATATTTCAGCTGTGGAAAAAGGTGAAGCTGTGAAATGATAAAAAGATGCAGAAAAAAAGATGTCACTGGATCCAATGATGATCGTATTTGAACAAACAACGAAACTGGGTCAAATTTTCACAGTTCAAGATGACGTTTTGAAAAGTTACCGATTTAAAGATTTTTATAAGTGTTCATAACGTTAACACTCTAAGTGTAATAAACAGAACAAAGGATTAAGTCAACAAATATGATCCTTGTTCACTCTTCATAGCTGTATGTCGAAATGGCTTTTGGTTGTTAACTCTGTTGGATTTCCTCATAAATTCCAGTAAATTGCGTTGAATTAGCCTTCATTTAGGTTTTTATAGACACTCTAACAGAGGGGACAATCATTAGTAATAAACGGGACAGTGGGAAAAGTTCTAATATAATTTTCAGTATTCATTCAAGGATGAAAAAATTTTGGCTATAATGAGTAAACATGTTTACTGTATGAAAGCATAGGATTCTTGAAAATTATTTCATCCTTTGACGTATTTTATGAAAAAGAATAGAATAGTTTTCAAGCATATACTACATCATTTTCATAGAAATATATTTTTCAAGCCCAGCATAGTGCATATTTTTCTTGGTAACATACACATATTATATACCAGTCGTCGGGAAATTTTATCAAAATTACGACAAAAACATTCAAAATTGTCCGAAGCTGATTAGGCTTGGAAAACGGCATCTATTCTGTGCAATGGTAGTTCTTAAAATCATGCAGCGTTGATAATGCATGTATATACATAAACATAGATGAAAATTCCTAGAAATTAGTTCAAGGCTGGTGAAATTCAAAATTTGGTAGCTTTAAACATGGAACTACCTGGCAAAATGTAGCATAGCAATAAAATATGATATAAAAAATTCCGGATTTTTATATGCCCAATGGTCATGTTTTGTGAGAATGAGTCAAAGATGAAACAGTGGAAAGTGTAGATCAAAGCTCAGACTGCATATTTTGTGCAGTCTGATCTTGATCTACACTGGCCGCAAAATTGAAAGCAATTGTATGTGACATACATGTATTATCTATTTGCCAAATGATGAAATTTTGAACTCTAACAAATTGTAAGCTTGTGAAAATGACATAACCAATGTAGCTCAGATGATTTCTGTCTTTTTACAGGGTAGAAAACATTGTGGGAAAAGGAGAAAATTTGTTTACTAGCATTTTCTCCATTTCCCACAATGTTTTCTACATTTTTGTAGATAACTCTTTTTTACAGTCAAATTTTCAGCTTTTCCTTTTCCAACAATGTTCTTGAAAGCCATTGACTTTCTCAAGCTCTTTGATACTTAGGACTATGTGGTTAAGACATTTAAATGTGACTCAGATAATGGAATTGACTTTGAAAGGGTAGAAAACATTGTGGGGGAAAAAGAAAATGCTGGACCAGCATTTACTCTTTTTATGCCAATCTTTTCAAAAGCATTTATTCTCAATGTGCTTAAAATATAGGATACGTGGGTAAAGAGTTAATCTTGCATTTTTACCACTCGAGTGAAATGTTAAGACTTGCCCAAATTGACAGCAATTGCAGACAACGATTTAAATGCAGCTCAAATGATAGAATTTATCTTTCATAGGATAGAAAACATTGTGAGAAATGGAGAAAATGCTGATAACCAGCATTTTCTCCTTTTCCCATAATGTTTTGAAAAGACCTCTTCCTCAGCGTTGTTAAAAGTCATGATTGTGTGGTAAAGGGTTAAATTCATTTACGTACAAAAATAGGCCAATTTCGATCTGTCCCACATTTCAAGACAATGTTCTAACAAAAGGTCGAAATTTACCAAAATTACGTAAATGATTACCAATAAAAATTGGCTTTCTTTTTGTCCTTGTCACAACTTTATCCTTCACTATACAATCCACAGTTTTTACGACTATGAGAAAAGAGACTGCTTGAACCTTCTAATAAAAGACAAAAATGCAGACTTGTCCACATTCAAATCTTTACCAAACGACAAATTTTTGGACTGGACCAAATTCAAAGCATCTGCAGACAACAAATTAAATCTTGGTAATATGATGATTTCTGACTTTGATAGGGTAGAAAATATTGTGGGAAAAGGAGAAAATGCTGGTTACCAGCATTTTCTCCCTTTCCCACAATGTTTTCTATAGGCTTCTTTCTCAGGGTCGTTAAAAGTTGGGATTGTGTGGTAAAGAGTTAAAGCATTTTCAGACCATAATTTACGCGTGGTATAAATGATGGAATTTGTCTTTGATATGGTAGAAAACATTGTAGGAGAGGGAGAAAATACTGGTTATTCTGAGATACAGAGATTCATAACTCTTTACTGAATGACATGTTGGTGCTAGACCAAATTGAAAGCATTTGCAGACGACAAAATAAATGTAGCTCAAATTATGACTTCTGTATTTGATAAGGTAGAAAACATTGGAAGAAAAGGAGAAAATGCTGGTTACCTTTTCTCATAATGTTTTTGATTGACTGTATGGTGTTTAACGCCGTTTTCAACATTATTTCAGTTATATTGCGGCGGCCAGTGCACCTATCCATGCGTTCCTGGAGTCTCTTTTATCAGTACTTCGCACAATTTCCTTTCCAAGCCACTGGCTGCTTTCCCACATAATCATCGTCGAAACAATGGTTAGCGGTGGGAGAGGAATGAATCCTGTCGCAGTGACCATCATCAATCCTCGGAAAGAAATTCATAATGTTTTTGAAGGGTTTCTTCATCCGGGTAGTTAAAAGTCAGGATTGTCCAGAGAGTTTAAGAAGTATGAGAAAGGTAGGAAATGATGGTAAACAGAATTTTCTCTTCTTTCTCCCACAATGTTTTCATCCTTTTTTTTTCATCCCTTTCAAAGATAAAAGCACATTTTATTTGTTGTCTCAAAATTTCTATGACCTGAAAGTGTTGATTATATTATTATTTCAGTCAAAGGGTTTTTTACTTAGAAGATCAATAGACTTGTGAAAAAAATCTATAAAAAAATCTGAGATATTATCTTTAACTCATTACCAGACAAAAGAATCTAACACTTTTTCAAACTGAAAACTTTTGTAGTTGACAGATTAAATGTGGCTCCAAAGATGGAATTTGATCTTTAAGGGTTTAAAAACATTGCGGGAAAAGGAGAAAATGCTGGTTACCAGCATTTTCTGCTTTTCCCACCATGTTTTTTAAAAAGCCCTTTTCATCAGGGTCATTAAACTTGGGATTGTGTGGTGAAGGGTTAAAAACCCTTACATTGAACATCACAACTTTATTTCCAGGGCTCGTGAGTTTGTATAGCTCTATGATAAAGAATCAGTTGCTTTTGCAGGAGTGAAGACCAGGACCAGACCTCTCAGAAAACACTGTGATCTTCGGCAAACACCATCCACTAAATTGTGATTGATTGATTGATAGTATATTTGACATGGTTTTCAACATTATTTCAGTTATATCACGGCAGCTAATGTAGGTATACATGCGTTCCTGGAGTTTCTTTTACCAGTACTCCGCACAATATTCTTTCCAAGCCACTGGCTGCTTTTCCAAATAACCAATGTCGAAATAGTGGTCAGCAGTGAGAGAGGAATGAATCCTGTCACAATGACCATCATCAATCCTCGGAAAGAAATTGGCTGAGCCAGGGATTAAACCAGCGAGCCCCCCCTGGCACTAAAGTCCTGCACGCTACCAAATGAGGTATTAAATTTTGAGAAATCTGGCCATTGCTGAAATTAGTTTGTATTTAAATTTCAGTATTGTGTGTTGTATCTTGTTCTTTTAACTAGATGAAAATGTTGATACAATTTGTTTATTTAGATCCAAATAATGACTGGTTAACATAAGGGACTTTGTGGCTAAGAGAGACCTGTCTGGCTTAGTGATAAAGTGTTAGAAATCTGGGGTTGAGCCTCACGGAAAGCGCTGGGTTTGTCATGGTAGTGTCCTTGGGCAAGACACCTCAGAGCCCTTGCCTAAGCACTGGTGAAATCCAGACATACATGGATTTGTGAGTTGTTGCCATGATACAACTTAACTAATATATAATGCAGCATAAAGTACCATTCGATCAATCATTGTACCTTCATGCCTCAGAGGTTAACCCTTTACCACAAAATCCTGAGTTCTAACAACCCTGAAGAAGAAAGCTTTTGAAAACATTGTGGGAAAAGGAGAATATGCCGGTAACAAGTTAACACATTGATTCATGACTTACAACCAGGAAACCCTGAGATTGATCCCACCTTGAGGCATTGGTTATGCAGGAGTGTTCCTGGGCAAGGCAGTGCAAAGCCCAGTTCTAGTGCTGATTAAATCCAGGAAAGACCTGATTACTGACGAGCTGTTGCTGTGATACAACTGAAATATTGGTGAAAGTGTAAGAAAACACCATTCAACTAAACAAAAAAAGTAATTTCCATAGAATTTTTTAATTTTTTATTTTTCTAAAATCATGTTTAGAATTTAATTCCTATGAGGACCAAATAAATTCATATTAGTATAACTACAACATACATTTTATGGAGGAACATAACTTTTATTATTTTTCAAAACTCCTTAGACTACCTAAAACAATCACCTCCTAAAACAAATTAGCAATGGACACTTTAAAGAGCAACACTGTAAAACATGGATAATCAATATACTTCTATAGAAGTACTTACTTTTTAGCATTTCAAATTCCAAAAGCAGATCCTATTTAAAACTTCTAATAATGAAATACTTGCGATAAATCCAAACAATAAATGTCCGCTGTCCTTACTTCCCCCTCACCTTGTTTGAACGTGAGGAACTGTTTATCAGTAGATATATCCTTTACACTTAACCCCTTGCCATACAGTCCAGACTTTTAACAACCCTGAGAAAGACAGCTTTTGAAAACATTGTGGGAAAAGGAGAAAATGCTAACAAGATTTTCTCCTTTTCCCACAATGTTTTCTACCCATCCAAAATCAAGTATCAGTTTTTTAGCCACATTTTTTTTTTTTGTCGTCTGCGAAAGCATTAGCAGACAGCAAATGCTGGGTTAAAACCATCCAAAGGAAAGGACATTTTGAAAAGATTGTTGGATAGCAGCATTTACTCCTTTCCCTACAATGTTACTTTTATCAAACACAAATCTCATCATTTGAGTCATGTTTAGTATCTCCTCTACAAATGCTTTCAATGTGAATGCGTTAAAAAATTTTGTCTTTCGGTAAAAGGGTAAAAAGACAGAGTAAGACAGCTCGAATGAGAACTGACAATATAGACTTAAACGATGGAGAGCCACCAGAAGATGACTCCAAAAACATGCCCCTTTCTTGTACTTGTGCCACATTATGAATTGAAACACTTTCTATACAGTTCACAAAGGGATAAGCACAGCTACAGTAAGTAACCACAACATAGGTTTATGAGAAAACTCAAAAGAGACATTTCTGCATAACTCGTGAACACTACCCTTGTCTGTATCTGGGCTCTATTTAATTCTTTATCAGACAACAAAAATTTCAACTTGTCCAAATTGAAAACAAACAACAAAGTATATGTGGCTCAAGGGATCTGTGTCTGACAGGCTACCAGCATTTACTCCTTTTCTCATAATGTTTTCAAAACTCTTCTTTCTCAGGGTGACTAAAACACCACATTCTTTGGTAAAGAGTTAACTCTTTACAAAACTTTACAATTATGTACCTGAATCGAAAGCATTTGCAGACTGTTATGGCTCTGAAGATTGTCTTTGCAAGGATAGAAAATACAATGGGAAAAGAGGAAAATGCTGGTTACAAGCATCTTGTCCTTTTCCTGCACTGTTTTCAAAATTTGTCCACTTTATGGCTCATTAACCACACCATTCTGAGTTTTAACAACTATATAGAAGAAGACCAGCAATTTCTCCTTTTTCCCATTTTCTACCCTACCAAAGGCAAATTTATAATTCTGAGCCACAATAATTTTGTTGTCTGCAAAAGCATTTGGTATGGTCAACTCTTAAACTTTGTCATTTGGTAAAAGGTTAGATCACAGGAATGTGTGGTAAAGAGTAGGGTACCCACAACATAGGTTTTAAGTGAAAAACTGGAAGGATATTACTCTATGAACCCTAAAACACCTTCATAACTTTGCCTCTGTCCAATAAAATTCTATCACAGTCTATAAATGGAACAAACAGAAGCTATCCTATCTGATTTAACCTTTTCCAAACAAACAGACATTTTTCTAACTATCCTGAGAAATAAAGCTTTTAAAACACTGTGGAAAAGGGAAAAATGCTGGTAACCAGCATTTTTTCTTTTTCCCACAATGATTTCTGCCCTTTCAATGAAAATTTCATAATTTGCGGCATACATGTATTTAATTTGTTGTCTGCAAATGCTTTCAATTTGGACAAATCTATAATGTGGATATGGTTTAGAGTAAATCCTTTACTATATTCTGTTTTAATGACCCTATGGGAAAAGTCCAGCTTTTGTAAACTTTGTGGGAAAAAGAAGCAAATGCTGGTAACCAGCATTTTCTCCTTTTCCCACAATGTTTGCTACCCTACCAAAGAAAAGTTGCACCATTTGTGCAAAATTGAAATTGCTGTCTGCAAATGCTTTCAATTTGGACAAGACTAAAATTTCGTCCTCTGATAAAGGGTTAACATTTATACGGCTAACTAAATGGGCTGGACATTCTGTACTAAAGATGCGGATATTATTGTAATTTCAAGGCTGTTAATTGCAGAGTATCTAGCAAAAATGCAAACACTGTAGATCCAAGATCAGACTGCATGTTTTGTGCTGTCAGATCTTGATCTACAGTGTCTGCATGAGCCACTAAATCTGGGTTCATCCCTACAAGGGTTGTCCATACAATGAAGCTTGAAGTTTTTAAGATCTTCCTATAAATAGCTTTGGTATCAATATTCTCCCTTTAGTCCACTCTTTTATCTGTTTATCAAATGACAAAATTTTATACTTGTCCAAATTCAAACCTTTTGCAGATGACAAAATAATTGTGACTCAAAGTATAGGAATTTGCCTATGGTAGGATAGAAAACATTGTGGGAAAAGAAGAAAATGCTGGTTACCAGGATTTTCTCCTTTTCAAGCAATGTCTTCAAAAGGCTTCGTCCTTAGAGTTGTTAAAACTCGGCATTGTGTGGTAAAGGGTTAAATAAATACTCAACTTTACATCTATAGGCTACTACGGATTTCTTTGTTTGCATAATGTTTAACATTGTTTTTAACATTATTTCAGTTATATTGTGGAGGCAAGTGAACCTATACATGCTTTCCTTGAGTGTCTGACCAGTACTTTGCACAATAGTCTTCCCAGTCCACTGATTGCTTTCCAAATTAATCATGGTCATTAATCCTGTCAAAACGACTATCATCAATCCTCAGACAGAAATTAGCCAAGCTGGGGATTTGAACCAGCCAAGCCATGTCTCAAGTCCTGTGTAATACCCACCACACAAGACTACACAACCAGGCATGGCAAGTTTTTAAACTCTTTCCCAAACAACGAAATTGTGGACCTTTCCAAATCAAGGGCAAATAAGGTATAGCCCAAATTGTCTTTTTATTAATTAATTGTATGGTGTTTTACGCCATTTTCAACATTATTTCAGTTATATCGTGGCGGCTAGGGCACCTATCCATGCTTTCCTAGAGTTTCTTTTACCAGTGCTCTGTGCAATATTCTTTCCAAGCCACCGGCTACTTTCCCACATAACTATCAACGAAACAATGATAAGCGGTGAGAGGAATGAATCTTGTCGCAATGACTATCATCAATCCTCGGAAAGAAATTGGCCAAGCCTGTTCTTGAGTCATGTATGCTACCGACTGTGCTATCGGGGCTCTGCAATTTTTTAAAATTTTTTTGAATAGGCAGAAAACATTGAAAGAAACTAAGAAAATGCTGGTTACCAGCATTTTCTCCTTTTCTAACAATGTTTTCAAAACTCTTTAACCTCTACATAGTTAAAAATCATGACTGTGTGGTAAAGTGTTAACGGATGGTGTAGTTCGAGATCAGTTTACATAACACACTCAATCAGATCTTGCATCTTCACTATCCACAAGTTGATTCTAAGCTTAAAACTCTTTACCACATAATCCTAAGTTTTAACGACCCTGTAGAAGAAAGCTCCCCAAAACATTGTGAGAAAAGGAGAAAATGCTGATTACCAGCATTATCTCCTTCTCCAATGATGTCGTTAAAACTTGGATGTTAAAATGCATTTAAGTTTTAATCATACCATTAAAAGATTGGAAATTGTTGTGAAGATGACAATCTGTTATTGTTTGGTTGGTGCAGGTGTCAATCACTGGCAAAAAAATAGATTTTGAAACTAAGTCAAAAGTTGCCAGGTCACGCTGTCTTTTGTTTACTTTTTACCTGACTTTAAAATTCAGTTTTCTGGCAGCGACCAACACTTGAATCAACATTACAATAACAGATATTCATCTTCACATTAATTTCCATAGTTTTAAATGGTATGATTGAAATTTTAGTGAATTTTACCACACACATTGTTTACTTTTGACAGCTAGTACACCTTTAAAGTGGTTGTGTTTTCATTTATGCTGGAGGTAAAATACCCAAGTTGTCCTGGATGGTATTCTCTCGGTGTAGAATCTGACTACTAGTACTCTTCTGGGCTAGTGACTTGAGGTGTGATCACGGTGGCTGCTACAAAGGGTTTCTGTATCTGGGCACGTTTTGAGGCACTTAGGTTTCAAGGCAATAGGAAATCCTGGTTTGACACCGCTATGGCCGCTATTCACACAGAGCAAAGAATTGACTAGTATTATATAACCTTGATTCATTGTATCCATAGCTGAGGTAAAGTTTTAAGATGGAGGTTGTCCCAGCATTGTCTCATTTTCCCATATGTTGTCGACCCTTTCAGAAGCATCTCTCATCATTTCTTACCTAATTAGGCCAACTTTAAGGACAAGTCTACAATTATATTGTTTGGTTTTCAGTAGTAAAATAATCACCATCGGAAAAGTGAGTGGCTTTTTCTACAAATAATCAAGGTGAAAATCAAACCTCGCACAAAGGGTGACAATAACAGAAAGATACCCAGTAAATCACTCCAACAGTCCAATAGTTGACAGAGTGCAGTTTCTCTAGATACCTGGTAAACATTTCTTGACCTTTTCCTTTAACCCTTTGCCGCACAATGCCAACTTTAAATGATCTGGGAAAGAAACTGCGTGGTTTTGAAATTAATTTTTCTGCCAGTGACTAACACTTGGACCCACTGTACAACAAAAGATTGTCATCTTCACAATAATTTCCATACTTTCAAAGGTATGATTTAAATTCAAATGAATTGTTTACTTTTGACAGCTATTGGTACTTAACCCTTTACCAGACGACAAAATTTTAGCCTTTTCCAAATTGAAAGCATTTGCAGACATTTTCATTGTGGCTCAAACAGTGCAATTTTTCTTTGATAGGTTAGAAAACTTGTGGGAAAAGGAGAAAATGCTGGTAACCAGCATTTTCTTCTTTTCCCACAATGTTTTTTTTTTTATCTTTTACAGACAAATCCCATTACTTGTGCCACGTTCACTATGTCCTTTGGAAATGCTTCCAATTTTGATCTGTCTAAAATTTTGTTGTGTGATAAAGAGTTAAGGTTCAAACATCTATTTTGCTAGATGAAGATTAATTATCTCTACTACATTCCTAGCTATGCACTTGCACAATATCTCATGATCCCACGACAAAAGGAAAAAAAGAGAGAAGAAAATTTAGAATAAATTGGACTTCATCTTTACTACATTCCTGGCTTAATGCACTTACACAAGATCCCACTGTTTTTCCCCAGTGTTTTCAAACAATCCAATGCTTTGCGACCCTTGGGAAGACAGCTTTTGACAATATTGCTGAAAAAAGGGAGAAAATGCTGATAACCAACACTTTCCACCTTTTTCAATGATGCTGTTTGTCATTTTAAAGACAAATCCTGCAACTTGTGCCATATCTAATCTGCCATCGGCAAATACATTTGAGCCATATTCTGGCAAAGAGAGGGCTTAATGCATTATACATGATGCATTATTCCAAGCAAGTCATAACATTATTATGAATCCATAAAATCTGTTTTGGCTAAAAGGGGGCTGATTCCCGATGTTAGAAATATTCTTGGACATGCAGAAAATTCACCCAGGCAGGGCTTGAAATTTTTTTCAAGATCCACTCGTCCTGCAGGACAAGTGGAATAAAAAATTCACTCGTCCTTAATAGCTTATTACTCGTCCTGCAGGAAAGATATAAAAATCAATAATCCAAATATGTAACTTTTTATTTACTTCAAATACAAGACTGCAGCTTCTCATCGTCTTAGTTTCCAAGGAAGATTCTGATTTTCGTAATTTTTTAACAACCTTTCGCAGACGCCCGAAACCGAGTCATCAGATTTCTATTTATAGCAACAAACGGACATGACTAAAATGCCGACGGAATGTACTGGAAAAACGTAAAGAATGATAACATTTAATAACCGGTTTAAAGTAACGCATTTCTAATTATTTTGTCAGTAGAATTTACATAATTCAATTCGCATCATTCAGTTTGGCTCTGGTTCATTTTAATTGTATTTTTTAAACATACATATGGCTCTGAATAAACGAGACGTTTTAGGACGGCGACGGCGATTTATACCACATCGATCAATATCTTCTGGGTGTTTGACTGCCTTGAATTAAACTTTTATCGATGCCCAGCTGATCGAATTTATAATGAAGGATTCGAATCGCGTTTTAAAGTTGATTACGGGACAAAAACGTCGCTATTTTCTGTTACAAGAGACTCAGATTTGTCTTTGATACCGATTATTTATGTCATTTACAAAGTTGTTCAGTTTTCTCACTCGTCCGGCAGGACGACCATTTGCAAATTTCTGCTCGTCCGAAAGCCGAGCTCACTCGTCATGACGAGCGGACGAGTGGAATTTTCAAGGCCTGCGAGGGCAAAAAAAATTGACACAGGTCAGCCTGCGCGGATTGCGCAGGCTGACCTGGGTCGATACTTTTTGCAAATGCATTAGACCCCCTTTTCACAGAGCATAGCTCATTCAATTTGGCTAAGTGCGAATTTTTTTTTTCATCTGGTAAAGAGTTAAATGATCAAAGAAGCTAAAAATGTGATAACCTTCAAGAGATTTCAGCGTTATCGCTATCTATATTGACATCCAATCACTAAATCAATAGAAATGTACAGATTTTCAGCTATTTGAACGAAAAATAAGTGGTCAGACATAGATAAAGTCCAGTAGGAACATTGTTCAACCTGATATTGCACAATAAGACAATAAATCCCATTGTTTGTTTGTGCTTTACTAGTCTTACCAACACTATCACATACTAGCAAATTTTAAACTAAATTAAACCCTTATCCTGCTTAATAAATGTAATGAAACTTTTACACAGATAGTAAAAACCCAAATTTTGATATTTAAAAGGTAATTGTTTTGGGTAAATATGTCCTTAACCGACAGTGTTGATCAAAGATCAGACTGCACATTCTGTGCAGTCTGATCTTGATCTACACTATGTGCTAAAGGTTAGTAAAATTTTGTTGTTTTTATGAGAGTTAAAGTGATTGTCCCTTAATCGCTTGTCTGCAGTTTTCTATGCAGCCAGAATAGATCGAGATCAGACTGTAAATAATTGCAGTCTGATGTTTGATCTACACTGTCCGCTGTGCTGAGATATTCTGGGTATTAGCAACCATAATTAATTATTTTTGAAGTTTTTTTTTTTTTTAACAAAAAGCATTGTGACAAAGATATACAGAAAAAAAGTTATTTCATTTGAATGCATTTCATCAAAACTTTAGATTTTACAGCAACCAGTTGGTCTATAATTCCCTTAATATTTACTCGTAACCACGTTTCAGACTTTTGCTTGAAAGCTGCAACCACTCTCAACATCATGTATAAATGCACGCTATTCGCTGTCTCTGATTTGCTGGAACTGCAACTGCTATTTCTAATTGGCTTGAAACGACACATCCCTCAAAACCGCCTTACACCTTACAAGTTCTTCATCCGTGATGTAAAATAGAAATTGAAAGAGGGTTCGGTGTCTACATTTACTGAGAAAATGCCAAAGAAAATATATTCAAAGCAAAAGGTTTTAACGGTGCTTGTTGGCGTGATGAATTTAAAATGAGAACGCTTAAAACAGAAAGAAATTCTCCCGTTAATTTCACCAAATACTCATGCAGAGCATGACAGAACCATCACCCATGTTTACCTTGGGTCGTTGCTGTGTGCACACCTTTGGATGCAGATGGAACGGCTTCTCAACTTACAGTTTTCACTCAAAGCAACTGCAGCCGAGCATTGGCATCCACGTTTTTTTCTTTTACTTTTTAAGTGGACAGTTCATGATTGAATGCAAATTGCTTTACGCATATATGCACTTTCCACTTGCTCCTAGCCATCAGTGCTAGTACAGTTGTAGTTCCCCCGATTACCCGTGACCCGTGCCTTAGCGCATGAATTTGAAACATCCAACGCCTCGGTTCTAAAACTAGTAAATTTTGCCTGAAGATACTACTTTCAAAGGAATCTGCATGCACGCTGTTTCAGGGGAGATTTTAATCCGGCAAGGACAGTGGTGTCTTTGGCAGTTTGGGCTTAGATGATTTATATTCCGTGACAAGCTCACAATGATGATCAAGAGAAATAACTGTTTTCTCACAACAGAGTTTATTGTCGTTTATCTCCCTTGATTATTGTTTCGTAAGGCAATGATTCAAGACGATATTTGACTGATATTGAAGACGTTGCTGTAAATGACAGCTTGACATCTTTCCCTCATGTTGCATATCTGGTTTTTTACTACCCTTTATGCCACATTCTTTTATCATTCGATAAGAAAGCACCGAACTCCTTGATACTTCTAGTAGGTTGAACCAGGGATCGTATATATAGATGTGTATATAAGATCCCTGGTTGGACCTGACAGGCTGAAATTCGAACCTGCAACTTATTCCATGTATGCAGGGATCACATATATACATCCCTGTTGGGTGGGATTGAGGTCAGGGCTGGCGTAATGTTCACTTTTGCAGATACTCTTGCACAACATGAATACTTTATGGACGGGTACTAGGATACATATAAAGTACATACATACATGTAGTTGTATATCAAAATTAACTGACGAGGTTGGAAGAATTGAAAATTGTCTCGCCTTGGCGAGACAAATATCAATTTCCACAATCGAGTTAGATATTTTGATGTACAACAACACTGTGTAAGTATTATATATGTCGTTTAACGTCTGATTTGTTGGCCTTTATTATTTCTAACAACGGCAAACACAAATTTAGCAGTATATGCAAATGTGCGGAAAGTAGCCGGATATCCAAACATCATCTCAGTAAATATCACTGGACAGTTGGCGGGCCCCATTCAAAGACAGTGAGGATGTCCAGACTATGACGAAGAGAGCAAGGTTTGTATGTCCAGACCATTGTGGTGATTTTCAACAAGGCTGTAGGCATAAAAGTCTCATCTAGCCTCCCTCGTACCCTCACAGGCCTGCCCATGTAGACTAGGCAATAGGCCTACCTAGTTTTATTTATAAGCCCCGACGGTCTTTATTTTTTTGCGTAGCTGACTTTTGACCTACTTGTTGGCACTGATAACAAATGAATAAATAGAAATTTGTGATTGGCCAAAAGAGTAGAGATGTTTATTTTAAGGGCCCCTGCCTATTTGCTGGCAATTTTACGCTGTCTATCTTTTTTAAAGATATTTCTTGTTAATTTTGACATTCATCGTGTGCGTCGGTCACATGCAAAAGAAAAGTAAAAAGTGAAACGTTCGATAAATAAATGTTGAAGGGTAAATACTCATGCATACGTCTAGATATTTAGAACGTATTCTTTTTTTGCCCCCACTATTGTAACTTGACTTGTTAATTGCCATTACCACATCAGTGAGTAATTGGAACAAAATTATCGTCCAAAAATATATATATATATAAAGTTGTGCACTGTTAGAAAGCCGAAAGTAAAAATGGGAGACTCTAAAAGTTGTAATTTCGTAAGGGAATGGCCGAATATAAGTTGAGAGAACTTGTGGCCAGACCCTTTTGCCCAGTCATTTGATTTGATTATTATGTATATTGTACTGTTTTGTATATTCTATTATACACTTACTTGGCAACAAAATATGTTTAAAAGAAAACGATATATTTGGAAAAGGCCTGGACTCATCTGTATAGAACACCAGGGTCCGTATTCACCAACCATTCTTTAGAATATTTTTAGTCTTATTCTAAAGAATTTTCCAAATTTGAAAGTAACAGAACTTGTGATTGGCTAAAACAAACGGTTTAGCTAATCACAAGTTATCTTACTTTCAAAATCAATAATTAGAAAAAGAATATTCTTAGGAATGGTTGGTGAATACGGGGCCCAGGTCGCCAGTCTATTCTAGACAAACCAACATGATCTAAGGTCTACTTACGAGCTATACTGTTGTAGCCGACAGTAGTTCGTGGAAAGCGGCATTCATAAACAAACTTTTGCCGACCGAATATCATATCTGTGGAACCTGAACGCTTTATCATACTGCATAATCATAGACTTGTCCATATTTGTTCAATTAATAGTATTTGTCCTTAATTTGGAAGAAAACATTGTGGGAAAAAGAGAAGATGCTGATTACCATCATTATCTCCTTTACCCAAAAAGTTTTCAAAGCTTTCTTTTTTTAGGGTTGTTAAAACTCATGATTTGATATTAAAGAGTGGAGCGGACAGTTAGTGAAATACACTGACCCTAAATGTACTCTGAGGGATGTTACGAAGTTGGGTTTCTGTCACTTAACGATTTGTGTGAGCCTGGATGATCGAAACACGTTCTTCAGCTGCACAGGTTGCAATTTCTCGGCCATTACCGTGCCCCTTGACAGGTGCGCCACCACCTTGCACCCTGAGAGGTGTGACACCCCCCACAAGACTTAGTGTGTAACAACCTGCCCCCCCCCCCACCCGACGGGTGTGCCACCACCATACCCCCACGTCAGGTGTTCCGCCGGCATGCCTCATGACAGGTGTGCAACCACCATGCCCCCATGTCAGGTGTGCCGCCAGCATGCCTCCTCACAGGTGTGCCATCAGCATGCACCCTTACATGTGTGCCACCAATATTTCCTGAAAGGTGTGTCACCACCATTTCCTGAAAGGTTTGCCACCACCATAGCCCCCCCCCCTCCCGAAAGGTGTGCCACTACTATGCATCCTGACAGGTTTTCCACCACCATGCCCCCTGACAGGTGTACCACCAGCATGCACCCTGCGCCCATTCTATGATGATAAGAGTATCGTGCACCTTAAAGCCCTAATAGCGACCAAGAGTAAACAATATAGGTGTTAAAATGCATTTAAATGTAAATCATACCATCTACAAGTATTGGAGTTATTTTGAAGGTGCCAATGTTATTGTACGGTCGGTCCAACTGTCAGTCGCTGACAGAAAAATGAAGTTTAAATTCTTTTACTTTTTATCTGGTTTTAAAATTCATTTTTCTGCCAGCGACCCATCTAAAGTCCTGTATAAAGCTTTGGTGAATAAATAGGAAATTAATGATTCGTTTGTTATAAGCAACAGCAGCTTTACCATCCATGTCTGATGATCCCCGGTAGCGCAGTCGGTAGTGTATCGGACTGGAGAACAGGGGGCGCTGGTTCAAGGTCCTGAACTCGGCCAATTTCTTTTCGAGGGTTGATGATAGTCATTGTGACAGGATTCATTGCTCTCTCAACGCTGATCATTGTTTCGATGATGGTTATGAGGAAAAGCAGCCAGTGGCTTGGGAAAATATGATGCAAAGTGGTGTTTTAGAAGAAACTTCAGGAAAGCATGGATAGGTGCACCGGCCTCCGCGATATAACTGAAATAGTGTCAAAACCATATAATTAATCAGTCCAACCATGTCTTCCATTAAGTACGAAATGTTATACGTGCCAAACACATCATCATCATCAACAAAACATAAAACTAAGGGAAGCAACTCCTCACAGACTTCTCCTTGACAGATAGAAACACAAAGTTATTTCTCCTGTCAGAAATTTGTACCCATTGACAGCACAAATTTGAAGTTGGCAACTATATAACACAAATTTAAAAAGACATAGCAAGAACATTGACTATTATGATACCAGGATAAAGAGGATGAAGTTTTTCAGCGAACAATTTAGTGTTCTTGAGACCATCCTTATTTAACCCTTAAAGAGCCTTTCAGAAGTACAGTTGCTTCTGCGGACAGTGTATAGATCAAAAACAGACTGCCCAAAACTGAGCCTTCATAGTCAGAAATTCTGTGTTGTATGATCTTGTTTACATTGTTAGAAAAGGGCCTTCAAGCTGGTCTCTGCTTACACGGGTCATAAGTTTCACATTTCTTTATAGCTTCACTTCAAGGTTCAAATACTATGAAACCAAATGACCTAGTTCATCTTTAATCCTTTGCGCGATTGGCATAATTTTAGTGCCTTTTATCGGCAGTGAAGATCAAGATTAGACCACATACAGAATGTATCTGATCTTTTACCAAATCAGCCCATAACTCTATGACATTAATTTTGCCTAAAACAGCCCTGAACTTGCAACTCTTTTGGTGTTTTCCAGACTAACTAGTAATTCATATTGTCCTTTTCTGTTTTGGTTATCAAAGGGTTATTTGTGAGAGTACAAATAGTTGACTGTATTTCAAAACTCGATAGGTGTTATTCAAGGATAGAAAGCATATTCAAATAGAGTATAAATATAATGAGCCATGGTCTGGTAAAAGGGGGTTGAATGCATCTCCGTATTCCATTTTACCAAGCAATTAATCATATAATCATGCATCCATAAAATCCATTTTGTAAAAATACCGACTAAATCATGGTGTACATGGTCCTTTGACATGCAGAAATTTGACCAAAAGCAAAAAGTATCGGACTGCGCAGGCTGACCTGGGTCGATAGTTTCTGCAGATGTATTAAACCTTTTTCACAGAGCATGGCTCAAGGATTTGAACCTTCTCCGAGCCATCACGACAGGTGATACCAAGATATGTTTAAAATGTTTCAATAATTTGGCATGTTATAGCATCTTTTTGCTTTTGATAAATTTTCTGCGTGTCAAAGAAATACTCTACCTGTAGATTTAGTCGGTTGATAAATGGATTGTATTGATCCATAATTATGTGATGTCTTGCTTGGCATAAGGCACCAAGGAGATGTATTAAATCCTCTTTTCTTCAGAGTACCGCTCATTTTAACATCAGTCATTCTGTTGGTTCACTGGACACAAGTCATGCAATCACGCTGGGTTCTTATCTTATCCTATCCAGTTAAAGTAACAATAAAGGCCAAATGTAAACAAACCGGGTGTTTAAATGAATTTGAATTTATATCATACCATTTAAAAGTATGCTAATTATTGTGAAGATAGCAATCTGTCATTGTACGGTCGGTCCAAGTGTAAGTCGCTGACAGAGAAATTAATTTCAAAACTAGGTTAAAATCTGCCAGGTAGCTGTGTCTTTTGTTAACTTTTGCCTGATTTCAAAAATCTTTTTTTCTGCCAGCAACTAAAATATGGCCTGACCACACGATAACAGACTGTCATCGCCACAATATTTTCCATACCTTTAAATGGTATTATTTAAATTTAAATGTATAATGACACTTGCTTTGATATTTTGGCCTTTACTGACCCTTTAATTCTATATGAGGTATGTTCTAGCAAAAGGAGGCTTAATACAACTCCATGATGCATAATACCAAGCAAGTCATCACAGTATTATTAATCCATACAATCCATAATGTACTGAATCATGACACTGGTCCCTTGACTTGCAGAAAATTTACCACAGCAAAAAGTTTCGGCCCAGATCTGCCTGTGCGAAGAGATAATCAGACGTTGCCTGATGAACCAAAAAGTTCTGAGCCCACGAAGAACATAACCCTTTTTTCAAATTACACAAAAACCCAATTATTGCAGCATACGTCAGAATTTTGTGATTAAAATCTGTAATTTCAGTCAAATCATGTTCTCTGTGTTTTAAATTCATAGTGAAACGATGGATCCTCTGACTTTGATGAGAAATTAACAGATATTTCAAATTAATGATACGCTATCTATGTTTCAATAAAACCCTTAGCCCGCAAAATTGCTTATTTTATCACAGAAAATCAAGACATTATTTGACCCTCAAAAAAATCTAGCGCAAAGATTTTTCTCATTTTTCTCAGAAATATACATGATTATGTCCTTTATCAAAAAATGCAAAAAAAAAAGATAGGTTGCCAGGCTACTTTTTCCAATATTCGAACTCAATTACCTCCCTTGGAACAAAGAAAGTGACACAAAACACCCAAGATTTCAAATTACTTAGTAAGATGTATTATTTCTAGCACTAAATTATGTTTTTTTCACAATAAAGATTGTACTCTGTCAACCCTTTCCTTGATATAGCCTCGATTTAACATTGGTATGGGACGGCTTTGGAAAACATTTTGGTAAAAGGGGTAACTGTTCATTACAATCAATTGTTCCTTTCCCCACAACCTTTTCTGCACAAACGGTTCTTTTAATCTCATTTAAACCTTGTTTAATTTGTCGTCTGCAGCTTCTTTCAATTTTGAAGTTCCAATTTTCCAATTTAATTCATTTAGGAAAGGGATAATACCAAATACATGTGGTATATTTTAATAGATGGGAGAATGGAAGAACAATACAAGTAGAACTGTCCAGACGCTTGGGGGGAGGGGGGGGGGGGGCAAAATGTTTCCAAGAAGTTTTTTTCCTCAGGTTGACACACGATTGTGTGGTAAAACGAAACATGAAAATACTTTCTTTTTTCCTCTTTTCCTCTTCTGTCGCATTTACAGATGGATAGCTATTGCCATACAAAATCACTGATAAAACATTCAAAATTTGATTTGACTATAAAAACCTATACAGCCCCTTTTAAAATCATTCTCGATTTTTTTTTTAATCACATTACATAGACCAATGCACCTATCCATGGTTCCTGTAGTTTAATTACCAGTTCTTTTAACGAAACGCCTTCCAAAATCATGGAATGCTTTGTCACAAAAACATCGTCGTGACGATATTCAAAGGTGAGGGAGGTATGAATCCTGGAACAATCACTGGGCCTTGTCCCATTTGTCCCATTTGTCCCACTTGTCCCATTTGTCCCATTTTTTTTTATTTTAACCCTGATCCTGCTAAATAACTAACATGAAACTTTTAAGTCGATTGTAAAAAACAAAATGTTGCTATTTGAAAATTACTTTTGGGGAAATTATATCTAATCGGACAGTGTAAATCAAAGATCAGACCTCACGTTGTTTGCATTCTGATCTTGATCTACACAGCCTGCAAAAGGTCAGTGAGTCGTGGTTAGCAGCCGCAGGGTTAAGAAGGGAGTTTTGATGTGAAGCAACTGGGAATTAGTACATGTAAGTGGACAGATAGTCTGTGGCGCTGGCAGTTTCATAGCTTTATAATTATATCTCCACAATTGTAACTGTCAGAAAAATGAAGTCTAGAAGGCCCAGTTGCGACCAAAAGAAAATATTGCGGGTAGTAAATGCATTTGAACTTAAACCATATTTTCTCATAGAATTGAAGTTATTGTGAAGATGATAATCTGTCCTTGAACAGTCGGTCCAAGTGTTAGTCGCTGGCAGAAAAAATGAATTTTAAAACCAATGTGAAAAGTAAACAAAAGATAGAGCGACCTTGTAACTTCTGACCTAGTTTTAAAATTCATTTTTAAGCCATCGACTAACACTCGGACCGACCGTACAATGAACAGATCGTCACCTTGACAATCATTTCCACACTTTAGCATAGTATGATTTAAATTGAAATACCTTTTAACACCTGCATTGTTTACTTTTGGCCGCAATTTGGGCTTTGAGTAAGATTTCATTTTATTCATATCTTTCAATATTTGATTGTGAAAAATATGAGCCATGCTCTCGCAAAAGGGTGATTAATGCATCTTCGTGATCCATTATACCGAGCTAGTCATAACATAATTATAGATCTATAAAGTCCATTTTGTATAACAAATCGGCTGAATCCTGGGGTATAATGGTCGTTGGACATGCACTAAAATGACCAATAGCAAAAAAAAGGTTCCACCAAGGTCAGCCTGCGCGGACTGCACTGGCTGACCGGGGTCGATACTTTTTGCAAACGTATTTAACCCCACCTCCCCTGTTTAACAGAGCATTACTCAATTATACAAATAGTTTCGAAATGATGAAGAAAGATTTGCATGCATAAAATTGAGCCATACTCTGTGAAAAGGGGGCTTAATGCATCTGCAAAAAGTATCGACCCAGGTCAGCCTGCGCAGTCCGCGCAGGCTGACCTGGGCCGAACCTTTTTGCTACTGGTCGATTTTCTGTATGTCAAAGGACGAGTGTACCTCATGATTCAGTAGGCTGTTATACAAAACGGATTTGGGGGATGTATAATACTGTAATGACTTGCATGGTATCATGCATCACGGAGATGCATTAAGCCACCCTTTGCCAGAGTATGGTTCAATTAGTAATTGTGTTTTTTTCATGGTTCAACATGTGTAGCAATATTACAACCCTGTACTGAACGATTCCGTTTTTCAGAGATCCATGAGGATAAAAGCTTTAGAAAACATCGTGGGCAAAGGATAAAATGTCGGAAGCCAGCATTTTATCTTTTTCACACGTTTTCTGCCTCGTTAAAGACCAACTCAATCATTTTAGTCACAGTTTATTTGTCGTCTGCTAATTCTTCCACGTATAGATTTAAGTCGTCTAGTATGGGGTTTAGTTGTACAAGTATTTCAACCCTAACTCTGTCGACGAAAAAAGTTGTCCAAATTGCAAGAATTTGCAGACGAAAAAAATCACTTTATAGCTCAAGAGTTTGTTTGTCTTCGAAATGATAGAAAACATTGTTGAAAAAGGAGAAAATGCTGATTACCAGCATTTTCTCCTTTTCCCACAATGTTTTCAATAGGCAGTTTTAGCAGAGTCGTCAGAATTGTATGGTAAAGTGTTAAAGTTTTGGCAGACAAGCTAATACCGAAAAGACCTTGCATTACAAGTTCACACCCTCAACTCGACCGATCAATCGACCTTGCCAGATTTTCTATGCTTTGTTTTTGTTTGTTTAGTGTTTGGTGTTTCAGACCTTTTTTAATACATTATTTCAGTAAACATATCGCGCGGCGGCCAGTGTACATATCCATGCTTTTCTTGAGCCCCCCTCCCCCCCCCCCCCCCCCCCCCCCGTAACCGAGTATTTCGCACAATATTCTTCGTAAACCACTAGCTGCTTTCCCATATAACTATCGCCGATACAATGATCGGCAGTATGAGAGGAATGAACCCTGAGGCAATGACTGCATTCAATCTTCGGAACTTGCAACCCCCGATTTTAAGTCCTGTACGTTACCGTTAAATTTACTGAGCTCGCCAGAAGTTAGATGACATGGTAGGAACACCGACAAGAATCATGACATCTCGCACAACTTGCATTCGGCAAACCTTGGGTGATCCGTTGATCAAATCCCTCGGCTGTATTACGATGGGTGGAATGCATTATTTTCCGCTAGATGGCATTTTTCAAATACACATCTATCTGATTTGGACACTCTGGGTTCAGAACCGGACTACTTTTCAAAACGACAACTGTTGCTTTGAATTTCAAATAAAACACAGTAAAACGCAATTTATTGCTACTTTATTAGGGGTGTATTCATTTTCTCCTGTATTGGAGATGGGTGATGCGTCATAGCAAACAGGTTGAATCTTCGAAGAATATAACATGCGCAGACAACGGGGTGGAATGCAACTACACGGTACATTTCTTCGCCGAAAATACCCCTTTACCGTTCTTAAAATTGTAATGCTCCTCTTACAAAAAGAAAACACGAGTTACAATTTTTTTATCGAAATCTTTCTAGTAAAATTCCCGTTGATAAACATTCTGTAGGCCTACATTCAATCTTAACGTTGTCTTTAAACTCCGTTGGCAGTTTTTACCGCAGATTGAAAGATGTGGTCATTGATGTCGTTGCAGTTCGATTTAATGAGCGCCGCCATGTCTAGGGCCATGTGACTGACTGTATTTCAAATGGAAACCATGCGTTGTCTGCGCATGTCATATTCTTCGAAGATTCGACCTGTCTGCTATGACGCATCACCCATCCCCGTATACCAGGGAAAAGTAGGGCTTATACCGAAGCTATTAGCCTATTACCCAAACATGTAGGGGCTGTTTTAATAAATGGCCGATGCATAGGTTACATGCTAGCCGATCATAGCCCAATGAATCGCACCAGGTAGCTTTTTATTGAGTAAACGTTTATTTCATTTTGAAATTCAAAGTAACGGTTGTTTTGCAAAGTAGTCCGGTTCTGTACCCAGAATGCCCGAATTAGATAGATGTGTATTCGTAGAATGCCATCTAGCGGGAGATAATGGGAAACCTTGATACAGACGAGGTTAGATGTAATTACGGAATCGGCCGAGTTGTAACGAGTGGTACAACCTGTTGCATCGAAAAGTTAACCCAGATAAGTCAACGCTATCACAAGCAGAAGACTGAAGATGTTTTGTTTTCGGCTTAGCTGAATGTGCTGGCTTATGACCTACTTTTTGGCACTGATAACAAATAAATAAATCGAAATTTGTGATTGGTAAAAATGTAGATATGTTTATTCTAAGAGCCCCTGCCAATTTGCGGGTGAATTTACCCCGTCTATCTTTTTGAAAGGTATTTCTTGTTCGTCTTGCGCCGGACTTCTCTCTCAAAAAACAACTTGGAAAAGCAGCAAATGATCGTAATGACCATTTTCTCCAAGTGCCACAACGTTTCATCTGTATGTATTTCATGTTAATTCTCCATGTTTATAAGGACGTTATCAAAGTTGTCTGCTGTAAATTTGTTTCAGGATGCAATCTTTCACCCTTCACCACACAACCCCGAGTTTTAACGAACTTAAGAAAAATTTCCCTATAAAAAATATTGCGGGAAAAAAAGAAAATGCTGGTAACTAGCATTTTCTTCTTTTCCGACAATCTTTTCTATCCTTCCAAAAACAAATTCTAATTTTTGAGTCACACTTATTTTGTCGTCTGCAAATTCTTCCAAATTTAGCCAAATGTATAATTTTGTCGTTTGGTAAAAAGTTAGGCATCAATTGTTTTTATTGTTAAAACAATTACTATTCTATCAATGATGCTCATCATTGTTGTTTGATTGTTGATGATCTTACGAAAGTCAGCGACATAGACATAAACGTATTGTATTCATCCTAGGGCAGGGTTTAATTAATCCAGTATTTACACACAGTCCTGACTTTTCACGGGCCTGGCGTAGGAGGCCTTTGAAAACATTGTCGGAAAAGGAGAAAATGCTGGTACCCAGCATTTTCTCCTTTTCCCACAATGTTTTCTGCCATTTCACAGAATCATCCTGTCATTTGAGCTATATTTAATAATGTCGTCTACAACTGGAGAGTTATAATTTTTTATCATCCGCTAAAGGGTTTAAAATTGTCGAGAGTCACAGTGAATTCAGATGGGGTACACTTCAACCGTTTCAGCGCCATGGGCGAAAAAAGGGTCTTTGCGGACGGCATAGATCAAGATCAGACTGCACAGAACGTGCAGTCTGATCTTCGATCTATACCGTCCGCTTTTTTTGGCCGGTCTATTTAGATAAAAATCTGTCTGAGTTACAGTTGATTGTACTTTTGAACAGCCGTCGAAAGCGGCCGGGTGAATTTATTTGGCGGTGAAAGGGTAAAATGGATTTTCGCTGTCTATTTTCGTAAAAAATTCGCAATACTCGTATCGGTAAAATTTTTGGTAAATGTAATCCCTTTTTATACACTAGGTACACATATATTATCGTTGTAATAGAGGAGGGAAATTACTCGTAGTATTGAAGTGCTAGCGACAGTGTAAACATGTCCGCCATCTTGGGAGCAGTGCCGAGTTTCTCGAAACTCCGGGGTTCCAAGAACGATGATTGGATTGATCGAATGAGTCACGTGAACACTGTCTTTGTCTTGGTGATTTTTGCCATTATTGTCAGCACATCTCAGTTTGCTGGAGATCCGATCCATTGCTGGCTTCCAGCTGAGTATGACATAAAAGGTGACAGGTATGAAAAATACACGGAACACTATTGTTGGATTGCTAACACATACTTCGTGTCCTTTACCGAAGAGATACCGGTGTCTATCGTTCAACGTGAAGAACGTGAGATCACTTATTATCAGTGGGTTCCGCTGATACTAGTGTTCCAAGCATTTTTATTCAAGTTTCCGAATGTCGTTTGGAAACTCTTGCATCCTAATGGCGGCCTGAATCTGAACAAGGTGGTAGACATGGCGGAGCAAACCCAACAGGCCAATGTTGAAACGAGACAGGAGATTATCGGACATATGGCCTTCAATATAGACAGGTGGTTGAACAACGAACGCGATTTTAGGACCAGTAGGTACGTGGCTGTGAGGGATCGTGCCGCGCGACTCTTTGGTATTCTGTGTAGCAAGAGAAGTGGTACATATCTAACCGGACTTTACTTTTGGATAAAAGTTCTGTATGTCGGCAATGTGATTGGTCAATTCTTTCTGTTGAATGCTTTCATGGCAACCAATTACAATATGTTTGGCTTCGAAGTAATTCGTGGGCTTCATGATAATCGTCCTTGGGAAGAGAGCCCGCGATTTCCGAGAGTGACCTTCTGTGACTTTGAAATACGTCAACTAGAAAACGTTCAAAGATTTACAATCCAGTGTGTGTTGCCAATCAACCTGTTTAATGAGAAGATATTTATCTTTCTGTGGTTCTGGTTCTTCTTTGTGGCAGCACTGAGTGTGTATAACTTGATAAAATGGTCCACATTTATTATGATAAAAAAGAGGAAAGGACAGTTCGTTAGAAAATACTTAAAGATCACTAAAAAACTGAACAGTGAATTTGAGCGCAAATTAAGCTATAAATTTGTGGATCATTATTTACGTGACGACGGCGCCTTCGTTCTTGGTGTGATTACAAACAACTCAACCGACCTAGTGACGACAGATCTTGTCAATGAACTCTGGAAGAAATTCCAGGAAAAATACAAACTTACGCCAACAACAAATAATGGAGATTTGCCGGCCAATGGAGGTGGAGCAAGTCCTCATGCTGAGGAATAATAAAGTGTGACCTGGGTATGTCCAGTACGAGCAAGACAAGAAAGTAGATCTACCTTACACCCTTTACCAGGCGACAAAATGTTAGACTGGTACAAAGCCAAAGCAATTGCAGACGACAAATTGAATGTGGTCCAGGTAATCTAATCTATTTTAGAAAGAGTAGAAAACATTGTTGAAAAACGACAAAATGCTGTTTACCAGTATTTTCTCTATTTCCCACAGTGTTTTCAAAAGGGTTCTTTCTCGGGGTCTTTAATATTTGGGATTGTGTTGTAAAGGGTTTACAGTCCAGTAATTTTACGACACCCTGTACAAAAGCTTTTGAAGCCTTCGTGGGGGAAAGTGAAAATGATGGTAACCTTCATTTACTCCTTTTTTCATTCTGTTCTGTTCAAGTTCAAACATTTGTCGTCTGCAGTTACTTTCTATTTAACTCTTTACCAAACGACAAATTTTTAGACTTGTCTAAGTTGGAAGCATTTGCAGACGACAAAATAAATGTGACTCAAAAATTGAAACTTGACTTTAGAAGAGTAGAAAACATTGTGGGAAAAGGAGAAAATGCTGGTTACCAGCATTTTCTTCTTTTCCCACAATGTTTTCAGAAGGCTTCTTCCTCTGGGTCGTAAAAACCAGGGATTGTTTGGTAAAGGGTAAAAAGGTTGTTAGTTCAGTTGTCGGTGAATATCGATTTTAAAATCATTTCAACTTCTATAATTATATACGCTCAACAAAACCTGTGAACGGCCACTGTAGGCTATGATTCTCCATAGACACATTTTTGCGTTCCTTGTCTAGAAAAAGAGACAAGGAAATGAAATGTGCAGAATAATTGACTGTTGTAATACTCTACCTAAGCTTAAGTCGGAGAGGTTTTCTTTGGCTTGTTTACTAGTATGGAATCTATTCAACGATCACTCACTCAAGACTGAAAATTGAACAATCAACATTTTAAAAACTTATAATCGTTCTGTCGGGCTATCTTTTTTGTGCTTATTGTTATTTTTTTTAGATATTTTTTCCTTATTGTTGACCGACTTTTCAGTTATCTTACCGTTTTCGAGAAAAGAGCGTTGTCAACAATTGCAATATTATAGTTTTAAGATCTGTAGGTATATGATAAAAGGAGTATTGTGTTGTAGTGGCTTTCCTGGTGCTTGTATTTGCTTCTCGGTTCGTAGGAAACTTTTGACATCTCTTTCGACCTTCAGTCTCGCGCAATATCAAATTTTCTCACGTAGATCTAGGCAAATACAAGCATGCAGCAGAAAAGTTACTATAATAGAATATTCCATAGCTGGTAGCATTTAATAATTTTCTTGTCTCACCATTTTTCTGTGCGTAGAATCGAAACAAAATCAAACGATTCCCCGAGCATTAGCTCTTTACTGTATGTCAAAATTTAGGATCCATTCAAATCGAAACCATTTGCGCACGACAAATCAAATTTTGAACAAATGATGAAATGTGCTTCTGACAGGATAGAAAACATTGTGGAAAAGGAGAAAATGCTGGTTACGAGCAATTTCTCATTTTCCCACGATGTTTTCAAAACCTTTCTTTTTCAGGGTCGTTAAATCTCTGGGTTGTATGGTAAAGGGATTAGAGATACAGGGTACAGGGTACGAAAGCTATGAAGCAGCAATGCTGCATAAGATATGCGTTTAGGACAGCCCGGCCGGGTAGATCAGTGGTTAGCGTATCTGACTCGTGACCTGGTGGTTGTTTGATACCCGGTTGAGGTAAACTTTCTTTATGGCAATTGTTCGCCTCTCTCCTCTGATGCATGGGAGAAAAGTAGTCAGCAACTTGGAAAGAAAGTTGTGTGAGTACTGGTGTAAGAAAACCAGGAAACACATGCGTAGGTGCACTGACCGCCGTGATATGACCTTAGCAGTTAATATGGCGTTATACTCCAATACAATCAATCAATCGTTTAGAAGAGTGCAATAAGGTTCTACATGGTTATTAGTCTTTGCTAACAGCGTACATTAAGATCATTCTGCTCAGATCGTGTAGTGTAATCTTTGTATACGCCTTGCGATATCTTGTGGCATCCCTGTTTAAAAAAAAAATGTCACGCTTTGGTAAAAGCGAACCAGATATCTATCTTATATGGCCTGCATCACGCGAAAAGGGGCATTCGGACATTTGCGTAAAGTGTCGTTTCGGATCAGCCTGCGCAGTCCGCGCAGGCTAATCCGAGACGGCACTTTACGACTACAATAGATTTTGAGCTACAGTAGACTTGTGCAAAACAGAAAATTACATAAAAACGGAAAGTGTCGTTTCGGATTAGCCTGTGCGGACTGCGCAGCCTGATTCGAGACGACACTTTCCGCAAATGTCCGAATTCCCCTTTCCGCGTGTTGCAGGCCATATAAGATAGATATCTGGTTCGCTTTTTTCGACACAAAGTTCATACATGTTGTATCTGAAGGAAAAAAAAAAAGATATATTTTTTAAAGTTCAATACCAAATGAATTGTGGAATAAAAGAGCATTTGTATTCAAAAGATAATTTTTGTTTTCAAAAACTTTATTCTTCAAGTGTGTTGAAAAGGCGTAATCATTGTAATAAGTTCAAACGATTTCTTGTTAAAAAATGCAATCGATTTTTGTTAACGACGTATATCGAAAATGTTCGTGCGCATCACATTGCGCATGTATTTTTGTCATGGATAGTGAATCAAAAGTGCACCTATGTTTTTTTCGCACATATGGTAATACTACTGGTGCACTGAAATAAAGTAGCACTTTCTTCGAGTAGTTTTATTGGTAAAGCGAGAGAGAGAAAAAAAAAAAATGGATCTGTGAACTGTCACCATCAAATAATTAAAATACTGTTGACACGGTGTTACACACCAATCAAGCAAATAAAAGCGGGAAATTTAAAGCTGTGTAAGTATAGCTGTTTCTTTTTGAAAATTATTGTGGGAAAAGTAGAAATCGCTCCTAATGAGCAATTTCTCCTTTTCCCACTGCGTCTGCTGAGCTTTTAACTTATTTTTTCCTTGAAAAAGTTAACTTCTACGTTGATCTTCATCCCCTTTTTTCTGACGAAATAAGCACGGATAGGTGCCATTTTTATTTTTTCTTATTGTTAAGAATTATAAATACTATAAGTGGAAATTTTAAGAAAAATCTGTCCGTTAGAAAGTATGTATTTTTGAAAGATTAACCCTTAATTTGGTCAAATTATCTCCCTTTTAGAGTCGATGGTCTGTACGAGATGAGATGCATATAATATGCATAGTTATACATTTACCATGCTAAAAACAAGGCTTTTATATATTTTTGTGTGGAAAACTAAATGAATTTTCATTAAAATGATGTATATTTGTATATTCTTCCCGTAATTTTCCTGTTTAACTGACTATTAAAGAAACGTGTGTTAAATCCAATAAAAGCTGAATTTTGGACCTTTATATATACACCTTTTCTAAAGGCATATTTCTCAAAAACAAGCACGGTGACCCATATCATTTTTACTGTAATCCCCTAGAGACATGATGAGGTTTGTATGTGCAAAGTTTAAAAAAGAATTGTCCGTTAGAAAAATTTGTGATATATGCCGTTAAATCTGAAATTTTTGGTCTCGGGAAATGCTACTTTTTCTTAAACCCATTATCTTTTGGTGGATTTGTATAGCAAATTCGCTGACTAGTGATCACTATGATCGGAACCAATTGCCGTCATACACGCATGCGCTCTACGCTATCGCAGTAGAGCTGGCGAAGTTGATGTATTGACTTAAACTGAGCGAAGAGTGCGTAGAGCGCATGCGTACAGTGCATGCGTGTATGACGGCAATCGGTGCATTATCTTCCGCTAGGTGGCATTATTCATAAACAGACCCATCTGATTTGGGCATTCTAGGTACAGAACCGGACGACTTTTCAAAAACGATAACCGTTAGTTCGAATTTCAAAATAAAATACATGTAACTGTTTTCTCAATAAAACGCTACCTGGTACGATTCTGTAAGCCCAGACATACCTCTGTGGAAAAACCCTGCACAAATCCTGGTTTCCATTAAGTCTATATTTAGAAACTGTATTCAAAATGAACAGTTAAACAACAGTATTTGTAAAAACTACTTTTCCTGTTTGATATGATTAATTGTTTCAAGAAATCTGGAGGTAAACACATGCTAGATTTTTCTACCTCTAGGTATTGTTAATAGCCATTTTCTCCATTGCTACTTAATTAGCGGCGAGTATTAGTTTACACACTGCGTGGTAATATTTTTCCTGTACAGGATACTTGATCCATCTAGTATTTTATAAACAAGTTTTAAGTAAGATGAAAAGATTATTTTCATTCCTCCATATTGTTGCCAAATACTGCTCCAGAAATCCGCTTTTTGGGACTTCGAGTCTTTTGATTATATTCATGTACATGTATCGACAAAGTTTCACTTGTCGAAAAAAATGGTGGCGTATGAAACGACAGCATAAAGAAACGTCAACATGAAAAAGAAAACTTCCGTCGTACCAGAACTGCTTAGATATTTTTTTTTTTTAAAGCCAAACTCAATCCTGAATGCAGCCACTCTATAACAAGAAATATCTTTAAAAAAAGATAGACGGCGTAAGAGGCACTTGGATATGAACACAGTTAAATTCGTTTGTAGTATAATATGAAGAGAAATGATGAAAACAGTTCTGAAGTAGCCTCTTTTAAATTGTTTTGCATATGGTTGAAAGCGGAAATATCAATAACATTTAAGAATGGGGAAGCATGTTTTTGTACTAAATAAAGCACCTTTCAAACATCGACGATTTATCGTTATCAGAAGGCGGGGTTTTCTCACCACTCTCAATGCTTAACCACACCCACCTACTCTTACTAGGGGTATTTTAGAAGGAACCCATTTTCTTCACTAACAACGCAATAAAACCGATTGTTCCCCTAGGTAGGCATAGTTATTCACGTTGCGAATTGAATCACCAAATTCAAGATATAACATCTGTTTTCATTGTAGCAAGAAACGAAATAAGTTGTTTTACAACCCGTTTTCGTGTAAGACAATAGAGCGGTAGCCTGCCATCGCAGTTCGTATTCGGTTTTACGCGAGGAAAAACGGGTTCCAAGTCTTTTACACTAAATAAAATAGAAAACTCGCCAATACTCATTGCTATTAATTTATCCATATGATTTAGATTATGGATGTTTTGCTAGAGTTTAACATCTGTATGGCCATAAAGTACAACTTTACATAGGTAAATATGATCATTACGTGATTTTTTAGTCATTAACACTTTTAGCCAATGTCGGTAAATTTCTACTGTGACCTTTATTTTTTTGCGTAGTTTACATATATTTGGCCAATCACAAAATGAGTAACAATTCATTTCCTCCTAGTACTCAAAGTAGGTCAAAAGTGAGATCATACAGCTACGCCGAAAAAGAGTATAGTATATTATAGTGGCATGTTTCTGCCGCGAGATACGAGATAGCTATCATGATAATTTTACAAAACTATCGCGATAAATTAAAGTTTCCTGGAAATTTTATCGAGATAGTGAGAAGTTTCCTGAAAAAAAATATCACGATGAACTTAATATTTTAACGCAAAATTTCTCTATCGTGCACGAAGCTGACATGTAAGATAAAATTATCGTGATAGTTCTACCTGTTTCTCGATATCTATAAATAGAAAATTTATCATTTGGATGAACTCGGTAGTTTTTGACTTCACAAGATTGCAGTAAGTAAAAGTTCGAATAATTAATAATTGTAGCTTAATTGGTAAATTTTGACAGGACTCGAAATGAACAGAAACCTGTAAAATCACAAAGACGACTCGAAATGCCTCCTACGAACACTTTAAAACCATATAGGGAAAAGGAGAATTCATAAGGCTGTAGACGAAGATGTTCCGAAACCGTATCTAATTATAGATACCGTGAATGTCAGTTGTGGGCACTAAAGCAAAAAAATTCATGATAACAGGTAGAATTATCGCGATATTTTTATCGTGAAAAATTTTTTTATCTAGATAATATTTCCAGGAAACTTTGTTTTATCACGATAGTTTTCTAAAATTATCATGATAGCTATCTCGTATCTCGCGGCAGAAATATGCCACCATAGTATATATGTACAGAATGTAGAGTCTTTGCTAGCCTGGGTCTAGGCGGTAGTAAATAATTACTTCTTTTCAAGCTTTCCTAATTCAGGTCTGCCATTGATCTTTGGCAGCTTTCTGTTTACTGCTTGCGTTATTATTATTATTATTATTACATTGACAACGTAACGTCCGAATTATAGAAAAGGAAAAAATAAACGGACTGGAACCCAGACTAAGTCCCTGGCGCAAGTGACTGGGAGCCAGAAATGGTCACATATAGTCATTGGCCTACTGATTTAGCCATTTGCCACACAGATACAAATACGATTTTACGTCCCTGATTGCGAAAGCTTTGTAACAAGCAAATGTCCCTTTTCGAACAATATTTTACGCACAGGTTTCTTTTCTTTGAATGTTTGCTAGTTTCATTGAATCTAAATATAGCTCATGTACAGTACAGGGTAAGATACATTAACCCTGAAGTTGCTAGGCGAGACTCAAGGGCCTTTTGCAGACAGTGTAGATTAAGATCAGACTGAACAGAACGTGCAGTCTGATCTTGGATCTACACTGGCTAGTAGCGTAGCAAAACAAACGCTCCAAACGCGACAACTTCTCGACAAGAAGAGGATTTTAACCAAAATGAATCTAGAAAAGATCATGCAAATGATGAAATCACTTCTTCCATGAGAAAATTCTATCTGAACAGGCTTGATAAAAAAGAATTGTCTGCAGAAGGGTGAGAATATCATAAAAATACTGTCTTGGCCTTAGATGCAAAAGCGTCCGTAGTCACCACATAATGGCACATTCAACAGTCTTCATTCGACTTTGATCTTCTTCACAGACCCTTTCATACCTTTTTATGTCTTGTCCTTCATGTGGTACCAATAATTGTTGACCAACCCGCATAGCTCAGTTGGTAGAGCGGATAGTACAGTTAACTGTCCCCAAAGGCGATGTTACATTTTGACTGGTCGCCTCTGGGTACAGAGTACCTTCAGTCTGAAGGGTTGCTCCGATGTTATTTTTGTGATTGGGTCTCCGCACCCCTGCATTGCAGCCCATCGTTCATACCATCTGGAAATCTCAAAATCTTACCGGTCATTTTTCAGTCGGCTTAATGTGTCTTAAGGAGATGTATTTCCCTCCAAAATTAACTTTGAAATAGCAATATAACGGGTTTTACTATCGGCTTGAAAGTTTCATTTCGCTTAATCACCAGGTTAAGGGTTAGGTTGAAACTTTGTTACATTAGTCTGTTATATTAGTTGTTTCATTAGTTTGTTATATAGATCGGTACATAAACATTAATATCATTGTTTTTAGTTGTTGTGGTTGCTGTCTTTGTTGTTCTTTAACCCTTTACCAAACAATCCCTGGTTTTTACAACCCTGAGATAGAAGCCTTTTGAAAACATTGTGGGAAACCAGCATTTTCTCCTTTTCCCATAATGTTTTCTAACCTTCACAAAACAATTTTCAGTCACTTTTTTTTTGTCGTCTGCAAACACTTTCAATTTAGAGGAGTCTAAAATTTTGTCGTTCGGTAAAGAGGTAATTCTTTACTAGGAGCCAGATGGTTAGACTTGTCCGAATGAAAACAAATGAACTATGCTCTGTTAAAAGGGGCTTAATGAATCTGCAAAAAGTATCGACCCAAGTCAGCCTACGCAGTCCGCAGAAACCTTTTTTTTTTCTTCTTTGTTAATTTTCTGTATGCCCAAGTACCATTTACCCTTAGGATTTTTCCGGTTGTTAGACAAAATTAATTTTTTTTAATGCATTATTATTATTATTATTAATGACATGTTTTATATAACGCATGAAGGAGATGCATTGTATATCCCCTTTGGCGACAGCGTGGTTCTAACAAATGTAAGTCAAATGACGGAATTTGGCTTCGATAGGACAGAAAACATTGAAAAGGAGAAAATGCTGTATACCATTATTTTCTCCTTCTCCCACACTTTTTTCAAAAGCCGTCGTCATAAAGGTCATTGAAAGGTTAACTAGAAGCTGACACACAGTCTGTGATGACACAAAGTGTCAACGATTTGAGTCATACTGTGTGAAAATGGGGCTTAATGCATCTGCGAAAAGTATCGACCCAGGTCAGCCTGCACAGTTCGCACAGGCTGACCTGGGCCGAAACTTTTCGCTATTTTCTATATGTCCAAGGACCAATCTACCTTATGAATAAGTCGGTTATTAAAAAAAGTGGCTATTATGGATCCATAATTATCTGATGGTATGATTGGTATAATGCACCACGAAAATACATCAAGCCCCCTTTTGCCAGAGCAACACTCATATTTCTTTTAATAAGTATTATAATAACATGGTAAAAGCCTCTTAATAGCTTTTTGATTGAGACACGATTTATAAATCACAAAATGACTTCAATTTTTCGTGATTATATCTCATAAATGTAAGATAGTAGGCCTAACGGTTCGCGTGTATCAGTGTGGAACACATTCAGATGCGGTAGCCGAGTCGGTAACGAAAAGGGCTTGAACCATGGGGTCGCTGGCCAATTTCTTTCAGAGGATTGTTGATTGTCATTGTGACAGGGTTCATTCCTCTCTCACCGCTGATCACTGATAGTTATGCGGGAAAGGAACCGGTGCATGGTAAGTATATTGTACAATGTACTGGTAAAGGAAACTCTAGGAAAGCATGGATAGGTGCACTGGCCTCCATGATATAACAGAAACTATATCGAAAACAGTATAATACGCTATGACATGATATTGGCCTGTAACACGCGAAAAGGGGTATTCGGACATTTGCGTAAAGTGTCGTATCGGATCAGCCTGCGCAGTCCGTGCAGGCTAATCCGAAACGACACTTTCCGTTTTTATGTAATTTTCTGTTTTGTCCAAGTCTACTGTAGGAAAAAATCTAATGTAGTCGTAAAGTGCCGTCTCGGATTAGCCTGCGCGGACTGCGCAGGCTGATTCGAGACGTCAGTTTACGCAAATGTCCGAATGCCCCTTTACGCGTGGTGCAAGCCATGTAGAAACAAACAAAACGCAGGCACATAGGCCCGTAGTCTGCGCAGGCTGACCCGAGACGAAACTTTTTGCTTGTGATAAGTTTTCTGCATACCCAAGGACCACGATTCTATTTCTTGATTCAGTCGGTTGTTAGACAAAACTGATTAAATGGACCCATGGACCCATAATTACGTGATCACTTACTTGGTATAATGTATCACAGAGATGCATTAAACTCCCTTTTCCTGGAGCATAGCTCATGTATTTAGCGCAGAATGAGATCCATTCGCGCTGTTCAGATTTTTTTTGGTCACACATGTACACTAATTCGAACGGTTCGACCTTAAACTTTCAAAGACACGAGTGAAATGATTAGCCGTTGCGGACGGTTCAGATTAAAACCAGACTAGGGAGAGCGTGCAGTCTGATATTCCAACGACACCGTCGGCTACGTCAGCCTAAAATTTGACCCAAAAATTAAATGCTCCATGCTTTGACAAAAGAGGGTTTAATGCATCTTTCCATTGTACCAAGCAAGTCATCACATAATTAGGGATACATAAAAATCCATTTTGTCTAACATCCGACTGAATCCTGAGGTAGACTGATATTGTGACTTGCAGAAAATTGACCAATAACAAAAAGTGTCCCAGGTCAGCCTGGGCGGACTTCGAAGCTTGAACTGGGACGGTACTTGTTAATAGATGCATTAAGCCCCCTTTTCAAAGACCATGGTTCAATTCTTTATTTGCAAATAAAGGAATTGTTAAGGCTTCTATTAGAATTAAAAGTCAATAGGTCTTTTATTTATTTTCAACCAAGACTGTTTACAATTAAGTTTGTCTGGTGTATTACACCCTTTTAAAGATATTTAGGTTACGTGACTGCGCCCAGTGCACCTATCCATCCGTTTCAGCCGTCCATTTAACCCTTACCTGCACAGTCCCCAGTTTCACGACCCCTAAGGTTAGGATTTTAAAACACCTTGTTGGAAAAAAAAGGAGAAAATGCTGGCTAGCAGCATTTTCTCCGTTTCTCACATTGTTTTCAACCCTTTCTGTAAACTTCAGTTCCTTTCTATCAATTGTTGAATCCTTTGTCTGCAGATACTTTCAACTTTGAAAGGTATAAAATTTGTCGTCTGGTATTTAAGAAGGTAACATGTTAAGACATAATCTTATTTTCTACATGGCCTTCTTACACCATAAGTTAAGGCAAACTAGTTATCGCTTTGTCTGCTAAGCGCGACTTCACTGACTTATTGCGGACAGTGTAGATCAAGATCAGACTGCACAGAACGTGCAGTCTGATCTTTGATCTGCACTGTCCGAGAAAGAAATATTGCCCCTCCCATAAAAAAAAAAATTTGAAATAAAAAAATTGTGGTTTTACTATCAGCTTAAAAGTTTCATTTCACTTATTAAGCAGGATAAAGACTATGCAAGTTATTTGAACATAAAGCACATCTCATCTATTATCTCTATTGTGTATCATGTTGCCATTAATGGCTTGCAACACGCGAAAAGGGGCATTCGGACATTTGCGTAAAGTGTCGTCTCGGATCAGCCTGCGCAGTCCGCGCAGGCTAATCCGAGACGGCACTTTACGTCTACATTAGATTTTGTGCTACAGTAGACTTGCGCAAAACAGAAAATTACATAAAAACGGAAAGTGTCGTTTCGGATTAGCCTGCGCGGACTGCGCAGGCTGATCCGAGACGACACTTTACGCAAATGTCCGAATGCCCCTTTTCACGTGTTGCAGGCCATATTTTTCGCTTTTTTAACAAAGGTACGTTATCTAACAAAATAGCTTAACCCTTTACTACAGAATTTTGGGTTTTTAACGAACATAAGAAATATGCCATTTGAACTCACTGTGGGAAAAGTAGAAAATGCTGGTAATCAGCATTTCTCCTCTTCATACAACGTTTTTACCTTATCAAAGACAAATTTCATCAATTTAGTTATCTATAAATTTAAATCTGCAAATGCTTTCAATTTGAAAACATTATTAGAAATTTTACAAAAATAATGGCCAATCGAATAATTACTGATCATCTACATGGTAAATAGTTTGGGTACATTCCTACTGGAAGCCGCTTTCGAGCGGCTTCCAATAATCGCTGTGACTAAGTGTTTCACAAATTTTAGAAAACTAGAGCTTGTATCGAGTACTTCCTCCTTTTTAAAGGATTTTAAAGTCCAGTGCACGATAACGGATTACAACAATATGAAGGCCGGTTTTTTGTTCCTTATGAAGAGAGCGGTTAATGCATCTTCCTAATGTATTACAGGGAGCCAGTCGCTACATTATTTGGGTCTGCTTTGTCTTAAAACCAGCTGAACCATGGCGGAGAATATACGACCCCTGATGCAAGCCAATTATGTCTTAAATCCAAGGTCTGGATGCATGTTATGGGCAGTGTGATTTGGTTCTTAGTTGACCGACAAAACAACCTGATTTGGCTAATCCTGTTTGAATCTAACCAACCGACACAATTTTAGATTGGTCCAAATTCAAAGCATTCCAACATGACAAATTTGGAACGAATAATGATATTTGTTTCAGAAAAGGTAGAAAACGCTGTGGGAAAAGGAGAAAATGCTGGTTACGAGCATTTTCTCCATTTCCCACAATGTATTTCGTAGCGTTCTTTCTCGGCGTTCGTGAAAACTGCATTGTTTGATAAATGTTTAAATTGCGATTTATAGCGGAAACTTCTGTATTGACACAAGACAAGGGAGTGTTTTTTTTTTCTAAGTGCATGTGCTCTCCCTTGCTCTACTTCTTTTACACTACTTTAGACATGTAGATCTACAATTAAAAAGCATTCGCAGCAGGTAAATGAAATTGGGTTCAGATGATGGGATTAGTTTTGATATTGATGTAAAACGTTGGAATCGGGGAATATGCTGGGTACAAACCTTTTCTTTGCTATCCGCTATGTTTAAAGAAAAAAAAAACAGGATTGTTGGTAAAGGGTTACTGCAGTATTAAACCTTAGTCTGCTAAGCGTGACTCAAGGACCTTTTGCGGACAGTATAGATCAAAATCAGACTGCACAGAGCCCGCAGTCTGATCTTAGATCTACAGTGTCCGATATGAAGATATTTCCCTCCCTCAAAAATAACTCTGATATCATAATTATGGGTTTAACTATCGGCTTGAAAATTTCACTTCACTTATTTAGTATCTTAAGGGTCATTATCAAGAAAGGAAATAGGGAGTGGGCTTTTAGATGAGGTACACTAATGTTACACGAAACAGCAACGAACCTTCAAGTTGATTGGTTAATATAGAAGGTTTACACGTGATATTTAAGGTAACAAATACATCAGCTCTAGGCCAAGTGGTTTGGAACATTTTCAAAATTTCCACTATATTGAGCACAGGTACAGTTTGTAACCCAAGGGGCAGGGCCAATTTGGATCCCAGGGCTAAAATTTGAACAATCCTGGTAGAGGTCCACTATATGATGCCACCGCTCTAACTTTACCTGTTGGTGGAAGACTCACAATTTTCCCTATATAAATCTATGTAAAACTTGTGACTTGCCAGTACGGGCAAATTCTGACCCCAGGCCTATAACCTAAAACTATTGGTAGAGATTCAGTAGATGAAGGTAAATGCCAAATTTGGTAGCCCAAGGTCTTCAGGTTTTGGACAAGAGGATTTTTACATGAAAGATTTGTCAAGTTTACCCTATCTTCTGGCATGCAGAGTTCTGCATATGATTAAAGTCTCTGTACAACTTTGAAAGAATTTGAGCAAGGAAAATTCCTATGAAGTTTGGTAGCAAATAGCCAGGTAGTTTGGAAGATGTTTAAAGAACTTCTTGACACACTTCACATACTGACAGACATTAATTGTCCACAAAAGCTCCCCTCGAGAAGTTCATGCTTGATATTTCTCTGTTTAGAGCGTATTACATGAAGCTGGAAAAAGCACTTTAATCCTTAGAGCAATGGATAAAACCAAGATATATTTTCAGTCCAGATGTGAGACCCAAATCATGGCAATTTCATTGATACTTTTATCTATGTATTTAAGCAAACTGGACAGTGTAGATAAAGGATCAGACTGTGGGTCTTGTGTAGCCTGATCTTGATTTACACTACCCACACAGGCAACTACATGTCTAATTGTGAAAGGTGCTTTATGGGTTAATAATGGGTCTGTAACAGTTTATGTGTATCCTTGTTTCCACTGGCGCCAGACAAGTGCTCTGTTTTGCCTTGCTCAGGGCCACTCCCACACAGCTATCGTTGCCAGTGGGGACTAGAACTCTTCAAAATACACATAAACAACAAGATCAAATGAACTTTTCACAGCGCTTTATTAACATTGTTGTGCTTTTATGCAGTTTAGAGCAATGGATAAAACCAACATATATTTTGAGTATAGATATGAGACCTAAATCATGGCAATTTCATTGTTACTTTTATCTATGTGTTAAAGCAAATTTGACAGTGTAGATCAAGGATCAGACTGTGGGTCTTGTGTAGTCTGATCTTGATCTACACTAGCCACACAGGCAACTACATGTCTGATTGTGAAAGGTGCTTTACGGGTTAATGATGGGACTGTAACAGGTAATTTATTTATGTGTATCCTTGTTTCCACTGGCGCCAGACAAATGCTCTGTTGTGCCTTGCTCAGGCCACTCCCACACAGCTATCGTTGCCAGTGGGGACCAAACCTCATCAAAATACACATGAACAATAAAATCAAATGAACTTTTCACAGCGCTTTAACATTGTTGGACTTTTATGCAGTTTAATGCCTTGTTCAACCATATTTCAGTCAGCCCTTAAAGGTGGCCCTTCAGATTTTGGGATGAAAATTTTACAAAAATACAAAAAAATCATCCTTATACTCCCAAAGCCTTTTAATTTTCATTCATTAAACCCCAGTAGTCGAAAACCATCTGACAACAAGATAAATTAGAGATTTACTACGGCCCAGGTCGACACCGACAGGAAACACTGTCTATTTTTACATGAGCAACTCGCTCATTTACACACCGGAAATACACAGACGAAGCTTCAAACATAGTGTCCGAAGAAGACATTATGGAAAATAATTACGTTTGTTTTTATGTTATGGAATTTAAGCGTCATTAGTCACGTGCCAGTCACTTGACATTCCCACAATGCTTTTTTGATTTTTGGCGCGAAATCTAAAAATACTTTAAGAGGCTACGTAGCCTTTTAAGGGAACACCATCAAAAACATTTTTTTTTGTAATTTTATGATTCTTAATTATTGATGATTTGTATTGATTTTTCATATAAATTTCAGTGATATATATTTTTTAATTTGGTGAGATGTGAAAAATCTAAATACCCACCTTTAACCAAGCGCAGCCATGCTGGTAACCAGCATTTTCTCTTTATCAACAGTATCTTGCCTTTTTATTTTTGAGCATTTATGCCAATCAGATATTGTTTTATTAAAGTTCTTGAGAAATTAGAATTAAACCAAAAATTATACTGGTTGGTAAATACAAACCAAAATTTTCTTAACTCTTTGGCAAAACAACAAAATTTAGACTCCACCAAATTGAAAGCATTTTTGCAGACGACAACTTAAACGGATCTGAAATGATGATTTCTGTCTTTGATAGGGTAGAAAACATCATGGAAAAAGGAGAAAATGCTGGTTACTAAGATTTTCTCCTTTTCCCACAATGTTTTCAATAGCCTTCTACTTCAGGTTTGTTGAAACTTGGGAGTGTGTGGTAACGGGTTAATTCACTATCTCCTGTTGACATCTTCTATTTTCAGCTTTCTTTTGCAAAAAAAAAAGTTGAGAAAAGGGAGTCGTTGAAAAAAAAACAAGCATAATGAGGAATTTATCCATTTACTGTTTTAACATTTATTTGTACATAAAAGCCTTAATTCATACTGATTATCAGATGTTTCACTGTTATCTGCAGAAAACTTCGTAGACTGTTCTCCAAACAATAAACAACAACAACAACAAAAAGCTATACTTTTGCATATCTTACACTCAAGCCTTCCAGAGAAGGTTTACATAAGCCAAGAGGATCGTAAGGGTCCTTTCTCACTCACCTGATAAATGCAGATAAAAAAAAAAAAATTATATTATGTCATTAGTGTAACAACAACAAAAGTAAAGGCAACGTTTGTACACCTGTGTTACATGAGAATCCTAAATGCTCTAGAATTGGAAGTTTCTAAACAAGAACATTTAGAAATATGTACTTTCCCTGTTTCACAATTTACTCTTTACGTTAGACAAAATTTTACACTATCTAAAATTGAAAGAATTTGCAGGCAACAAATGAAATGTTGGCTCAAATAGTAAAATTTGTCTATGAAAGAATAGGAAACATTGTGGGAAAAACGAAGAAAATACCGGTGACCAGCATTTTCTCTTTTTTCCACAATGTTCTCTAAGGGCTTCTGTGTGGTTATGGCTTAACTGCTATTTTACTTGAACTACAGAAATCAACAGATCTACCAGCACAGTCAATCACTAATCAGACAACCCTCTATTTTTAAACCTTAGAGCGCCAAATAAATCCAAAATTCATATTCAGTGTAGAAATAAGACTCAAATAATCACAATTTTATGGTTGCTTTTGTCTGGAGTGTTTCAGTAGAGCAGACAATATAGATCAAAGATCAGGCTGCACGTTTTGTGCAGCCTGATCTTGATCTACACTGGCTGCAAAGGCAATTATAGTTGCGAAAGGCGCTTTAAGGTTTAAGACCCTGAGATGAAAATATTGTTAAAAGGGGACAGTTTGGCAAAGGGAAAAAAAAAGTCGTAACCTATACAACCATTTTGTGTCCACGAAAGATGGAAATGAACAAAAATCAAAAGAGAAAGAAAATACTAGTACCCATCATTTTATCATATTCTTACAATGTTTTCTAACCTCTCACAGCCAAAGCCCATTTTGTAAGCCAAACTTAAAGTGACAATAAAGGCCAAATGTAAACAAAGTGAGTGTTTAAATGCATTTGAATTTATATCATACCATTTAAAAGTATGGAAATTATTGTGTAGATGACAATCTGTCATTGTACAGTCGGTCCAAGTGTTAGTCGCTGACAGAGAAATTAATTTCAAAACTACGTTGAAACCTGCCAGGTAGCTGTGTCTTTTGTTTACTTTTTGCCTGATTTTAAAATTCTTTTTTCTGTCAGTGACTAACATATGGCCCAACCACACGATAACAGACTGTCATCTCCACAATATTTTCCATACTGTTAAATGCTACGATTTAAATTTAAATGTATTATGACACTTGCTTTGAAATTTTGGCCTTTACTGGGCCTTTAGTTTGTGGTCTGCTCAGCATTCTATAGTTTGGCAAAGGGATAGTTTTCACACAGAAAAAGAAATGTACACTATACAACCATTTTGTGTCCAGAAAAGAAGGCTGATAAACAAACAAAACATGAAATTGTGAGGTCAAAAGAAAAAGGTGCTATCTTTGTTCCTTATCCATAGAGAGAGATAGCTCCTTCTTGTGTTGACCCCTGCCAATATGAACACTGACATGGATGTCTTGATAACTCTTGATCTATAAACATGAGGAATAAAAAACAGTTTCAATTCACCCACCACACACAACATCAATGCTTTAACCTGAAAATGCCATGCATAAAATAGGTTGTTGCTGTAATGAACAGAGCAGATCAAGATCAGACTGCAAAAATGTGCAGACTTATTTTAATGTGTACTGTGAGTTATTTTGTAAGGTATCCTAGGCAGAACAGCAATGTAAACATCTGTAGAATTAACTCCTTACAAAATGAGAAAATTTTGGCCTCAACCAAATTGAAAGCATTTACAGATGAAAAATCAAATGTAGTTCAAAAGATGACTAAATACTGTCTTTGACAAAGTAGAAAACAATGTGGAAAAAGGAGTAAATGTTAGTTACCTGCATTTTCTCCCTTCCCACAATATTTTCAAAAGGCCTCTTTCTCAGGGTTCTTAAAACTCAGGATAGTGTGCTAAAAGGTTAATATTCTACTTACGCAATAGTTACAGGCAAGTAATGACACACATGAGTATCAAAAAATTTTAAAAAGCTCTGTTTTTTTTTGCAACAAATCAATTATGCACGAAAGAAATCACAAATTTTACACAACATCAATTTTCTTCTAGTTAACAACTACTAGTAAACAAATGTAAATGGTCCCAGAGATTCTGCATTCTGAAAATGATCCTTACATAACATAACAAGGACCGACCATAGAATGGACTAAAACAGAAGTATAACTAAAACAGGAAAAGGGCCGTAACTGTGTCAAAATTATTTTGAAAGTTACCTGCCCTATTGGTATGGGTTCCCCTTTTGTTAGTTACCCAAAAACTGTAGTTTGAAGTCAATATATTCAGTAATGACAGAGAGATCTTTTTCATCCCCAAGAGAAATCAGAAAATTTTAAATCTTTACCAAAGGACAAAAATGTGGAATTGTCCAAATTCAAAGCATTTGCAGAAGACAATTTAAGTGTGACTCAAATGATCGACATGTGATTAATAGGGTAGAAAACATTGTTGGAAAAGGAAAAAAATGTTGGTTATCAGCATTTTCTCCATTTCCCAAAATGGTTTCAAAAGGCTTCTTCCTAGGGTCATTAAAACTTGGGATTGTGTGGTAAAGGTTTAATGCACAGCACAGAAAGTGCTATACCAATACTTTAACATTTTTTTTCAAAAACAGTCAAGCTGAAACTTACTGGTAAGCCTTAAAGTTCAAGTTCTTGTGTTTATCAACTTGAACATATAGTACTTATCAAAATTTCTGCTTTTATTGACAACAGTTCGAGGGAAGGATCAATATGGAAGACAGCAACAACAACAACAAACAACAATGTAGCAACGACAGTTGGCCCACATAATGCTTTGAAAAACCTAAGGTGGTTTTGTGTACAGGGTAGATCAAGATCAGACTGCATAAAGCATGCAGGCTGATCTTTGGTCTACATATGTCAAACAATGTGTGTCAAACTTTTCTGTGTCATAATACTATCTGTCTGATAAAAACTGAGCATAATCTTCCTCGTTTTTTGTTTCCCTTGGAATAGATGATCAACAACTAACAGTTATTCTTTGTGTAAGTTGTAGATACCATACTTCTGAAATCATTGCGAGAAAAGGAGAAAATAATGGTAACCAGCATTTTCTACTTTTCCCTACAATGTTTTCTACCCTACACACACATTTTCCATCATCTAAACAAAACTGTTGTCAGCAAATTCTTTCCATTTGGACTTGTCAAAGTCACTGACAGGTGGTGCAGGGTAAGGGTAATTCTATATTTAGGCAAACAACTAGCCAGAACAAGTAAAATTCATATAAAAAAAGTTTTTGGCATGAGAAACTGTTTTTTATAATGCATAATACAATGTGGAATAGAAACAGCAAATTCTTTCTTCCTAGTGGATACAGCAATGCTTTTTTTTTCCCCCCTCAAGGGTGGCTTGCCACTAACATGAATATTTATGCCTAAGGCTTCTTTTTCAACAATTTACCATACAACAAAATTTTAAAGTTTTCTGAATTAAAAATATTTCCAGACAACATATTAAATGTTACCCAATACATAAAATTTGTCTGTCTGTCAAATGGTAGAAAAAATTGTGCGAAAAGAAGAAAACGCTGGTGAGCAGCATTTTCTTCTTTTCCAACAATACTTTTAACTCTTTACCAAACGACAACATTTTAGACTAGTCCAAATTGAAAGCATTTGCAGACGACAAAATAAATGTGAATCAAAAATTGAAAATCAATTTGGGAAGGGTAGAAAACACTGTGGGAAAAGGAGAAAATGCTGGATACCAGCATTTTCTCCTTTTCCCTCAATGTTTTCAACAGGCTTTTTCCTCAGGCTCATTAAAAGTCAGGATTGTGTGGTAAAGGGTTAAATTTTTACCAGAACAATTCCATGTCTAAATGATCTTGGAGAATCATAATAATAAAATGCTAATAACCAGCATTTTTTCCTTTTTCACACAATGTATTTTATCTTTTCAAAGACAAATCTCATCATCTGAGCAGTGTCTGATATGTCATCTGCAGATGCTTTCAATATAGATGGGTCTTAAGTTTTGTTGAGTGATAAAGAGTTGAAATGCTGAACTCTTTACAAAATGAGGAAATTAGGCCTGGACCAAACTGAAAGCATTTGCAGACAACAAAAATAATGTACTTTAAATGATGATTTCTGTTTCTGATAGGGTATAAAACAATGTAGGAAAAGCTGAAAATGCTGGTTAATAGCATTTTCTCGTTTTCCCCCATTGTTTTCAAAAGCCTTCTTTTTCAAGGTTGCTGAAACTCAGATTGTGCTGTAAAGTAGTATGGTAAAATTAGGTAAATTGTGTGACCTAGGATCTACACTCTTAATTATTTGTAAGAAAAAATTTGATTTAATAACCTTAGGATTTTTGCCATTCTAAATCTAGAGAAAAAATAATTTCATCTGAGCACCTGCCCAGCCTTCAGTATACAACTGGTCCCTTCATATAAAACTGTGTCAAAAATAACATTGTGTCAAAAAATAACATTTGAGCAATATCTAGTGAAAAGTTGGAATGGAATGTATCATTAGAATTTATACTGACACACCTTCATGCATCTGAGCTAAACACATTATTCTAATGTTTCTCAGACTAGTATCCCCGATCTTGAATGTTTCAAAATTTAAAAAACAACATAAAATGAACTCAACACCTGTTGAAATCCATGTTTTGCAGAAAAAAGAAAACTTTTATTAAAAGTGTAGTAAGGACTAATCTAGTTAACCCTTTACCACACAACTACCGACTTTTACTGACCTTTCGACAGAAGGCTTTTGAAAACATTGTGGGAAAAGGAGAAAATGCTAGTAACCAGCATTTTCTCCTTTTCCCTCATTGTTTTCTACCAATCAAAGACAAATTCCAGTATTTGAACCACATTTAAATTGTTGTCTGCAAATGCTTTCAATCTAGACAAGTCTATGATTTTGTCATGTGATAAAGTGTTAAACATTGACACCAGGGAAAGAAGGCACTTTCAATTTTGAACATCTCACAGCAGATGCAAATTTCTTTTGGATTTGACCACCTGCAGAAGCTGTTTATTTCTGAAAACACCCCACTACAGGCGCATCGCGTAGTTTTGTACATTGGGGCGGCGAGGGACAGGGTGGGTTTGGAATGGGTGTCCCCTCCCACTGACTGAGAAAATTTTAAAATCTGTCAGAGAAATGAGAATTTTCACACTTAATTGACACAAAGGGAGACAGTCTCACATAGGGGTATGTAAACATGTCACAGTCATCTTAGTAACCGATAACAGAAAGCCGCCGATTTTGCGCTCAATTTCAAGTTCCAAGTCCGTTTACGGAATTCTTACATTTTCATTGTTCGATCTACGCCTTTTTTGTGAGAATATTGGGGCGGCCATTGCGGCCCTTGCTGCCCCTGACGCAACACCACTGCACTACAGAAGCAAATAGATGTTGTATGGACAGAAGTAAAATTCCATCTCCCATCACAATATTCTATTCTACTGGGCTGTATTTTTGTAACTGGGGTTTCATCAGAGTGAAGTAATTACTCCAAATAAACCCACATACAATGAGGAAGTAGCAGGTTTTACTGTAGTTGTATTGGGGTTTTACCACCTTTCAACACATATTAGGCCAATTCCAGTGCTGTCAGTTACCCCTGGTCAAGCCTTTGGCCATTAACTCACACATTTAATGTTTCTAAGTTAAATATATTGGAACTATTTTATTTTGTAATTAGGTCACAAATCTTTTTACTTACATATTTTTGCTTGTTTGCGAATTTGTCATAAACCACCTATTTATTTGTATGACTAGAAGCTATTTTAGCTTTAAAGTCGAAACAAAAAAAATAAGCCATGTGTAAAACTTCTAGTGTTTGCCATGCTTTAAATGATTATTTCGTTGAGTTCAAACTATTGACAGAGCAAAAATAAAGTTATGTAATCTGATAACATTGTGATGAAAGGCAAAATTTCTCACAAAAAGCAATCCTCTCTGTCAGAATATTTTGTGTGAATATCTGAATAAACTCTTTACAAATCAACAGAAGTTTAGACTTGTCCAAATTGAAAGAATTTGCAGATGAAAAATGAAAAGCTACTCAAAACATAAAACTTGTCTATCAAAGGGTAGAAAACATTGTGGAAAAAGAAGAAAATGCTGGTTCCCACAATATTTTCAAGAGCCTTCTTCCTCAGGGTGGTTAAAAATTGGTTTTGTGAGCTATAGGGTTAACTCTTTACCAATCAACGAAACTTTACACTTGTCCAAATCAAAAGTTGGTTGGTTGTATTGGGGTTTAAAGCCACTTTAACAGCTAAGGTCATATCATGGCGGTCGGTGACGCACATGTGTTTCCTGGCTTTCTCACACCAGTACTAACACAGCTTTCTTTTCAAAGCCACCGACTACTTTTCTCACATGGTTCAGCAGAGGTGAGAGGCGAAAAGACGCCGGAAAGAAAGTTCGCCTCAACCGGGTATCGAACTCACAACCACCAGGTCATGAGTCCGACACGCTCACCGCTGAGCCACCCGGGCAGGCCCAAATCAAAAGAACCATAGACAACAAATTCAATTCGTCTCAGTTGATGGGATTTGTGTGTGATGTAGGAAAGTAGTATAAAAAGAAAAAGGAACGACTAGAAACTATTGTAGGGAAAAAGGGGACAATCCTAGTGACCAGTGTTTTCCTTTTTTCTCACTATGTTTTCTAACCTTCAAGAAATAAATCCAATCAGTCAAGTCACAAATAATCAGTCATGTGCAAATACTTAAGTTGGACCAGTGTAAAATATTGTTATGGGGTAAAGAGTTAACCCTTTACCACACAACAAAATTTTGGACTCATCCAAATTCAAAGCATTAATTTTGTAAATCACAAATCAAAGGCTCCTAAAATTATGGAACTTGCCTTTGATAGAGTAAAAAACATTGTTGAAAGAGGAGTAAATGCTGGTCACCAGCATTTTCGCCTTCTACTCACAAAGTTTCAAAAGTCTCTAACCTTAGGGTCACTGTAACTCAGGACTGTTTGGTAAAAAGATAAGAGAAGACAGTTATTGACATAAAACCTAATATGTCAGTAAGATCAGGTATTAATCCGCAGGTCCGACATGAAATCGGCTCTTTTTCTTCTCACAACTGGAAACAGATTGAGCTCTCTCCCTGACTTCTACTGTAACACTGTCATTGTCAGAAAGCTCATTTTCTGAAACAGTTCTCTGCAACGTCGGTGTCCATGATCGTGGTTTTATTGAATGTCTAAACCTGTTGAGTCGTGTGGGAATTGCAAACATTGAACTCGGTTGAATAACATATCTGTAAAAGAAAAGTCTCTAAAATAAGCATTTTAACTCTTTACCACAGGACAAAAACGTAGGCTTGTCTAAAATCAAAGCAATTGCAAAAGACAAAATAAAAGTGAATCTAACATTGAAGTTTGTTTTTAGAAACGTAGAAAACATTGTTAGAAAAGGAGAAAATGCTGGTTTGTTTTCAAAAACCTTTTTCTCAAAAGGGGTAATGGCCGTGAGGTGCACGCTCTTCACATTCAGATCGTTGTCGACACAGGTTTGACCCTTGCTTGACCGTTAAATTTTTTCATTTGCTTTAACTTTTTTTTGATTGACATCTAATGTTTTAAAGCTAATACACTGTGTTACACATGTTTGTAGATAAAACGAAATTGTTCACTGACACCTAAACATGCAAAAGTTTACTCCCTTGTGATTAGTAAATGGTGGATAAATCTAAACTCCCTGTTTAAAGTGTTTAGCTTTTTTTGCCAAAAACGATAGTCGGATGTTGAAAATCACAGGGGTAAAGTCGGGTAAAATGCTTCGTAAAGTTAAATTTTCTAAAAAGGAATGTCAAAATTACGACACCTTTGCATGTGGATGATTAAAGTAAAATTTTACTGTTAACCTTTGCTGTATAGATTAATCAGAAAAGAACGTTTACTTACACTAGATCACCTATCCTCAGTTTTCGTTTCGGAGATGGGTTCAGTATTACATAGGAGATGTCGTTCTTTTTGTATTCCATATCACCTGAACATATAAAGTGAAACCTGTCTTAACTTTTTACTAGACAAAATTTTAGACTGATTCAAACTGAAAGCATTTGCAGATGACAAATTATCTATTAATGATTAACTATTGCTCAGATGAGATTTGTCAAAGATAGGCTACCAGCATTTTCTTCTTTTCCAACAATGTTTTCAAAAGTCCTTTGACCAGAGGGTCATTAAAAGTTGGGACTGTTTGGTAGAGTGTTAACTCTTTATCCGACAACAAAATTTTACTGTTATCCAAAATGAAAGCAATTGTAAACCATAAATTGAATGTGGTTATAACAATGGAATTTGTCTTTAAAAAGGGAAGAAAACATTGTGGGAAAAAAAAAAAATGTCTACCGTGTCTTTTTCCAACAGATTCAAAAGCTATCTTCCTCAGATTCGTAAAAACATCGGACTGATTGTTAACTCTTAACCAAACAATAAAGTTTTGGACTCGACCAAATAGGAAGCATTTCCAGCTGACAAATTCAATGTAGCTCAAATGATGATTTCTGTTTTTGATAGGGTAGAAAACGGAGGAAAAGGAGAAAATACTGGTTACCAGTATTTTCTCCTTTTCCCACTTTGTTTTCAAAAGTCTTCTTTTTATCTTTTAGGCTTGTTGAAACTAGGGATTGTGTAGTATAGAGTTCTAGCAACAGTAATACAGCCAAACATAGAAACATACCAAACTATAAGAAAAACAGCTGTTAAGTTTCTAACAACAATCCCATGTTTTACCTAGAAGTGTCACAAAGCGGACAAATCCCCCCCTCACAGCACCTTGTCTCTGAAGCAGCACATGACAGAAGGGAAATGATTTTGAGAAGGGAAACAATATGGCACCTCCTTGGGTCATGAGCAACACCTGTATACAGTTTCAGGGTCCTGTGTCAAATGGCTTTTGAGTTTCAGCATGGAAAAAAAAAAGTCTACTGATCAACGGATTGATGGACAGATGAATGGACAGACAGGCAGACAAACAGATATGGTGAAACCAGTATACACCCCTCTGATACTTAGGTGGGGGATACAACAAGAAAAAATCAGCTGTTAACCCTCTACCAACAATCTCATGTTTTAACAATCCTGTGTTCCAAGGCTTTTGAAATTATTGTGGGAACAGGAGAGAAATAGTACTGGTTACCATCATTTTCTAGCTCGGTTGTTAACATTTTGCTATATCTTTCTTATTACTGAAGATATTTACTTCAAACTTGGACAAGTTGTTCACAATCAAAAGGCAAACTCATACAACAGGGGAAAGTAACCATCAAAGTATTTTTACAAAGTTATGCCCCTTTTCCGACTTAGCATTTTCACTGAAAATTAAGCACTTGCAGCTGAGCGTTGGCACCCACATACAGTGCTCTTGTCAATACATGTGGCTGCCGAACACAAGTAGTTGCTTATACAGGTCTGATGTTTGATAGTACCTTGGTTATTTAACTCTTTACCAAACAACAAAATATCAGACTGGTCCAAATTCAAAGCAATTGCTGACAACAACATAGATGTGACTCAAAATTTAAAATTTGTTTCCTAAAGGGTAGAAAAAATTGTGAGAAAAGGAGGTTTACAGCATATTCTCCTTTTCCCGCAATGTTTTCAAAAGTGAATTCCCTAAGGTTTAACATGTTTTCAATACAGAAGAGTCTAAAGTTTTGTTGTTTTGTAAAGTCTTAAAATGATCTACTTACAATAGTCATTGACAGAGAGATCCAGACTTTTCATCCTGTTACGAATGAGGTCAGATATCTCGTCCTGTTCCGGGTTACTTTGACACTTCCAGTTTTTCTGCATGTTAAGCTGACTCAATACTTTCTTGGGTTCTTTCATGTATCTTACATGTTTCTTGTGATGTTTGGCCTCTGTGTTATTGTTCTGTAAAATATGATAAGAGCCATGCTCTTGAAAAGGGGGCTTAATGCATCTGTAAAATGTATCGACACAGGTCAGCCTGCACAACCCATGCAGGCTGACCCGTATCAAAAATTTTGCCTTTGGTAATTTTTCTGCATGCCAAAGGACCATTTTACCTCATGATTCAGTCGGTTGATTTACAAAATGGGTTTTATGGATCCATAATAACTTGATGACTTGGTTGATACACTACAATAACGGAGATGCATTAACTCTTTACCACACAATCCCGACTTTTAACGACCCTGAGAAAGAAGCCTATAGAAAACATTGTGGGAAAAGGAGAAAATGCTGGTAACCAGCATTTTCTCCGTTTCCCACAATATTTTCTACCCTATCAAAGTCAGAAATCATCATATTTCTAAAATTTAATTTGTTGTCTGGAGATGTTTTGAATTTGGTCCAGTCCAAAAATTTGTCATTTGGTAAAGAGTTAGACCCCATTTTGCCAGACCGTCACTCATATGATTGATTGATTGCGTGGTGTATAACACTGTTTTCAACACTATTTCAGTTACACAGCTGCAGCCAGTGCACTTATCCATGCTCTCCTTGAGTTTCTTTTTCCAGTATTTCGCAAAATTTTTTCCCAAGCTACTGGCTGCTTTCCCACTTAACCATCTTCGAAACAGCAGAGGGAGAGGAATGAATCCTGTCTAAATGACTATCATCAATCCTCAGAAGAAATTGGCCAAGCAAGGGATTGGAACTAGGGACCTCTTTTTCTCAAGTCTTGCACACTACAGACTACACTATCAGGGCCTGGCGGCAATAAGGTTAACATATAATCAATAGCAGTTTACTTTTTACTTCTTCTAGGAGACCACTTTTGAGACAGCAGGGGAAATAGGATCATTGCTTGTAATTAGCAAATTTTACCTACGACACAATGTTTTTACATGTACCGGTACTAAGACCTTAATCTTTGACCAAACAATTCCCTATTTGAAGACCTGAAGAAGAAGGGATCTGAAAACATTATTGGGAAAGGAGAACTAGCTGGTAACCAACAATTTATCCTTTTATGTGTAAAAAAATTCAGTCAGGAAATAGGGAATATATACTGTAATTTAATAACAAACACAAAATATCCCTGATGTTTTTATCAGTTTCAAGGGGAGATAATTATTCAACATGTAATTGCAGACATTTAAGAATTGACACTTATGCATCTACACTTCCATGCTTACAATGACTTATACAAAAACCAGCATTTTCTTATTTTCTCTCAATGTTTTCTACTCTTCCACAAACCAATTCCATCTGATAATCAGCATTATATCCTTTTCTCACAATGATTTCTGCTCAATCAAAGGCAAAGTTCAATCATTTGAGCACCTTTTGATTTGTCATCTGCAGATGCTTTGAACTTTGACAAGTCTAAAATTTTGTTGTTTGATAAAGAATTAAATGATCCTAGAATAAATTGCATATTTGTGCAGTCAGATTTTCATATAAGTAACTTTGTGCTGTAGGGTTTCAAAAAGGGAAAATATATTACCGAAGGTCTAACCATAGTTGGACTGTTCGGTTTGGATGTAGACTGTGTATCTGTTCTATACAATGCTATGGGTATTTCCCCTGTCGTAGTACACAAGGCCTGGTACAGTTCTCCATATGTTCTGTAGCGTACTAGTGTCTGTCTTTTGATTCTAATCTGGAAGGAAGAAAAAAATGGGTAGACTTTTTTCAGTCAAAATAATAATTTTCTGGACTCTGAAGTAAACAATATGTAGGGGAATCAAGCTATTGCCAGTAGTAAGTGATTGCTCCTTCTCCTACAATGTTTATACATAGTCTTTATATAAGGACAAAAGGCTTTACTGCACAGAGTTTATGCACATTAACATTAACTAGGTATAGGATGCTAATCAGAAACAGTATAGAAAATACTAACACTGGACAAAAATTTTGTACTGAGTTTGTGCACATTAACATCAGTTAGATATCGGGTGTTAATGAGATACAGTATAGCAGATACCCTCACTGGACAAAAGGTTTACTGTACAAAATTAATACTACATGTAGATAACATGTGTGGTGTCCGTGGTTGTAAGGTACAGCATCGGCCTCGTAACCAGACGATCCCAAGTTTGATACCCGGGAGTGGGTATCAACTTTTGGACTGTTCATTGGCCCACACATTCAGCGTGAGTACTGGTGGAGTTCCCAGGAAGCAGAAACGAGAGCAATTAGTCTAAGTTATAGGAACTTGTTTCTCAATCAATGTAACATAAATAGATCTATTTTTAAATATCAACTAGGTATAGGGTATTAATTAAAAATGGTATAGTAGATACTTACATTGGACAAAAGGTTTTGTTGTAGAGAGTTTGTACTCAATAATACCATCTAGGCATAGGGTGTTAAATAGAAACAGTATGGCAGATACTTACATTGGACAAAAGGTTTTGATGAAGAGAGTTTATGCACCAGAACACCAACTAGGCATAGAGTGTTAATAAGAAACAGTATGGTAGATACACTGGACAAAATGTTTCACTGTACATAGGGTGTTAATTACAAACAGTACAGTAGATACTCACACTGGACAAAAGGTTTTACTGTACAGAGTTAATGCTAGACAACATCAACTAGGTATAGGGTGTTTATTAGAAACAATATTGCAGATACTTACAACAGAATAAATGGTTCTACTGTACTGAGATAATGGTACATACAGTTAACATCAATTAGGCATAGGGTGTTAATTAGAAACAGTATGGCAGATACTCACACTGGACTAAAGGTTTTACTTTACTAAGTTTGTGCTAGATAACATCAACTAGGCAAACGAAGTTGATTAGAAACAATATGGTAGATACTCACACTCGACAAATGTCCTGAATTCTGTTCAGCATCAATACCAAGCAACAACCTCACAAAGGTGATGAGGTAACCTTTTACAAATGTCTGTTTAAGAAATATAAAAATTGAAAGTTCATCTTGAACCAACACAACAACTGCTGTTTTTTAACCTATCAACCATTTTTCAAAGAGAGTAACCTGATTTTTCTATTCTCACAATGTTTACTACTATTTTGAACAACTACATTTCATTGCAGACAACTCAGAAACAAACTCATTATTAGAAACTAACATTCATCGCAGCTTAACCCTTTACCAGACAACACAATTTCAGCCTTATCCAAATTAAAAGCATTTGCAGACGACAATTTCAATGTGGCTTAAATGGTGCAATTTTTCTTTGATAGGGTAGAAAACATTGCGGGAAAAGGAGAAAATGCTGGTTACAAGCATTTTCTCCTTTTCCCACAATGTTTTCAAACGGCTTCTTATCCAGGGTCATTAAAAGCTGGCATTGTGTGGTAAAGGATTAAATATAAAAACATGTAAAAACATCTAGCAAAATGATAAAATTGCTTGTAAAGAGCAAAACTGTTTTTCTACTGCTGCAATGTTTTCAAAAGTGGTCTGCAACAAGACCAACAAATAGTTGTCTGTAGGTTGTAATGAATTAACCAAATACGACAACATTCTAGACCTTTCCAAATTGAAAGCATTGCAGACAACAAAGTAAATATGAATAAAAAACTGAAATTTGTCTTCAATAGTGTAGAAAACATTGTAGGACAATGACAAAATGCTGCTTACCAGCATTCTCTCCTTTTCCCACAATGTTTTCAAAAGCCTCCTTCAGTAGGGTTGTTAAAACTCTGAATTGTGTGGTAAAGGATTAATGAGCTATCTAAAAGATTCTTATTTTTTACCTGATAGAGTAGTGTGTCCAACATGCTTGCACTAAATACATGGCCTGCGGCAAATGGCAGACGGAATATATGACTGAGATTAGATGTCATACTATGCTTCAGTTTCTAAAAATGAAAAGAAAACAAGAGCACTACATGTGGGTGCCAATGCATGGCTGCAGTTATTTTTAGCAATAAACTGATTTTCAGTGAAAATAATAAGTTGAAAAAGGAGCATGACTGTGTCAAGATATTTTGATGGTTACCAGCCCCTATTTTTTAGGTTCCCCTTTAGATAGTTAACAACTAGCCTGAGTTTAAAGTAAATATCTTCAGTAATGACAGAGATATTATGTCTAAGTTTTTACAGAACAACATACCTGGATGTGTTCTTCAAAAACAGCAGAAGGCAAAAATGTATGTTGCAATTATTATTTATTGATAGGACCTCCAGAAACAAGAGGACCATGATGGTCCTATATCGCTCACCTGAGTATATTTGTAACTTATATGGAATACCATATACAAATAATAGTATATCAAAGCCAGAAGCCATTCTTTTTTGATAAGGCATACCCGGGGGAGGGGAGGAAAGCCATAATGTGACCCCAATAAGAATTACTCTAACAACTTTTGGCAGAGGGTCACCAGAACTTTTCTACAAACAAAACATGAAAGTTTTAGTCTCTCACTTGTCACATGTAATTTTCTTCCTTTTCAATGTTAAATAGGGTGCGCCCGGGCAGAGCCCAAACTCCACCCAAGGGGTCAATTTTTAAAGTTTTGGTAGAAAGTCTCAAGATGATGTTACATACAAATTAAGAATGCTCTAGCCCTTATGATTTGTCAGAACGAGAGTTTTAAAAGATTTCCTTCTTTGTTTCTATGTAAAATTGGGTGCACCCGAGCAGAGCACAACTATGACCCCAAAGAGAATAATTTTAACAATTTTTATAAAGAGTCACCAGATGATGCTACATGCAAAATATGAATGCTTTAGCCCTTATGGTTTGTCACAAGAAAATTTTAAAAGATTTCCTTCTTTAATTCTATGTAAATAGTGTGCGCCCGGGCAGAGCCCAAATATGACCCCAAGGGGATAATTTTAACAATTTTTATAAAGGGTCACTAGATGATGCTACATGCAAAATATGAATGCTCTAGCCCTTATGGTTTGTCACAAGAAGATTTTAAAAGATTTCCTTCTTTGTTTCCATGTAAAATAGGGTGCACCCTGGCAGAGCCCAAATATGACCACAGAAATATAATTTTCACAATTTTGGTAGAGGATCATCAGATAATGCTACAAAACAAACATGAATGCTCTAGCCATTTTGGTTTGTCAGAAGAAGATTTTTTAAAGATTTCCTTCTTTGTTATCATGTAAAATAGGGTGCGCCCGGGCAAAGCCCAAATATGACCCTAGGGGAATAATTTTAACAATTTTGGTAAAGGGTCACCCAATGATGCTTCATACAAAATATGAATGCTCTCGGCCTTATGGTTTGTCACAAGAAGATTTTTAAAGATTTTTTTCCATTTTCAGCCATTTTGTTGCCATGGCAACCAGAGTTTTTGATGGAATTAAATTCTTTTAACAATTTTTGTAGAGCTTCATCCAAGGAACATTCCTGCCAAGTTTTATCAAGATTTGCCATCTGGGTTTGGAGGAGAAGATTTTTAAAGAAATTGTTAACGGACGGACGGACGACGACTGATCACAATAGACACCCAGAGCACTTCGTGCTCAGGTGAGCTAAAAATATGCGACTTAAAACATCTATGTAAAACTTACGGACAATTAACAGGAATTGTGTTCCTTACCTGAATACGTAGAATATAAATGTGGTAAAAGCAGAAATTGATCCCTATAAGCAATTGCTCTTTTTGCCACAATGTTTTCATTTGGTCTAATACAGGACAAATCAAGTCAGCTGCAGGTGGTATCTTATTGAGAAAAATTGAGAAAAACATGAACTCTACCATATGACAAAATTTCAGACCCAATAAAGTACAAAAGCTGCTGAAGTTACCCAAGGCTGTTAAAACGCAACACCATAAATACTTTGATAGTTCTTACCCTTTCTAAGTCTGATATTTTCTGAGAGTATTCATCATGGGCTCGAAAATGCATAAATCTCATGTTAGAAGCTTGGTTGAGCTCTGTGATGATGTTAGCATTTGGAAATAACCTGAAAAATATAAGGTTACACAAAAATGAAAGGTTAAGTTGGAAGCTCGGTTTAATTCAGCTATTTTGCAACCATTAGACAACAAATTTAAACATAGAAAATAATTCTTTATATTAAAATTTCATGTTGGATGATTTGACTCCGCAACACTCTTGTTTGTATTGGAGTTTTACGCCATTTTAACAGCTTAGGTCATATTACAGAGGTCATAGCACTTACATATGTGTTTCCTGGCTTTCTCACACCAGTACTGACACAAATTTCTTTCCAAGCCACTGATTACTATTCTCACATGCATCAGAGGTGAGAGGCAAAAATTGGCGAAAGAAACTTTGCCTGAACTGGGTACTAAACCCACAACCACAAGGTCACAAGTCATATACGCTAACCACTGAGCTACCTGGCCTGGCACTCAGAAATGAGATAATGTGTACTAAAGCTTACTTGAAGATAGTCTGAACAGCCACAATGGTCTCAGAGTCGGCTAGTGTGTCTTCACATGCATAGTCCTGCTCCTCTTTGTTTACAACTACAAGATGGGACGCCTTGTTTATACCTGCTTTCAGCAAGTCATCCACGCTGAAATAAAAGGTAAAATATGCAACAACCAATAGCAGGGTAGAGTCATGTATCTAGTAGTTTGATACAGTAACTCTTTACCAGACCACAAAAGTCTGGACTTTTCCAAAATGAATTAAAGTATCTGCAGATGAAAATTTAAATGTGGCTCAAATGATGGTTTGCCTTTAACTCTTTACCAGACGGCAAATTTTTAGACTGTTCCAAGGCATTAGCAGACGACAAATTTAAAGTTACTCAAAAATTGAAATTTGTTTTGAGAAGGGTAGAAAACATTGTGGGAAAAGGAGAAAATGCTGGTAACCAGCATTTTCTCCTTTTCCCTCAATGTTTTCAAAAGGCTTCTTTTATAGAGTCATGAAAACCCGAAATTGTTTGGTAAACAGTTAAAAGTGTGATAAAGATTGTGGGACATAATGTTGTTAAAAGCTATCTTCAGCATTGGAAAGTACATGTATTACAATGTTTAGCAACACATTTCCAAAACATGTTCATCACCTCTGAAGGAAAAAGAACAATAATTTATTGCTTTCTACAAATCTATGTCGCTTTTTCCCACAAAGTTTTCCATATCCAGTGCTCTGTCATGGATGATTTGAAGAGAAGGCAAATGTCCCTTCTGTCCGGAAAAAATAGGAAACATTTTCAATGTCTTTGGGACACGTGGATTTCAAACTTGGAACATGCAACATTTGAGACTGGTAGTAGTTTGTTAACCAGTATAATCGTAATAATCGGTTTTTTTTTAAAATTATATACTAGTAAATTTTCTGGCTCAAATACATGGGTTGCAGTTGGATAAAATAACACACACGACAGAGAAAAAATCCGTCTCTACACAATGTGAAATATGGTTCCAAATATGGTATGATGACGTATCTCACGCATGGAATAACCATGCATGGATTTGTGATTTGATTAGTCGAAATGTTATGCTGTAATATTAATCTGCCATTCATAAAAACAGAGTTACTATCTTCCACACTATTAACTGTCTGATTTTGTTTACCATTTTCGAATAAAATGTCAATAATTGCAAAATGTTGTGTTGAAAATTGTAGGTATGTAATAAAAGGAATACTATGTTGTAGTAACTTTACTGGTGCTGTTTTTACTCCTCGCTGCGTAAAAAAATTTTGACATCTGGCTCGACCTTCATTCTCGCGCATATCAACTTTTCTCATGTAGCTTGAATTAAATACAAGCACCAGGAAAGTTACTACAACATAATATTCTATATATATTAATCAGGTCATGGCAGAATACTGCAAAATCATAAAATTTTTCTTGTTTGTATCACGTATACTAGTTGATTAATATGTCTGAAATTACGTTTTTTGTGGTGTATTGAAATATAGAATGATGATTTAGGCAATACAGAATTATTCATAATCATAAGATTGAATGACAGGCAATCTCACATTATTCAGAGATGTTATGAACAGCTAGCTTACCTTGTTATTTTACCATACATCCAGTAGACTAAAGGAAAGTACGAGATCGTCTCCAGAAACATCTTGTCTGGTCTGATAAGAAAATAACATTGTACTTCCAGTAAAAAAACAACAGTAATTATTAAATGCTACATAGACCAAGATATTAGGTCAACTTTTAGTTCTGAAAAAAGGAAAGGTTTGTTTGATGCACAGGTTGAGATAAAATTCTTGGATTCAGCTTTTCATGAAAGCCATTAATGAAAATGTTTAGAGTTAAAGAATGTAGTAAGAAATATAAACACAAATATCTAAATCCTTCTGTAAATGCATTATTGTAAACCTTTTCAGCATTAAATAAATCATAAATACATTTACTTGTGCTTAGTGCTTTTAGGGGCAACACTTTCTTTTCTAATAGAAGCAATACAGTTGTACAGAAGGATTTCATTCCACTGAGTTTTGATCCCACATATACTATGAAAATGTAAAAAAAAACATGAGCCATGCTCTGGCAAAAGGTGGCTTACTGCATCTCCATGATCCATCAAGCAAGTTATCACATTATTGTGGACCCATTAAATCAGTTTCGTCTAACAATAGACTGATTCATGAGGTACACTGGTCCTTTGGCATGCAGAAAATTTACCAAAAGCAAAAGGTTTTGGCCCAGGTCAGCTCAAGTGGACTGCGCATGCTGACCTGGATGGATACTTTTTGTAGGTGCATTAAGCTCCCATTCACAGAGCATGGCTCAATTTTAGTATGTATTTTTATCAGTAAATAAAGACAAAGCTAAGTAACTTCATTTTGACCTGCAGACTTTCCTTAACTCTGCCACACAAAAGAATCTTACACCTATCCAGTTGAAAGCATTTGCAGATGACAATCTAACTATTCCCCAAACAACACAATTTTAGAATTGTCCAAAATGATAGCATATGCAGACAACAAAGTAAATTTGACTCAAAAATTTCAATTTGTTTTTGGAAAGGTAGAAAATATTGTACGAAAAGGAGCAAAATGCTGGTTACGAGCTTTTTCTCCGTTTCCAAAATTGTCTTCTATGGACTCCTTCCCCAGGGTTGTTAAACACAGGATTGTATGGTATAGAGTTAAAAGTGACTCAATTAATGGAATTTGTCTTTCATGGGTTAGCCAATATTGTTGGAAAAGGACAAAATGTTGATTACCAGCATTTTCTCCTTTGCCCACCAACGTTTTCAAAAGGCTTCTTTCTCAGACTCATAACCTGAATACTATATTGTAAACACTTACTTTTCTGCTAGAAGCAGTATGATTGGACAGAGAGATTTCATCCCTATGAACTGTGACCGTAAAGGTACAATAAAATTGTAGATTCCATTACAGGCCTTCTGTGAAGCCATTATGATCAATTGATGGTCCCATCTATCATCGTTGGTGTTTTTGTATTTACAGTGAGTGCAATCCTGAAAGTATAGATCAGGGCATGCATTTACCAACCATTCCTTAGAATATTCTTCAGCTTATTCTGCATAGTTTTCTAAATTGAAATATTAACCCAACTTCTGATTGGCTTAACCATTTAGTTACATTGTAGGAAAATGAGAAAAAGCTTGTTACCAGCATTTTCTCCTTCTCTCCCAATGTTTTTAAATGCCGTTTTTTCCAGGGTTGTATTGTAAAGGGTTAAATATTTACTTACATTTCCCCATTCTAGACAACACAATGGTCTCTGTTCCTTCATCAGATGACATATGGCCCTCTTGGATCCTACATACAGGGTCACAGGAGGGGGCCCAGTTATAAATCTGTAAATACATACAGTACTGCATTTGGATAGTTGTCAAACTACCAACAAATTTTATCAAAGTTTTTGGGACAACTTTTGACAATTTTTTTTTTTGAAAAGTAGCTATTTCTTACCTAAAACAAATTTTCGCCCTTTTCATCCATGATTTCAAACCAAGAAAGTGTTTTTCTTTCTTGAAACTCTTTCTCAGTTAAGAAATTTATATTACATTTCTGGTTTTGATTTGAAGTTAACCTGTAATGTTTACAGATGTCATAATATTTCTAATTTTTAAAACATGTTCCAAAAAGGAGAAATTGTTCATTAGAAGCAATCTCTCCACATGCCACAATGTTTTCACATCTATCACATATTAACTCTTTACCAAAAAAATTTCAGACTCATCCAAATTCAAAGCATTTGCAGATGATATCTCAAATGTCTCAAATGTCTTGCCATAAAGAGTGGAATATACGGGTAATCTGATGTCAGCAAATGCTTACAGTTGGGTTAGGTGTAACATTTTGTTACATGGTTTATAAGATTAACAACTTTGCCCTACCAAACTTGAGCTGTGCTCTGTGAAAAGGTGGCTTAATGTATCTGCAAAAAGTAGCGGACTGTGCAGGCTGACCTGGGTCGAAACATTTTGCTATTGGTTAATCATCTGCATGTCAAAAGACCAGTCTACCTTAAGAATACAAAATGGATTTTATGGATCCCTAACTATGTAATGACTTGCTTGGTATCATACATCACAGAGATGCATTAAATACCCTTTTGTTAGAGCATGGCTCATTTGTATTCACTCACTCATCTTGTCCCATGTCTGAATACTGTCCAAGCACCTGTCCATCTGTCCCATCTACATGATCAAAGTGATGCGCTGTGTTGTCACTGTCATCGGAATGATTGTGTGCCTCTGTATGTCCGCTCAACAATACCTTTCTCTGTAAATCACTTGGACCTGGGCTGTCATTGAAAAATAAAATAACGTTGGTTGTGTTCTGTTCGTAGTGTTTTGTGTTTCATAATGTTAGTACATCTAGTGCTTGGCATTAAACATAATAATTTGTTAACTATCTTTTTCAGCAGTTTCTCAATTTTTCATAATGTTTCAACATGTATTTGTGCTTTGATCTATTCACTTTTACAAGACTTTTTTTCAAATTTGTCTGCAGCAGATTATGAATCTGAGCTCAAATGAAGTTCACGCACTGCTGAATGAACAATGTGAAAATTTACAACCAACAGCAACAAGAGCACTGCATGCAGGTACCAATACTTGGCTGCGGTTGCTTGATTTTCAGTGAAAATTTTAAGCTGAAAAAAAAAAAAAAACATAACTGTGTCAAAAATACCTTGCTGGTTACCTGCACTTGCTGACTAGGTTCTTCTTTTGATAGTTAACTTGGGTGAAACAAATGTCTTCAGTTATAACACAGATATTAAAAAATATCAAAGTTTTTGCAAGACACAGAGGACGACGCCAGGGCTACCATAATACCTCAATGTTTTCTTCCAAAAAAGTCGAGCTAATCAAATGATCAACCATTTGGTTTTAACCCTTTACCACATAAATGCTGGTTACCAGCATTTTTTCATTTTCCCATGTTTTCTATCCTTTCATAGACATATTCCATCATTTGGGCCACAAGCGCAGTCCCTCCTTATGCCACGTACAGAAGTATTTCTCTGTCTGAGATTACAAATTAACCCTTCACAAAACATCCAGTTGTGCTTTATCCTGCAGCAGAATATTTTTGAAAATATTGTAGGAAAAGCAGATAATGCTGGTTACCAGCATTTCTTCTTTTCCAACAATTTTTTCTTACCTTTCATCCTTTTCCGAGACAATTGTCTACTCTTCTAAAGACAAAGCCCTTCATTTGAGCCACACCTTTGTCCGTATTCACCAACCATTCCTAAGTCTAACCACATCCATAGTCTAATTCTTGATTTAGAAAGTGACACATCCTCTGATTGGCTAAAACATTTGGTTTAGTCAATCAGAAGTTGTGTTATTTTCAATTTAGAAAATTCTTGAATAAGACAGAGTATGGTCTTAACTCTTTACCAAACGACAAAATTTTCGTCTTGTCCAAATTGAAAGCATTTGCAGATGACAAAATTAATGTGACTCAAAAATTGAAGTTTGTTTTGGGAAGGGTAGAAAACATTGCGGGAAAAGGAGAAAATGCTAGTTACCAGCATTTTCTCCTTTTCCCACAGTGTTTTCAAAAGGCTTCTTCGTCAGGGTCGTGAAAACTACGGATTGTTTGGTAAAGGGTTAATGCTGAATATGGACCCTGAATGTAGCCTGCAAATGCTTTGAATTCAGACAAAGTGTCCAGTAAAGCGCTGAAGTCATAAATCAAAGACCCACCTGTTGTTACTTATACTGTTTAACATGGCCATCTGGTGAAAACTGTTTACATTGTTGGAGTCACCTGGGCTGTAGGTAGCTCTTCGAACTCTATTGGCCAACTCGTATCTAAAAAATAGAGTAAGGTCATAAAAGATAATATCTGTTTTGATGCAAGATCACTTGATCACATAAAACCTCTACCAGCAAGGTATTTACCTTTCACTGATTTTTTGACAATACACTAGCATATTGTTTTTTGGGTCCCAGTTTCAGTTTACTTGTAATTACAAACAAACTAACCACAACACCAAATTTAGTATTTTGTGAGAACACGAGGTTATTACATCTGTGACAAACATGTGGGCCATGCTTTGGCAAAAGGGGGCTTAATGAATGTCTGTGATACATTATACCTAGCAAGTCATGATATACTTATTGATCCAGAAAATTCAATTTTGTATAATAAGAAACTGAATTAAGAGGTACACTGGTCCTTTGACATGTAGAAAATTGACCAGTAGGGAAAAGTTTCAGCCCAGGTCACCATGCGTGGACTGCACAGGCTGACCTGGGTCAATACTTTTCTCAAGATGCAATAAGCCCCCTTTTCACAGAGCATGGTTCATTTGTGTAAGTTTTTTATGATTTACATGTTAAAAAAGTATTTGAAATGTTGCGATAGTCAATAAATTGGTGGAAATAAATCTTTTTATGTCTTAGGAGGAGACCTTTAACTCTTAAAAGCATTTGCAGACGACAAAATAAATGTGACTGAAAAATTAAAATTTGGTTTGGGAAGAGTAGAAAACATTGTGGGAAAAGGAGAAAATGCTGGTTACCAGCATTTTCTCCTTTTCCTACAATGTTTTCAAAAGGCTTCTTTCTCAGGGTCGTTAAAAGTCGGGATTGTGTGGTAAAGAGTTAATTCTGCTTCTGATGTTAATGTCAGCACCCACTTGTGCATTTACTTATTTCAAACCAACATTTATCTTCAACAACATGTGGACCTTTCACCACACAATCCTGAGTTTTGATGACCCTGACATAGAAGGCTACTCAAAACATAGAGGGAAAAATGAGAAAATGTTGGTAACCAGCATTTGCTTCTTTTCCCACAATATTTTCTAACATTTTGAAGGCAAATCCTACCATTTCAGCCTGAATTTCTCATCTGTAAATGCTTTTAAATTGTACCATCCTAAAATTTTGTTGGAGATAAAGAGTTAAACTAGTTTAATAAAATTTTCTCTCAAATGTAAACTAGTGTCAGATCTGGCACATGTACATGTACATGTAAATAATTTGATGGGGGAGCACTACAATGTCCTAGCATGGTCACATGGAACTTTGTTATATATGAATAAAATACATCTAGATCTACCACTTTAACCCTTTACCGCACAATCCGGAGATTTAACGACCCTTAAGAAGATGCCTTTTGAAAACATTGTGGGAAAAGGAGAAAATGCTGGTAACCAGCATTTTCTCCTTTTTCCACCATGTTTTCTACCCTATCATAGACATAAATCATCATTTTAGCTACACTGAATATGTCGTCTGCTAATGCTTTGAATTTGGACTGGTCTAAAATTTTGTCGTTTGGTAAAGAGTTAACAAATATTTTTCCCTCTTGTAACTTGCCACAGACAAAGGGCGAATTTCTCAAATAATGAGATTTGTCTTTCAAATGGCATACCAGCATTTTCCATTTCCTTCGAGTGCTTTAAAAATCTTCCTGAGGGTTGCTAAAACACAGGTTGCTAAATCAAAAGTGAATGGATCACTGCAAGGTGATCAACTAACCCCTGTTGTATTCTAATGATGTTATGTTCAAATCTACCCATGCTGTAATGAAGTCATGTTTACACTTACCCCTATTGTATTGTAATGATGTTATGTTCAAACCTACCCTTGCTGTAATGAAGGCATGTTTACACTTACCCCTGTTGTATTGTAATGGTGTTAAAAACACTCTCCTCTTCTCCATAATCTTCATCTTCATCCTCAGATTCCAGCATTCTCTGCAGCTCAGCAGCCATTCTCTCTGAAATAATAAACAAGGTTTCCATAGTAAATATGTGTCCCTTCATAAGCCTTTACCAAACGACAATACTTTAGACTAGTCGAAATTGAATGCACCTGCAGACTGTTAATCACATGTGGCTTAAATGATAAGATGTGTCTTTCAAAAAAGATCTAAAACATTGTGGGAAAAGGAGAAAATGCTGGTTACTAGCATTTTCTCCTTTTCATACAATGTTTTCAAAAACCATCTTCCACAGGGTTGTCAAAGCATGGGCTTGTATTGTAAAGGGTTAAGAGATTTGTCATCAATTAAAATGCACTGTGACTAAAGGAACTTGACACAAAACCCCATTTCGACCTTTCATTAACAGACCTCTGTATACTGATCATCAGATCTGCTCTTCACAATAACTTATCCTAATAGGTTTGAGAAACACATTTCATCTACAGGTCTCAAAACATTTTGTCTGAACTATGATCTGTTTATTGAAGCCCACTGTGATCTTGACCTTGAACTAAATGGCCTCATTTTATAGAGGTCATCTACCCTTCTGAGAGGGTATAAATTTTTTCCACAAAGATCTTGGGTTCAGAAAAGCGTCAGCCTATTGTCCAGACATGGTAGAGAGACCAATCCACCAACTGACATGAGCATAGCAAAATGGGTCATAATGACTGATTGATTAAATATGCATTTATTTGTTGTCGCCACTGGTTGCCCATATGGGCGATGCCCCCTGAAGGCTGTTAGTTTTGTAACATGGGATAGTGCAGGATATAGGATGAAACTCACCCTAAGTTAAGCCTGGTTCTTTAACATGCTTGGTGTATTGCACGGTCATATGGGACCTAGGTTTAATGTCTCATCCAAAAGACTATTAGAAATTTTTGATGGCCGGCTATGGGAATCGAACCCACACCCTCAACTGACCCTAACTTGATGTTCATGATTCCTACGGTCAACCACTTGATCTATACGGGCTGGTCGGGAACACAATGACTCATAAATATTTGGTCTTAAATCAATATTCGTAATTGAACAGGCTAATTTCACACAAACACAATTACAATTAATTTTCAAACGGAAGAATATAATTGTTCATTTGTATGGAAAACATTTTTGGGAATGAGTCAATGGCTTGTAACAAGCACAATGTTTTTTACAAAGTTGTTTTTTCAACAGTTATATGTTAAATTCTGGTGGCTGCACTTTACAACAGGTTCTAATGACTGCAGCTTAGAGAAATTACTATAGGCTGCGAATTGAAACCAATCTTGTATAACTCTTTACCAAGAAACAGTCTGATGGTCTAATTTCAAAGCATTCGCAAACTAGTCTACATGTACTTATATGTTGCTTCAGTAGTACGATTGTCTTTGTAAAGGTAGAAAACCTTTGGCTGTAAACAATACCCATTTACAACCTGTGACTGCAAAATCCTGAGTTTCCAAATTTGAGGGCTCCTATCAACATACATGTAAATTAAAATTTACTTCTTGGTTTTACTTTTAATGTAGCAAACAGTTAACTTTCATCCTTCACCACATAAGCCAGTGTTTTAACAGTCCTGAGAAATAAGCCTATTGAAAACAAAGGTCTCGCCTAATTTTGTATTCTTTTATCCTAAATTTCCTTTGCATGTGCAGATTTCTACCATTCTGAATGTTCACAGCTGAAACATGAACAAAAATGTTTAAACAAATTCAATCTGTCGCCCACTGGAGCCTCAAAAACTAACAGAATCAAATGGACAAATCAAACGAGAAGCTTCTACATAATCAAGACTGGTGAACCACTTTTCAGATATAAGTAAACTTACCATAAAATTCCTTTTTTGTCTTTTGATTGTCTATCATCTAATATTATCATGTACTTTGAAACAAAATTTGGAAAAAAAAAAGCTTCTGATATTGTCGTGGATCACATGCATACTCAAATCTTACTGTTAACATGCCTGAATCACAGAGAAAACAGCATAGTGGCCAGGCATGTAGGTAGCCGGAAGTCCATTTGGCAAGTATACCTTTCAAGGAAACAAAAGGGGTGGAGAAAAAGACTTTAACCACTACGTCATTGAAAAAGGCCTTGAAAAAGACTTGATCACTACGTCATTTACTTAACCCTTTACCAAACAATCCCTGGTTTTTACGACCCCGAGACAGAGGCCTTTTGAAAACATTGTGGGAAAAGGAGAAAATGCTGGTAACCAGCATTTTCTCCTTTTCCCGCAATGTTTTCTACCCTGCTGGAAACAAATTTCAATTTTTGAGTTACGTTTATTTTGTTGTCTGCAAGTGCTTAAAATTTAGATCAGTCTAAAATTTTGTCGTTTGGTGAAGAGTAAGAATAGGCTTCATCTTTCCTACATTAACTCTTTACCAAATGTTAAAAATGTAGGCTTGTCCAAATTCAAGGGTTTGGCAGACGATAATTTTAAGGTGGCTCAATTGATGGAAGTTGTCCTTAATAGGGCAGAAAACACTGTGGGAAAGGGAGAAAATGCCGGTTACCAGCATTTTTTCCTTTTCCCACGGTGTTTTCTATCCTGCCAAAGAACTTAAGTTCATTTATGCAACTGTCAGATTTGTTGTCTGCAGATGCTCTCAATTTGTTAGTCTAAAACTCATTGTTTGGGAAAGGGCTAATCTGTTTATCTAACACAGCAAGAATCCTAAGGTAGGTGTGTGTTACAAGTTATTAACAATTAAAAGGTCAAACAAGGTCAAAACAGTTTGGATACAAGGATAATTTCTACAAAACTGAATTAATTTCTGGCATATAAAGTACTAGATGGCTAATCAGGGGCAACATGACAAGCCAGTCATGGAAGAAACGGCAAAGAATCTCATAAGCTGCAGTTGGAAACAAGAGGGCCATGATGGTTCTGAAGTTGCTCACCTGAGCCTTTTGACCAAACATGATCAATTTTCAATCTCTTCCGAGATATTATGACAAACATTTTAACAAGCTTTCATTAGTACTGGACTGAAAATTTGGCCTCTAGCATGAACACAAGCTTTTTATAGAATTTGTGTCAGTGACCTACATTTTAGCCCAACAAAACCATTTACCCTCAGTAGATATTATCAAAACAAAGATTCTGACCAGCTTTCATGAGTATTGGACAAAAAAATGTACACGTTTTTCCAAGATTTGACAAGGCAACCTAGTCTTTTTACCCAATGTGACTCATTTTAACTCTAATCTTATTGATCATCAGGAAAAGCATTCTGCCTAATTTTCAAAAGTATTGGACAGAAAATGTTGCCTCTAGAGCATACATAAGCTATTTTAAAGACCTGACCTGGTGACCTAGTTTTTGACTCAATGTGAACCATTTTTAATTTCATGTAAGATATCATCAATACAAACATTTGACCAACTTCAAGGATATTGGGCTGAAAATGTGGCCACTAGAGTGTATACAAGGTTTTTCAAAGATTTGATGTGGTGACCTAGTTTTTGACCCGACAATACCCATTTCCAAAATTGTCCAAGATATCAAGACAAACATTCTAACATAGTTTCACGAGTTTTGGACTGAAAATGTGACCTTTAGAGCGAACACAAGGTTTTTGTAAGATTTGACCTAGTGACCTAGTTTTTCACCCGATATGACCCATTTTCACACTGGTTTGAATTGTTATCAAGACAAACATTCTGCCAAATGTTCAGGAGTATTAGACTAAAAATGTGGCCTCTAGAGTGTACACAATGTTTTTATATGATTTGACCTACTGACCTTGTTTTTGACCTGAAGTAACCCATTTTCGAGTTTGTCCAAGATATTATCAAGACAAACATTCTGACTTACTTCCAAGAGTATTGGACTGAAAGTGTAGCCTATAGAGTGTACACAAGGTTTTTCTAAGATTTGATCTGGTGACCTAGTTTTTGACCCCATGTGGCCCATTTTTGGCTTCATTTGAGACATCATCAAGACAAATATTCTGACCAAATTTCATGAGTATCGGACTCAACATGTGGCTTTTAGGGCATACACAAGGTAAAAGTTGACAAAGGACAACAGACGATGGATGCACAATGGACACAGCACAATCACAAAAGCTCATCATGAGCACTCATGCTCATGCAAGCTAAAAAAGCAACCAATTACTCAGTGCACATGTGGAAAGAAATATTCCATATTTATCAACAAGTAGATATGACTTTAAAAGATGACTTTGACATTGGACCTACATAGACAGAAGTTTCAAATTGCACTTCTACACATGAAGGAAAAAACTGTGTCCGGTTTCTTTAAAATCCATAGATAAATGTAGAGTTTATGACTCAAACAACTATTCACAACAATTTTGTCATTTGACCTTGACCTTACACATCATGTACTATTCTTTCAAATGCAAATTACTTGTACAAGAGAATAACTTTACCATATTTTCTGAAATCCATCCATGAATGTTGAAGTTATGGCTCCTATGAGCTCTAATTGTGCCAATTTTATCACCTGACTTTCAAGTGTGATTTTGAACTTCAACCTAACTGAACAAATGTTTCAAATGGCAAAATGAAGATGGACATATACATGCATGGTCAGTATGATCCAATATTCACTTGAGCTTTAACAAGTTGATTTCAACATTCAGATAACATGTCTTTGAGGCGGAAAACTTGTGACAACTCGAAAGTTTTATACAATTCAAAATTGTTGCCACTGACTACTGAGAACAGCACCAAGGAGGCACCTCTTGCAACATGTGTTCGAGACTTTTGTAACAAGCAACAAGTTTCAGCAAGTGATAACTCATTGTAACTTGTACAATCAATGGTGAAAAAATTAATATACGATAGAGAAAATGCAACATTTAGAGCACACACTAGATCTGGTATGTGACCTTGAGCTCCTCTTTTTAAATCTGAGATGACTCGGATTCAAAGGCATCCAAGATATTATTAAGATTATTATTAAGATAATGTCTTTATTTGTTTGTATTGGAGTTTAAAGCCATTTTTACAGCTTAGGTCATATCATGGCGGTCAGTGATGCACCCATGTGTTTTCCCTGGCTTTCTCACACCAGTACTGACACAACTTTCTTTCCAAAGCCACTGACTACTTTTCTCACATGCATCAGAGGTGAGAGGCGAAAAATCGCCTGAAAGAAAGTTCGCCGCAACCGGGTATTGAACCTGCAACCTCCAGGTCACGAGTCAGATACGCTAACCACTAAGCTACCCAGCCGGATACGATAATGTCACTAACAATGTTCTCATAAACTTTCAGGAACATTTTGATGAAAAATGTGACCATTTGAGCTATAAATAAAGTGTTTATGTCGAGTGAGTTACTGTTTGATGCAGCGACTCAGTTGAGCTTATAGAATACAAATGCACACAGTCAGCCTGACAGACACAGTTTCCATCAAGTAATTCCTGCAATCTGGCATTCTAGATTCTTTCCTTTTCAGTAATTTATTATTTTCATACCAGAGGTTAAAGCAACAAGTCTTCAATTAGTATGAGGGTCTACCTACAAGCATCTCTAAAATTCTCTGAAAGAAATCTATCCCTATCATCTCGGTAGAGAGTGAAGTATGATAATCCAATGTATGGGATAAGCTGCAAAAACGAACACTAATAATTCAGTCTAGTTAGTTTAATCAAACTTACCCCCAGTATTGCTTTTCCCTATAAAAGCCAATTATAAGCACATCTAGTTTTTGGATACAATACACTCATGACCTCCTTAACTCTTTACCACACAACAAAATTTTAGACTGGGCCAAATTGAAAGCAGTTGCAGACAACAATTTTAATGAAATTCAAATTTTGATTTCTGTCTTTGATAGGGTAGAAAACATTGTTGAAAAAGGAGAAAATGCTGATTACCAGCATTTTCTCCTTTTCCCACAATGGTTTCAACAGCCTTCTTGTTCAAGGTCGTTAAAACTCGGGATTGTGTAGTAAAGGGTTAAACAAATTTTCAGAACAAAACTTGGAGAATATTAGTAATAACTATGGATACATACAAAGTGAGCAATGTTCTGTCAATAGGAGGCTAAATGTTATCTCCGTGATGCATTATACCAAGCTACACATAAAATAATTATGGATGTATAAAATCCATTTTAACAAACAACTGAATCATGAGGTAGAATGGTCCTTACACATGTAGAAAATTTACAAATGGCAAAAAAATTTTGACTCATGTCAGCCTCGGCGGATTGCACAGGCTGACCTGGGTCGATACCCATTGCAGTGCATTAAACCTCCTTTTCACAGAGTATGGCTTAATGTGTAATTCTTTTAAGGAAAACAAGATGGCCAAAATTGAATTGATAACTTGCATTTTCTCAAAGGTTAAGAATACATTTTCTCTGCAGGATCAGGAGACAGTTCAGTCATAGTCTAGAATATAGCAGTGGACAGTGCAGATCAGAGATCAGACTGCACATTCTGTGCAGTCTGATCTTGATCTACATTGTCCACAAAAGTTTCTGGTGTAGTCTATGGTATGGAAAGAGTTAATGCCTTTTCAATATCATTTAAGCCAGAGCCACCAGGGCACCTGTTCATCCATTCCTTGAGTTATTTTTACCAGACTTTGAACAACCCCTTACAAACTATTGGCTGCTTTCCCACATAAAGATCACTAAAACAACATTCAGCTGTTTCAATGACTATCACTCTAAACAACAGTTTGGCCAAGCTATGTATCAAACTCAAGACCTCTGGATTACCAGCCCTGTATGTTTACCCTTTACACACAATCACAAGTGTTAATGACCCTTAAAAATATAGCCTTTCAAAACGTTGTAGGAAATTGAGAAAATGCAGGTCACTAAGAGCACAATATTTTGTAACATTTCATAGAGAAAGAAATCAAGTTATTTCAGCAATATTTAATTCATCGCAAGCAAATGTTATTCGTTTGGACAAGTCAAAGATTTTATCGTGTGGTAAAGGGTTGAGGTAAATAGACTTACCCATGTTTTTCGCCCTATTTGATTTTAGATCATACTGCTTGAGTGCATCTGGTTGTATTTTGGCGTACTCCTCCTTCGTAACAGACATATAGAAACAGAAATCTGTGTTCTTCAGGATGTGACTAGGCCCCGGGTTGAGTTGTAGATGGGGATCTTCTACTGTTGTGTCTAACACGGCTACCAGTGAAATACCAAACCTGTAAAATATACTGCACACTTATTAACTGTTTACCACACAATCCTGAGTTTAACTCTTTACCAAACAACAAAATTTTAGACTGGTCCAAATTGAAAGCACTTGAAGGCGACAAAATAAACGCAACTCAAAAATTGGAATTTGTTTCCAGCCGGGTAGAAAACATTGTGGGAAAAGGAGAAAATGCTGGTTACCAGCATTTTCTCCTTTTCCCACAATGTTTTCAAAAGGCTTCTTTCTCAGAGTTGTAAAAACCAGGGCTTGTTTGGTAAAGGGTTAAACAACCCTGCGAAAGAAACCTTTGTAAAACAAAATAGTAGAAGGAGAAAATGCTGGTAACCAGCATTTTCTCCTTTTCCCACGATGTTTTCTAACCTTCCAAAGACAAATCCATTCATCTAAGCTACACTTTATTTGTTGTTTGCAAATGCTTTTGATTTGGAAAAATCTAAGTTTTCCTTGTTTGGTAGAATTTTTATGCATTCATGAAAGGGTTAACTGTTTACCACACAACAAAAAATTTTGTCAAAATTGAAAGCATCTGTAGATGACATTTTAAATGTGCCTCAAATGTTGGAAAAAATCTTTGATAGGGTAGAAACATTGTTGAAAATGGAGAAAATGCTGGTTACCAGTATTTTCTCCATTTCTCACAATGTTTTCAAAAGGATTTTTTCTTAAAAGTTGTTAAAACTCATGATTGTGTGGTAAAGGGTTACAGCTTTCAGCAAAAAGGTTTTATTTTATTATTACCAACATTCTCACAAATGTTCCTCTTACCTCTGATGGGCATCTGCTGATGCCTCCGTGAATTTCTTTCCCTCGTACCTGCCAAAGAAAGCACTGCGGCCTAGCTGTATGTGATAGATTTCATTCCCTGAATGACGCCCATAGGTCTGCTGCCACTGATCTGTAGCCAGCTCTCCTTCGCTAGAATATAAATTTGGTAGCAAAGTATGTTAATATTGTAGCTATAATATATAAAAACAAGAGGGCCAAGATGGCCCTGGATCGCTCACCTGAATTTTTGAGAGGACCATAACCAACTTTTCTTAAAGTATTGAAATTTTGGAAACAAAATCAGTATTTTGCCAAGCAATTATAAAAAGGTCACCTGTAAAAATCATTTCAAAATCTGTCACCATCCCTACAATCATCACCACAGCCATGTTTTTGAAGAATCAGAATTCTGCAAATAAATTTTAGGTTAGGTCACCTAAAGACCTTATCTTGAACAAGAGCACATGCCCGATAGTGGCTAAAAATATTAAGCTGAACAAAAGCACCTCATGAGAGTGCCAATGATCGGCTGTTGGAACCTTGCTGGATAGTAAAATAAAATTCCAAATCGCAAAAGGGGCATAATTTGGACAAAACAATTTTGGAGTTAACTGCCCTTGTTGTATCGGTTGCTTTTTACTAGTGAACAATTATTCCGAGTTTTAAGTACATGTGTTGAGTGGAAGCCAAGATATAACAAAATGTCAAAGTTTTTGCACAACAACGCAGATGACGCCAACAGGGCTATGTCAATACCTCGATGTTTTCTTTGAAAACAGCTAAGCTAAATAAAGGGTATAATGTAAGGATCATTTCTGTGAAATAACTTCAAAATCTGAATAGTGGTTTGAGAGAAGACAAAATTTTTAACAATTTCTTCATGTCCTCAGAGAGCAAATAGCTTCCACCCACCACAGCCATGTTTCTTGACAGATCAAAATTTCGCCAATAAATTTTCAAAAGGGGCACCTAAGGAACATTTCTATGAAATTATTTCAAAATCTGACAAGTGGTTTAGGAGAAGAAGAATTTCAAAGAATTTCTTTAAGTCCATACTGTGCAAAGATGCCAATCCCAACCCAGGCCATGTTTTTCGACGGATCAAAATTACACAAACTTTAAAAAGGGTTACCCAAGGAACATATCCGTGAAATTATTTCAAAATCTGACCAGTGGTTTCAGAGAATTGTTGACACTGCTGGACGCCAAGAGCCCCCCCCTCCACAATGGCCATGTTTTTTAATGGATCAAAATTTCGCGAACAATTTTTAAAAAGGGTAACCTAAGGAACATATCTGTGAAATTATTTCAAAATCTGACCAGCGGTTTCAGAGGAGAAGATTTTCAAAGAATTTCTTGGAAAATTCCATTTGGTTGCCATGGCAACCAGAGTTTTTTATGAAATCAAATTCTGTAGACAATTTTTAAAGAGGACCTCCCAAGGAACATTCCAGCCAAGTTTGGTCCAAATCGGCCCAGCGGTGTAGGAGGAGAAGATGTTTAAAGAATTGTTGACACCGCTGGACGCCAAGAGCCCCCCCCCCTCCACTACGGCCATGTTTTTCGACAGATCAAAACTTCGCGAACAATTTTTGAAAAGGGTCACCCAAGGAACATACCTGTGAAATTATTTCAAAATCTGACCACCAGTTTCAGAGGAGAAGATTTTTATAGAATTGTTGACACCGCTGGACGCCAAGAACACCCCCCCCCCTTTTGACCACGGGCATGTTTTTTGACAGATCAAAATTTCGCGGACAATTTTTGAAAAGGGTCACCCAAGGAACATATCTGTGAAATTATTTCAAAATCTGACCAGTGATTTCAGAGGAGAAGATTTTTATAGAATTGTTGACACCGCTGGACGCCAAGAGCCCCCCCCCCCCTCCACAACGGCCATGTTTTTCAACGGATCAAAATTTTGCGAACAATTTTTGAAAAGGGTAAACCAAGGAACATATCTGTGAAATTATTTCAAAATCTGACCAGCGGTTTCAGAGAAGATTTTTAAAGAATTTCTTGGAAAATTCCATTTGGTTGCCAGGGCAACCAGAGTTTTTGATGAAATCAAATTCTGTGAACAACTTTTAAAGAGGACCTCCCAAGGTACATTCCAGCCAAGTTTGGTCCAAATCGGCCAAGCGGTGTAGGAGGAGAAGATGTTTAAAGAATTGTTGACACCGTTGGACGTCAAGAGCCCCCCCCCCCCACTCCACCACGGCCATGTTTTTCAACAGATCAAAATTTTGCGAACAGTTTTTGAAGAGGGTCACCCAAGGAACATATCTGTGAAATTATATGAAAATCTGACCAGCGGTTTCACCAGAGAAGATTTTTATAGAATTGTTGACACAGCTGGACGCCAAGAGCCCCCCCTTCTACAACGGCCATGTTTTTCGACGAATCAAAATTTCGTGAACAGTTTTTGAAAAGGGTCACCCAAGGAACATATCTGTGAAATTATTTCAAAATCTGACCAGCGGTTTCAGAGGAGAAGATTTTTAAAGAATTTCTTGGAAAATTCCATTTGGTTGCCAGGGCAACCAGAGTTTTTGATGAAATCAAATTCTGTGAACAACTTTTAAAGAGGACCTCCCAAGGAACATTCCAGCCAAGTTTTGTCCAAATCGGCCAAGCGGTGTAGGAGGAGAAGATGTTTAAAGAATTGTTGACACCGCTGGACGCCAAGAGCCCCCCCCCTCCACCACGGCCATGTTTTTCGACGGATAAAAATTTCGCGAACAGTTTTTGAAGAGGGTCACCCAAGGAACACATCTGTGAAATTATTTCAAAATCTGACCACCAGTTTCAGAGGAGAAGATTTTTATAGAATTGTTGACACCGCTGGACGCCAAAAGCCCCCCCCCTTCTACAACGGCCATGTTTTTTGATGAATCAAAATTTCGTGAACAATTTTTGAAAAGGGTCACCCAAGGAACATATCTGTGAAATTATTTCAAAATCTGACCAGCGGTTTCAGAGGAGAAGATTTTTAAAGAATTTCTTGGAAAATTCCATTTGGTTGCCATGGCAACCAGAGTTTTTGATGAAATCAAATTCTGTGAACACTTTTTAAAGAGGACCTCCCAAGGAACATTCCAGCCAAGTTTGGTCCAAATCGGCCAAGCGGTGTAGGAGGAGAAGATGTTTAAAGAATTGTTGACACTGCTGGACGCCAAGAGCCCCCCCCCTCCACCACGGCCATGTTTTTCAACGGATCAAAATTTCGCGAACAGTTTTTGACAAGGGTCACCCAAGGAACATATCTGTGAAATTATTTCAAAATCTGACCAGCGGTTTCATCAGAGAAGATTTTTATAGAATTGTTGATACCGATGGACGCCAAGTGCCCCCCCCCCCTCCACAATGGCCATGTTTTTCGACGGATCAAAATTTCGGGAACAATTTTTGAAAAGGGTCACCCAGGGAACATATCTGTGAAATTATTTCAAAATCTGACCAACGGCTTCAGAGGAGAAGATATTTAAAGAATTTCTTGAAAAATTCCATTTGGTTGCCATGGCAACCAGAGTTTTTGATGAAATCAAATTCTGTGAACAGTTTTTAAAGAGGACCTCCCAAGGAACATTCCAGCCAAGTTTGGTCCAAATCGGCCAAGCGGTGTAGGAGGAGAAGATGTTTAAAGAATTGTTGACGCTGCACCCCGGACACAGCGTGCCCCTGAAAGCTCCCCTTGAGCATGTTGTGCTCAGGTGAGCTAAAAATACAAAAAGGATTTTTTTTTTCCCCCCAGGAAATTTATTTCATCTAGTTAAAATCATCAGTAATATTTTCACTTGTTGGCGTGCAGTGAGTGAAAACATTATCAATGATGTTCACGCATGATGCTCAGTATTTTTCACTGGTCATAACCATTAAATGTCAAACTGTAATCCATCATTATTTCTCAATAAAGTACCGAAAAGCATGAAATAAATTTGACTTCTGTACAAGCTGAACGTAACTTAAAATATCTCGGATGCTGTGTCACCAAAAAAAAAAATAAAATAATTTCATTAATAGTCACATAGAACTTCAAAAATATAAATATTAAAAAAAAAAAAGATAAAAAAGTCATTAAAGTAATCAGTCTAGGCATATCATGGTACAGACTGCATCTATTCATGCACTAAAGTCTCCTATAACTGTGCTTCTAACAACATTCCTTCCCAGTATCTGACTGCCTTTCCACCTAAATATCACCAAAACAGTGAACAGTTGTGAAAGACGATCCTTTTCTCCACTTCCAAAATATTTTCTATCCGGCATGGACAAATACCATAAGAAAAAGGAATAATATTTCATCTGCATTTTCTTGCAGTTGGGACTAGTCTAAAATTTTGTAGTGTGATAAAGACTTAAACGTATCTTAGAGTGCAATACACAACTTACGTTAGCAGACAATGAAGATTCAGATCAGATTGTTCACTCTATATTTTGTGCACAATGATCAATATTGTGAGATTTTCTAATGAAAACAGCCAAAAAATCCCAATATTGGGTTGCTTTTTACCATCCAAATGTGTTTTACTTATTTGGTATTCTAAGCCGTAGTGTTTAAATAGAAATATAAATGAGCCATACGCGGGGAAAAGGGGACTTAATGCATCTCTGTGATGCATTATATAAAGCAAGTCATCACAAAAGTGTGGATGCATAAAATACAATTTGTATTAAACCCCACACAATCATGAAGTGTAATGTCCATGGATATGCAGAAAACTGACCAAAAGGCAGGCTGACCTGGGTCAATACTTTTTAGCAGATACATTAAACTCCCTTTTCACAGAGCAAAGCATAATTTTATTTCACCTGAAAAAAATTATACAATCAATGAAAGTACATGTACCTGTTAAAGTCCATTTATCAGCTGCTTGCAAATACAGAAATGTAAAATACACAAGACTACTTAAGTTTTATTATTAATGGAGCAATTGGCCTCCATTACTGCTTTACCAAACAATCATTGGTTTCAACGATCCCGAGAAAGAAACCTTCTGAAAACAATGTGGGAAAAGGAGAAAATGCTGGTAACCAGCATTTTCCCCTTTTCCCACAATGTTTTCAACTCTATCAAGGAAAAATTCTACCATTAAAGTCCCTTTAAATTTGTTGTCTGCTAATGCTTTCTATTTCAACATGTCCAGAATTTTGTCGTTTGGTCAAGAGTTAACGACATATATCACAAATGTTTGTGCGCATCCTACTGCGCATGTGTTTTTTTCATGGGTAGTGAATCAAAAGTTCACCTATGTATTTTTCGCACATATTGTAAAACTACTGGTATACTGAAATGAGTAGCACTTTCTTCGGGTAGTAGTAGTAAAGAGAAAAAAATGGTTCTGTTAACTGTCACCGTCAAATAATTAAAATGCTGTTGACACGGCGTTACACACCCAATAAGCAAACAAAAGCAGGAAATTTAAAGCTTTGGAAGTTATTGCTGTTTCCACTTTGAAAATAATTGTTTGAAAAGGAGAAATCGCTCCTAATGAGCAATATCTCCTTTTCCCACTGTGTCTGCAGAGCTTTTATCCTATTTTTTTCCTTGAAAAAAATAACTTCAACAGTGACCTTCATCCCTGTTTTCTGATGAAATAAGCATGAATATGTGCCATTTTTATTTTTTCTTATTGTTTAGAATTACAAATACTATAAGTGTGGAAATTTTAAGAAAAATCTGTCCGTTAGAAAGTATGTATTTATTAAAGATTAACCCTTAATTTGGTAAAATTATCTCCCCTTTTAACTCAATGGTCTATATGTAACATGCATATTTGTACAAAACCAGGCTTTTATATATTTTTTTTGTGGAAAACTAAATGAGTTTTCATTAAAATGATGTATATTTGTATATTCTTCAAGTAATTTTCCTGTTTAACCGACTGTTAAAGAGAAGCATGTTCAGTTGAATATAAGCTGAATTTTTAACTGTATATACCTTTTTCAAAGGCAAATTTTTCAGAAACGAGCACGGTGACCCATATCTTTTTTTACTCTAATCTCCTAGAGACATGATGAGCTTTGTATGTGTAAAGTTTAATAAAATTCTGTCCGTTAGAAAAATTTGTGATATACGTCGTTAAACGATCCTGAGAAAGAAGCCTGAAGAAAAAAATGTGGGAAAAAGGAGAAAATGCTGGTAACCAGCATTTTCTCCTTTTCCCACCTATCAAAGACACATTCCATCATTCGAACCAGACTTAGTTTGTCATCTCCAAATGCTTTCAATTTGGACTTTTAAAAATTTTATCAGTTGGTAAAGAGTTAACAAGGTTTTATCAGAGCTGATCGTGTTTTTGACCAAGAATGACCAAAATTTGAAGTTGTTTGAGTTAGAATGAAGACGAACAAGCTCCATTCAGATACTTGCATAATGCATGTCATCTTCTGACCGATAAACAAGATGGTTTGTGACGTGATCCAGTGACCCACTTGGCTTGAGAAATATTTAACTCTACCAAACGACAAAATCTTTGTCTTGTGCAAATTTGAAGTACTAGTATATGCAGACAACAATTTAAGTGTTGCTCATCTGATGGAATTTGCCTTTGATATGGTAGAAAACATTGTGGGAAAAGGAGAAAATACTGGCTGACAGCATTTTCTCCTTTTCCCCCACAATGTTTTCAAATGGTTTCTACTTCAAGGTGGTTAAAACTCATGACTGTGAAAATTCAAGATAAAATGACTAAATTTCATAAAATTTCTGCAAGAACGCCACCTCTACTGTGACAAGACTGTAACGCTTTAATATCACACGATCCTAAATTGTAACAACCTGGAGAAAGAAAGGCTTTTAAAAACATTGTACTAAAAAGAGAAAAGGCTGATAATCAGCATTTCATTTTATTACCACCATATTTTCTACCCAACCAAACACAAATTTCATTTTCAATGTGGACAAGTCAAAGTTTGTTTTCTGGTAAAGAGTTAACTGAAGATAAAAGATGAATAACAGCTCCATTCTGTTTCCACAATAGGTTAGTATTTAGTGCTCAGCTGAACAAGTATAGTACATGTACAACGAAATGCTCATTCAAAGCACAATTTCTTGTCAATGAATACTGTGTTGTCTCTTTTTGACGCCCGCGGGGGAGGGGGTCGTTAAATTTTCCAAGGGGGGGGGGGGCGCGCGATTAAGAGGTAAACTGACATAGAATTTTCCAAGGATGATGGTAACATTTGACTTTTCGGGTTTTAGTCAGTACCGACTGTGGAGCAATTGCCGTTTGTATTAAGTGTATTAATGCAGAATATTGATTTTACTGCCAACCATGATTCTTTTGAACATTAAATAACATTGACAATTGATATAGGACATTGGTCTTCTGATCTTTGATACTTTCACTTTCTTAAAGTTTTCCCAAGCTAGTTAACAAATTTCGTGTTACCAGAAGTTTACATCATTATTGAAAATGTAGGTATATTTGGACAGTCAGGTTTTAATAACATCCATTTGTGAAAGAATTGGGATTACGTCAATGCTGTAAGTTCATTCCAGCTGATATATTTCAACATTTTTGATGGATTGGACAACTGGTAAGCTCAGTGTTGGTTCGAAAAAAACTGGAGGAGCATTAATTAGAGGGGAAGCGATAATAAGAGACAACAGGTATTGGATTTTTTTCGCAGCAAACAGTAGGTAATTTCTCCTTTGTAGTAAGGAAAGCATTATGCTCCAAAATAAAGTTAAATGATCATAAAAGTACAAAACACCATGAAAAATGAGTAATAATTGTAAATGAAAAGTTTGATACAGACATAGAATCAATCAGCAACACTAGATAACTAGAAATATCTATAAAAAGATAGACAGTGTAAATTTGCGCGTAAATAGGCAGGGGCCCTTAGATAGACATGTCTGTATTTTTTGACCAATCACAAATTTCTATTTATTCATTTGTAATCAGTACCAAAAAGTAGGTCAAAAGCGAGCACATTCAGTTACGCCGAAAAAATATTCCTTTCAACAGACTTGGTACAAATGTTGTTTTTTTTTTCTTGCCTGATTCCACCAACAAAACTTTTCACAAAAGACGAGGCACTATCCCGACAGAAATACAAAATGGAACATTGTCTTGCTATCCCTTTATCACACTATCCCAAGTGTTAACAACCCTAACAGAAATGGCTTTTTGAAAACATAGTAGGAAAAGGACAAAATGCTGGTAACCAGCATTTTCTACTTTTCCCACAATGTTTTCTACCCTTTCGCAGACATATCTCACACATTGTAATTTGAGTTTAATATGTCCTCTGCAAGTGCTTTCAGTGCAGGCAAGTCTAAAATTTTGCCATCTGGTAACAGGCTAAACATGACAACAGATCCAAGAGGAGAACAGTGTATAACTAGATCAGACTGCACAAATGTGTATCTACATTCTGATCTTCATCTACATTAACAACTTCTCTTATAATGGTTTCAGTCATACCATTTTACTGAATGACCAATGTAGTTGAACGAATCCATCTTTACTAACTCTAGAATATAAATTCAGCTGTATATATGCATAAACAGATTGACAAAGTAATAAACAAAGATGTACACATCACAGAGACAAATAAAAGGACAACTAAAATATGAGCCATGCTCTGGCAAAATGGGGTTTCATGCATCTCCTTGATGCATGATACCATTCAAATTATTACATTATTATGGATCCATAAAATCTATTTTGTATAAGAACCATCTGAATCACTGATCCTGTGAAATGCAGAAAATTTACTAAAAGCAGAAAGTATTGACCCAGGTCAGCACGCAGGCTGACATGAGTCGATACTTTTTGTAAATGCATTAAACCCCCTTTTCACAGTGCATGGCTCAATTTCTATTTACAAACACTTATTTAAAACATTTCAGTAAGTTTAATCACAAAATACAAAGCAAGTCTCTGGCTATGTTCTAGCAATCTTTATATTCCAATAGAAAAGAGAGTATCATAGCTTTTCTGGCTAATGTTCCACTATTCTATTCCTTTCTCATATGTATAAAGAATAAATGGTTGGTATTTTGGATTGGGAGAGTTTATTGGGCATAGGAATTTCATACAGCACCCTGTTATTGGGTAGAAATTATTGCAAGTGAAAGGATAAAAGGCAATACCTTGACTCTAATTAATTAAATCCTTACCAAACGACAAAACTAAAGACTTGTCCCCCTTGATAGCATTTGAAGATTTGGTATGTGGCTGAATATTTGGTATGTATAAGTAATTGTTGATTTGGTATGTAGCTGAAGATTTTGTACATAACTGCAGATTGGGTGTGCAACTGAAAATTTGGTATGTAGCTGAACATTTGGCATGCAACTGAGATTTGGTATGTACCTAAAGATTTGGTATGTAACTGAAGATTTGGTATGCAACCGAGGATTTGGTATGCAACTGAAGATTCGGTATCTCACTGAAGATTTGGTATGCAACTGAAGAATTTGTCTGCAACTGTAGATTTGGTATGCAGCTTAAGATTTGGAATGTTACTGAAGATTCGGCATGCAACTGAAGATTTCATAGGTAACTAAAGGTTTTGTATATAACTGAAGAGACACTGAGTCTTGGTTTGGAATACAGTTGCAGACAGTGATGTTCCAAAAATCAGACTTGCATACACCAACATCTCGTATGTGCTTTACTTTTACTAAAGTTGTGCATGGAGAATACTTGAAACTAAGCTGTGCTTCATATGATGATACCTTTCTTTCCTGATGTTTCATTCATTTCACAGCAACCATTTTGAATAATCTTACACCATGCACAATGACCCTTTCACCAACTGGCTGCCTTTCCACATGCCTAACCTGATATAGTGATCATGTAAAAGTGGGATGATTCCTGTCAAAAGCACTTATAACTCCAGACCCAATCATTACAAGCCATATGGTACACCAGGGCATACCATCCACAGATTTTGAAAACTGCTTGGACCAAGAATAATCAAAGGCACTCGTGTTGGAGAGCAAAAATAGGCAAATAGCAGAAGAAGGGGATATTTTTTTGGGTCTTATTCAAAATATCATATGAGCTTATTTAGAATACAAGGCTCATAAAATCTGAAAAGATGAGTTACAATATCCTGCCCAAAATGTGGTCCAGCTATGGATGGGCTGCTAATGACATTGTATTTTGTGCAGTCTTATCTTAATCCTTCAAAAAGCCTTTCTCTACAATAGTTGCCTTTGCTGCCAATGTAGATCAAGATCAGACTACACAAAACATGCATTCTGACCTCTGATCTACACTGTCCAGTTTGCTTAGACATTCTAGACAAACACAACATTTTGGATCTTCTAGACTTAAAATATATGCTGGGTTTATTTGGCACTCTAAAGGTTAACTCTTTACCACACAAAAAATTTTTAGACTAGTCGGAATTGAAACCATTTGCATGTGACAAATCAAAGATGGCTCAACTGATGAAATTTGTCCCTGATAGGGTAGAAAACATTGTTGGAAAAGGAGAAAATGCTGGTTACCAGCATTTTCTCCTTTTCCCACAATGTTTTCAAAAGCCTTCTCTCTTAGGGTTGTTAAAAGTCGGGATTGTGTGGCAAAGGGTTAATTAATACCTCCAAAAATGCCCTAGGAGTTCTCAAATGATTCTTAGATATGGTAATTATATTCTCCTCATTTCGCTGGCTATCCTTAACCTGAGAGATTTTCAATATGAGAAAGGAACTTAATATCAATGAACTCTTGTCCTCATATATACAATGATTGACAACACAATAACTGAACTCTTAACTAGACCAAAAATTAGATGGTCTTTACCTAACTGAAAGCAGTAGCAAATGACAAATTTAGTGTGTGTCAAATGCTTGGATTTATCTGTAAAAACATAAACACCATGGTTCTGTTTTACTAAGGTAGTTATGTACAAAATTTTCGTAAGTTTTACGTAACTATAGTATGGTGGCATATTTCTGCCACGAGATATGAGATAACTATCATGATTATCTCTGAAAACTATTGTGATAAATCAAAGTTTCCTGGAAATTTTATCTAGATAAATTGAAAAGACAAAATTTCCATGAAACTTTGATTTATCGCAATAGTATATAAAATTTTGTTCGTAACTACCTTAGTAAAACGGGGCCCATTTCCGTAAAAGGAGAAAATGCTGGTTGCAAGTTTTCTTCTCTTCCCAACAACATTTTCAAAAGCCATCTTCATCAGTGTATTAAAACCATGAATGGTATGTTTAACTTTTACCAATTGACAAAATTCAATACTTGTCCAAATTGAAAGCATTTGCAGACAGCAATTTAAATGTGTCACAGATGACAGGATTTTAATCAGAAAGGATTCAAGACATTGGGAAAAGGGGAAAATACTGGTTTCCAGCATTTTATCCTTTTTCTCACAATGTTCTCAAGTCTTTTTTCTGGGGTCATTAAAGGACAGTATTGCAAAGTAAAGAGCTAGGAGGAAATTTTCATGTTTTTACGAAAACAAATATAAGGTCAAGGGTTCATTGACTGCTATGCATGATGAAAATAGGGTTGGGTTAGTGATGAAAAATGATGGTTACCTGCGTATGGTTCCCTCTATTGAACCTTTTCCATATCTACGACAAAACAATTTGTAATCAAGACCCAAGATTCCTTTACAAATGTATATTTTCAGTCTGTAGTACTCTGCATGTCAGTCTGTAGTACTCTGCATGTCATCTCATTAAGACAGACATGTGTTTGAAATATATTCAAAATCTGACAAGGCATTCAGGAGACAAAGAGCTGACACAAAAACGTGACAGACAATTGATTGATAGACTGAATGGTGTTTTACACAGCTTTCAACATTATTTCAGTTATAGTGACAGACAAACAGAGGGACAGACAACACTAATGATATGTCTTCCCCAAATAAATTTGGGCAGAGAAATCGTTCTAATACAGTGTTTAGATGCAAGCTATGTAATAAGTAAAACTAAGGCTATGAAAGTGTCCTACCGGTTTTGGTCTAAGATAAGACTAAGAACTCTTACAGTTGTTATGTATGTAAGAACATATCGAATAAAATTTCAAAATGATTACTTTCAAAAAAGTGACAGTTTTGTTGTGATACTCGAGCTTTAAAACAAACAACAAAACAAAATGTTTAGTTGCTTAAAGGAAATATAAAGATAAAAAGGAAATAAGTCAGAAGTACTGACAGTTAAAAATGTTATTGTATCCTCTTAATTATGGGATGAAAGTAATGAAGAAATTGAAAGGAAAAATTAACTGTGTGTTAAGGGAGATAATGGAAAGAACTTACAAACCACCAGAAGTGTGTACAAGAAGGCTAACTAAGGTAGATAACCCTGGGTACAAACAGTTGTTGGCCAACAGGGCATATTTGAACTCATCTTCACACACAACATGCTCTGCAAAATTTCATAAATTTAATTCATTTATAACTAGAAAATACAAGAACAAAATCATATGAAGAGCTAGATAGACAACTGAAAGAAAGGGATACTAAATGATTCAGTAGTTAAGGGTTAACCAGACAAAATTTTAGACATTTCCGAAAGGATAGCATTTCTACACAACAAATCAAATGTGTCTCCAGTGATGGGCAAAGAGAAAACGTTGCAGCAAGAGAAAAAAACTGGTCACTACAATGTTTTCAAAAGCCTTCTTTCCTAGCGGTTGTTCATATTGAATTATCTGTTTAACTCTTTACCAAACAACAAAATTTTAGACTGGTCCAAATTGACAGCATTTGCAGGAGAAAAAACTAGAGCTGTCACTGAATGTGACTTAATACCCCCGCCAGTGCTTTGACAGAAACAGGCAATTTAACAAAAAATTTTCTAAGTTCAAGGGGAGATTACCCTTGAATCATAGGGAGTAGATGATTGAAAAGTGCGTCTTGCAAACCTTCAATATATGATGAATGTATGTGCAAAGTTTTAATACAATTGCAGAAAAACTGTAGTGGGAGTTCGCGACACAAAATTACTAGTATTTTATAGAGAGATGGACGTTAAGAAAAAAAAAGTGTCAAGTTCCAGGGGATATAATTCCTCAACCAGGAGGAGTTGACACTTGAAAATTGCGTCTTGCAAACCTTCAATATATGATCAATATATGTGCAAAGTTTCAATACAATTGAAGGAAAACTGTAGGAGTTCGCGACACAAAATTACTAGTATTTTATAGAGAGATGGATGTTAAGAAAAAAAAAAGTGTCAAGTTCAAGGAGAGATAATTCCTCAACCAGGAGGAGTTGACACTTGAAAATTGCGTCTTACAAACCTTCAATATATGATCAATGTATGTGCCAAGTTTTAATACAATTGCAGGAAAACTGTAGGAGTTCGCGACACAAAATTACTAGTATTTTATAGACAGATGGATATTAAGGAAAAAAAAGTGTCAAGTTCAAGGGGAGATAATTCCTCAACCAGGAGGAGTTGACACTTGAAAATTGCGTCTTGCAAACCTTCAATATATGATCAATATATGTGCAAAGTTTCAATACAATTGAAGGAAAACTGTAGGAGGAGTTTGAGACACAAAATTACCAGTATTTTGTACACAGACGGACACATGGACGAACACACGGACGGACAGGCAGGCTGATTCTAGTATACCCCCGAAAACATTCGTTTTGCGGGGGTATAATAAATCTGACATGAACATTAATTTGTCTTGGAAAGAGCAGAAAGCATTGTGGGTAAAGGAGAAAATGCTGGGCACTAGCCATGAAAACAAGGGATTGTTTGTTAAAGGGTTAAGGTGTAATTTGTAATTTAGTGGTCCTGTGCTCAGTACCCATGTCAGCACTTGCCCCTAAAGAAAATGCTGGTTATAAGAAAGTTTTGCGAAGTCTTCTTGATAAGGGTTGTTAAAACTCCAGATTGTGTTGTAAAAGGTTTTCAGCGAGTTTCCATTGCAATGTTAATAAAATATTGTCCAGTGAAGTGTTTTAAAAAGTGGTCTGCTCAAATAAGAGAAAACAGGGTTTTACGGAGCTTTTAAAAGCTGGGGATCCACTGGATGCAACCTTGAAAAGTCAGGGGTCCATGCACTAATATTTGGGGTCCTATAGCTTCGATCTTTATCCTGATCATCAGGAGGGGTCCTGTCTTTCCCCAACAAATTCAAGAGATTAGATTGTTTGGACATGATTTTTCGGCATCTCCTAACAAATTTTGAGTACAAGGAAGAAATGCGAAAACTCCAAATATAAATGCAGGCTGGACTTGATTTGCTACTCTGTTTCTTTCCAAGAGCTTTCTAAAATAAAGTGCGCCATAACAGCTGTGGGACTACACACTAATGCCATAGCATGGAAGGTAAATAATGTAATAAAAAATTAATTCATTACAATAACAGCTTTGTCTGTCTTACGTGACTGATGATTGTGCGGATGCACTTTATTCAAAACGGCTGTTCAGAGTATACAGGAGGTACAAGAGATTGGAAACCAAGTATGACCCTAATGTCAAAAAAAACCCTGTCATTTAATCGTTTTGACAGCAGTACGGTAGAGAAGAAATGGTAATCAACAAGAGATTTTTTGTTTTATTCAAGACTTTTTGTTCGGATTTGGAATTAATTTCTTATGCAGTCATGGGACACATGCCCCTAAAATCTGTGTCCCCTAAAACCATGGGAAAAGACCTGCTGGCTGTAATGTTTTTTACTCTTTACCGAACAACAAAATTTTAGACTTATCACTACTCCAAGTAAATGCAGGCAACAAGTTAAAATTGGCTCAAATCATGGAATTTGTCTGCGAAGGGGTAGCAACCATTGTGAAACAAGAAGATGCATTTGTTCCTTTTCCCACAATGATTAAAAGACGCTTCTATAAGGCTTGCTAAAACTTGGACTTGTGTGGTTAAAGGTTAAGCTACCTACAGGTCAAACAAATAAACTCATCTTACCTGCAAATTTGACATGGATCTTGTTTTCAGGTTTAAACAACTGTATATATTGTTTACATTTAGGAGCAAAGTCCTTTACTGCCCAGGATCTAAGTATGGAATGTTGATCCTGTGAAAATATAAAATAAATGAGCAAGGCTCTGAAAAAAAAAAGGGGATTAATGCATCTGCAAAAATATCAACCCATGTCAGCCTGCACAGTCCACACAGGCTGGCACTGGTTGGAACATTTTGCTATTGGTCATTTTTCTAGTCCATGGACCATTCCATCTCATGATTCAATCGGATGTTAGACAAAATGGACTTTATTGATCCATAATTACATGACGACTTGCTTTGTATACTGCATCGAGGAGATGCATCAAATCACCTTTTGCCAGAGCATGATTTATGAGCCATATTCTAGCAAAAGGGGCTTAATGCATCTCCGTGATGCATGATATCAAACAAACCTTCACATAGCCATAAATCCATTAAAGTCCTTTTGTCTAGCAATCAATGGAATCATGAGGTAGAGTGGCCCTTGAATATACAGAAAATTGACGAATAGCAAAAAGTTTCGGCCCAGGTCAGCCTGCACAGGCTGACCTGGGTCGATACTTTTTGCAAATGCATTAAGGCCCCTTTTCACAGAGCATGACTCATATAATTATGGGCGGAAAATGGTGGTAACCAACGTTTTTTTCCTTTGCCTACCATGTTTGCATAGGCCTTCCTCCTAAAGGTTGGATTACATAAGATTATTTCATAGCACAATTAACCCAATACTATACAAGCTAGTTTTAGATGAACCACTGCCTTGTACAAATTTTCCAGAGGAAAATACTTGGTGGAACTTTAATGGACATTTTTTAATGATATGGAAGATGTAGGAAAAGTAGCTATTGCCTATAACTGTATTTTCTAAAGCTGTCAACAGGATGGGCATGAAGTTTTAGTAAAACAGTATTCCTTGATCCTGAAAGTTAAAGCTTTTGAAAACATTTAGGGAAAAAGAGAAAATGCTGATAACCAGCATTTTCTCCTTTTCCCACATTGTTTTCTACTCTTTCACAGACAAATTCCATCATTTGTGAGATACTTCATTCCTTGTCTGTAAATGCTTTGAATTCCGACAAGACCTTAAAACTTGTGGTGGTACAGACTTAAAATCAGAGAACAGTACAATATGACAGGAGCTTTATCTCTTTTTGACATGATGTTTTCAACAGTAGATTGCTTTTACTGTAGATGCACTAACCTGTTCAGCACCAAGAATGAATCATCATAGTGGACAGTGTAGATCAAAGATCAGACTATATGCTTTGTGGGCTCTTATCTTAATCCACATTGGCCACAAAGCAGTGAAAGGACCTCTAAGGATTAAAACTCGTCTAGATCACTTCAACAGTTTTTAATTATAAATTTTTTCTTCTACTCACGGCTTTAGATCTATCAGAAATATGTCGAGGTGCAAGAATAAAGCAAGCCTCAGCCTCATCAATCCGACATCGTTTTAGGTCAGTGTCTTTTAGTGCGGAACCCCGCATATACACCACACGCTGAGACCACTTCGGATCTTTTAAGATCACTTGCATGGTGCTGTCCATAGCATCTGCAGCCATTAATACAACACAGTGTTCTTCAAGTTTGGGGTGTGCATAAAACTCAAGCAGAAAATCCATAACTGATTCAGTCTGCAGCGTCCTTGACAAGACTACGACATGTTTACTTCCATTAGCCCGCCTTTCAGAGTATTCCCGGCCAAACTTGGCCCTCTCTAACCAGGTTGACGCAATCATTTGTATCTAAAGTAAAACAATTTAACTCTTCACCACACAATCCCGAGTTTTAATGATCCTGAAAGAGAAGGCTTTTGAAACAATTGTGGAAAAAGGAAAAAATGCTGGTATATTCTCCTTTTCCCAAAATGTTTTCTTGCCTTTCTAAAACAAACCACATCATTCCAGACACATCTAATTTTGTGTCTGCAAGCACTTTTAATTTGGACTAGTACCAAAATTTGTCATTTTGCAAAGGCTTACACAATAACCGATTCTTGTACAGGTTGTATCTAGATATCTCAACCCATCAAATACAAATTACACATAGGAAAAGAGGGACAGCTCCTTTTCCAAAAGTGCTTTGTGATGCTATGGCAGAATGGACACATTCCCAGGCAGGAGCAACTGCCCGAAAATAAAAAATTATATAAAAAATTATCCTAAGGTGGATTTACTCTACCTATCCTGTGTTTTAATGACTCTGAGAAGAAGGCTTTTGAAAATATTATACGAAAAGGAGAAAATGCTGCCATAACTTTTGTCTGCAAATGTTTTCATTATGGACCAGTTCAAAATCACAAACTTTTCATTACACTAACCTGCATTGGGATAAAAGCAAAGGCAATACAAATCATCAACAACATAAAGACTCTGCTGGGCCAGATGTCTGGAGAAATGTCACCATAACCCACGGTAGAGAACGTAACAATCACAAAATATATAGACTGGAACATGTTCAACTGTAGTTTGCTGCTTGCTCTCTGTATATGCTGAACACCGCAGATCCTGCAAATATTTTTTTTTATTGTTTTAGACTTTAACACAGTTTTAACAGCTTGGGTCATAACACGGTGGTCAGTGCACCTACATATGTTTCCTGGCCTCTCACACCAGTACTGACACAACTTACTTCCACGTCACTGACTTCTTTTCTCATATGCATCAGAGGTGAGAGGTGAAAAATTGCCGGAAAGAAAGTATGCCTCAACTGGGTATTAAACTCGCAACCACCAGGTCATGAGTCAGATACGCTAACCACTGAGCTACCAGGTTGGGCTCCCACTCCCACAAATAGAATCAACAAATCCTGATGGACAAACAGAGAGACTGATTTAACCCTTTACCACACAATCCTGAGTTTTAACAACCCTTAACCCTTTACCAGATGACAAAATTTTAGTCTATTCCAAATTGAAAGCATTTGCAGATGACAATTCCAATGTAGCTCAAATGGTGCAATTTTTCTTTAACAGTCAACATTGTGGGAAAAGGAGAAAATGCTGGTAACAAGCATTTTCTCCTTTTCCAACAATGTTTTCAAAAGGCTTCTTTCCCAGGGTCATTAAAAGTTGGTATTGTGTGGTAAAGGGTTAAAAGAAGGCTACTGAAAACATTGTGGAAAAAAAAAAAGAAAATATTGGTAACCAGCATTTTCTCCTTTTCCCACAATGCTTTCTTCCCTTTCATAGACAAATTCCATCATTTGAGCAACATTCAGTTTGTTGTCCACAATTCCTTTCAATTTGGACCAGTCTAATATTTGTTGTATGGTAAAGGGTCAATCCCTAAAGAGCTAAATAAATAGAATGAAGATTTCCATCCAAAAGTATTCCAAAACATTGCATTAACATGAACTAACAGAGTGGTTGTTGCTGAAAAAAAAAAAAACCCCACCATATTTGACAGTGTAGATCCAAGTTCAGACAGCACAATCTGAAACTATACTGTCTGTGAAAGAGGGTTGAGTCACGTCGGGCAGCTAAGAGTGAAGGGCTAGCACACCACATGCTGCATTTGCTTGACTTTCAATGAAAATTCTAAGTCAAAAAGGGACATAACTGTGTCAAAACTACTTTGATGATTACCTGCTCTTGTTGTATGGGTTCCCCTTTTAATAGGTATAATCTTGTCCAAGTTTGAAGTAAATATTTTCTGTCATAACAGAGATATCAAAAAATGTCAATTTTTTTTTGACAACTACGCAGAAGCTGACAAGGCAGACGACAACAGGACTACAACAATACCTCAATGTTTTCTTTGAATGTGTCTATATGATGACACAGGATAAAATGACTTACGTTGTGAAGATCAAACAAAACAGTGTGGCTGTGAGTATTACACATTGTTGTGACAGTGTGACCGAGATCAGCTGAAACCTCTGTCTGGTTCTGTGTAAGTCATTCTGAAATAGAGACAATATTTTGTATTTTGTGTAGCTGGAGATCAGACAGTTGGGATTAGCTGTGTCACACATTGTTGTGACAGTGTGACAGAGATCAGCTGATACCTCTGTCTTTTTCTGTCTAAATCATTCTGAAATACATGTAATTCAATATTAGTATTTTTCATGAACATTGGCGAGTTCTGATTGGATGAAAAAATTGTTTCATAGCTCCATGAAAAAAATAAAAAATTAAGCAGTGCCAAAACTACTTTTGCAGTTAAACTAATGTAAACAAACATGTATATGAGATTTCATAATGTTTTTCGTTCTGATTTTATAGTGAGTCCGAAGTTCAAATTGCTAGCTGAATTTATTTTCTCTGAATATTGAAAAAAAAAAAATATCCAACAGTATATTCAAAGAGAAAACTTAAAACTCATTGTCACTTTGCTGGGTTTAAACAATCTTATTTTCAACTTAATTCTTGCATACTGAACTTCTAATAATAAATCTACTAAATCTGCACATGTTCAATACTATAATGACAACACGAATTTACGTCATTGTTACGTCATAAACGAGCAGTTTTTACCGTGCTATGAAATATCATTGAAATGACAATAAACAAATACGCATTGTTGGATTTACAAAACAAAGCAGTTAGTATTATTTAAGTGCATATTTGTTGTCTGTGATATTGGATTATAAGGAATGAAGAGAATTTTTTTTGATTTCATGGAGGTATGAAAAAAAAAAACCCTACTCACACTTTTGTATGAAACCGCTTCACATGGTTACCAGCATTCTCTCCTTTTCCCATAATTTTTTCAAAAGCTTCATTCCTCAGGGTCATTAAAACTTGTGATTTTTCTTAAATGGTCAATAGATTTAAACCTGTCATGGGACTAGACATGGCCAGATACATCAATTGCTAGAGTGAGGGATTTATGGTCTAAGCCCCAATCATGGCACATTTTTTTCTTTCTGCTATATGAATGAATGCATCTGTAAACATTTGTAGCAAAACGAGAAACAGCTTATCACAAGTGTTTTTGGAATTGTTATAAAAACAAATATGGTACTTACAAACAGTTTGTCCAATGCTTTCTTTGCAAGCCAACATGTCAAAAATGACGGCGCAAACATGTGTTGTAACACTGGAGGGTAAAACAGCTGCAAAAATACATCAACAAAGAATCAATTGTTTACAAATATTAAAATGCCTAACTATGTCATCATGAAATAATAAAAAAAAAAATTGTTTGCCAGTCAGTCATGTAGACATGTTATTTTCAGTTTTCTTTAACTCTTTATCACACAATCCCGTGTTTTAACAACCTTGAAGAAAAAGCCTTTTGAAAACATTGTGGGAAAAGGAGAAAATGCTGGTAACCAGCATTTTCTCCTTTTCCAACAATGTTTTCAAAAGGCTTTTCCCAAAACAAATTTCAATTTTTGAGCCACATTTATTTTGTCGTCTGCAAACGCTTTGAATTTGGACCAGTCTTAAATTCTGTCGTTTGGTAAAGAGTTAAACATATCAACTCTTTACCAGACTATCTTTTGATTTACTGATCCATAGGAAATTTTCAAGCACAGTTGAGCAAAGTTGAAAATGTTGTCTGCAAGTGATCCCTGCAGATGATTTTTTTTAACATTTTTGGCAGATCACTTCTGAAAACAATACAAAACATGGCAACTGTTCTTAGTCATCATTATGTCTTAAACGTATCAGCTCTTTACCAGACATTCTCATGATTCAATGATCCATAGGAAATTTTCAGGCACAGTTGAGCAAAGTTGAAAATGCCGTCTGCAAATGATCCCTGCAGATGATTTTTTTACATTTTTGGCAGATCTCTTTAAGAAAACAATACAAAACATGGCAACTGTTCTTAGTCATCATTATGTTTTAACTCTTGAAAAACATATAATTTGTAGTTTGTAAATGATTTTAATTTGGTCAAGTCTAAAATTTCGTCAAGTTGTAAGTGACTTGCCAGTTAATTGATTGATTTTATGGTGTTTAATGTTATTTTCAACAGTACTTTGGTTACATGTATATTGTGGAAGCCAGTACAATCCATGCGTTCCTAGAATTTCTTTTAACTTGCACTTTGCACAGGATTCTTCTGAAGCCACTGGCTGCTTTCCCATATAACCATCATCCAAAATAATAATCAGTGGTGTCAGAGAATACAAACCAAGAGCAACACTTACTGTAATTATCAGGGGTAAGGACGAACATACTTCCAGTACAAAACTGCCCTGAATGAATTTTTCACATCTGTTCCCCTGTAAAATAAGAATAACATTCACCTTAGTGTGTATTCAAACACCATTATTAGCCCTTAAAGTGCCAAATAAACCCAATGAACATTTTCAGTCTAGAATAAGAACAGAACAGAACATTAAATGTTAGACATAATTGTCATTACAAAGAACATCTATACATGCATTATATACAACAACAGGAATCAATACATACTAATTTCTCTAGGTATAATCAATATGAATTTTTCAGTCATTTACACAGGGATGAATTTACATTCGCAGTAAGGCACCGCAGAATACCCTAGAGAAATTTGACCAATCAAATCTGAAACACATGCCAAATAAGAACAAGATGATTGCAATGTCACATTTTATTTTTTCTGTAGTGTTTCAGCCAAGCGGACAGTGTAGATCAAAGATCAGACTGCACGTTTTGTGCAAAGGCCGCAAAGGCAACTTTAGTAGTGAAAGGCGTTGTAAGGGTTAGTTTCATTCTTAGACTTATTCTAGATTTTGAAAGTAACATAACTCAGATGATTGTAAAACAATATGGTTTAGCCAATCAAAAGTTGCTTTATCATCAAATTCAGAAAATTCTAGAGAATCAGATTAAGAATAATGGTTGGTGGATACGGACCCTGGGTCCGTATTCACCCACATTTCTGAAGAACATTCTTAGTCTTGTTCACAAGAATTTTCTAAATTTGAAAGTAACACACCTTCTGATTGGCTAAACCAAATGGTCAGAAGTTGTGTTACTTTCAAAAATTAATAATCAGACCAAGAATGTTCTTAACAATGGTTGTTGAGTACAGACCTTGATCGTACACAGAAGTTTTCTTGTCACTAAACAATGATAAATTGTCGCAACCCCTTACCTGATGACAAAATTTTACATTTGTCCAAAATGAAAGCATTTGCAGGCTACAAATCAATTGTGACCTATCATGACGATTTCAATCTTTGAATGCGTAAAAAACATTATGGGAAAGGGAGAACATGTTGGTCCTTCTCCTACAATGTTTTCAAAAGCCCTATTGCTAAGGGTGATCAAAAAGACAGTGCTATTTAGTAAAGGGTCAGATTTGTGTTTAGGTATTTAACACCATTCCGACACTGTTTTTCTGTATGCTATGTGCTCCCAGTACTGCATATAAACTTCTTCCTCAGAAAACTGAATGCTTCTCCACATCACCAAGGTCAATCTAATAGTTACCACGGTGAGAGAAAATGAATTATGTTGCAGTAACTTCTGTTCTGAAAAGGACATTATGTATTAACCATACAGGGTATTTTCCAGCCAGCTAAAATCTATTTAAAACACTTAACAAACATACATGTGAAGGAAAGTAAAATGCAGTACAGAATCGTTTTTTGGGAATTTGCTTGTTACAAGCAACTACTAGTGTTTCCTTGATTGTTTCCTTGATTTTTTTCTAAGCTGCCATGAGCAGAGGCATAGAAAACCATACTTGTAGACAAAGCTATGGATTCACCATTAACTATTAGACAAGGAGTCAGGAAAATGTTTTTTGTTTTTTCAAAAACAGTCTACTTGATTGCTACAGTAGGCCGCTTTTAAAAACACATTGCGGTAAAGGAATAAAATGCATTTTTCTATCATAAAAGGCCCTTGGAATAAATTCATACCTACCTTTGCAATATAAATAGTCAGGAGGGTTTTAGAGAAAGTAACAACAGCTAATACAACTTGAACAATCCACAAGGGCAGGGGGCGGTGCACCCACAATATGGGATACCTACACAAGCAAGTAAAACAAAATAAACCATGCAGTCAAACATAAGCAAAACAAAAAATAAAAAAACAAAAACTAAATGCCATACTGTATAATCCTCTAACTGACACTATATACATGATAACTAATGCTACGCTTTAAAGTCAACACAATGAATTTACTGCAAATAAGCATTAACTTGTTACCTTACCATAATTCAGTTAACCCTTATCCTGCTATTTTCAGTTTGATAGTATAAACCCCAATATTTCAAAGTTATGTTTCGGGGAATAATTTCTCCTTATCGGACAGTGTAGATCAAGATCAGACTGCATGTTCTTTGCAGTCTGATCTTGATCTACACTGTCCGCAAAAGGTCGGTGAGTCACGCTTAGCAGTTTAAGGGTTAGATTCAGCAAACAACAAATTAAATGTGGATCAATTTATAAGTTTTTTGAAAGAGGAACCAGAATTTTCATCTTTCATCACAGTGTTTTGAAAAGCCCTCTATCTCAGGGTCATGGAACACATGGTTGCTTGGAAAGGGTAAACTGAAGTTTTCACTGTCATTGAACGAAAGTTTGAAATTATATGTATTCACATACACCTAGTGATTTCTATTCAATGTGAAAGTGATATTGCAGGTCTAAAATTTTGTGAATTACCAAATACTGGCCTTACGTGTAATGACAAAATTTGTCCTTGATAGGACAGCAAACATTAAGGGAAAGCAGAAAATGCTGGTAACAAGCATTTTCTCCTTTTCCCACACTGTTTTCAAAAGGCTTCTTTCTAGGGGTCGTCAAAGGTCGGGATTGTGTAGTAAAGGGTTAAAGAAGTATTTCAATAAAAAAAAAATCTGTTGTTTGTTTATATTAGACAGGGTGTGTGTACTGGGCAGTATGAAGTCAGAAATGGTGTAATGATTTCAAAGTTACAGAAATTTCATGGGATAAAATTGGGCTGCTAAATTACCTCAGCAATGAATAATCAAGTTAATATTCTTGCATGTATGAAAACTTAGTGAGTATGCAGAATGCACAAAAGTGAAGTCACTCACAGTGATATGAACAATTGTACTGGAAACACTTTCATACATACATGAATGCAATGCTCAAAATAGAGCGAAATTACAGGCTAAACTAGAAATACAATAACTACCATAATATCTGGCCAAGTTGCAGTGCTCTAAACACTTTACTAAATCCATTGTTTTCACTACCTTTAAGAAAAAGCTTCAGAAAGCATTATGGGAAAAGGGAGGGAAAGCTGGCGATCACCATTTTCTATTTTGTACACAAAGTTTTTCTAACTCTTTCAGTAACAAATACTAGCAATCTAGTAATGTTCAATTTGTAGACAGCAAATGCTGTCAATGAAAACAGTAATGTCTAAAAGCTTGCCATCTGGTAATGAGTGAAAACAAGTATCACACCAAAAAAAAACAATAAACAACTGGGAAAAATGGTTTTACTGCATCTCCATGATGCATGATACCAAGCAAGTCATCACAAAATTATGGATCTATAAAATCAATTTTGTCAAACAGCTGATTGAATCATGAGGTAGAATGATCCTTAGAGATGCAGCAAATAGACCAAAAGCAAAAAGTTTTGGACCAGGTCAGTCTGGGCAGGCTGAGCTGGATCAATACTTTTTGTAGATGTATTAATCCACCTTTGTACCTACAGAAGCTTTCTAGGTAAACAATATTACAAACAAGTGCTATCACAAAAGCCTGTAGTACTACATCCATGCAAATGAAAAACAAAAATAAAATCATGACCATAGGAAACAAATTTGCAGCAAAAAACTTTAGAAATATAATAGTAAACTTTGATAACTCACATGGAAAAAGGTTTTTATAAACAGGTACATGTGAAAATATTACAAGACAATACATTACTTGATAGAGGCAATTCTCCTTTTGTCGCAAAAATTGCCTTTTGTCACAATGTTGACAAAAGTGGTCTTCTGGAAGATGAAACATGACAGCAATGATGGGCCTGGTTTGCTCACCTAAGCCTATGTATCTTTGAGAATGTTCATCAGTATTGGGCTGAAAATGTGGCTTCTAGGGTGTTCATGAGGTTTTTTTTAAGATTTGTCCCCATCACCTACTTTATAACTAGACTTGACCAGTTTTCGAACTTGTTGATTGATTGATTTTTAACGCCGTTTTTGACATTATTTTAGTTATATCGCGGTGGCCAGTGCACCTATCCATGCTTTCCTGGAGTTCCTTTTACCAGTACTCCCAACAATATTCTTTCCAAGGCACTGGCTGCTTTCCAACATGACCATCGTCGAAATAATGATCAGCGGTGAGAGAGGAAGGAATCCTGTCGCAATGACTATCATCAATCCTTGGAAAGAAATTGGCCGAGCTCAGTATCGAACTCGCAAACCCCCGTTCTCAAGCCCTGTATGCTATCTACTAAGGTATCAGTTTTCGAACTTGTCAGAGATATCATCAAGACAAACATTCTGACTAACTTCCACAAATATTTGGCTGAAAATATTTCCTTTAGTGTGTACACATGGTTTTTCTAAGATTTGTTCCTGTGACCTACTTTTTTACCAGAATGATGTGACCCAGTATCAAAATTGTATCAAACTTGACTGAGATTGTATTAAGACAAACATTCTGGTTAATATTCATGAGAATTGGACAGAGAAAGTCACCTTTAAAGTGTAAATATGTTTTTATTCTAAGACTTGTTCCAGAGACCTACTTTTTGATCTCACATGACCCAATTTTAAACTTAGCCAAAATATCATCAAGACAAACACTCTGACCAACTTTCACCTATATTCAACCCAAAAAGTGGCAACTAGAGTTTAAACAAGAGTTTTAAAAGATTTGATCCCGCGACCTATACTTTGATCCAACATGACACATTTTCATACAAGTCTGAGGTATCAGGTTTCATCAAGACAAACAATTTTACCAAATTTCATGTGTATCAATCTGAAAATGTGGCCTCTAGAGAGCACACAATGTAACTGTTAGCAGCTATGAGATGAACGATGGACAAAGCATGATCACAAAAGCTCACCTTGAGTATTTTGTGCTCAGGTGAGCTATGAAGAAATATATACAATTACATTGTAGACAAGTGATTTGATTGTTTTTTTCAAATTGAGATGACATGCTCTGTTGAATTCTGGTAAAGGACAGTGGAATGTTTGTGATAATACATACCAGTTAACTGCAGGTAGAGTACAGTTAAGATTAAAAACATCATCATCACAAAAATCACAAGGATCCCCTTTACTGCAATAGATAGAAATACATGTTCACAAAGATCAACTTTACATGTATGAGATCTTAGCTTGTTTTCACAAACTATTCATATAGGGGTCCTGTGTGGCTCAGTGGTTAAGTGTAGGACTTGTAATCTGGAAGCCCCAGGTTCAAGCCCCACTGAAAGCACTGGGTTTTTTTTGTGGGAGTGTCCTTAGGCAAGACACTTCAGTGCCCCAGTCTAGTAAAGGTGAAACCTAGGACATACATGAATAAGCTAGATGTCGTAGTGATATGACTGAAACAATGTGAAAGCGGCTTAAAGCACCTTTCAAACGACATTTTCTAGCAAACAATTGGCTAGGGCTAGTAGAGACTGCAACCAGCTAGCCCGAATGGTCTAGTGCAAAAATCAAGACAATTGTTTAAGTATCAAATTCATGCTTAGCATAAGTGACAAAAATCGACCTAACATGCCGTTCACCAAATAGTTCTCTTACATAACTTGTGATTTTGTTCAACCAGCGATAGTTTATTGACAACTTCTAAATTGTTAACAGGAAGACATTCGTGCATGTGCGGTAGTCAATATTTTTACTGAAAAAACCTAATCAAACTGAAAATAAAGTTAGTAAACAGGAGTCCATGGGATTTCACTAATTTGTCGTTGAGGATATAAGTCATCAATTTTATCGTGATTGTTATCATTTTGTCAGAGTATTTGACAACGGAGCAGACGACAGGGGAATATGCCAAGCTTGCATAACTTCAAATAACATCTGATCGAGGAGGAGCAAAGTCGTAAAATGAAGCTTGAAAAAAAAAGAAATCAATCAAAACAAAGGTAGATCTAGATGAATCGAATTAGATCTAGATCACAGAAAAAAGAAATCCTTTTAGACCTTGAGTGGAAAGCTGAATTCATGCTGTTGGTTTGTGTTCGATTCAGGGGAAAATGTCATGTTTTCTTTGCAGGCAGTTAAAAAAACAGAAGATCTGTTGAATGATCTGATAACATTGTACCACAATGTTTTTACCCTTTTAAACTCAAATTCTTTTATTTGAGCCTCAGTTATACCAATGTGTTGTCTGCGATTGCTTTCAAAATTGGTAAGTCTAAATTGTTGTCCTCTGGTAAAGAAGTTGTGATTGAAATAATTAACAAGGAAACATTCATTCAATGATCATTACTTATCATGACATTGTCATTTCTTTTTCTTTTCTGGTTACAATTTTAGTATATTAACAAAAGAAATAACATAAATTTTTTCCATTTTATACTTTTCTTTATTTTTCAAAAATGGTCTAGTAGAAATCTGAAGTGGTCTAGTAAAACTTGCAAATTACTGGTCCACTGGTCTAGTTGAATAAAATGTTAATGTTGAAGCCTAAAACCATTCATTAAAGGTCACTAAATGAGATACATACCCAAAATTTGGAGGGGGTTGGGGACACTACCCACTGAGCTATAGAGCCAATAGACATACTGTGATGTTGTTCTGCAGTAACAGTTATACCGTTAAAAATGTTTTAGTAAAAATTTAATGGGACCAAATAGTCGAATATTTGAATATTCAAAAAACAGACAAATGTTTAACTATGATTTCATATTCAAAAAGTCTTTTTTTTACTTTTACGATGCTAAATAAATTGTCTGTCATAGGAAAAATGTGATAGAAACGACGTTTTCAAACAACAATTATGATACATACTCTGTAACTCAACTGTGTATCTGTCAATGTGTTACTTACACATGTCAAGCTGTTTTAACACCTATTACATTAGATAACACCTTAGATGGGACTTCTATTTATCATCGTCTATCAAAACTATCATAGTCCCATCTTGATTCATCAACTTTTACAGCGTTACATTTGCCGACCTAACTTTGTCAGTAATATAATATTATGCATATGGCAAGTGTCTCCCGTTTTTGTTGTCGCTGTTGTTGTATATCAATTAGCTACTCTTTACATGAAGCAATTAAAATGTTTCATTAACCCTAGAATTAAAACCTGAAAATCTTCTGCATGAGTCATTCGCAATATAACTGAAATGATGTTGAAAGTGGCGCTAAACACCATACAATCAATCAATACTTCAAAGTTGTTTCAGAAAAAAATGCAAAAACTTACCATCTGTACTGTGACAAATCATCCAATATAACACGACTCACATATAACAGACACACAAGTACTCGAACCACCAAGTCAAATACGGTGAAGGCTAAACCTGTAAGAGAATGAAAACTCAACATCCCATCTATATACTGTAACAACCACATCAATGTACTTTCTTGGTTTTATACTATGACATCATAAACAATATACCATTGGTCATTTATCCTATACCACTTATTCCCAAGTTTTAACAACCCTAAAGAAGAAGGCTTTTGAAAACATGGTGGGAAAAGGAGAAAATGCTGGTAACCAGCATTTTCTCCTTTATTCACAATGTTTTCTACCCTATCAAATATAGAAAGCATCATTTGAGCAACATTTATTTTGTCGTCTTCCAATGCTTTTAAATTTGGTAGAGTCCAACATTTTGTTGTTGGGTAAAAGGTTAAAATTGTCTTGAAGACTCCTTGTTCTACAACCTCCTCCACCTAATTGAACACGCTTTCTGATATTGCTACAGTACTGTCAGTCTTAATTAAATCTGTCAATTCTAAATACCTCCTTTTCCTTGATATTCTCAGAAATTATTCACCCTTTACCAAACAAGCCTGACTTTTAAAGAATCTGTAAAAGTGACTTTTGAAAACATTGCGGAAAAATGAGAAAATGCTGGTAAGCAGCAATTTCTCTTTTCCCATAATTTTTTCTAGCCTGTCCAAGTCATAATTCATAATTTTCCCCCTGATTTTTCCTAGCTTTTCAAAGGCATATTTCATAAATTAAGCCACAATGGTTTTGTCATCTGCAAATGCTTTTATAATGGACTTGTCTACAATTTTGTTGTTTGACAACTTGTTAAGAGGCGTAGAAGGTTGTACCCGAGTTGTAATAAATTATCTACATTTACTTAACTTAAACATTTTTTGCGCCTTAGTTTGACAGATTTTGGAAATTTTGTAGAATAAGTACCAATTCCTTAGTGCAAGGCAATTACTCATGTTCCCACACTGTTTTATATTCTGTTGAAAATTTATGTTATCCTGTCCTTAACTCGTAAAATGCTGAATGATTTGGACCTTTTCAAATATGAAAAACAGCCAGAAATATTGCTATTTCAAGGTTGTTTCCACCAGTATACGTAAGATAGTAGCAGACAGTGTAGATCTAAGATCAGACTGCACATTCTGTGCAGTCTGATCTTGATCTACACTGTCTGCAAAAATAACTTAAGTGGGTTTCAGGGCTTTAAGGGTTAAAATGTTAACATTTTGTGAAATGTTTCATACAAGTTTTAGGTAGGTTTCAACTTTTTGCATACAACAAAATTTTGTACTTGCACAAATTGAAAGCATTTGCAAATGACAAATTAAATACCCCTCACATGATGGCATTTACTTTTAAAGGAGACAAAATTGTGGGAAAAGGAGAAAATGCTGGTTACTAGCATTTTCTCCTTTTTCCCACAATGTTTTCAAATGGCTTCTTCCTTAATGTTGAAACTCAGGACTGTGTGATAAAGAGTTGAAGAGGGATTAAATTTTCACGGACTTTCAGTAAGATGTAAAACTTACGGGCACTAGAGTTCCTTATTAGAAGCCGTCTCAGTTTTCCTCTGATGGAATCATGTTCGAAATACTTTACCGGTGCCGAACTGCAAGAAAAAAAAAGGCAATTGTATTATAGTAAAATATGCTGTTAATTGGGAGTTGGTTGGTTGTATTGGGGTTTAACGCCACTTTAACAGCTGAGGTCATATCATGGCGGTCGGTGACGCACATGTGTTTCCTGGCTTTCTCACACCAGTACTAACACAACTTTCTTTCCAAAGCCACCGACTACTTTTTTCACATGCTTCAGCAGAGGTGAGAGGCGAAAATACGCCGGAAAGAAAGTTCGCCTCAACCAGGTATCGAACTCACAACCGCCAGGTCATGAGTCCGACATGCTCACCACTGAGCCACCCGGGCGGGCTGTTAATTGGGAGAAAAAGTGTCTTCCTCAAGGATGTTACAAGCATGTTCTCCTTTTCCCACAGTATTTTCGAAAGACTTCTTTCACATGATCATTAGAACTCAGTATTGTGAAGTAAAAGGTTAACATTTTACCTAACAATTCTGACTTTTAACAACTTTTCCCCTTTTCCCACTATGTTTTCTATCCTTCCAAAAACAAATTTCAAATTTTGAGTCATGTTTATTTTGTCATCTGTATTTTCTTTGAGTTTCAACTAGTCTAAAACTTTGTCATCTGCTAAAGAGCTAACGTTTATATGCACCTTCAGCAGACAAAGCAGACAACTTTTTTCATTTTGCAGCAAACTGCTTTTAAAACATTGTGGCAAAAAGATAACTCGCTCGTTTTAAGTATTTTTTTCTTGCTCTTGAATGTTTTCACATGTATCCATTTGTATTAACCCTTTAACAAACAAACCCTTGTTTTAACAACCCCAAGGAAGAAGCCTTCTGAAAACACTGTGGGAAAAGTAGAAAATGCTGGTAACCAGCATTTTCTCCTTTTTCCACAATGTTTTCTACTCTTCCAAAGTCAAGTTTCAATTTTTGAGTCACGTTTATTTTGTCGTATGCAAATGCTTTCAATTTGGACCAGTCTAAGTTTTTGTCGTTTGGTAAAGAGTTAACCCTTCACCACACAATCCCAAGTTTTAACAACCCTGGCAGACTGAAGGCCTTTGAAAACATTGTTGGAAAAATCTGGTAACCAGCATTTCCTCCTCTGAGGTGAAATGGTCCTTTGGCATTGAGAAAGTTTATCAAGAGCAAAAAGTTTAGACACATGTCAACCTGTGAAGGAGAGCATGGATGGGTGCATCACACGGACAGAAAATCTGAGATCAGATATACATGAGTCAGCAAAAAGGGGCTTAATGCAGCTCTGTTTAAATACCAAGCAAGTCATCACTTACTTATGGATCTATAAAATCCATTAGGTTAACAACCAACTAAATCATGACGAACATGGGTCCTTTGGCATGCAAAAAATTGACCAAAAGCAAAAAAGTTTCGAGCCTGGTCAGCCTGTGCAGGTTGACCTGGGTTGATAATTTTTGCAGATGCATTAAGCCCCCTTTTCACACAGCATTATGCTCAGTTCCAGTTCAATATTCACACAGATGAGTTGAACCATCAAATTCAGTAAGAAAACTTGTTCTTTAGCATTTGGAACTGTAATCTGGATCTCTGTGGGACAGTTCATGATCCAGGGATACTTAGTAAAACATAATATACTGGTATGCATGCATGATATCAGTCAGGTTATGCATAATGAATGTATTTCCCTATGAAAAATAGTGTCAAAATTGGCTTTTCATGTCAAGAATTGGACATTCAGTATTTTACTGTTTTAGGAAATCCATTTTGAATCAAACAACCTTCACGTAAGAGCAAAAGCTGTCGAACTGTCTTCAATCAATGAATATGTTGTAAAAAACTGTTGAAGACATTTTGGCAACAGAAGTTATTTAGCAGCATTTTCACCTTTTCCCAAAACGATTCTAAAGACTTTCTTCCTTAGGGTATCATAAACAAGAGCATCGAATGTGAGTGCTAACCCTAGGCTGCAGTTGCTTTACTGTGAAATGTTAAGACAAAGAAGGGGCATAACTGTCAAAAGTATTTTGATGGTTACCTGCCATACTAGTATGGGTTTCCCTTTTGATATTTAACAACTAGTCCAAGTTTGAAGTAAATATCTTAGTAATGGCAGAGATACTATAAAATGTCAAAGTTTTTCGATCATGACGACAACTCAGTTAATGACAGGGCTATGACAATACCTTGACATTTTCTTTGAAAACAGCCGATCTACCTAGGGATTGTTTGGCAAAGGGTTAAAAAATTACACAAACTTACATAAGTTTATGGTATTTCCTATGATGTTGATGACCATCCATGACTTACAATAGCTTTCAAATTCCACACGTAAGTTATTTTGTTAAAATCAACAAAAACTTCTAAAAAAGGATTTAAATTTAATTCTCTTTTTGATATGCAAGCCAAATCTAATCAAATTTCTTAAAAACTGTTCGCAGTTTCTTGTTTACAATAATCATCTTGTTTTTCTATGGTATTAAATATCTGTCTAGATAAAACTATAATTTTTTTCACGCATTACAAGGTAGGAGGAACAAGAAAATGCCTAATTTGATTGACAAGCTACATCATGGATCCTAAGATAAGATTAGAACATATAATATTTACATATTTTTACATAAAACATCAACAACACACTGAACACTTTAACCCTTTACCACACAATCCCGACTTTAACAATCCAGTAGAAGGCTTATGAAAATATTGTGGGAAAAGAAGGAAATGCTGGTTACTAGGATTTTCTTCTTTTCCCAACATGTTTTTGAACCCTTTGAAAGATAAATTTTATGTTGATAGCTAAATTTACTTTGTCATCTGCAAATGTTTTTGATTTGAAAACAATGCTAAAATTTTCTGATTTTAATCCTTTACCACATGACAAAATTTTACATTTTTTCTACTATAAAAGCATTTTTAAGCAACAATTTAAATGTAGCTCAAAAAGGTAAGCATTGCCTTTGCAAAAGAAGAAAACATTCTGGGAAAACCAGCATTTTCTCCTTTTCCAACCATGTTTACAAAAGCTTTCTTCCTTTCTTCCTCAGAGTCGTTAGAATTCAGGATTGTGTAGTACAGGGCTACGGGCTAAGCAACGCTGTCGAAGTCATTGACAGTCTTCATAAAAGATTAACATAAACAAGTACAGTCATGTATTTCAAAGATAAATTTCTACCCTTCTGATTGGTTGAGACAAATTCTCTAAACCATTTGGCCAATCAGATAGCTTGTTCCTATACTAGGTCACAATTTGAACTCTCACAACGAAAGGGTCAATAAAAGTACAAGCGAATAACATTACATCAAAAAGCTCTAGAGTTTCTTTACCAGCTGTTAAATAACCTTTGAACTTCTGGAAAAAACTCAGGAACCCAATAATTCCTCCTTCAAAATTGAATACACCCTAAATTAACTTACAAAGGGCAGTGGCAATCTTTGAAGGAATATATACTGTGTCACTAGAAAATTACCACCCTATACACCCCTATATCTTTAAAATGGTAGTATCCTATGCAAAAAGCTAATAATGATATTGTTCTTGACCTAAATGTGTAGTCAAAGGTGTTTACATTGTCCCGATACGGTGGTTTCATTATCGACTCTGGACTGCATGTGCAAATTGACGTTTTTGTGAAGACATGGCACATACGCGAAATTTATCACAAACCATTAATTTTGTACTTTATGAAAGTTAGTGTTCATGCCAATATAAAGACGCTAAAATTCGTAAAAGATTAAATTAAATTGGGACGTTTGACGGACGCACAACGTCAACAGGCCACTGGTATGGTCAACGCCGGATTACTGTTTTGGAATGTAGCAAGTCGAATGGGTTGTTCTCACCAAACAATCATGAAACTTGTTGGGAGACACCATCAGACAGGGTCTGTGGTTGACAGGCCACGCCCAGGACGTCCAAAGGTGACGTCAAGACGTACTGACCATGAAATCATCCTCATGCACCTTTGCAATAGGTTTAGGTTGGCTGCAAAGACAGCAGGGGAGACACCAGGTCTCCAAAATGGCCATATAATTGCATCTGCTGAGTGATTTTACTTATAGGAGGCCATGTTACACCAAAACATCGACAAAACCGGGTAAATCAGTGTATGCTGCACCGGAGATGGGTATCAACAGTGGCAAGGTGTACTTTACTGACGAATCAAGATTTTATTCTGATATGTTAGACAGGCAAAAGGTTTGGAGATGCTGGGAGAACAGTATGCGGACTGTAATGGGAGACAGTCTATGCGCTGGGGTGGGGGGAGTGTGATGGTGAGGGCCGGCATCTCTTGGAGGCATAGAACACCACTTGTTGTGGTTGACCAAAGTTTGACGGCACAGTGGTATCTTAACAATATCTTGAGACCAGTTGTTGACTCCTTTCTACAGATACATATTGACATTAACGTAATCCAACAAGACAATGCCCAGCCTCACTCTGCAAGATTACAACAGGGTTTCCTGAGAGACAATAATGTGAATAAACTTCCTTGGCCCACTTTCTTGTCCGATCTCAGTCCCATAGAGCACTTGTAGGACTATTTAGGACGTGCAGTGTATGACAGCTGACATTACATTGACAAACAAGACCTGATCACTAAAGCCTGTCATTAGTGCTTTAACCCTTTACCACACAATCCCGACTTTTAACGACCCTGGGAAAGAAGCCTTTTGAAAACATTGTGGGAAAAGGAGAAAATGCTGGTAACCAGCATTTTCTCCTTTTCCCACAATGTTTTCTTCCCTTTCCAAACCAAATTTCAATTCTTTCGTCACATTTATTTTGTCGCCTGCAAATGCTTTCAATTTGGACCAGTCTAAAATTTTGTCATGTGGTAAAGAGTTAAGCTCAGCTGAGCTAAAAGAACTACAAACAAACTAAGAAGTAAACTAAATGGTTCCCTGTACCTGTAATCATCATCTTCATCACTGGTGTCCGGCTCAAAAAACATTTCTAAATCCATTCCATCACACATACTTGGATATTGAGTATTTTTAACCAACATTGTTCCAGTTCTATAGTAGAACACAATTGAAAAAGCACCACAGAGTTTTTTACTTCACTGCAAATGAAGTTTATACAACTTCAACAGGCTTTTGAAGCAAACTTTTCCAACACCAGTATCATAATATATTTCGCTAAGATGATGTATGATTATTATTTTATACTTGAGATGATGTATATATTATGTTTTTCATATTTCTTATCATCCCTTTAACACACAACAAAATTTGAGACATGTTCATGTTGAAACCAATTGGAGACAACAAATTAATTATCACTCAAATAATGAAAAGAGCTTTAGGAAGGAATAAAAACATTGTGGGAAAAGGAAAAAATTCTGATTATCAGCATTTTATCCTTTTTCCACAATGTTTTAAAAAGGCTTCTTCCTAAGGGCCGTTAAAACTTGGGATTGTGTGGTAAAGGGTTAACAAAACGCCCATTGTCTGTACCACACTTGGTCTTTCTAAAATCATTATTAAAATGTATGAAGTGTTTGTGATCAGCAGTTTTTTCCTCTTTCCACAATGTTTCAACCCTTTCAATGACAAATCCAAACCATCTGTACCAGACTTAAGTGTTTATGTGCATATCCTTTTAATTGATTGATTGATTGTAAGGTGTTTAATGACATTTTCCAACATTATTTCAGTTATATTGTGGAAGCCGAACAAGAAAATATTGATGCATAACATCAATGGCGCCGCAAATCAGTTGTTTCTGAAATAGGGCACAATTTACAGCAGGTTAATTTTTTACGCCAAGGGCATCACTTGAACAAACTTCGTAGAGGTCCACATGGTGATACTACATGACAAATATTTAAACTCTGGGCCACCTGGGATACGACCTGGTTTTTATCGATCTGGCAATGAAAGTACAGTATTTTACATGTTGAAAGAAAAAAAATAGTCCAAATAGAAAAACAAAGTTGGTATTGGCTCGATCTGGTATCTAGTTGCCTTTAGAAAGGTAAAGGGGGGGGGGGGGGGGGGAACGCAAAAAGTCAACAATTAATTTTGAAGACTTTATATAAAATAGTATTTGACCTATATCATATGATTATATGCCTGTGCATAAATTACGAATCAATTACAATATGATCTTCAACCTACACCAAAACTAGCATTTTGCTAAATAAAAAGAAAACTAGTTGGAAAAGGGACATTACTCTCAAAACAAATGGTGGGTTTTATCCAAAATCTATATTTTATGTTACATGCATGTGTACAAAATTTAAAATCTAATAGACTGAAGATTTCAAAAGATAATGAACACGAACCAGTTTTGGTGAGGTACGAGAAATACATTTAGACAAAGGTGATATCGTATGATAGCCCAGGGGAAGACAGTGTCTGTTCTAGGAACTGAAAATGAGAGGGGGATTTTTTCCCCTCCATCTGAAAAATACGGAGGATTTTCAAAAAGTAGGTAGGACAATTTTTACACAGATAAAAAAAAAACAAACTTGAATTACATTTTCTGTCCAAGACTTTATAGTAGACATACTGACCTGTAAACATGTCAAAAAACTGTTTCTGGAATATTCCTCTCTAGAAATTAAATTCGTTTTTGGAAAATAGTTAAGAGTAAGACATGATGCCATTGCAATGCAGAAGATTGTGCCATTTAATATTTTACTCAATATTGGCTTTTTATTGTCATCTGATAGGATATATTCATTTTACTTGGCTATCTGAGAGTTCAATAAATGGCCAATCACTCTCATGCCACTTTCCTTCTGTCCTTCTATTATGAAAAGTCTGCTGAAATTATCTAGTTGCCTAAAGGTAAATTTTATGACTGAATTCATGAATATAAATTGATTTATGATACCTGTCAGTTCTAGAAAGCATGCACAATTATAACTGTAGTACATGTTAATGCCTAATTTTGTAATAGAAGTTTTGACAATAAATCTGAAAACAAAATTACACAATTAAGGACTTTAAATCCCCACTAAATGACCCTGTATTTTCATGACCCTGGAGTAGCAGGCTTGTGAAAAAAATTTTTGTTATAAGCTTTTTCTCCTTTTGCCACATTATTTTCTGTCCTTTCACAGATGAATCTCATCAATAGTGCCACAATGAGTTTTTCCTCTCAAAATGCTTTTAATATAGGTAAGTATGAAAATATGTGTGGTATAAAAAGACTTACAAGGTGCCACAGAAAATATAATGATCATTTTCAATCAGCAAAAAAACCCAATGTATTGCAATATCCAGGCTGAATATCAAACACACAAGAAGGCCATTGTCACCTAGTGTTGATAAAGCTGGAGAGATCTCAAAGGCATGTGAAAGTGACGTACTTTTTGACCAATTTGACCTATTTTCCAATATATCAGAGATATCATAAAGACAAAAATTCTGATAATGTTTAATGAGTATCAGATTGAAAATGCAGCCTGTAGACTGCACACAATTTTTTTCAAAGATTTGGCCCCATAACCTATTGTGCTTTTTGATCTTTTGTAACCCAATTTCGAACCTGTATGAGATATCATCATGACAACCTTTCTGACCAAGTTTCAAGAGTATCAGGCTGACGATGTGGCCTCTACATTGCATGCAAGGTTTTTCTAAAATTGGCCCAGTGACCTACTTTTTGACCTCGCATGACCTAATTTCGAACTTTGACTGAGATATCATCAAGACAAACACACTTACCTAGTTTAATGAGTATCTTGCTGAAAATGTGGCCTCCAGAGGGCACACAAGGTTTTCCTAAGATTTGGCCCTGTGACCTACTTTTTGACCTGACATGACCCAATTTCAAACCCTTGCCGAGATACTATCCATACAAACATACTGACCAAGTTTCAAGAGTATCAGGCTGAAAATCTTGCCTCTAGAGTGCACACAAGGCTTTTCTAAGATTTGGCCATGTGACCTAATTTTTGACCTGACATGATCCAATTTCACACTTGTTTGATATATCATCCAGATATAAAATCTGACCTAGTTTCATGAGTATCAGGCTAAAAATGAGACCTCTACAGGGCTTACAAGTTTTTTCTAAGATTTGGCCCAGTGACCTTCTTTTTGACTCTACATGTCCTAATTTCAAAGATGTCCAAGATATCAAGAAGACAAAGATTCTGGACAAGTTTCAAGAGTATCAGGCTGAAAATGTGGCCTGTTGAGTGCACACAAGGCTTTTCTAAGATTTAGCCTGGTGACCTACTTTTTGACCTAATATAACCCAATTTTAAACTCCTGTGAGATGTTATCAAGGCAAACATTCTGATTCAGTTTCAAGAGTATCAGGCTGACAATGTGACCTCTAGAGTGCACACAAGGTTTTTCTACCATTTGGCCCAGTGACCCACTTTTTGAATAACCCGTTTTGTAACCTGTCCAGGCTCAGAAAGATCCTTACCTTGTAGGCTTCACTAAACAAGCCCAAAAGACAATGATCTATTTATGCCGTCTTCAAAAGCCTGTTTTTTTGCCTATAGTGCTGTAACGGTGAATACTGCACAATAACAATCTATGTACCCCAAAATGAAGCAAAACACTCATTTACATCTTTATGTGAATATTGTTTCCTTGTATCATAAGCTTTCCAACTGCTAAGCACAAATAAGTCCAATTGTTCTTTTTAATACACAAATTAAAGTTTCTCTTTCTTGAGCATAAATATGACAAAACAATTAAGGGTGTATATCAGCTTCAACACAATTGAATTCCAATCCCAACCAAAGACATAAGCTGCTCCTTCTTTACATAAATGAAAACACAGTCCTTCACTTACATGAAATATATCAAACTGTCATTCCATTCACATGAACACAGATAGCTCCTGACATGAATAAAAGCTTGTTTTCCCCTGCCTACATATACAAATAGCACTTTCTGTTGATGAATAAAAGCTATTAATCTTTTTACAGGAACACAAACAACTATTTTTCTTTACAAAAACTAAAGCAACACTTTCATTTACATGAACACTGACATTTGGGTTTTTTTTTAATAACTTCTGAACACACAGTCATATAAGCATCCCTTTTTCTTAACATGCATGTAAGCACGCTTCTCCTCTTTTTACATGAATAGCAAACATTAGAAAACTCAGTCATCAGTTCAGATATAGAATCTGAAAATGGTCTGGATTACCCCATCATGCTTTTCTTCTTCCTATTATTTCTGTTGTTTTTATCTGAAAATTTCCCTTGAACAAGCTGTCATAATTCTCTCAGTCCAACTGAAATATAGAAAACAAACAATAGATTATAAATGAATCATGCACTCTCTAAATATTTAAGTAACACAACTTCTGATTGCCTAAACCAAATGCCGTAGCCAATCAGAAGTTCTGTTACTTTGAAATTTAGAAAATTCTGGGAAAAGACTAAAAATGTTCTGAAGAACGTTTGGTGAATACAGATCAAGGATTTTTAAACCTTCTCCCAAATCATTACAACAATCAGTTATTCTTTTGCTCTTTAATCATTACTACAATCAATTATTCTTTTGCTCTTTAATCAGTATCTGCTATAGACAATGTTTCGTGTCAATGGAATTTATTTTCTCTTTTTCCCACTATGTTTTCTGCTTTCTCTATGATTAAAAACCTCATCCTTTTTACCACATTTGATTTGTCATTTACAAATGCTCCCCGTTTGGAAGAGCCGTCTGGTTCGTATTTACAACATAACTCACATTCTTGCAAGAAACTTTGGACTTCCACTAATACAATGTTCTTAAGCCCTTGAGTCTGTAACAGGTCTAAAGGCATCTATGTACATACCAGAAAGAGTCAATGAGATGCAGTGACCTAAGTAATTGTTACCTCTTTACCAAACGACAAAAATGTAGACTTGTCCAAATTCAAAGCATTTGCAGACGATAATTTAAATGTGACTCAAATGATGGAACTTGAATTTGATAGAGTAGAAAACATTGTAGGAAAAGGAGAAAATGCTGGTTACCAGCATTTTTTCTTTTTCCCACAATGTTTTCATAAAACGTCTTCCTCGTTAAACAGTTTAAACCTCACAGTTGTGTGGTAAAGGGATAATTGGTGCACAGCTATGAATAAAACAAGAAAATTGATCCTTAGAGACTTATATGAACAACAAATATTTTCAGTCTCGAAAGATAATTATTATATTGCAATTTTAAAAACCATTATTATAATGCTATTTGAAAAAGTGACTTTAGCCAGATAATATCCTAATGGCTGATGGTGTAGATTCACTTCCAGGGCAGTTTGATCTGAATCTACACTCGTCGAAGGAAAGTATAGTAAGGGTTGGGGGCTCTAAGGCTTATGTAAATGAAAGTCTAATTTTAAACATTTTCTCATTTGACGTCATTTCCTCCCTCTTTCTATCTGATACAAAAGAGATTGAATTTCTGCAATGATAAGACCAATGAACCTCCAAGTCAGCAGTGTCTCTACTCATATCAGTCTTTCAAGACTTCAAAACAGCCCTTAATGATTGCCCTCACTGCAATCGTTTTTGTGAGTCCCTGAGTGGGAAGCAGATATTTTTCATTAAGTTCATTCTATAAAACAAACCCTTGGCTATAGGCACCCAGAAAGACTTTGAATTCAACATTCACAGATGATCCACCCTTGGTTTAAGCTGAAGATTTGTTACTATATGAATGCATTGCATGCAATCAACCTTCTACTAAACAGATAAAGGATATTTGTTTTTTTTTTTTCAGTGAAAGATCGAAATTTATTTCATCAAGTGAACATCATTAGTAATATTACTGATGATGTTCACTTGATGAAATAAATTTCGATCTTTCACCGTAAAAGAAAACAAATATTCTATTCATTTCATGCTTATAACCCTTTCTGGGGGGAACTTAATCAAAATCCAGTACAGTTCTTTCGGTTATTCCCCGTGGTGTACCCCCTCTGCATAGAAACACATTACAATATTACGTCAAGCGCGAGAAATATAAGGTAACCTACGTCATATTTCCATCTGGTTGTGAGGCATGCGCATTTTACCTAGGTTACACTAGTGCGCGGGAACAACTGTTTCCGCCTTCAGTTGAAGAGTTAGAATGTAAAAATCAGTATTTTCACTGGTCGTAACAATGAAATATCGAAAAATATTTCACCGATATTTCTCGATAACCAACCGGAAAACATGAAATAACATAGAGATCTTCTTCATAATAATCACCGAACTGATTTTCAACTGTTACAGGGGATGTGTTTCAATGTAGGCAGTATAATATGGAAACTCTATGGCACTGTATTGATTGCATTATGGCTTTAAGAATTTAATAAAGTTCTAGCAGATAAAATGCTAAATTTGGCTAAAATGATAGGATTTCTCTTCAACCTTTTACCAAACAATCCTGTGTTTAACAACCCTGACAAAGAAGACTTTTGAAAACACAATAGGAGAAAATACCACTTAACCAGCACTTTCTACTTTTCCCATTGTGTTTTCTACCCTAGCTATCAAAGACAAAACCTTTGATATAAGCCACATTAACTCTTTACCAAACAATCCCTGGTTTTCAAGACTCTGTGAAAGAAGCCTTTTGAAAGCATTGTGGGAAAAGGAGAAAATGCTGGTAACCAGCATTTTCTCCCTTTCCCACAATGTTTTATACCCTTCCCAAACAAATTTCAATTTTTGAGTCACTTTAATTTTGTTGTCTGCTAAGGCTTTCAATTTGGAACAGTCTAAAATTTTGTTGTTTGGTAAAGGGTTAAATAAATGTGTTGTTTACAAATGCTTTTGTCTGCAAACTGTACAAGTCTAAAGTTTTATCATGAGGTAAAGAGTTAACCCTTTACCAGACGACAAAATTTTAGCCATGTCCAAATTGAAAGCATTTGCAGACAACAATTTCAATGTGGCTCAAATGGTGCAATTGTTTATTGATAGGGTAGAAAACATTGTGGGAAAAGGAGAAAATGCTGGTTACCAGCATTTTCTCCTTTTCCCACAATGTTTTCAAAAGGCTTCTTTCCAAGAGTCGTCAAAAGTCGTCATTGTGTGATAAAGGGTTAAAAGAATTGAATAATGTGGGAAAAAAAAACTAAAACTCGTCACGAATTCCTCTTTTTCCCACGTTCTCGAGAGACTTTTTCATAGCATAAAAACTAATCTTTTAGTTATCCCTAAAAGCACTAAATAAACCTAAAACAGGTTTTCAAACTAGAATAAAAACCCTTCTGTGATATCAATACTGCTCTAATTTGTACAGAATGTCTCAACAAAGCAGACAATTAAGATCAAACATCAAACAGCATATTTTGTGCATTTTCTGCACAAAATGTGCAGTCTGATCTTGATCTACAATGGCAGCTGAGGTAAAAAAGTCATAAACAGTTGCCTCATGGGTCAAAGTTTGAAACTTCCTGCGTTATTGTCTCTAACCACCCACACAAAACTACCCTGTCTCAGACAGGTCATATCCATCTTACTATTGGCCTTTCACCTTTGACCACACAGTCCTGAGTTTTAATGACCCTGAGGTAAGCAGCTTTAGAAAACATTGCGGGGAAAGAAGAAAATGCTGGTAAGCAGCATTTTCTCCTTTTCCCACAATCTTTTCTTCTTTGTGAAGCCAAGACCCGGTAGCGCAGTCGGTACAGGACTCAAGAACAGGAGGTCACTGGTTTGATCCCTGGCTCAGCCAATTTCTTTCTCTCTCATCAATGACCCTTGTTTTGACGATGGTTATGAGGGAAAGCAGCCAGTGGCTTGGAAAGAATATTGTGTGGAGTACTGGCAAAGAAACTCCAGGAAAGCATGGATAGGTGCCGCCGCGATATAACTGAAAGAATGTTGAAAATGGCTTAAAACACCGTACAATCAATCAATCAATCTTCTTCCTCAAAAACAAATCTCATTATTTGAGTCATGTTAAGTTTTTTCCACTACATAATTAATGCTTTCAAAACAGACGAGTCTAAAATTTTGTTCGGTGGTAAAGGGTTAACTAAATGATTCCCTGGCTATATGATTCTAAGAAGACAAGCTGTTGAACATAATAGGAAAAGGAGAACATGTAGGTAGCCTGCTCATTCTCCTTTTCCAGCAGTATTTTCTACCTTTTTGGAGATCAATCCCATCATTTGAGCCAGATTTAATTTGTGCACATGATCTTAACTCTTGACCAAACAACAAAATTTTAGACTGGTCCAAATCCAAAGCATGTGCAGACAATAGATCAAATGCCAATGCAATGACTGAATTTGCTTTTGAAGATAAAGAAAACATTGTGGGAAAGAGAGAAAATGCTGGTTACAAGCATTTTCTCCTTTTCCCACGTTTTCAACAAGCTTCTTTCCCAGGGTTGTTTAAAGTCGAGACTGTGTGGTCAAGGGTTAATATGGACTACCCTAGACTTTTGTCATCTGTCAAGATTAAATGCCATCCCACTTATAATCTGTCTTGGCTTCTGAGCATGGTCATTACAAAGGATTAAATCATATAGAGCTCTCTGAATTGAAATGAAACTCTGAAAGACAGAATAAAAATACCTCTTGATGTCCCAACTTCACAGAAATATCTTACATGATACCTGACAGTGTTGATAAAAGAGCAGACTGCCAATTATGTGATACCAACTCTTCACAAAAACCACAAAATTTTGAAATCTACCAAATTATTGCAGGCAACGAATCAAATGTGGTCGAAAAGAAGATTTCTATCCTCAAAATGGTAGAAAACATTGTGGAAAAAGGAGAAAATGCTGGTTACCAGTATTTACTCCTTTTCCCTAAATGTTTTCAAAAGACCTTTTTCTATGGGCCATTAAAACTTGGGATTGTGTGGTACAGGGTTAATCTACACCATTGTCTGAAAAATCAACTGAAACTATGCTAAGTAACCCTACAGATTTTGAAGATTACCGGTATCTCTCTGACAAAATCAACTTGATGCATTGAATTCTGAAGAACCTTGCAAGGTCTCTCTATCTTTTGTTTGCTTTCTACCTGATTTTAAAATTCATTTTTTTGCTAGTAAGTAACACTTTGACAAACTGTATAATAACAGATGGTCATCCTCACAATTATTTCTATACGTAAAAATTCAAATGTATTTACACACCCAATTCATTTGCTTTTTGGCTGTTATTAGGCCTTTAATAAAGCTGTCTAGCAAATGGCGATGGATACCCTCATGTAGAACGCAGAACTCTCTGGTGAGCACTTTACTAGGTACTGTATTGAATCATACAAACAACATCAGGAACATCATGCATATTCATTATAATCAAATGGTCTATTCTTGTTATTTTTAGTGCTACAAGCAATTGTCCCACCACAAATTCAGGGATGAAAAGTGAAAACCCCTCATACAACCCTTTCAAACCCTAGGGCTCTAGATTTTCTAGAGTTCTCTCTGATTTTGCCAAAATAAAACATGTACTTAAGTGAAACACAGTAAAAAACATAATCTGATCTTTAAATGTATGACTGGGTATTACAAGCAGAGCTGCTCTTGATCTACACTGTTTGCAAGCACATTTGAAGTTGCCCCAATTAGTACCATAAGTATTTTTCTTTGCAGGGTAGAAAAAATTGTGAAAAAGGAGAAAATGCTTGTGAGTCAAAGGGCTCTTCTTTATGCCCTAGGATATTGAGGAAAATCGGGACATAAATGAAATACTTCCTTATAAATATAGTACAGTTTTGAAAGGTATGATTTATTTTTTATTACTCTTAACTCTTTACCACACAATCCCGACTTTTAACGACCCTAAGAAAGAAGCCTTTTGAAAACACTGTGAGAAAAGGAGAAAATGCTGGTAACCAGCATTTTCTCCTTTTCCCACAATGATTTCTACCCTTCACAAAACAAATTTCAAATTTTCAGTCACTTGTATTTTGTTGTCTGCAAGTGCTTTCAATTTGGACCAGCCTAAAACTTTGTCGTTTGGTAAAGAGTTAAGGGGTTGCTGACCTCAGCTTGATGAGATATAAATCTTTCTTTCATTATTTGCAAACCCACATTTAGAATACCATATCTCTACTTTTAAGATATAAAAGCTCATTTTCAAACCATTTTAGTCATAAATAACTGAGTAACCTAGAAAAATTTGTGTATTAGAGTTTAACACTGTTTTAACAGCTAAGGTCACATTGGCCATCAGTGCACCTATGCATGTGTTTCCTGGCTTTCTCATTCCAGTGCTGACAAAACTTTCTTTCTAAGTCTCTGACTACTTTTCTCACATGCACTAAAGAAGAGAATGAACAAAGGTTACTTTAAAACCTAGCATTGCATGTCCAACACCCTGATCCCTAGCACAGGTGTAGCCCCTACAATTTCCCATCTCCAAAAACCCTAGCAAAGGTATGGCCCCTACATTTTCCAATACCCTGACCTCTAGCATAAGGATGGCCATTTAGTAACAATTTCCCATACCCTGACCTCTAGCATTTAAGGAACGGCCCCTACAATGTCCAATACCCTGACCTCTAACATAGGCATAGCCCCTGCAATTTCCCATACCCTGATCTTTAGCATAGGGATGGCCCAAACATCATCTGTGGCAATCGATATTTGACCAGTCATGAAGTCACATTTATTTTGCCCAATGTGCAGCCTTGCTGTCTGCTATTTTCGCTCCCAAATAAACAACTGTTAACGTTAGAGAGGTGCAATAGTATTTATGTATTCTGTGTATTAAATGCTTGAATTAAAGGAAATGTTTAAAACAATTTATTAACGGTATGTGCATTGCAGACATTTATCCCTGGCGTGAGATATACGCAAAGGCTTCAAGTTTACATTATGATAATGATTGAAGATGGGACATATGCAAAAAGTTCTGATCATTACAACATAACACAATGGATTAATTAATACAATTTTTTTTCCCCTCTGAAAGAGACACAAAGTGTTTTTAAGTGGAAAACAAAGGTAAAAACAGTGTAATTTATTATCAAGTATGATGTTGAGATGACTTAGCCTTATGAAAATAACAAGCATCTTTAATTCTATCATTCTGTGGCAAAACTGAGAGTTGTTGAGGTGTTTTATGCTTTGTCAATGATGTTCAAAACTTTGCTGAAGCAAGTAGATCAAATACATTGTCCATCACACTTTTTGCACATATCCTTGTGTAAATTATTTCAAGCATCTCTAAATTATTTACTGAGAATTCATTATTGGCAGAAAAATATGATAGAAATATTTTTCCCGCATTTTATTAAGAGAATTAGTCATGACAGCACGATTTTTTAGTAGCCTATTTTGCTATAGTGTATTATGTATTTACTGCCGTTGTTTGGAAGCCCTAAACAACAGTAACCAAGGAAGTCAGTTTACCTTATCGCCACAGATCCATTTATTTCCTATACCGTGACCTGTACCAAAGGGATGGCCCCTACAATTAATACACTGACTTCTAGCACAGGGATGGCCCCTACAATTTCACAGTTTCCCATACCCTAACCTCTAGCACAGGGATGACCCCAATAATTTCCCATACCCTGACCTCTAGCATAGGGATGGCCCTTACAATTTCCCATACACTGATCTCAAGCACAGGGATGGCCCCAATAATTTCCCATACCCTGACCTCTAGCATTGGGATGGCCCTTACAATTTCCTATGTCCTGACCTCTAGCATAGAGAAGGCCCCTACAATTTCCCATACCCTGACCTCTAGCATAGGGGATGGCCCCTACAATTTCCCATACCCTGACCTCTAGCATAGGGATGGCCCCAATAATGTCCCATACCCTGACCTCTAGCATAGGGATAGCCCCAATATTGTCCCATACCCTAACCTCTAGCATAGGGATGGCCCTTTTAATATCCTATACACTGATTTCTAGCATAGGGATGACCCCTACAATTTCCCATACCTCTAGCATAATTATGGTTGACTGATTATGATTACATGGTGTTCAACGCTGTTTTCAACATTATTTCAGTTATATTGCGGCGGCCAGTGCACCTGTCCATGCTTTCCTGGAGGCTCTTATCAGTATGCCGCACAATTTTCTTTCTAAGCCACTGGCTGCTTTCCCACATAACTATCATCATGACAGGTCTGAGCAGCAGGAGAGGAATGAATCCTGTCGCAATGACTATCATCAATTCTCGGAAAGAAATTGGCCAAGCCAGGGATCTAACCCACGACCCTCTGTTCTCAAGTCCTGCACGCTACCGACTGAGCTACCGGGACTTGGCTCTAGCATAGGGATGGCCCCTTACAATTTCTCAATCCTGACCCCTAGCATTATAAGGAGTGGCTCCAACAATTTCCTATGTCCTGACCTCTAGCATAGGGATGGCCCCTACAATTTCCCATACCCTGACCTATAGCACAGGCATGGACCCTACAATGTCTCATACCCTGACCTCTAGCATAGGGATGGCCCTTACAATTTCCCATACCCTGACCTCTAGCATAGAGATGGCCCCTACAATGTCTCATACCTTGACCTCTAGCATAGGGATGGCCCTTACAATTTCCCATACCCTGACCTCTAGCATAGAGATGGCCCCTACAATGTCTCATACCATGACCTCTAGCATAGGGATGGCCCTTGCAATGTTCCATACCCTGACCTCTGGCAACATTACAATGGCCAGTACCGTAAGTCTTTATATCTACAACATGACAAAATTGTAAACTTTTCCAAATAGAAAGTATTTGCAGATGATAATTCAAATGTGGCTCAAATGATGGCATTTGTTTTTGAATGGGTAGAAAATGTTGTGAGAAAATGCTGGTTACCAGCATTTCCTCCTTTTCCCACAATGTTTTCAAAAGGCTTCTTTGTCAGGGTAGTTAGAATTCAAGATTTTGTGGTAAAGGGTTACACTTGGTCATCCTGGGGTAAGACATATTCCTTATTACAGCAATTTCAGGAGGAAAGTTTCAAATTTTTCAGATACACATGGGAAACAATTCCAGAAAAAGCCTAGTGGATCCAGTAAGGCCTGAACCAGGGGCCTCCAGGTCACCAGTCCTACACATTAACCCTGAGCCATGCAGTACCCATTAAACAACACAAAAAAAGTCAAACTACACGGAAGAAAAACTATTAAAAGGGGTATCATTTTTTTCAGTGTGACAAAGATTGTGGGAAAAGGAGCTACTGCTTTTTAGAAAGAATAATTACGAAATAACTATTGCTACTTTTTCCACCTTGTTTTCCAAAGGTGTTTATCTGCAGATAGATACAGTCATAGAGGTAATGATGTTTTAATTCATTCCCATATAAGGACAAAACTTGTGCTTGTTAGACAGAATGTGTGCAGCCTGATCATCATCTGTGTACTGTTGTGTAGTGCTTCCAGTCCACTAAAACATCACACCCTATATTATTGTCCATAGCATGAGTAGACTGAATAACAAGAATCATACCTTTAGTGAATCAGATATCAGATAGTCAAATATGTACATTGCACTGTAATTTTACACTTACACAAAAAATAATCCGCCAAAAGATAAGAACTATAAAATATCAAAAAACTACTAAAGGCAAACAAAGCACTCAGTAAGACAAGGCAAGGTTTCAGTTATCTTACATTAAACCCTTTACCATACAATCCCAGGTTTTAACAAACCTCAAGAAGAAAGCTTTTGAAAACATTTTGAGAAAAGTAGAAAATGCTGGTAACCAGCATTTTCTCCTTTTCCCAATATGTTTTTTACTGTTACCTTTAAATCACAATTCCTAAAATTGAATCCACAGTTGATTTTGTAATCTGCAACTGCTTACAAAATTGACCAATGTGAAATTATTTTGTGTGGTAAAGTGTTAATTAATTTCCACTTACTATACACAATGACAGGTAAGAACCTGTTGTAATTTTCATACAGCCAATCACAATACTAGGGACTTCGTCCTCAACGTCTTGTCTTCAACGTAACATCTTATTGCTATGCCTCTAGGCCATTAGAAACAATTTACATATTAATTCTTCCTTAGACATTAAAATTGTGGACTAGTCCAAATGCAAAGCATTTGCAGAAAACAACATAAATGTGACTATAAAATTGAAATTTGTTTGTAGAATGGTAGAAAACATTGCAGGAAAAGGAAAAAATGATGGTTACCAGCATTTTATCCTTTATCCACAATGTTTTAAGAAAGCCTTTTTCTCAGGGTTGTTAAAACTCAGGATTGTGTGGTAAAGAGTTAAGTAAAACTTATCACCCTTTTCCCTTGGTGTCTTTTTGTACCTCTCTACCAATGAAGCCTCAAAGGTTAAAAAAACCCTTTTCATTGGCCAATGAATGCAATTTCAGAATAACCAAAAAGCCAAAATAATAACTAGAACTGTTCTACTGTTCTTTTACCTACAAGTATAATGCTTTATGCTAGTAACAGGCATTTTCTCCTTTTCCTACAGTGTTTTTTGCCCTTTCAGAGATATATTCCATCACATGAGCAACATTTAAATTGTTGTCTACAAAATGCTTTCAATCTGGACAAGTCTATATTTTGCTTGCATTAATGAAGCTTTGTAAGTCAACTATGTTCCTTATGTAAGGTCTGGCCTTAGGACCCTTGCTTTGTACATATCATGGACAACGTGTTGAAAGAAAAATATATTTTGTTGACATCATTATGACGTTGCAGCTGTCAAACACTTACCCACAGTCATCCTGCTTGTAAAATCACAATCTTCAAAACTAACCCTTTACTGCACAATCCCGACTTTTAATGACCCGCCGAGCTCCCGTAGCTCAGTCGGTAGCGTGCAGGACTTGAGAACAGGGGGTTGTGGGTTCGATCCCTGGCTCGGCCAATTTCTTTCCGAGGACTGATGATAGTCACTGTGACACGATTCATTCCTCTCCCACCACTGATCATTGTTTCGATGATGGTTATGTGGGAAAGCAGCTGGTGGCTTGGAAAGAAAATTGTGTGGAGTACTGGTAAAAGAGACTCCAGGAAAGCATGGATAGGTGCACTGGCTGCCGCAATATAACTGAAATAATGTTGAAAATAGCGTTAAACACCATACAATCAATCAATCCATTTAACGACCCTGAGAAATAGGGCTTTAGAAAACATTGTGGAAAAAGAAGAAAATGCTGATAACCAGCATTTTCTCCTTTTCCCAAAATGTTTTCTACGCTTTCAAAAGCAAATCTCACTTTGAGTCATTATTTATTTTGTCGTCTGCTTTCAATTTAGACAGGTCTAAAATTTTGTTGTTTGGTAAAGAGTTCACACCTCTTTACTGCCAGAAACAAATTTGCAGCAGATAACTTTGAAAATATCCTTGTAAATGATGATTTATCATTAGATAAACAGTAAACAAAAGATGGAATGACTTGACAACTTTTTACCTACCTTTAAATTTCATTTTTAATCTGCCAACAACTTACATTTGGACCAACTGTAAAATAAATTAATGGACTATCATCTTCACAATGATTTTCATACTTTTACATGGCATGATTTAAATCTAAGTTCATTGTTACAACTTATTGTTTACCTATGTTTACGAACATTTCGGAGACCAAAATCATCAATTTAGCCACATTTGATCATCTGCAAATGTTTTCAATACTTATTATTGTCAGTCCAATAGAGTTATCTCTCTTGGAGTACTCTTGTGCATATTTGGTAAGAAAAATAAGCAGGATATTATCAGCACATACATGCTAACCTGTAAAGTAGACAACCAAGAGTAACAAATGAAAAATGAAAGCAAAACAAGAGGACCATTGGACCTAAAAGGCTCACTTAACTCTTTACCACACAATCCCGACTTTTAACGACCCTGAGAAAGAAGCCTTTTGAAAACATTGTGGGAAAAGGAGAAAATGCTGGTAACCAGCATTTTCTCCTTTTTCCACAATGTTTTCTACCCTTCCCAAACCAAATTTCATTTTTTCAGTCGCATTTATTTTGTCGTCTGCAAATGCTTTCAATTTGGACCAGTCTATAATTTTGTCGTTTGGTAAAGAGTTAAGTTATCTAGGACTGACAAAGCTGAAGAGATCCTAGTGGCAAGGATGTAAAATGTATGAGTGTAAGTGACCTACTTTTAGACCATCTTGGTCTATTCTTTAATTTCCAGAGATAACATCAAGACATTCTGACGGAGTTTCATGAGTATCAGGCTTAAAATATGGCCTCTAGAATGCACACAAGGTTTTACTAAGATTTGACCCAGTGACCTACTTTTTAACCCAACATGACACGATTTCAAATTTCTCCGAGATACCAAGTTTCACGAGTATCCAACTGAAAATGTAGCCTCTACAGTGCACACAAGGTTTTTCTAAGAAATGGCCCAGTGACCTACTTTTTGACCAGACATTACCCAATGTCATACTTGGCAGAGATATCATCAAAAAAAGCATTCTGACCAAGTGTCTTGAGTATCAAACTGAAAATGATGCCTCAAGAGTGCACACAAGGTTTTTTCAAGATTTGGCCAAGTGATCTACTTTTTGACACGATGTAACCCAATTTCGTACTTGCCTGAGAAACAATCAAAACAAAAATTCTGACCAAGTTTTGAAAGTGTGGCCTCTGCAGCACACACAAGGTCTTTCTAAGATTTGGCCAAGTGACCTACTTTTTGATCTGACATGACCATATTTCAAACTTGTCTAAGGTATTATCAAGATAAATATGCTGATCAAGTTTCAAGAGTATTGGCTTCAAATGTGGTTTCTAGGGAGAACACAAGTTTTTACTACGATCTGGCCCAGTGACCTACTTTTTGAACAACATGACCCAATACTGATTTTTTCCGAGATTTATCAAGACAAACATTCTGACAAGATTCATGAGTATCCGACTGCTAATGTGGCTTCTAGAGTGCACACAAGGTAATTGTACACACCTGGACGACGGACGACGCTTGACATGTAACAGACAAAGCACAATCACAAAAGCTCACCTCGAGTAATTTGTGCTCAGATGAGCTAAAAATGCTCATTAGCCACTGCATTCAAATGAAACATGCCTTTGTTAGTGCATGTATAGATTCTTGCAATGGATTGTACTTCAAATGTGAAGCCACTAATTTTTGTTTCTGTGTCATTTGGTAAAGATTTAATCTTTAAACCCTTTCCAAAACAATTCTGCAGGAAAAGACTGGCAAACCAGCATTTTCTCATTTTTTCTTCAGTGTTTTCTACCCATCCAAAGACAAATCATTTTAGACACATATAATTATTCATCTGCAAATCCCTTCAATTTGGACAAGTCTAAATTTTTCATGTTTGCTAAAGAGTTAAATTTATGATTAACCCTTTACCAGACAACAAAATTTTGGCTTTGACCAAACTGAAAGCATTTGCAGACAACAATTTGAATGTGGCTCAAATGATGGAATTTGTCTTAGATAGGGTAGAAAATATTGTGGCAAAAGGAGAAAATGCTGGTTACCAGCATTTTCTCCTTTTCCTACAATGTTTTGAAAAGGCTTCTTTCTCAGGGTCATTAAAACCCGGGATTCTGTGGTAAATGGTAAAACTATTGACCCCTAACAGTCCCAATCTCAACTGTTTTTGTATTATGGATACTGTAAAACAAGATTAGACAGCACTGGACATGATTTCTGATCCAAGATCTATTCTGTCATGTTCTGGCAGAATACAATTACAAAAAACAAGAGGGCCATGATGGCCCTGTATCGCTCCACTGGCTATTAAGTAAAATTCTGACCAGTCATTTCAGAGAAGAAGAATTTTTAAGAATTTCTAAATTTCCATATAGTGCAAGTAGCCCCCATTCACCAGAGCCACATTTTTTGACGGATCAAAATTTTACGAACAATTTTTGAAAAAGGTCACCCAAGCAACAATCCTGTGAAATTATTTCAAAATCTGACCTGCTGTTTCAGAGGAGAAGATTTTTAAAGAATTCCTTCATTTCTGTATAGTGCAAGAAGCCCCCATTCACCAGAGCCACGTTTTTTGACGGATCAAAATTTTACGAACAGTTTTTGAAAAGGGTCACCCAAGGAACAATCCTGTGAAATTATTTCGAAATCTGACCAGCGGTTTCAGAGAAGAAGAATTTTGAAGAATTCCTTCATTTCTATATGGTGCAAGAAGCCCCTATTCACCAGAGCCACATTTTTTGACGGATCAAAATTTTACAAACAATTTTTAAAAAGGGTCACCCAAGGAACATATCTGTGAAATTATTTCAAAATCTGACCCGTGGTTTCAGAGGAGAAGATTTTTAAAGAATTCCCTAAAAAATTCCATTTGGTTGCAATGGCAACCAGAGTTTTTGATGGAATCAAATTCTGTGAACAGTTTTTAAAAGGACCCTCCAAGGAACATTCCAGCCAAGTTTGGTCCAAATCCGCCCAGTGGTTTAGGAGGAGTTGATGTTTAAAGAATTGTTGACGACACACGACGCACGACCGGACACCAGGTGATCCTAAAAGCTCCCCTTGAGCACGTTGTGCTCAAGTGAGCTAAAAAGTTAACATACGGATGGACGCACAACGGACAACGGGCCATAACATAAGCCTGCTGGCCTTCGGCCAGTGGAGCTAAAAAACTTGTCTAGCACCAATCATGTATCACTGCAGCTTGATAATCAAGGGAGGTAAATAGTAACGAACTTTATCTTTCATAAAAAGAGTTATTTCCCTTGATTAATGTTTAAATTGAAGTGACAATATTTTGAAGCCCATGTTAAACTTGCGATCCCTGGAATGAAGGCAATTTTGACCCCAGACCTACAATATGAAACTAGAATGTGTGGTTATAAACAAAAAGATTTTTTAATCTTGCCCAATAAAAAGTCATGTAAAACAAGTTTGCTGAATAAAAGGCCCTGTAAAATATGTGATCCATGACACAGGTTTATCAAGTTTTCACTATAAAAGCCAATGTAAAACTTGTGACCCCTGGTGTGGAGTCAAACTTGACCCCCAAAGTTAAAATTTGGGCCCTCTTGGTAGAGGCCCATTATATAAAGTTACATGCAAAATTTGGTAGCCCTAGGCCTAAATATGGCTATGTACAAGTAGATTATTAAAGTTTCCTTATATAAGACCATGTAGAACTTGTGACCCCCTGGGGTGGGGCTACATTTGACCCCCTGGGCTATAATTTGGGCACCCTTGATAGAGACCCCCTAGATAAAGCTAAATGCAAAATTTGATAGCCCTAGCCCTTATAGCTAGATGCGAAAGATTTTCCATGTAAAACATGTTACCCCCCCGGAGCGAAGTCAAATTTGACCCTCGGCTATAATTTGGACACCCTTGATACAGGTCCACTAGATAAAGCTACATGCCAAATTTGGTCGCCCTAGGCCCCATGGCTAGGTCAAAGAAGAATTTTAAAGTTCTCCCTATATAAGCCCATGTAAAACTTGTTACCCCCGGGCAGGGCCTAATTTGACCCCAGGGCTATAATTTGAACAATCTTGGCAGAGGTCCACTAGATAAAGCTACATGCCAAATTTGGTAGCTCTAGGCCCTATGGCTAGGTAGAAGAGGAATTTTAAAGTTCTCCCTAAATAAGCCCATGTATAACTTGTAACCCCCGGGGCGGGGCCAATTTTGACCCCAGGGCTATAAATTGAAGAAACTTGGTAGAGGTCCACTAGATAAAGCTACATGCCAAATTTGGTAGCCCTTGGCCTTACGGTTTCAGACAAGAAGATTTTCAAAGATTTTCAAAATTTTTCAGTTTTGTAGCCATGGCAACCAGAGTTTTTGAAGGAATTAAATTCTTTCAAGAAATTCTGAAGAGGACCATGGCAGGATCATTTCTGTGAAGTTTCATCAAAATTGGATGGGTAGTTTCAGAGAAGAAGACGTTTTAAAAAAAAGTTAATGCAGGGACGGACGGACGGACGGACGGACGGACGGACGCACGGACGGACGCACGGACGCACGACGGACAACAGGCCATGACATAAGCCCGCTTGCCTTCGGCCAGTGGAGCTAAAAATTAGCACCTGGACTTTTATACTGGAAAAGGGGGGTTTAATGCATATCTGTGTTGCACTGTACCAAGTAAATTGTCACAAGCATAAATATGGATCCATAAAACCAATTTTATCCAACAACCAACTTAATCATTAGTTTAACTCTTTACCAAACGACAAATTCTGGACTACTCCAAATTGAAAGCATTTGCAGATGACAAAATAAATGTAACTCAAAAATTAAAATGTGTTTTGGGAAGGATAGAAAACATTGTGGGAAAAGGAGAAAATGCTGGTTACCAGCATTTTCTCCTTTTCTCACAATGTTTTCAAAAGCTTCCTTTTCAAAGGTCGATAAAACTGGGGATTATGTGGTAAAGGGTTAACAGGCCCTTTGAGCTACATAAAATTGACCAATAGTGAAAAGTTTCCATTCAGGTCAGCCTGCGCAGACTGTGCAGGCTGAACTAGGTAAATACTTTTTAACAGATACATTAAACCCCCTTTACACAGAGCATAGATCTTTTTTTTTTGGCCATCTTAAGGTTGAATGTATTTCCATTAAAGTGAAAATAAAAGCAAAGATTTTATGTCCCTATGGTTTTTTGTATATCAAAGTGACATCAATTTTGTATCAATTTCTAATAAAATAACAATTACATACTTGAACTCCTGCGTCATAATGACATGCCAGAGATGAGGCTTTTTAAGAAACTTTGGGAATCTATAGGAGAAAATGATGGCAAGGACCAGATTACTAATATTTCCTCCACTACCCTTATTGTTTTCAAAAGCTGTCTTCCACAAGTTCATTACTAAACAGGATTGTTTCATGAAGGGTTTACTCTTTACGAAATAACAAAAATGTAGACATGTCAAAATTGAAAGCATTTGCAGACCACAACTTAAATGTGACCCAAATGATGGAATTTGTCTTTAAAAGGGTAGAAAATGTTGTGGAAAAAGGAAAAAATGCTGGTTACCAGCATTTTCTCCTTTTTCAACAATGTTTTCAAAAGGTTTCTTTCTCAGGGTCGTTAAAAGTCGGGATTGTTTGGTAAAGGGTTAAAAGGTTGCTGCTGTAACCAGCATTTTCTCCATTACCCACATTGTTTTCAAAAGCTGTCTTCCTCAGGTTCAGTTCTATGTGGGATTGTGTGGTATAGGGCTAACACAAAATGGTTATCCAGTTATGAAAACTACCCAAATATTGACACGAAAAGTCGGTAATGACCAAAATCTCAATGTAGCCTACAGAATAGATCTAAGAACAGACCACAGGTTCTGTTACAACATCTATGTCTGATCTTGAGCTGCACCAACTGTGCCCGTAATAGGCTCTGGGTATCATATGACCAGATTTTGTTTCTCAAGTTTCTTAGAAAATCAAGATTTTGAGAAAATCTTGACAAATACTGAAAATGTTTATTTGCTTTCAAAGATGGCTAAAAAATCCAAGACGAGAATAGATTTTCATTTACCAAACATTTTGAAATGTCCCATTTCGTGATATTTTGTCTGTAAAATTGTTGACCCACACAACCCGAAATTTTAACAACCCTGAGAAAGAAAGCTTTTGAAAACATTGTGGGAAAAGGGAAAATGCTGGTAACCAGCATTTTCTCATTTTCCCACATTGTTTTTCTAATCTTTCACAAACAAATCTCTTGTTTAAATTCTCATCTGCAAATGCTTTTGTTATGGACGAGTCTAAAATTTTACCTTTTGGTAAAGAGCTAATCTAAATGTCACAGGATAACTGTCATTTTGTAACCTACTGCATGGATAAATATTACTGGACTCTTTACCAAATGACAAAATTTAGACTTCTAGAAATTTGAAGAATTTGCGGGTGACAAAGTTAAAACGGCTAAAAAGATGGCATTTCTCTTTGAGCAAACGGAAAACATAGAGGGAAATGGTAATATTGCTTGTTACCGCATTTTCTCCTTTTCCCACAATTACTTTCAAGTCTCTTTTTTCAGTCAGTTTTGATGTGTGGTAAAAGTTGAAACACGCTACATTGGTGATTGCATGTATAGCTCAGCAGATAGATTCACTTAACGTATGTCTTCAACCCTTTACAAAACAATCATATGTTTTAATGACCTTGAAAAAGAAGGCTTTTGAAATCATTTTGGGAACAGGAGTAAAAGATGGTTACCAAAAATCATCATTTGAGCTGCATTCAATTTTTTGCATCTGCAAATGCTTTCAATTTGGTTCAGCCTAAAATTTTATTGTTTGGTATAGAGTTAAGGAATTCAATTCATGTTTTTCATGACTTTCCTTACAAAATACCAACAAAGCTTTGTTCTGTCCACATCTTGTTTTATAAAGCTCTGAGCCATTACCAAAGAATTCCAAGTTTTGAGAATCCTGGGAAATTAGACTTTTGAAAACATTCAGTGGAAAAATAAAGAGGAAATGCTGGTAACCAGCATTTTCTCCATTTCTCCACACTGTTTTCTACCTTTTTGAACACAAGTTTCAATTTCTGAGTAAAACTTATTGTCATCTACAAAAATTTCAATTTGGAAGGGTCTGAAATTGTGCCATTTGGTGAGCGTTAACTTCCAAACCCAACACCAAAGTGTACAATGTAGGAGTACTATGTACTTGTATATACTAGTGAGTCAGACCATTGTACCTTGTCCTGCTGAATAAGGTAACTCTTTACCACACAATCCTGACTTTTAACGACCCTGAGAAAGAAGCCTATAGAAAACATTGTGGGTAAAGGAGAAAATGCTGGTAAACCAGCATTTTCTCCTTTTCCCACAATATTTTCTACCCTATCAAAGTCAGAAATCATCATATTAACAAGATTTAATTTGTTGTCTGCAGATGCTTTGAATCTGGTCCAGTCCAAAAAATTTGTCGTTTGGTAAAGAGTTAAACAAAATATTCAAACCAATGGTAAAAATCCAAATTATTGCTATTTTGAGTTATTTTTTGGAGTAAAATAGCTCCGTATCAGACAATGTAGATCCAAGATCAGATTGCACATTCTGTGCAGTCTGATCTTCATAGACACTGTCCTTAAAAGCTCTTGAGTCATGCTTAGCAGCCTAAGGGTTAAGGAACCCCAAATCTCCGCAGTTTCACACAAATGTAACTGCAGTAACTGTGGCAAAGAGAAGCACAAGTAAGAAAATATAAAGAAATACCTTGTTGCCCTACAAACAGCTACAGCAATTATGAATTTATCAAGTAATGGATTTCATAATACCTAAGCCAGACTTATTTTGCAATTTCAGATACACTTAGTTATAATTAAAAAATGCTGGTTACCAGCATTTTCTCCTTTTCCTGAAAATGTTTTCAAAAGTGGTCTTCCTCAAGGTCATTAAAAGTAGGAATTATGAGGTAAAGGATTAATCTAACCCTCTACCAGCAGAGAAAATTTTAGACATCAGTGTTGAATGTATTTGTAGATGACATATTAAATTTGGCTCAAATTATACATTTGTCCGTCAAAAGGGTAGTTAACATTGTGAGAAAAATTCTAGTTAACAGCTTTTTCTCCCTTTCAAATGATGCTTCAAAAGCCTTCTCAGTCAGGATTGATAACACCTGGGATTGTGAGGTAAAGGGTTACCTTGTACTATTTATGGTTTTCCACATTTAACCCTTTACCACACAATGACGACTTTTAACACCCCTGAAAGAGAAGGCTTTTGCAAACATTGCGGGAAAAGGAGAAAATGCTGGTTACCAGCATTTTCTCCTTTTCCCACAATGTTTTCTACCCAATCAAAGAAAAATCATTTCATATGAGCCACATTAAAACTGTCATCTGCAAATGCTTTCAATTCAGACAGGTCTAAAATTTGTCGTGTGGTAAAGGGTTAACCCTTTACCACACAAGCCTCTGTTTTAACCACCATAGGTGAAAAGACTTTTGAAGACATTGTAGGAAAAGGAGAAATTGCTGGTAACCAGCATTTTCTCCTTTTCCCACAATACTTTCTACCCTTTGATTTGTGTCATTTGAGTTATTTGAACATGATGATCTAGATCCGTATCAGAAATCATAGACCATGCAGTCTGATCATTCATCAGCACCCTAAAATATTTTGACATTCCAACAATAATAGTCAAGAAATTGATAAAATTGATTTTGTCAACTGATATAAAACATAGTCATATTTACTGAGGGGGCTATGAATCGGCATTTTAATATTTCTTAAATTTATCTTATGTAATACATGAACTTGTTTCTCTCTGCAATCTTTCAGTTACTAAACCAGAAAATTTTGCCTTGCCCAGGAATGTCTCCAGTTAAGTAATGGCTGAAGTCTTCAACACTAGTACTGCCCTTGGGTAAGAAAACTGTTTCCAGCTCTTGTACAATTCGATGACCTTAGCAAAAGCACTTGCAAACGACAAAATAAACGTGACCATTATGTGTAATTAAACTTAAAAATTCATGTTCATACCATATATTGGCCATGCTCTGTCGGGGCTTAATGCATTTGCGAAAAGTATCGGCCCAAGTCAGCCTGCACAGTTTTGCTACTGGTTGATTTTCTGTATTTCATAGGACCAGTGTACCTCATGATTCAGTAGGTTGTTATACAAGGTAGATTTTTGGGATATACAATACTGTGATGATTTGCTTGGTATAATGTATCACAGAAATGCATTAAGCCCCCTTTTGCCAGAGCATGGCTCAATTTAATATTTTCTGACATCTGCTACATATCTGTTTCAGGAGGCAAATCACTAAATGGGTTTCACTCTTACTGAGTAAATAACAAAATTTTAGACATGTCTAAATCTAAAGCATTTGCTGACAGCAAAATTAACATGGAAATTGTCTGTAAAAGAGTAGAAATCATTGTGGGAAAAGGAGAAAATTAATGGTCACCAGCATTTTCTTCTTTTCCCACAATGTTTTCTACTCTATCACAGACACGAATCATCCTGTGAGCGACATTTATTTCACTGTCTGTAACTGCTTTCAGTTTGATCAAATCCAAAATTTTGTCCTTTAGCAGAGTTAACCCTTTACCAAACAAGCCCCAATTTTAGCCACCCTATGGAAGAAGCCTTTGAAAACATTGCCTTTAACCAGCATTTTCTCCTTGTCCCACAATGTTTTCTATCCTGTTAGAGGCAACATTTCAGCCACATTTAACTTGTCGTATGCATTTGCATTCAAGTTGGACTAGTATAAAATTCTATTGTTTGGTTAAAAGACTTAAAATGAATGAAGGAGACACAAACTATGCAAGTCTATGTTATGAAAAGGTTACAAAATAAGGAACGATCTGTCATTACAAACAATAAATCAAATTCAAATGTCAAATCTTTATGGATGAAATTTGACAGAACTGAATGAAAAAAATCCTTGAAAACATGACAAACGGAGTAATGGCTGATAATTGGCAATTTCTCCAGTTATCATGACATATCCCTTGTCTCAGCAAATAAACGTCATTAAAAAACTTTAACTCCTTTATTTTACTGAGACGAGTCTGAAATGTTGTGTCAGCTCAGGAACTGAGAATGTTACTTACATGTAAGTCTGTTGATGTTTGTCAGCACGCCTATGAAGATGTCCCTTGAATTTTCTTCACTAATAAAAAGCACAAGACTCCAAGCTACTGTTCAATGCAGTCTGATCTTGAATAACAACAAAAATACTTTGTGCTGCTCTCGGCAGGCCATGAGTTTACATAAACAACAAACTGATTGTAAGGGTAATTGACATGTAAACCATGAACCATGCAGCCGCTCAGCACAAACTCAATGAGCATTTGCAGACAATGTAAATCAAAGATCAGACTGTACAAAATGTGCAGTCTGATATTTGGTCTGCACTGTCTAATACTGTGGTTTTTTCTCCTGCAAAAAGAACTTTGAACCTGTGATATTTTGTATTCTAGTATTGGCTGATAACTTTAATTCAATTCATCCGGCGAGTTAAGAGTTAAAAGTCAGATAGACATGTGCACATGACAAACAAAACGAAAGAAGAAACAAAAAGCAAATACAATAAATCTACAAACTACATTGTAGTTGTTTATAAAACAATTTTCCTTGCCTCTCATAAACATTTCCCTCATTTCCTGATGTAAAAACCCAACTCTTTATGAAACCTTTCTCAGTCATTTATAAATTTATGTGTAGAGTATTTCATTACGTCCCACTTAAGTTTCGCTCTATACCAGCCAGCCAACACAGAAACTGGTCTTTATTGAAAGTTGAGTAAAATGAAGACAAAGAAGAAGGTTAAAATGACGGGATTTGTCTTGTAAAGGTAGGAAATCATTGCGGGGAAAAGATTTTTCTCCCCTTTTCCTTTGATTTAAAAGCCTCCTTTCTATCAGTTGTAAACACATAATTATGATCGTTTGATAAAGGGTAAAAGGTCAAAAATAAGCCAACCATATCCCACCTAAAGCTGGCACAATGGGCTTCCTGTGAACCCCCAAAAAACAGTCTGCTTCTGTTACATAAAATAGAAAACCCTTCACTTTTTAATATCTATAATTAACCTTTTATCACACTCCTAACTTTTAACAATCCTGAGAAAGAAGCCTTTGGAAAACATTGTGGGAAAAGGAGAAAATGCCGGTATTAACCAGCATTTTCTTCTTTTCCCACACAATCTTTTTTTTAACGCTTTCAAAGGCAAATCTTAACGTTTGAGCAACAAAAATATTGCCGTATGCTAAATGCTTTTAATTTGGACAAGTCCAAAATTTTGTTGTTTTGTACAGGTTTAACCCTTTACCAAACTAACAATCCGGAGTTTTAACAACCCCAGGAAAGACAACTTTGAAAACATTGTGGTCACCAGCATTTTCTCCTTTCCCAATGTTTTCTACCCTTCCCAAATTTCAATTTTTGTGTCACATTTATTTTGTTGTCAGCAAATGCTTTCATTTGGACTTTGACGTTTAATAAAGTAGTTAAAGGAGCTCCGCATATTTTATCCTGATTTCAGGGTATTTATTACATGGTTCTTATTTCAAGTTGCTCTACTTTTGAAGATCTATTTCAACTCTTTACCTATAGTAACATGCATTTACCTGGTCACCTATCTAGGCACTAACAACAACATCGTTGCTTAACTTGCACAGAAAGACACCAAACTGCATTGCTGTAAAAGCTTAAGCTCAACAGTAAGGAAAGTTTGAAGTACTTATATATCTAACCCCTCTCTGTGAATTACTCTCCCCTTCGAGAAGTCTCGACACAGAGACTTGTATACAAATAAACCAGGGGAATTTACAAGGGTAAGGCTACTCCAGCAAACTGCCACCAAATGTAACGTGCAACGGCCTGGTCACCCCTCCAGGCACTTACCACAATGCCGTTGCTTTGTTTGCGCAGAGAGACATACACCAAACCGCATACATGAAAGCTGCTCAACAGCAAGGCAGGTTTGAAGAACTTATATATGTAACTCCTCTCTGTGACACTACTTATATAAACAAAATTTTAGACTTTTCCAACCTAAATGAATCTAAAAAAGACAATTAAATCTGGCTCAAGTGACTGGTTTCGTATTGATGGTGGAAAAAGGAGAAAATGCTCATTTCTGGGAATTTTCATTTTTTTCCAGTGTTGTTGGCAGCCTTCACATTCTGGCCAATTTTCATGAGTATCTGCATGCAAGGTTTTTTTGTAAGAATTGTCCCAGTGACCTACTTTTGACCTGATGTGACCCAACTTCAAAGCTGTCCAAGATATCATCAAAACAAATACTCTGACCAACTGTCATGAGTGTCAGACTAACAATGACGACTCAACCCATGTTTTGTTCTAGTGACCTACTTCTTGACCTGACTTAACTGAATTTCCGCGTTGTCCAAGATATTATCAAGACAAACACTTTCACCAACTTTCATGAGTCTTGAACTGAAAAAGCAGCCTCTAGAGTGCACACAAGGTTTTCCATGACTTGCCTGAGTGACCTACTTTTTGCCCAGACATGAACCTCCAAGATTATATCAAGACATCTGACCAATTTTCATAGATATCTGATTGAAAATGTGGCCTCTACATTTGTCTAAGTGACCTACTTTTTAACCCATTGTGACCCAATTTTGAACTTGTCAAAGATAAGTTTGAAAGTCTGGTAATCTACATTTTCTCCTTTTCCCGACCTGTCAAACTCAAATCATAAAATCAGAGCCAAATTTAATTTCATCTGCAGGTGCTTTCAATAAAGACAAGTCTAAAATTCTATTGTCTGGTAAATGATTAGGCTACTTTGCTACTTCTTTTTCACTGTCCACTTATTTTTTATTGTCACTTATTTTTCTTTGTCCACTTATTTTTACTGTCCACTTATTTTTCTGATATCTATAGTTGTATCAGGAAGCAATTAGGATTATCTGAATAGTGACATCATCTCATTATCCATCCTTTTTTCCCTGAAACATGAACTTCAGGTCTAGATAAGTGGGAAAACTTTTAACCCCTTATCTAACATTCCAGACCCAAAGGGAAAAGACCCTTGAAAACATTGTGGGAAAAGGAGAAAATGCTGTTCAACAGCATTTTCTCCTCTTCCCACACTGTTTTCTACCCTTTCAAAGACAAATCCCTAATTTGTGCAACATTTAATAATCTGTCTACAAAATCAATGCTTTCAGTTGTGAACCAGTCTAAAATATTGTCGTGTGGTAAAGAGTTAACCATTTATCTAAAATCCACCGTTTTTTACCACTCTAAAGGAAGAGAGCTTGTGAAAATTTTGTGGGAAACAAAGTGAAAATAGATATACAAGTAATCCATATCTGCTCTTTTTTTCTACAGTTTTCCTACCCTTCTGAAGAGAAACCCCATCAGTTTAGCTGCTAGTAATTTGTGGTCTGCAAATGCTTTCACTTTAGGCAAGTCAAAAAATTTTTGTTTGGTAAAGAATAAATGTAACATCATCACCCCTTCGCCAAGTAAAAATGTTACTACATGTATTCATATCAGTGCCTACAATACAGTTGAGCAGAACGTTAGCGATTTTTTTTGTTATCTCTTTACCACACAGTCCAGAGATTTAACGACCCTGAACAAGAAGCCTTTGAAAACACTGTAGGAAAAGGGGAAAATGCTGGTAACCAGCATTTTCCCCTTTTCCTACAATGTTTTCTACCATATTAGAGAAAGAAATCATCATTTGAGCTACATTTATTTTTTCGTCTGCAAATGCTTTCAATTTGGTCTAGGCTGAAATTTTGTCGTTTGGTAAAGAGTTAATACATGCACCTGAAACAAACTTGCAACAGATGACATTTGAAAAAGCATTTTTTGCAAATGGGAATGAGATTGACTCTTTACCAATCTTTACTACACAAGATCTAAGAAGAGTGCAATTTGAAAGTGTAAATTTGCAGACAACAAAGTCTTACAAAGTCCGTAACAAAGAAACAAATGAACAAATGCATAGCAGAAATACAGGGACCGGGCAGGATTCGAACCTAGAACACCCGGACGAAAGGCCAATACCATAACCACTGAGCTAAAGAGAATTCTCCCTAATGCAGTTGTTAGGTATTGTACTTAAATTGGGATGAAGCCATGCATGAAGGAGTGGTCTCCTGTAACAGAAGTAAATGTGATTCAAAAATTGAAACTTGTCTTTGGGAAGGGTAGAAGACAGTTTTTCCTATTTCCACAACATTTTTCACCCTTTCATAGATGTATCATGTCATTTGAGCCAAATTTTATTTGTTTTCAATTTGGACAAGTCTAAAATTTTGTTGTTTAAAGATGACAAAATAAAGGTGACTCAAAAACTGAAATTCGTTTTGGGTATGGTAGAAAACAAGGAGAAAATGCTGGTTAGCAGCATTTTTCTCATTTTCCCACTATGTTTTCAAAAGCCTTCCTTGTTAGGGTCGTTACAACTTGAGACTGTGTGGTAAAGGATTAAACACACCTGTAAAATGTTAATGTAGTCCAGGGCTATTTTACAAGTCTTCTGATACCTTTTATTCACTTTGGTCAGCTAAATCCTTTTTGATAGGAGAGACTCTTGCAAACATTAAACAGTATTCAGGGCCCGTATTCACCAATCATTCTTAGTGGTGCAGTGTTCCAGCTAGCGGGGAATAGAAGGGCGCGGCGCCCTGCCCCTTCTTCTAGACGCCCTGCCCTTTTTCTGGACGCCCTGCCCTTTTTCTGGAAACCCTGCCGTATAATAGCGCCCTGGATTGCCTTATGTTCAGTATTGTAACCTCTAATCTAAACTTTGCCACGAGTCTGTTGAAGACATCTTGAACATCCGCCTTCGAATATACAATCCAATTAGCAGCGTGTCACTAATCCCCTCCAGGCAGCGAAGTGTGAAAAGATCGACCCCGACTGTATATTACAAGTCCGTCAGAGTCCATCAGAGTACACAAGTGCTGAGAACAATAGAGACAATAGAAACAATTATCCATCATTGTCTTTTATGTTCTATTTAAACGGTTTATCGTATCTTTACGATAGGTGTTTTTATTCAACAATATTGGAGGCTGTCTCCGAGTACTAGTTTTTCTTTTAAAGTTTGCTATCAATCGCGATTTATCGTTAACATCGAAGATCTTGCTTAATTTCCCGTATCAAGTTACATGTTCAGAGTTTAATCTAAGGTGCATGATTAGTAAAATTACCCTTTATGTAGTGTTTTCTGTTCATAAACAAATTATTTTTTTTCTTAGATTTACTCTTGGTTTCAATATTAAGTCATGTTAACACTCGGGTAGGATTGATGAGTCAGCAAATTAATCTATCGTAAGTCGGAAAGTGGCGCATTCCTAAAGTGGACTGAGAATAACACCACAGCATGTTGTTGACTTACATCTTGTAGAATATATGTCAAAATGTCCATAAATACCTTCAAAATATTAAAATACGTGCAAAATGGACCGATGCAAAAACATGGAAACCCATGACAAAACAAATGTCAACTTCACATCAACCCGATCACAGACATTTCAAACTCTCTTTCCAGCTTGAATAATGAATTTCAAAAAGAGATTTGCTTATTCACTGCATTAAACACAAAGAAGAAGCTAATTCTCCCCTTTATTATTTATAGGGGGGGGGAGGGAGAGTCTTGCCTTACCACACGGGCATGTAGAAATGTAGAATCAATATTGCAATGATAGGAGGAATGCAACATTTATGTAACATTTAACATTTATCCACGATGTTGAATGACATGTAAAGTAAGGATTTACTCTATGAAGACCTGCTTTTCCTCATGTCACCAACCTGTACAGATTTGAAACCCTTTAAATTGAATAAATAAGTATCAGAAAAATTAAAGGCACAGTTACATTGCAGTAAAAGAAAGAAAGAAAGGGTTGAGAGTTTGCATTTGTTGGTATTTTGTGGCTTGCTTGTCTTGCAAAGCACTGTTAAAAATAAAGATATGAATTGTATCGGTATCAAGTCTGTAGTTGAATGGCATGAGGCTTTAGGAAACATTGTGTGCAAAGGAGAAGATGCTGGTAACTCTTTCTGTTCAGCAATGGCTTTTTGATTTGCCAAGTCTGTTATCTGGTAAAGTGTCAATGAGGATTATTTTATGAACTACACATACTTGTATTGCTCCTGGACTTAGCTAAACTACTCATAATGAAAAATAGTTTTCTTGTTTAGATGAAGCTGGAAGATCCATATAAGCCAATACAATAGATTTATTTCTGTTGTGAAAATCCTTAATTTTACATAAGGAATTGCAGAAGAAACTGTTAAAAGGGTTATAAAAAAATTCTTATCCCCTTTCCCAGTGAGAGAGAGACAACAACTCCCGCTCTCCCCCCCCTCCTGGCGCTTTACGCCTCATAGTGCCCTTCTCAGCCACAGCACCCTGCCCTTTTTTTACCCTGGCTGGAGCACTGTGGTGTTCTTAGTCTTATTCAAGAATTTTCTAACTTTGAAAGTAACATGACTTCTGATTGGCTACACCATTCGGTTTAGCCAATCAGAAGTTGTGTTTCTTTCAAATTTGGAAAATCTTGGGGAATAAGATTGAGAATGTTCTTAAGAATGGTCGCTGAATACAGAGCCTGGTGACTCACATTCAGAACAAGTTCAGAGTTGGAACTGTCGAAAAGCTGGCAAATACCTGCCCTATAGCACCTTTCCACTGCAGCAGCACAATTAGAGAACGGTAATGATTTTCACAACAAGCATCACCAGTGATCTTGACCTTTGACCCATGTGACACAAAAACAATAGGACACCTCCTTGGATGATGGGCAACACTTGTATAAAGTTTCATGGTCCTAGCTCAAACAGCTATCAGGTTTGAGCACGGAAATGAAACAGTCTAGGGTAGAAAACATTGTAGGACAAGGAAAAAAATGCTGGTTTCCTCAAAAAATTTTTTTAAAAACCATTTTCTTTCAAGGTCAATAAAACTCAGGACTGTGTGGTAAAGGATTAAGGATATGGTATGTTATCAAACCTATTTTATCAAGATTAAGATATCAAAAAAGGAAGTAAAAAAATGCACTCACCTTCTTAAATAAGGCTGTGTTGATTCAGTTAAAATCTTGGCTATATCAAACACAGGTCCCAGTATTTACTAGTGTATTATGTTCACAGCAAAAACAGTAACCATTCACCACTGTTATCTAATCATGATTAATCCACTTTCACAAATCAACATTCTGTGCCACATTTACATGTTACATCATGAAGAATGTCACAGACGCCACCACTGCACAATTCAGCACTAGTCCAGAAACGTTATCATGAAAACAATTGCATCAAATTAACTCTTTACCAGACAACAAAATTGTAGACTGGCCCAAATTGAAAACATTTGCCAACAACAAATTAAATGTCACACAATGTATGGAATTTTAGTGTTTGAAAGGGTAAAAAACATTGTGGGAAAAAGGGGAAAATGCTGGTAATCAGCATTTTCTCATTTTCCCAAAATGTTTTTAATATGGCCTTTCCAATGTGTCATTAGAACTTGAAATTATGTGGTATAGGCTTGGTCAGACCAGCTAACAGATATGTAACGGAGGGAAAACGGACAAAAACATGCAGAATGTGGTTATCCGGTGACAAAATTCATCTCCTCTGCTGCTCGAGGCTCACGCGATCGGTGTGTGGAGCGAAGAAGCCACACAATGACCGCATGAGTACCGCACATGTAACGGAAAAAAAGCATGTTTACCGGATATGTACCGGATAATGAACGGTCTATTAACGGATATCACTGTACAAGTAATGGACTTGTCCAGGATAAAACGGAAGTGCAACACATGAGAACCAGACAAAATGTTCTTCCAACGTACGATGAACGGAAATGTACCGAACACCAATGTACAAGGAACGTACCGGACACATGACATGCCAAGGGTATAAATAGTCAGATGCATCCAAAGTCTGTCATTTGCACGTCTCTGTCCGTTTTGTGCAGTGGAAATTTTTGAACATGCTTAAAACTTCCCACCGGACGGAACAGACATCACCGGTCATCGCCGGACTAGTAGCGGATTCACCGGGTAAGAAACGGACATAAAATGGATACGAACGGACACAAACGGATAAAATGATTTTTTATCCGTTACTCATCCGTTAGCTCGGTATGACCAAACCTTAAAGGGTTAATCACATCTTTCCTTTTTCAATGTTCATGAATACATCAACGATAAGTTTAGGTTCTTGAAGAAATGAAAATTCCACAAAGTGTCACACATACAAAACACAACTGACAAATCTTACAATTCAGGACTTGTCAAATAAATGCATTCTGATTAAGAACCATCATCAACTTTTTGTTGTTGTTGTCAATTTGGTTTTTTTTTGGAAACCTTTTTGGTAAGAGAAAATATTGGGAACAGGCATTTTCTCCTTTTCCTCATGTTCTCTTACCTATCAAAACAAATCTAATCATTTGAGTCACATCTGAATTATTATCCGCATGTTCTGTCAATATGCAAGAGTAAAATTTTGCAGTCTAGTAAAGAATCAACTTGTTTCTAAAAGCACAAAGCACCACTTTACAGTTGGATCTCAACTGCCCATTATGTAAAAATAAGGGGTAGGGGGTTGGTGGAGTGGGGGGGTGTGTGTGTGTGTGTGTCTTGACATAGCATTATCTAAGGTTATCCAAGACTGAAAATGTCTGCTGCTCTAAGCATTAAAAGCTAACAATAATTTCCACACAGTTTGAGATTATACTTACCCATGTTTTGAAAAAGAAGAGATGCTGTCTTCACTGCCTGTTCTGATAAGCTCTGTGGCCAGTAAGTTCTTGTACAGTTCACTGAAAGTATATAATGTCAAAAATTTTCACATAATGAGGCTGTCATAAATATGAGCATGCTCTGGCAAAAAGTGAATTACTACATTTTACCAAGCAACTCATCTAATAATAATAGATCGATCAAATCCATTTAGTCTAAAAATCGATAGGATCTGGAGAAAGAATGGTCCTTTGACATGCAGAAAATTTACACAAAGCAAAAAGTTTTGACCTATGTCAGCCTGTGCTGTCTGCTGACATCGGTCGATACTTTTTGCAAATGCATTAAGCCACCTTTTCACAGAGCATGGCTCATATAGAATTGTTGATACTAGAGGGAAAAGAGAGAAAACAGAAAGGTAATTAAACCTGCTACCTTCCTCTAAATTTTCAGAAGTATTAAATACATGGTCATAAAAAAACATATTTGAGCAATAATGGGTTAACAAATTTCTCCATCTACCACAATGTTTAGAATGCCTTGTAAAAACGCTAAACGACACATGCATGTGAGAAGATAACAAGTTGAACAAGTTCAGTACCAAAAATTTTTGTGGTATATGCATGTATGTATAAAATATGTTTCAACTTTTTTTTTTAAGCTATAATGACATAAGAAATGCAAGGGAGAGAATCATTTCGATTTTGTACTTTTTATATTGACAGAGTTACTGACCCTATACAACCCACAAATAACAAGATAATTTTGCTTTCAAAAGCAAATTTTACACTTTTTTTGGCCTATTTCATATGGGATTCATTCAAGTGACATTATTGTTTAACTGGCCATAGAAACAGATTTGCAGCAGATGACTTCAAACACATTCCTACATAGAAAAATAAATAACCATAGCAATGGATATAAATTAAATTGCAACAAAAAAAAATTTAACTTGAACATCAAAAGAAATTTTCGCTAAGTCTAAGCCTTTACCGCATTACTATTTACAAGCCTTAGAAAGAAAGCTTTGAAAACATCGTAGGAAAAGGAGAAAATGCTGGTTATCAGCATTTTCTCCTTTTCCTATGATGTTTTCTACCCTATCAAAGACAGAGTCCATCATTTGATCCACTTTTAAACCTTTACTGCACAATCTTGAATTTTAACGGCCCTATAAGAGGAAGACTTTTGAAAACATTGTGGGAAAAGGAGAAAATGCTGGTAACATTTATTTTCTCATTTTCCCAATATGTTTTCAGCCTTGCCAAAAACAAATTCCATTATTACAGCCACATTTAAACTATCATCTGCAAATAATTTGAATTAGGATAAGTCTATGTTTTTATTATGTGGTAAAGAGTTAACTTTTTACCATACAATCCCGACTTTCAACGATCATGAGAAAAAAGCCTTTTGAAAAAATTGTGGGAAAAGGAGAAAAAGCTGGTAACCAGCATTTTCTCCTTTTCCCACTATGTTTTCTACCTCTCCAAAAACAAATTTCAATTTTTTGATGGTATTTATTTTGTCTTCTGCAAATGCTTTCAATTTGGACCAGTCTTAAATTTTGTCATATGGAAAAGCGTTAAATTATCATCTGCAACTGCTTTCAATGTGGACAAGTCGACATTTTTTGTTTCGTGGTAAAGTGACAAGAGGGGCTTTTTAGTTTTTCATTTGTAAATTATAAAAAATTCTTATAAAACGCTGATAAAAACAACTGGATACATATGTATTTTTTTGCAATCATGTAGAAAATGTACAGAGACAATAAGTAAAAAGGTGCAATTTTGGGCGTTTGGATAACAGGATATTCGTTTTGCAATAGTTAATTGGGTTCATTTTCATTATATCAGATAGAAGGTCATTGTACTGTTTTGAATACAAATCCATGTAATAGATGCATGCTATTGATAATGTGACATTCCCAGAAGTCTTTGCAAAACTCTGGCATAAAATCTGAAAATACTTTAAGAGGCTACATAGCCCAAAAAGGAAATACCACTGAAAAATATTTTTTTTTTACCTTTTACGATATGTTTTAACAAAACTTTTTATCTTGGATAACCCATTTTCTTTTAATTAAGTCCAATTATCAAACCATCTTAAAAATATCTGGTAAGGTTATTAAAGTTCTTGTACATGCAGTTACACTTAACACTAGACAGTCATGATATTTAGATGACTAAACAGAGTGACAAGGATGTAAAAATACAATATCCGAAAGACCAGACTGTACAGTTTAATGCTGCCTCTTCCAAATATATCCAGATCAAAGTCTTAATCGTTGACTCACATCATTTAAATCAGTGTTCCCACTCAAACAAATTATTGCGTAAATCACGTTATAGAATTGAAATTCACATAACAAACTTTGGTTACATGCGAGACCTCACGTAAGAAAAAACGTAAAAAAAAAAAGCCATTATCTGCTTATCTTGAGTAAAATGACAGATTTTTAAGTTACTTGCAACCCTTGTTGACAAATTTTTGTCAAACCATGCTGAAAAATCTATCCATAAATTAACAGACATGAAAAATTGATGGGTCAAAAAACGTGGAAACCCATGACACAACAAAATGTTCCTTTTTACATCGTCCGATCAGTGACTTCAAAACATCTTTTCAGCTTTTTAATGACTCTGAGCTGTAAATTTCCACAAATATCTTCATATAACAGACTTTTTTTTGCTGCAAATTATCAATATATGGATTGCTTTACCTCTAGTTGAGAACCATTATTGTCATACCCTCTAATATGAAATCTTACCCCCAGATTTACAGCTCAGGGGGTAAGTGTACCCTTGAAATAAAAAGCTAGTGGGAACATTGTAAATGCTTTTATACATACTGGCTTGCATTCTATTATTAGTACACTCTTTTTCAGGCTTAGAAATCGTTCAAATGACAGTGGAATGAGTGTTGAAACCTACTTTACCATACCACATAAGAGATAAAAGAAGGCTTCTTCACTTTCAAACAAAGTGGAATTTTCCAACTTTTAAAAATTTCACCAACTTTAAATTTTCAAAAAAGGGAAACTGAAGTTCACTCTTTTTTCACATGATCATGTACTAGTGACAGTGTACATGTTTGTAGAGCTAGGACTGACTGAAAAAATTTGGTATACACGATATTGAAAATTAGACTAACCCGCTCTACATAAATGTGAATATATGTAGCTCCTTTCAACCATTAGACCCTTTACCACATGAAAAAATTTTAGACTGGACCACTTTGAAAACATATGTAGACGACACTAAATTTCACTCCAAGTATGGGGTTTGTCTGTGAAAGGGTTGAAAACACTGTGGGAAACTAAGAAAATGCTGGTTACCAGCATTTTCTCCTTTTCCAGCGATGTTTTAAAAGCTTTAGTTCTCAGGGTTGTACAAAGTTGGGATTGTGTGGTAAAACGTTAAAAAAGTTACCAGTTGTTATATTGAGCTAAATTTTCCAAACCTATGGAATTCTATGCATGTTGCCAAAAATGGAAAAGAGGCATTCACATTAAAAATCACAGTACCCAGTCTACTGCATTAGATTCTGGTATGCAAAATTATCTAGTCTTTTAACTTTTTACCACACAATCCCAAGTTTAAACAACCCTGAAAAAAAAAAAAGATATTTGAAACTAATATGGGAAAAGGAGAATATGTGGAAACCAGCATTTTCTTCTCTTTACACAATGTTTTTGTCCTGTCAAAGACAAAACTCATCACTTGTGCTGCTTTTGTGCTCTGGAAAATTTTAATGCTTTCAATTTGTTCCGGTCCAAAGTTTTGCCGTTAGGTAAAGAGTTGAAGAAATATTTGTCCACTCGAGTTCTTTAACGTTGTATAAAAAACTAACTCCATTAGCAATTATAAGTTGATTGAATTAGTGTTTACTTATCATCGCTACCAGTTTCCCATATGTGCAACGCCCCCTGAAGGCTGTTAGTATTGTTACGTGGGTGTCGGGAAACCGTCCCCTGGAGAAATCATCCCCAACTTCAAATTTCATATCGTTGTTCAAGTTGTCATAGAAAAATATTTTTGAAGTTTTGTTTATGTAATGGTATGTTGATTGTTTAACTTTGTGATTTATATTTTATTGTAAGAGAAAAAGGTGTTATATATATTTTTTTCTGTAATAGTAGATTTATTTACACTTTGTAACTTATGATGTGTATTACACTGCTTAAAAAAAAAAAGTTTCATTTTACATTTTTGATGTACATTTCATTTAAAAAAAAAAAAATGTTTGATTTTACATTCCCCCCCCCCCCCCTTTACATAAAATTGCTTTACAGATGTTGTGTTTTGATGTATTTTTTTCATTAGAATACTTGAATTATTGTCTGGTCTTATATCCGTATTGCTTATGTTTTGATATATATATTTGATGGTATTGAAATTTTCTCAGGTCGATTAGTGTTGTCAATTATTATTTGTGTTTGTGTTTAATTGAATTCGAAATATCTATACTTTGTTCTGACATGTAGCAAGCAAGGAAGATGAAATACGCTGACTTACAATAAGCAAAATCGATATAATGACTAATAAAGCTGAGTAATAAAACTTATGTTGGACAAAGAATCATACCTGTTAGTGAAAATAAAGTCCTCAGAAAACAAGTTTTCTATTAAAAGTAGCATACTTTTTCCCAAAATTTATTCTTACCAAACACATGTTGAGTTGATTAATGAAAAGTTTCTTTATTGTCAATTATGTAGCACAGTAGATTGACGATCGTAATAAAAGATGTTTTATCACCATTTTAATTGTCAATCACCTGCCTCTATTCAATTCCCATTGATGACCCGCGTGTTTGTCATGAAATCAGTTATCACTTTATGAGAGATTATTGGACCAATATATACAATATATATTGAGATAAGCAACTGTTACAAATGATTTATTAAAAGGCCTCAACCGAAGCAAAAATTAACATGATGTTAGCCGAGAAAGCCTTTAAAAACATTCTGGTTTTGCTCAAGAACAGGATGCTCTGTGGACAACACCCTGAATCAATCTAGCTGGTGTTGCATGATTTTGAGAGAGAGAGAGAGAGAGAGAGAGAGAGAGAGAGAGAGAGAGAATCAGCTTCTTGAAAGATTTTGTAGAATCAAGTCGCTACAATGTAGCGTGCACTGGTCAGTATGCCTCTAATCCCCAGATTTTCAGAATTATCAACACTGAAAGCATTTGCACACAACTTAAGTGTCGCTAAAATGATGGTTTTGTCAGTGGAAGAGTAGAAAACAATTTTGGGGAGGGTAAGGGTTAAGCTGTTGGTAGGGGAGAGTTTGAAGTATGGGAATATTAAAGAATCAACTTTACAACAATACAGGATTTCCCCCGCCCCCTCCCCCCCGAGTTCGTACAACGAGATATGGTCAGGTCCCCATAGTTCAGTTGGCAGCGAAGGAGACTTGAGATCAGGGGATCACCAGCTCGGTCAATTTCTTTCTGAGGATTGACGATAGTTATTGCGATAGGATTCATTCCTCTCTCATCGCTGACCAAACATACCTATGAAATCCAAGTTGTTCGATTCTCTGCAAATAAGTGTTTTCCAAAAATGTCCCTTTACCAAAGGACATTCTGGAAAAAAATTGAAAGCATTTGCAGAATACAAATCAAATGTTAATAAAAACATAACATTAATCTTTCGAAGGGTTGAAAATACTGTGGGAAAAGGAGGAAATGCTTGTGTGGTAAAGGGTTTCAATATACAGTATTCAGTCATCTGAGTCAATAAAACACTCTCAATGGGATCGAACCAGTGACAACGGTCAGGATCGACTGCCTGAATTGATTGAACCTCATAGGCGATGGAAAACACACAAGTAAGAAAGAGCAGGAAAATGTACAAGAGAGAGAGAGAAAGAGAGAGAGAGAGAGAGAGAGAGACAGAGAGAGAGACACAGAGAGAGAGAGAGAGAGAGAGCAAGAATGAGAAAAAGAGATCTTCAGACGGTAAATCAAAATATTTGGCATATAAAGGTATAAAAACACATTAAATGACAAGCAAACAACTACACACATATTTTGTAAGTACAATCAAAGACATATTTTAAAAATCAAACAGGTGTAACCTGCCTGTGACAGGTGTTAAAGGTGTGAAATATATCCTATCAGTGTGAAAGTGGCAGTATAAACAATGGCAAAACTACTAAATCACTCTTGGATAAGGGTAACCAATACACAATGTACATACTAAAGACAAGGAACATTCAAAAATATTTTTTATAGACAACTTGAATAACAATATAGATGGAATTAGACATTGGGGACGATTTCTCCAAAATTTTATTTGGGGACGATTTCTCCAGAGAAATCATCCCCAAGCAGTTTGGGGACGACTTCTCCAGGGGACGATTTCTCCAGCATTCGTTACATGGGATAGTGCAGATACAGGAAGAAACCCATCTTAAGTTACGCCTGGTTCTTTAACATGCTCGGTGTATAGCATCGTCACACAGGACCTTGGATTCACGTCTCATCAGAAAGACTATTAGTAATTTAAGATGGCCAGCCTTGGGAACCGAACCCACAACCTCATGATCAAGAGTCCTATGCTCTACCAACTGAGCTATGCGGGCTGGTCAACAATTATAGTTACCACATGAAGGATAAGACACAAAATGGTCTGACAGGGTCTATGAAGAATTTCAAAGTCGAGTGAAGACTGTTCAATGTGCCATTTATCATTATTATGCCCTTTTCTCATAACTTCGTGAACCTAACTCGCATTTTCATGTCATCAGAGAGATAAACAAGGCATGGATATAATATAGGCATAATAGTAGACGGGAAACGAGTCAGAAATCATTTTTGGACAAGAGAGAGTACATTTAACCTGATTTTCATAGCAAAATTATCCTAAACATACATTTGATCACCAGCAAAAATTAACCTGACGATTTCCCATATCTTCGTGAGTCATTTTCGAAAAACAGAGTCTCATTCCAAATGTAGTCAAATGTAGTCAAATGACGTCATACAGGGGGTATTCCTAAAGGTCAAAGTCTCTACACTTATGACAGATGCATTTTCTGTGTAGTACTTTGAAACCATGAGCATTTCGTGTAAATAAATATTGTGTTGTAAAAGCAACTGATGAATTATGGGGAGAAAATTGGGTATTTGACAAAAATGGGATTTTTCATTTTTTTTTTAATTGTTTTTGACTTATTTCTTTGGCGCAGAGAGCTTCTCTAGAATGTTTACGTCTGTAAAGGTTTAACAGATGCCACAATAAAAGAGTGTGCGAAAAAATACTGATAGCTAACATAGATTCACGAAGATATGAGAATTCACGGAGTAGTAAGAATCAACGATATGTGGTGACTACGGACGCTTTTGCATCTAAGGCCAAGACAGTATTTTTATGATATTCTCACCCTTCTCCGGACAACTCTTTTTTATCAAGCCTGTTCAGATAGAATGTTCTCATGGAAGAAGAGATTTCATCATTTGCATGATCTTTTCTAGATTCACTTTGGTTAAAATCCTCTTCTCGTCCAGAAGTTGTTGCTTCCATATTAGTAGGAGTGTTTGTTTTGCTACGCGACTAGCGTAGGGTTTTTCCAGTTCGATTCGATATGACTAAAAGAGTCGATTCGACTTCTAACCGAACAAATTTTCAACAATCACGGTAAACAAAAATAAACGGAATCTAGTTTTCCTTCTTTAACAGTTTTTTTTTACTTTGTTTACCTTATTTACCTTGTGGAGGGATCTTCAATTAGACGTAAGCCTCTCTTATCCATCTGTACATGTAGAAATTCTTTCCCCTTCCAAAACACAACGGTGAAAATTTAAAAGGAATATTCTTCCAGTATTTATTTAAAAGTGATTTAAAACTATTTACATTTCTGGCTGAGACAATTTCAAACAGAAAACTGTTTCATGTATCCACAACTCTCTGTGAGAATGATTTCATTCTAATGTTTCACTCTAAGCTACATTGCTTTTTGAAAATTTTATATTCATGTCCTCTAGTTTTATTCCTGTTTATAGAAAATAGCCTCTGTCTGTCAACTTTATCAATTTTATACATAATTTTGAATGTTTCTATCATATCAGCCCTTCTCCTTCTATATTCCAGTGTTGGTAAACCTAGTTTCCGTAATCTTTCTGAACAGGTAAGGTCTTTGATACTCTTGACTAATTTAGAACTTTGCTTTTCGTTGTACTTTCTCAATTTTAAGGGCTTCTTTCTTAATATTTTATTCTTAATGTTTTATTTATAAAGGAATCTGACCTCTAAATGGTCTACTGAATATTTCTTAAATAATCTGCAACAAAGACGCGAGAGTTCAAATAATGAACATACCAAAAGGGCTGAAATCGGGGATCTCGATATGGATGGCTATTTTTTTTACAATATTTTTCCAAATCACCACAAGTTAGACTATTCAGATTTCTATAATCTCACCAAACTTAAAAAAAAAACAACATTCATCCCTGTATTGAGGAAGGCGATAGCTATCAAACGAACGGCAACTTTAGAAGAAAGGCAGATGTTTCAGTAACATTTTTTTCCCCGATGGTATTTTCTTAATAGGCTACAAAGTCTTTTAAGATAATTTTTAGTTTTGCACCAAAATTTCGCGAACGTTTGTTGGAATGTCTCATGAACTATACCATGTGTCGATTTTGTGGATCATCTTCAGATAAGTCCACTGACGTCATATTTGATCTCATGAGAAAAGAATAAGTTACCGACTTCAAAGCAAACAATCCATTATTTGAATGCTATGTCTGAACCTTCTTGCCGCGTTTAACCGTCCATCTTTTTTACAGCTACAGGTACAAGTATATTTTGAAGTGTTCATCAATATTCTAATTATCAACATAAAAGTCCAAAAAAGCCCCGTTAATACCAAGGAGCATAGTGTAATAAATAGTCTCATGATGAACATATAGAAAAGGAAGAAAGACAACTTATTCGTTATTCAATTAACACAGCTACCTTTAACTAGAGATAACTGTTGGGTATTCCCTACAATTTTATGTAGCCTATTAAGAACAGTAGGGATTCTTCGTTTTCTGACCGATATTGTCACGTATAGTTCTATCCCATCATTGTCACCAATATCAACTTGCTTAGTTGGAATCTATGCAGAAGAAGCAGACCTTAATTATACTACCAAACTTTATTTGAATATTAACCTAAAAAAACATAATCAAGACAGGGAAAGTGACTCATGTAGCCTACCTCAACAGGTTCCACGAGTTGGTCTATTTTTCTTTATCTGTTAAGGTATTACCATCCTAACGCTTCTAGTGCAACATGGAATAAAATATCTTATTAGTTGATAAATAAGGATTTATTCTGATATAATATTTTTGCACATTTCTGACCGACAAGATATTCCTTTGATGTCTATTTTGAAATTATTTGTTGATACTTTTGTTAGTTTCCTGAAAAGGGGGGGTAATTATTATCTCCCTTTCTAATGAGAATATAGTGGTTTTAGATTTATAAATGATAATTCTAAGAAGGAAAAAAAGGAAAAAGTGGCTCGGTTAAAGTAGTGCAATAATACTCCTTTTTAATAATGGCAAATTTTGTAGGATAATATTATAGTGGAAATAGCTGTTTTCCATTAGGAGGGTACTACCTCAAGACCGTATATCCGAGAGCGTACAAGATCTACATGTATAAACTCAGTGGACCACACAATATACCGGATATGATTTTGAAATCCTGCTCGGAAGCAGTAGCACCAACAGTAACACATCTAAGTATCAAGTCTGGTAAACTCCCGGAAGACTAGGAAATGCCCAAAATCATCATGAATTTCAACGAGGAAATAAACAATTTGAAGCTGCAAACTAAAGACCACTGTCATTAACAGAGTGCCCCGTGTAGAACATAGTCCCAGAATATTTATCGCCATATATTCTAACATCTCGCATAATGTTATATGCTCACCAACCAGCAACATGGATTTAGAAGTGGTCACTAATGTGAAAGTTGACCATGAACGATATAACATAAAGATCTATAAAAGAGTCGACATAGAAATTCTAGACCTTATGAAATCCTTTGTTTTTGTGCCCCACCGCACACTTTTTTTAGTGGAAAATATGGAAGGAAAGGAAATATCCTGCAATTCACTAACTCATTCTTAATGGAATGCAAACAGAATGATGGCAGAAGCCTCTTCCAAATGCACAGTAGACTCCGGGGTACCACAGGGAACAGTTGTGGGACCCTCTTGTTTCTACGTCAATCTGCCAAAAATATAATATCTCAGGTGCACCAGTTTGCCGCCAACCGCCCGTTTCTTACACGGTTATTTACATTCATTACGATCACATCGCATCAGAAAGGGACTTGAAATCATTAGAAGATTGGACTAAAAGTGGAGCATAGAATTCAAGGCTACGATATTCATGAGCAAAAGCCGGGGCAAAAATCAGCCCGTCTATATTTCTTAAATAACAATAGAGCTATATATTGGAACAAGTCAATCCATTCTTGAGAGCCTTAGTGAAATTTAAGATGGACGTCACACGATTACAAGAAACAGCATAGATTTCACTCGTGAAATCAATTTTGGACTATGCAAGTTTGAAACCATACATTGTGAGAAAAAACAAGATCAACAGTTACGAGAAGAAAAATTAAAACCCCAAATCAGCACAGATAACAACCAACAAAGTCCACACGTTACGCTCCTCGCCGGACAAGCTGTACGCATTAAGTTAGTATCTTTCATGGTGTCCGTGGAAAAAGTATGTTGTCAAGCCCAATAATCGTTTGATGGATCACCCAGAAAGCCTGAAGAACTGTACTGTTGTCACGACATTACTGTTCGAAGACAGCCGCAAATCATGAGTTGTCTGCGCATGTCATATTCGTCGAAGATTTGACCCGTCTGCTCACTCGTCACAACTCAGCCGATTCCGTACCTAAATCTAACCTCGTCTGTATAACGGTCGTTTCCATTTGTACTGCCAATCACGTGATCTTATACATGGCGGCGCCGCATTCGGCATACCTCGGGTGATGGGAACCATCATATCCCTCGGCTGTATCTGGTGGATTGATATGCACCAGATCGGTACATACCCGGAAATACGCCGGTTTACCGTTCTAAAAATTGTAAGGCTCCTCTTAAAAAACAAAACTTGAGTTTCAATTTTCTATCGAAATCTTTCTAACTATGTTTCAGTTGAGTTGACAAACAGTTCATTATTTAACATGGTTTATCAATTCTGATTGAAGTTTTCACCGACAGATAAACAGATGTGAATAACTCCATCGAGGTTGTTTATGTCGTTGCTAAACGACTGACAGTGGCGCGCTATGTATATAAGATCACGTGATTCGCATTTCAAGTGGAAACGACCGTTATACGGACGAGGTTAGATGTAGGTACGGAATCGGCCGAGTTGTAATGAGTGGGCGCCGCCGCTGTCAGTCGTTTAGCAACGACATAAACAACCTCAATGAGGTTCACGTCTATCTATCTGTCGGTGAAAACTTCAATCGCAATTAATAAACCACGTTAAAAAATGAATGTACGAACTAATTGTCAACTGAAATATAGTTAGAAAGATGTCAATAGAAAATTGAAACTCAAGTTTTCTTTTTTACAAGGAGCTTTACAATTTTCAGAACGGTAACCGGCGTATTTCCGGCGATAAAATGTACCGTGTAGGTGCATATCAAGCTACCAGATACAGCCGAGGGACTTGATAGCTCCCATCACCCGAGGTATGCCGAATGCCGTCTGCTATGACGCATCACTATCACTCATCACAACTCGGCCGATTCCGTACCTACTTCTAAACTCGTCCGTATAACGGTCGTTTCCATTTGAACTGCTAATCACGCGATCTTATTCATGGCGGCGCCACTGTCATTCGTTTAGCAACGACATAAACAACCTCGATGAAGTTATTTACACCTATCTATCTGTCGGTGAAAACGTTAATCGCAAATGAATGTTCGAACTGTTTGTCAACTGAAATATAGTTGGAAAGATTTCGATAGAAAATTGAAACCCAAGTTTTCTTTTTTAAGAGGAGCCTTTCAATTTTCAGAACGGTAAACCGGCGTATTTCCGGCGATGAAATGTACCGTTTGGGTGCATATCAATCCACCAGATCACCCGAGGTATGCCGAATGGCATCACTATCCTGTACAGGATAAATATTACTACGCGGTGCTTAAACAAAAATACTCTGCCACTGAAAAGAAGCAAGAGAAAAATGGCTATGAACAATAGGTATGTGGATACATCAAGCCTATTTATTGCTCAGAATTTCCAAGAAATATGATAATTTTACACGGAAAAAACGGATTTAAAAAAAAACCACTGTTTACTGCAAATCTTTGCATACCGTTTCTAAATATAGACATGGGGAACACCGGGATTTTGGTAACAGTCTTTGACAACAAAAATACGTTCCCAACATGCTGGACTAATACCGGGGCTGTTTCTCAAGCTTATAGGGGCTGTGTTTATAAAAGACTTGAGCCTAGGTTACATGCTAGCTAACCATGTCTAGATGAAACGTACCAGGTAGCGTTTTATTGAGTAAACGTTTATTTTGAAGTTCGAAGTAATGGTTGCCGTTTTGCAAAAGTGGTTCGGGTCTGTACCCAGAATGCCCAAATCAGATAGGTTTGTATTTGAAAAATGCCCTGTAGCGGAAGATTATGGCCGCAAATCATCAGCAGTCATTTATCTTATTTCTTATTCAGTTTACCGCTACCCGTCTACGTGTCCTGTTTACAAGAGCTTTGTTGCAAGTCTCTGGTTGTCTAATTTTTCCGACAAGAAAAGTTTTGGTTTTTTTTAACAAATTATAAAAGGTCCAACTATACAAGCATTATTTCAAGCTTGTGATCCTTGGGGTGGGGCTAGTTTTGATCCCCGGAGTATAATTTGAATAATCTTGGTACAGGCAGATGACAGCACATACAGACTATACACTATAGCTAGTAACAGCTCTGTCTCTTACGTTTAGAAACAAGAAGATTTTTTAGAGTTTTCACTTTATAAGCCCACGTTTAACTTGTGGCCCACAGGGCTGGGCCCAACTTTGACTCAGGGCTTTAATTTGAACATTGTTGATAGAGATTCATTAGATGAAGCTACATGCCAAATTTTGTAGCCTAAGGTCTTCTTGCTATGTACAAGTTCGGACTTTAGTTTTCTCTATACATGCCTATGTAAAATTTTATGACCCCCCTGGTCGGGGTCAGTTTCAACCCCAGGCTATAATTTGGACAATCTTGGTAGAAGTTCACTAGATAAAGCTACATGCAAAATTTGGTAGCCCTAACCTTTATGGTCAAACACAAGAAGATTTTTCAAGTTTTCACCATGTTAGCCCATGTGAAACAAGTGCCCCCTGCGGCATGGCCAATTTTTAACCCGGGGCTGTAAGTTTAAGAATTTTGGTAGAGGTCTATCAGATGAAGCTACATGCTTAATTTGGTAGCAATATGCCTTATGGTGTCGGACTAGAAGATCTTTAAAGCTTTTCAGTATTCACTAGTTTTGTATCCATGGCAACCAGAATATACAATTTAACAAATTGCTGATATTTGCTTTGAAAGATATTTTATATCGTACTTTTCTAAAAATGAATGACGCTATACAAATTAATGAATATGCGTGCGCATGCAAAATCTATGTAATATTGTGTAAACCCATGTAACCTCTAGTGGAATATAACCTGTACCCACTTGTCAGCAAGGCTGAAACCTTATTTAGACAACAGGAAATGTATTCAGCATCACTTTTTAACAACGTTGGAGTTTTGAGAATTCAAAAACCAGCTTTTTCATAGGCAGTGTTTGCTTTTTTACCTAACACTTCCACTCTATACAAACGACAAAATTTTAGACATGCCCAAATTGAAAGCATTTGCAGAGGACAAACTAATTGTGATCCAAAATATAAGATACATCTTTGAAATGGCTGAAAACATTTCGGAAAAAGTAGCTTGTTACCAGAATTTTCTCTTTTACTCACAAAGTTTTCAAAAGGTCATTTCCACAAGGTCGTTTAAACTCGGGATTATGTGGCAAAGAGTTAACAAACAAACCAGCATTTTCTCCTTCTCCCACAATATGCTCCACCCTTTCAAAGACATATCTGAGAATTTCACCAACATTTAATTCAATATCAACCGATGATAGGCTTTTCTTTAGACCAGTCTCAAAATTTGTTGTTTGGTAAACAGTTAATCCGATTTCAGCGCAATTAGCCCCTATCTCAACATTTTCACAAAATAGAGATCAGCAAAGGTAATAAGCAGAACAGAACAGAACAAAACAGAACAGAACTTTATTTCCAATTGACATAAACTATGTTCATCGTCATTACAAAACTTAAACAAAAATATAAAAATAGCATATACATACATGTTACATATCAATACCGAATAAACAAAATATTTGTGGAAATCACGCTTTTTTTTTTTTGCAATAATATAATTTTGTAATTATGATCAGCCTATATAGATCAAGACCAGCACACAACTTAGTGTATGTTCATCTTGATTTATGTACCGAGAAAGTGTCATCAAAACTGATTACTGTATACGGCACTGGTCCTTCATTATTAACGCTAATTTTAGACCTATCTCGGAAAAGGGCATAATATGGGAGAATATTCGCTGTTGTTATTTTCGGCATAGGTAAATGGGTCGTCTTTCGGCCTACTTCTTGGTAATGATATATTCGACTGAATAAATAGAAATTTGCGATTGGTCAAAAAGTGGACATGGTTATTCTGAGGGCACATGCAAGCTAATTCGCAGGCTTATCGCCGATTTTCTCTTTTTTCAAAACACATTTTCTTGTTATAAATTCGACGAGTATATAAATAGATAAACGTGGTTATCTATGTAATGTATAGATAACGTTAGTTATGTAGGCTATAAAGATTTAAAATACTAAATAGAAGAGGAAAACTGTGGAAAAAGAAAATCAGATAACTGGCTATGGAATTTGAAATGAACATTGGATTTAGAATAGTAAGTAAAAACGACTCGTAGAAATAGGTAAACGTTTTTATTTTTAAAGAGAAAAATAGATCAAAACAATCATACCGGTTTGTAGATTCGAAGTTTGAGAAAGCGGCTACTGTTGCTCGTCGTCCTCCCATTCCATTCCTCTTGAACTGGACCCGTCTTTTTAGGGGTATCTCCATCCCTGTCAATTTAACCCTTCCGTTAAAGATGTTCCAATCAAATGCTGGATTGTAAACTTGTTTCCCTTGTAAATGGAGTAAGTGGTTAACTCAGTGTAGGACTGGAAGTAAGCGTTTTATGTGACTTGGGATTCCGTAAAATGACGGTCTTTCACTTGGGTGTTAAAGAATGTGTTCACACGATTAAAGGCCCAGTAGAGGCCAAAATATCAAAACAGGCGCCATAATGCATTCAAATTTAAATCATACCATTTAAAAGTATGGAAAATATTGTGAAGGTGAGTCTGTTATTGTGTGGTCGGGCCATGTGTTAGTCGCTGGCAGAAAAAAGAATTTTAAAATCCGGGGCAAAAAGTAAACAGAAGACAAAGCTACCTGGCAGGTTTTAACCTAGTTTTGAAATTAATTTCTCTGTCAGCGACTAACACTTGGACCAAGCGTACAATGACAGATTGTCATCTTCACGATAATTTCCCTATTTTGAAATGGTATGATATAGATTTAAATGCATTTAAACACCTGCTTTCTTTACGTTGGGGCTTTATTGTTACTTTAAGTCAAGCGGGTGCTTTCTCATTCAATTTGATAGTTATTGCAAAATATTCATATGGCTCCAATTGTCTGCTTGTTATGTTTAGACCATATCAGAAACACGTATGTGCGCTGTAAACGAAGGATAAGGAATATTGCAGTCGACTTTGTTACCAAACTTTGACATGTGTTAAAAAAATATGAATAAAGAAACTGTTTATACATTTTCCGTTGAGAAAACAGGTTTGTAACGCGGAGTAATCGAGTAAAAACTTGCATTGTTTTAGAAAAAAATCATCTGGTTTTCTGGCACGGTCAAATGATCAAGGCATCCCCACAGCTCTAAGGAAGGCTCACAGGGCATATATATGTGTTTCTGATATGTCTGTACATAACAAACAAATAACTAGATATGAATGTTTTATAATAATTATCATGATGAATAATGATGAATAGCGTTTTAAGGCCCGTCGACAACTTAGGTCATATTGGGCGCACTTACTTAGTAAACAATAATGCGAGGCAAAATAACATACATGTGCAACAACATAAGACAAACATGATAAATGAGGAATGGACGAAACACAAAATGATGCCCCTTTTGTCGCCTTTTACGACATGCATGCTGTCACTTTTGTTCCGCCAGATGAAATGGCAGATGTGACGATCGCGGGACTGCAGTGGTTTATTCTTATACCCCCGATTAAACCACACGGGGTCCCACAGGCCAATTGATTCCCATTCCAAACCCTATTTACATCGAGAAAAAAATACAGGATTTGGAATAAGAACTACCCAGCCTGCTGCAATGCTACGAATTACGAGGAAAGCAGCCGTTTGTCTCTAATTTTAGTCGCCTTCTACGACATGCCATATAGAAAGGCCGAGGTCCTATTCTATAAATTAAAAAAACCCGGGACCCCACGGGGACTTACCGTGTGAACACAATTTTTAACACCAAGTGTTATATCGTCACTGTACAGAATCCCAAGTCACATACAATGCATACTTCAGGTCCTACACTTTGAATAATGGATCTACAAAGTTACTGATGTGAGCCTGATCAGCTACATGTATTAACCTTAAGGCTGCTGAGCGTGACTCAACGACCTTTTACGCACAGTGTAGATCAAAATCAGACTCCACAGAACGTGCAGTCTGATCTTGGATATACGTTGTCCGATATTGAGATACTTTTCCCTAAAAGTTAACTTTGAAAAAACAATGTTTGGGTTTTATTTTCATCGGTTTGAAAGTTTCATTTATCTTATTTAGCTGGTTAAGGGCTAAGAATAATATTTCACTGCATTTGTTTGAGCGATGATTTATTCATTTGTTTGAGTGATTGTTTGCCTATGCAGCATAAGAATATTTTCAAGTAATACCTGCTGTGCGCGTTATCCCTTTGCTAAACAATCCCAAATGTTAACAACCCTGGAACAGACAGCTTTTGAAAACATTGTCGTAATGACAATAAGCAATCATCGAAAAGAAATTGCCCAAGCTTGGGAATTGATCCTTGTGAAGTACGATGGGACCAAAGTAAAAAAAACTTATGGTTCGTACTATAGGCCCAATAGCAGCCAAAATAGGAATGCAGGCGTTAACCCTTAGGCTGCTAAGCGCGACTCACTTACCATTTTCGGACATTGTAGATCAAGATCAGACTGCACACAACGTGCAGTCTGATCTTGGATCTACACTGTCCGATGAGGAGATATCATTCCCCAAAACATAACTTTGAAATAGCAATATTTGGGTTTTTACTATCGAATTGAAAATTTCTTTTTAGTTATTTAGCAAGATATGGGTTAACATACATTTAATTTTAAATCATACCATTTAAAAGTATGGAAAATATGGTGGAGATGACAATCTGTTATTTTGGTTGGTCCAAGTGATAGTCGCTGGCAGATAAATGAATTTTAAAATCAGGCAAAGAATAAAAAAGTTAAAGCGACCTGGCAACTTTTTACCTAGTTTTAAAATTTATTTATCTGCCAGCGACTACCGTAATACTTGGGTCGATCGTAAAATAACAGGTTGTAATCTTTACAGTGATCCTTTTAGTTTTAAATGGTATGATTTAAATATATATGCATTTTAATACCTGCTTTGTTCACTTTTTTTTCTAATTAAAAGTAATACAATTTCTGATTGGCTAATTGGCTAAACCAAATGACATAACCAATCAGACATTGCATTACTTTTAAAGGGGCCAAACTCATTTTTCCCCCATTTGGTGTCGAAAGTTGGTATTTGGAAGGAAAAAAAAGGACGTGTCTGTTTACCCTTAGATGGGGAAAACAAATCGAAATAATGTTGGAAAAAAATGCATCGGGTGGGACTCGGGCCGACGACCTTCATAGTAAGCGTCAGTGACGCTACCTACTGAGCTAACGAGCCAAGTAGAGCCTATATGCGTTTCAAATGTATTTTAGCCATGCTCTGTGAATAGGGGGCTTAATGCAATTGCGAAAATTCGACCCAGGTCAGCCTGTGCGGTCAGCGTAGCCTGACCTGGGCCAAAGCTTTTCGCTATTGATCAATTTCCTGCATATCAAAGGACCAGTCTACCTCATGATTTAGTTGGTTGTTAGACAACATTCATTTTTATGGATCTATAGATAAGGTCTACGGCCCCTAACTCTCATTTTAAAAGACGGAAGCTGCAGAGATTGGCCGAATAGCCTTTACGAAAACGTCGATGATACACGATATCTACCGATGAGTTAGTGAGTCTACGGTCCCTAACTCTCGTATCAAAAGACAAAAAGCTGCTGAGATTGGCCGAATAGCCTGTACGCAAGCGTTGATGTTAACCGATGAGTTAGGGGCCGTAGACCATAAGTGATAACTTGCTTGGCATAATACATCACGGAGATGCATTATTAAGCCCCCTTTTGCCAGAGTTATGCAATGACGACTAGACCATTACTTGCAGTATATGAAATTTTTCGGTAAAGATTTTACAAAAGTCGCGGTATCGTCCATAGGGGTCCGTAGTTTGATTCCTGGCACCCATAGACTATATATTATAAACAAGGGATTTAACTGTATGCAGTCCGTTACTCGCCCCCGGTTACAAAAAACAACGTATCTTTTCTACCCCATCAGTTATTCTCCTATTTTTTTCTACAGCTGAGAGCTAAAACATTTTTCTACCAGAAAAACACAACTGTTTGTCAGTGGCTAATGCAGTCTGGCTGATACATTCGCTCGAACTTGTAAACTCGCTCAAAAATCTTCGCCATTGACATCCGTTTTCAAGATACAAAATGCACTTTAGATCCAATGAAACGCAGCATTAGCGGCACCCACCCTTTAAACATGTTTAAAAATACTACTGACCTATAGTCTTTATCTTCAATAACGACAAAACGCCTCAGAATTCGTTGAATTTGTGATCCACGTTCTTATTTCGAACAGCTGCAGCCATCTTCTGTCATGTGACATTGTTTGGAACGAGAAATTTCATCGGTTGATATATACTAACAGTCGTGAATTCAACCAATGAAATTTCGTACAGCTGCTCACACCTTTTTGTCACGTGACAGTACGGTGACACTGTTTGGAACGAGAAATTTCATTGGTTTATATGCGCGAACGTCAGTATCGAATGTACGAACCCGTGTCAATGGCGAAGATTTTTGAGTTTTACAAGTTCGAGCGAATGCATCAGCCAGACTGCATTAGCCACTGACAAACAGTTGTGTTTTTCTGGTAGAAAAAGGTTTTAGCTCTCAGCTGCAGAAAAAATTAGGAGAATAACTGATGGGGTAGAAAAGATACGATGTTTTTTTGTAACCGGGGGCGAGTAACGGGCTGCATACAGTTAAATCCCTTGTTTTAGTCTATGGGTGACAGGAGTCAAACTACGGACCCCTATGGTATCGTCCCCAGGGACATACAAGCTACTTGCTCCCTTCTTTTTGATCTACAGACGGCATTTCTGATGGAGTGAACATTTCTATTTATATACAGAACTAATACGATTAATAGGCGTACAGAGATATGGTTTGGAAAGTCGTCCATATATTATTCAAGAATGGCTGTATTAACATAAAATATGATAACTTAACCTTTATGTCGTTCAGTGCCAAATATACAGGTTTGTCGCCTTTTAACGGCTGAAGATACAATTCCACAGAAAATCAGAGAGGTTTTTATATTATAGGCTTGACCAAACAAGCAGATGGTATAGATTCAAGATCGGACTGCACGTTCTGTGCAGTCTGATCTTGATCTAGCCCGTCCGCTAAAGCCCCTATTTTCGTCTATGGCGCTAATCAAAAGGGTTAATTCTCTATAGGTTCATAAGTGTACACATATTTATCTAACTCTTTCAGCGCAAAATATAGAAACTCCATCTCTGATATTTGAAAATACTATCTACTGTCGACTGAAACTCGGAAAAATGTTTATTTTACAGGCTTCACTCATCATTCGTATGTAGTATAGACCCAGCATCAGTTGCACGTGACTTTCGACTCATTACCCCATCAAACAACTTTGGTAAATTCACACCAAAAACAAAATCACCAAAATCCGGAGCATATCAAATGCAGGGACCAACCAATGAATGCGACTCCCGGAAAACAATGCTATTCCATAAGCTGAGACTTACAAAAGGCTATGCCAACCAAAAGCATATGCTTACCAAAAGCAGAGATATACCAATTGCTGCTGAGACCTACAAAAGTCCATGATCAAGTAAGAGAAACAGGCCTACCAAAAGTAGAGCCCTACTAACGAATGCAGAGACTTTCTTAAGGCCTGGACCAAACAAAAGCAGAGGCCTACCAAGAGCAGATCTATACCTACGAGGCCAAACAAAATCAGAGGCCTACAAAAAGCAGAGACCTACCCCTATTAACCCAATCTTTCTTAACGACGTGTATCACAAATTTTTCTAACGGAGATTTTTTTTTAAACTTTGCACATACAAAGCTCATCATGTCTCTAGAAGACTACCGTAAAAAAATACAGGTAACCGTGCTCGTTTCTGAGAAATTTACCTTTGAAAAAGGTATATAGAGTTCCAAAATTCAGCTTATTCTTAAATAGCCATTTAAACAGGAAAATTAGCGGAAGAATATACAAATATACATCATTTTAATGAAAATTAATTTAGTTATGAACAAAAATATATAAAAGTCTGGTTTTGAGCATGGTAAATGTACAAATATGCATGTTATATATATAGACCATTAAAATAAAAAGGAAGATAATTTGACCGAATTAAGGGTTACTCTTTAATAAATAGATCTACATGTATATTTTCTAACGGACAGATTTTTCTTAAAACTTCCACACTTACAGTATTTATAATTATAAACAATAAGAAAAAAAAATAGAAATGGTACCTATCCGTGCTTATTTGGTCAGAAAACAGCGATAAAGGTCACTGTGGAAGTTTTTTTTTTTCAAGGAAAAAATAAGATAAAAGCTCAGCAGAGACAATGGAAAAAGGAGAAATTGCTCACAAGAAGCAATTTCTCCTTTTCCGATAATAATTTTGAAAGTGGAAACAGCTATACTTCTACAGCTTTAAATTTCCTGCTTTTGTTTTCTTGTTTGGCGTGTAACGCCACGTCAACACTACTTTAAATATTAACGGTGACCGTTCACAGATCCATTTCTTTCTCTTTACTACTACTACCCGAAGGAAGTGCTACTTGTTTCAGTGCACCAATAGTATTAACATATGTGGGAAAAATACGTAGGTGCACTTGTCATTCACTATCTATGACAAAAACACAAGCACAGTATTGATTCGCGCGAGCATTTGCGATATACGTCGTTATGAACATTCTTTGATGGTTTAGCCAATCAGAAGTTGTGTTACTTTCAAATTTAAAGCATTCAGGCAAATAAGACTTAGAACGCTCTTAAGAATGGTCTGAGAATCCAGGAGCCGAAGCTCAGCAAAATCAGAGGCCTACCAAAAGCAGATACCTAACAAAGCTCGAGACAAACCAAATCAAGGTTTACCAAAAACAGAGATCTCTCAGAAGCTAAGACCAACAAAAGCAGGGACTTACCAAAGATCAAGACCAATAAAAGCATTTGCTTACCAGAAGCTTAAATCAACAAAAATAGAGACTTACCAAAAACCTAGACCAAACAGAGGCAGAGGCCTATCAAAAACAGAGACCTATCAGAAGCTGAGACCAACAAAAGTAGACTTACTATAGAAACCTAGAGCGAACAACAGCAGAGACTTACCAAAATCATAGAGCAAACAAAAGCAGAGACTTTCTACAATGCTAGAGCAAACAATGGCAGAGACTTTCAAAATGCCTGGAGCAAATAAAAGTAGAGACGTTTCAAAAGTCTGGAGCAAACAAAAGCAGAAACTTTCCACATGCCTGGAGCAAACAACAGCAGAAACTTTCCATATGCCTGGAGCAAACAAAAGCACAGACTTTCCACATGCCTGGAACAAACAGAAGCAGAAATTTTCCACATGCCTGGAGCAAACAAAAGCAGAGACTTTCCAAAAGCCTGGAGCAAATAAAAGCAGAGACTTTCCACATACCTAGAGTAAATAAAAGCAGAGACTTTCCACATACCTGGAGTAAATAAAAGCAGAGACTTTCCACATACCTGGAGTAAACAAAAGCAGAGACTTTCCACATACCTGGAGTAAACAAAAGCTGAGACTTTGTAAAAGCCTGGAGCTAACAATAGCAGAGACTTACTATAAAAACTAAGAGCGAATGATAGCAGAGACTTACCGAAATCATAGAGCAAACACATTAGCAGACACTTTCCAGAATCCTAGAGCTAACAATGGCAGAGACTTTCACAATGCCTGAAGCAAATAAAAGCAGAGACTTTTTAAAAGTATGGAGCAAACAAAAGCAGAGACTTTACAAAAGACTGGAGCAAACAAAAGCAGAAACTTTCCACATGCCTGGAGCAAACAAAAGCAGAGACTTTCCACATGCCTGGAGCAAACAAAAGCAGAGACTTTCCACATGCCTGGAGCAAACAAAAGCAGAGACTTTCCACATGCCTGGAGCAAACAAAAGCAGAGACTTTCCACATGCCTGGAGCAAACAAAAGCAGAGACTTTCCACATGCCTGGAGCAAACAACAGCAGAGACTTTCCACATGCCTGGAGCAAACAAAAGCAGAGACTTTCCACATGCCTGGAGCAAACAAAAGCAGAGACTTTCCACATACCCGGAGCAAACAAAAGCAGAGACTTTCCAAAAGCTGGGAGTAAACTAAAGCAGAGACTTGCCAAATGCGTACCAAAAGCTGTAGGGCGACAAAAACCGAGGCCTTTCAAAATACAGAAACTTGAAAAAAAGCATAGGCCAAGAAAGATAGATTTTCTAAAAGCAGGGGGCTACAAAAGACTCCTAAAAGCAGAGAATACCAAAAGCAAAGACATTCCAAAGGCACAGGCTTACCAGGGAACTATCAATAGCAAAAGACCACGATCAGCACAGACCCATCGAAAGCAGATGCTTTCTGAAAGGACTACTTGTAGCTTACCGAAGTCGGAGGGATTACAAAAAGGTAGGAGCCAGCAAAAGACAAGGATTAGCCAAACGAAGGGCCTGCCAAAAGTTCCACAGAATTACTTCTTCTTTAGGAAGATACACAGGGTCATCGTTAACACTTAATTGAATGAAGTTTACTTAGAATATCTTTTAATTACATTTAGGGTGATAACAGGTGGACAATGTAAATCAAAACTCAAACGCATGGAACGTATTGTCTGGTCTTAGATGAACTCTATTTGATAAACTAGGACTGACTGCCAAACCAGTTTTATTTGTGTCCGAGTCTCTGAACAGTCTGAGCAGGTTGAAATGATATTTCTTTTGCACTAACTCTTGTGAAATTGACATATTTAGATACTTATATGAAATATACTTTAGAATTATGGCTTGGTCTTACAGAAAACTTGAGATTGGGACATCCTGAAGCTTGTGTTAAACAAAAAAACATAGTCTGATGCACTTTCGTAGTCGGATAGTATTTGACCTTTTGTCGTGAGATACGATGAATATTGAAATGGCCACGTTTGATAACGTAACAAAGTCTGGCCCAGAAACACTGTCTATCAACTGATCCAAAACAAGAGAGTTAGATAGCTGTGTCATAAACAAACTTTGAAGATCTGCCTGAACAGACAAAAGTTAGCATGCAAGCTGTAAAATAAATGAAAATATAAATTTGCGAACGAACAGGCAACTACACAGGAAAGTAGGACAGTTCCACGTAACACACTTGATAAACTATCTTTGACAGATAAGTAGACGTACAGCCTGAAAGATGTGTAATAACTGAGTCGAAACTTTTTGCTTTTGTTAAATTTTATGCATGTCAAAAGACCAGTGTACTAAATGATTCAGTCGGTTGCTATACAAGATAGATTTTATGGATCCATAATCATATGATGACTTGTTCGGTTTCATACATCACGGAAATCCATTTAAACCCCCTTTTGCCAGAGCATGGCTCCTATGTATTTGTTGAGGGCAAGTAAAGGTACAGGGATAGAAAAAGCAAAAGAAAAACAACTTACCATATAGTCCACATGACTTGTACAAGTCAATAAGATAACCCAAAGTTATTTTTAAATAGCTATTTATTTACGATCAGTTACCATGAAAACCTACAAGTCCTTCACACCAATTTACGCTGTTTTATACATATTCTTACTACATACCGTGAAATTTGTATGTATTAAACAGTTTATCTATCCGAGCTCATTTCCTTCTTAAACAAGTTCACCGCAGACTACTTTATCAACATTCTTGTAAAGAAATTATCTGTTTGTTTGTTTGTATTGGAGTTCAACGCCGTTTTAACAGCTTAGATAATATCACGGCAGACAGTGCACCTACGCATGTATTTCCTGGTTTTTTACACCAGTACTGACAAAACTTTCTTTCTAAGCCATTGACTACTTTTCTCACAGGCATCAGAGGTGAGAGGCGAAAAATCACAGGAACGAAAGTATGCCTCAACCGGGTATCGAACCCGCAACTACCAGGGTACGAGTCAGATACGCTAGTCACTGTGCTACCCGGGCGGGCAAAATATTTATCATTTACACGAAATGACTTTAAGCCTTTATCATACATTCTCGACTTATGACGACCCTGGGGGAAGAAGGCTTATGAAAACATTGTGGAAAAAGGAGAAGATGCTGGTAACCAGCATTTTCTCCTCTTCCCACGATGTTTTCTAACCTATCGAAGACAAATTTTATCATTTTATCATTTCGGCAACTATTAATTTATCTTCAGACCACCTCCCCCACTGCTTAACCCATACGTCCACAAGAACAAAAAAAACAGCACTGGTATTTAGTATTTTTAGTATTTATAGAAGATCGGCCACTTTCATTCCCCTATTGTATGCAGTTATTACAGACAAGAACCGTTTCTGTACAGCTTATGGTAGGCCTATTTGTATCAATGCTCGGCGGCGCAAAATAACAAAATTCTCCTGGCACAGTATACGCCAATTACATACTGTCGTACCATTATATTTCTTCAACTATCAATTGTTAATCCATGGAATGATAGTCCTATAATTTCAGTGCTTATGGGTACAGTTTAGATCAATATCATGCTGCTCTGAACGTATAGTGTGATTTTCTGTTTTTTTTTTTAAGCTTATTTAATTTTCGTACAAAAGTAAAGTTACATCATGTGAGTGAAAAGGTTAAAAACGAAAGTGTTGAAGCCTATACATTTCTGCCCGGCCGGGTAGCTCAGTGGTTAGCGTATATCACTCGTGATCCGGTGGTTGTGGGTTCGATACCCGGTTGCGGTGAACTTTCTTTCCGGCGATTTTTCGCCTCTCACCTCTAATGCATGTAAGAAAAGTAGTTAGTAGCTTTGGAAAGACAGTTGTGTCAGTACTAGTGTAAGAAAGCCAGGAAACACATGGGTGCGTCACTGACCGCCATGATATGACCGAAGCTGTTAAAATGGCGTTAAACTCCAATACAGAGCTTATTTACAGAGCATTGCCTTCTGAATTTCATCCGTAGGAAGTCGGAGTACTACAGAACTTAACTCCAGATAAAAGTGAAAAGTATTTACTTAATAAACAAATGGGCGACGCTCTTGGAAAAGCGGGTTTAATGCATCTCTATAATACATTTTACCAAGGAAGTCAGCATATAATTATGGATCCATAAAATTCATGTTGTCTAACAACCGACTAAATCATGAGGTAGAACGGTTTTTGGACACGCAGAAAATTTACAAATAGCAAAAAAAAAAAGAAAAAAAAGTGTCGACCCTGTCGAACCTTTTGGCAGACGCATTAAAGCCCCATTTTCACAAAGCATATCCCAAGTATAAAAGAAAGAAAAGACTTGACAAATTATATATGGCCTGCAACACGCAAAAAGGGGCATTCGGACATTTGCGTAAAGTGTCGTCTCGGATCAGCCTGCGCAGTCCGCGCAGGCTAATCCGAAACGACACTTTCCGTTTTTATGTAATTTTCTGTTTTGCGCATGTCTACTGAAGGACAAAGTCCAATGTAGTCGTAAAGTGCCGTCTCTGATTAGCCTGCGCAGGCTGATCCGAGACGACACTTTACGCAAATGTCCGAATGCCCCTTTTCGCGTGTTGCAGGCCATATACTAACCCTCTAGGCGCTAAAAAAGTGGAAGAGTTGTAACAAGTTGGTTAAGATAACATTCTTGTTTAGAGGATTTTGGTCAAATTAAACACAAATGTAAGACAGCATAAATCCAAGATCATAGCACAAAATTCCTGACCTGGTTAAAGTAAAAAGAATCCTTTAAACCGTACACATTATAAATCGAATCTACCACTGTACATAGTGCTGCATGGTCATAATCATGAACTGAAGTGACGATCAGTTTGTCTTCCGGGTGTGGAAGATCACTGCCACCTAGGAGGATAGTCTTCAGGCTGATAATAGATATTTTACTCATAGACTGGTGTTTGAATAAAATTTGGGGTATAACAAACAAAAAAATATGAGCCATATATGAGGGGTTTAATACATCTGCAAAAGGCACCGACCCATGTCGGTCTGCGCAGTCCCCGCAGGCTGCCATGAGCTGATACGTTTTGCTAATTTGCTAGTTAATTTTCTACATGTCCAGGGACCATTGTACCACATGATTCAGTTGGTTGTTATACAAAACGGGTGTTAATTATGGATCCATAACGGTAAGATGAATCGTTTGGTATCATGCCCCATGGATGAAGCCCCCTTTTGCTACGAGCATAACTCGTATGTTAACTTGTTTCAATTTCTCAACATCGGCATTGTGCTGATATGCAAGTCTGATCTTTGATACACACAGGCCGGTTTTACATTAACTATTGTGACCAATGCAGTCCGGAAAATGTCCTGTTCCACTCTAATTCTTCTGCTTGAAAATGTGTCTTTTTTTTTCCATATGGTAAAAGGTTATGATTTACTTCATTTCAGTTTGCTGGGGGGAAAAAAAGGAGCCGATTGAAAAGTTCTTGGTTCATTTCTTGTTGCCGCAATAGTATTTGCCCGTTAAATTGACATATCCTACGTACTTCCGCTTGGTCATCGTCTACACTTCCGGTTGATTGCCGAAATGATAGGAGACCAGGGCAAGGCTTTAAACGAAAGAGAGCGTCTGCAGGCTTATCGTAATTTCGTGACCTTCACAGATCTACGCGTATATCTATCTACACATTATCTCCCGCTAGATGGCATTCTACAAATACACATCCATCTAATTTGGGCATTCTGGGTGCAGAACTGGACTACCTTTTTTTAAAACAACAACCGTTACTTTGAATTTTAAATGAAATAAACGTTTACTCAATAAAACGCTACCTTGTGCGATTCATTCAGCTATGATCGGCTAGGATGTAACCTTTGCATCGGCCATTTATTAAAACAGCCCCTTCATGCTTGGGTATTAAGCTAATAGCTTCGGTATAAGCCCTACTTTTCCCAGGCATACGGGGATGGGTGATGCGTTATAGCACACAGGTCGAATCGTCGAAGAATATGACATGCGCAGACAACGATATCCATGTAATGACACATTAGTCGGCGTAGTTGTTACGAAGTTTTACTACACGGCATGTTAGCCTACAAGCTCAAGAGGCTGTACATGTTTCTCAGGCAATGCGAGCTGCACTTCCGGCTTGTGTATCTTTAACTCTTTACCTGACAAAAGAAATTCAGACTCGTCCAAAATTATTAATCCATTTTCAGACGACAGATGAATTGTGGCTCAAATGATTGAAGGCATCTTGGCTGGCTAGAAAAACGTCGTGGAAGAGTAAAAAATGCTAGTTAACGGCACTTTCTCTTTTCTCGTTGGCAATGTTTACAAAATCATTTTCCTTGCGCCATTTAAACTCGGGGTTGTGCAGTAAAGTGTCAGTGCCTAGTTAACTTTTTACCCAAAGGCAAAAGTGTGGCCTGGACCAGATTGGAAGCATTCAGTGACGACAACTTAAATGTTGCTAGAATTATGATTTCTGCCTTTGATAGGGTAGAAAATATTGCGGGAAAAGAAGAAAATGCTGGTCACCAGCATTTTCTTCTTTTCCCACAATGTTTTTAAAGACCTTCTCTTTCAAAAACGTTAAAAGTCGGGAATGTGTGGTAAAGGCTTTAAAAGCGAACTATGATCGCCTGTACATAAACGTTTCGTAAATTTGTGACCTTCACAACAATATACACGAAATGGCACAAACCGAAGCACACTTGTTTTGACTGATACTGCATGATAAATGTTATTTGTGGAAACCCTTGTCTCTAATCGTATCAACACATAAACTATTTTTATTAGTTCTTTATTTGTTTTTCACAAATTTAAAACTTTTGAATGGCCTGGGTCTATTTATAGGGATAACGAATCACTTTTAAAAGCGCGCGGAAAACAGTCCACAATGTTTTCAGTCTCTATAAAACGCCACGGAGTAGAGATTGAAATTTCTGTGAAATGGGTTAACTCTCGCCGAACTAACCCTACAGTTATTTTTAGTCTAGAAATTAAAGCAAAACAATTGCAATATCAGGGTTGCTTCTGTCAAGAATGTCTCAGAAAAGCGGACAGTGTGGATCAAAGATCAGACTGCACGTTTTGTGCAGTCTGATCTTGATCTACATTGGCCGCAAAGGTAACTATTGTTGTGAAAGGCAATTTCGGGGTTTAAAAAAAAAAACCAGCCCATATGATTGACAGACGACATCGCATGTGGCAGATAACATTATGTCTCTAACGACAAGCATCTTCTTGTTTGTTTAACTCCTGCAGTGTCAAATTAAATAACATGAGTGGCACTATGGCAAAAATGGGTTATTGTATCTCCGTGGTACATTTTACAAAGTAATTAATCTCATAATTATGGATCCGTAAAAATCCATTTTGTCTAATTAGCGAACTGAATCATTAGGTAAATTGATTCTTGGACATGCAGAAAATTTACCCAAAGCAAAATGCGCGGACTGCGCAGGCTGACCTGGGTCAATACTTTTGGAAGATGCATTAAACCCCCTTATCAAGGAAAATAGCTACGAGAATTTATTTAAATAGACTTTTTTAGCCAGGAAAAAAGAAGCAAACACTGTAATTTCATTTTTTTTTTAGAGAAAGAAAGGGGAAAAAATCATAGAACAGTAGAAAGTGTAGACACTGTAAAGTTTGATCTTGATCTACAATGTTTGTAAAGGGCAGCCTGGTCTTCATCCTGATCTGCAAAAACAAATAAAGTTGTGCTAAGTGCTCTTACGGTTAACTATCAGGCATCTGTCCCGTGTTTAACGACCTTAACAAAGAAGGCTTTTGAAAATGAGTCATACTCTGTGAAAAGGGGGTTAAATGCATCGGCAAACAAGTATCGACTCATGTCAGCCAGCGCCATCCGAGCAGGCTGACATGAAGCGAAACGTTTTTGCAAATTTTCTGCATAACTAAGGACTATTATACCTCATGATTTAGTCGCTTTTTAGAACAAAACGGATTTTATTATTATGGATCCATAATTACTTGCTTGGTATAATACATCAGCGAGATGCATTAAATCCCCTGTTGCCAGAGCGCTGTTCAAACATTTTTGTAATGTAACCTTTTTCCACTATGTTTCCCATCCCAAGATAAATCCCGTCATACGGACCACATTTCAATTGTTGCCTGCAAATTTTATCCACATAGACAGGTCTAGAACTTTCTTGCCCTTTATCACACAATTCCGACTGTTAAAGACTTTAGGAAAGGAGACTTGTGATTACCAGCATTTTCTTCTCTTCCCGCAATGTTTTCTAGCCTATCAAAGACATTTAAACCAAATTTAATTTGTCGTCTGCATATGCTTTAGATTTGTACAAAAGTTAAAAAAAAAACCAGCATTTGCATAAGACGAAATTTATTGACCCCTAGGCTGCTAAGCGCGACTCACTGACCTTTTGCGGACACTGTAGATCAAGATCAGACTGCACAGAACGTGCAGTCTGATCTTTGATCTACACTGTCCGATAAAGGCATACTGTCCCCTTGAAAAACACTTTTGAAATTGCAAAATTTGAGTTTTTACTATGGGCTCAAAAATTTCATTTCACTTATTTAGCAGGATAAGGGTTAAATGTGCCTCAAATGATAGAATTTGTTCTAAAATGACCCTGAGGCTGCCAAGTGCAACTCAATGACCTTTGTAGACTATGCAGAGAACGTACAGTCTGATCTTTGATCTACTCTGTCCGATCAGGAAATACTCTTCTGATAAAAAAAAAAAAACCTTTGAATTAGCAACATCCGGCTCTTACTGTCTCCTTACAAGTTTCATTCTATTTATATAGCAGGTTAACCCTTTACCAAACAATCCCTGGTTTTTACAACCCTGAGGCAGAAGCCGTCTGAAAACATTGTGGGAAATGGAGAAAATGCTGGTTACCAGCATTCTCTCCTTTTCCTACAATGTTTTCTACTCTTCTGAAGTCAAGTTTCAATTTTTTGAGTCACGTTTATTTTGTCGTCTGCAAATGCTTTCAATTTGGACAAGTCTAAAATTTTGTTGTTTGGTAAAGGGTTAAGGGTTAAACATATAAATGTTCATCGTTATATAAGAAACTTTCTTTGAAAATATCGTGGAACCTATATTCCCAATCTGTCTCTGTCTCGCTCTCTCTGTCTCTCTTCTCCTTTTCTCCCCTCTCTCTCTCTCCCCTCCCCCTCCTCTATCACCCTTCCTAAATTGCATCTCCTCTCATTCTCTCTCCTCTCCTTCTTCCCCTCCCCCTCTCTCTCTTTTCCTTTCATCTCCCATCTGTCTATCTGTCTGTCTGTGTAAGGCTCTGTCTGTCAGTCTGTCTGTCTGTGTCTAGCTCTGTCTGTCTGTCTCTCTCTATCTCACTCATACATACCTACTAACTTACGTACACAGTTGCTGTGCTCTGTATTCATGATTGTCAGACGACACTTGTACTCTCCCGGTACCTCGGTGGTAAAGTATCTGGCCAGCAATTCGTCGGTTGTGAGTCAGAACTCTTCCCTAGAATCGATGGGTCATTGCGACAGGATTCATTTTCATCGCTGAACTTTTGTTCATGTGGTAGAGCAGGCGGCGGCGAAAGAGAGTCATACTTAATACTAATGAAGAAACTCCAGGAATGCATGGCTAGGTGTACTGCCTTCCGGTTAATCACTAGTAGTGCCAAGCTGAACTTTCTGTGACAAACCTGTCATTCTTCCAGACCCGTTTCGTTTATGTTCAAACGAAACATCTGCAAACAGTTACCGTTATAACTTAATCCTTTCCCAGACAATCCCGAGTTTTCACGACCCTGAGGAAGAAGACTTTAGAAAACATTGTGGGAAAAGGAGAAAATGCTGGTAACCAGCATTTTCTCCTTTTCCCACAAAGTTTTCTATCTTTTCAAAGAAAAATTTCATGATTTGAGCCAGATTTAATTTTTCGTCTGCAAATGCTTTCAATTTGGCCAAGTCTAAAATGTTGTTGTTTGGTAGAGAGTTAAGCCTTTCCCACACAAAGAAAGTTCAGACCAAATTGAGAGTACTTACAACATGATAAATCAATTGTGGCTCATATGTTAATTTTTTGTCTTTTACAGGGAGGAAAATGATGCAGGAAAAGGAGAAAATGCTGGTTACCAGCATTTTCTCCTTTTCCCACAATGTTTTCTAAACATTTCTCATCGAGGGTCGTTAAAACTGGGTATTGTGTGGTAAAGGGTTAAACCAAAGCGAGACAGCTAAACAAACTGAGCATTTTCAGTCAGGGAAAATTACGATTAAAAAAAAAAATGCGATTTAAAAGAAATGTGCCCCTCTCCCCAAGAGCAAATCTTTATTTAGCAGGCAGAGTAGATAAAAATCACATAGCAGGTTCTGTGCAGTCTGATCTTGATTCACACTGTGAAGTATCGACTATAGACGTAGATAAGGAAGGCACTCTCAGGGTTAAATTCCTGCAACAAACGTTCCCATGCGATATTTAAACGTGTTGGGTTTTAGACCTTGTGCGACTTGATCCTTTATCGCACAGTCCCAAGTTTTAAAAACGCTGGCAAAGAAGACTTTTGAAAAAAAATTGTGGAAAAAGGAAAGTATGCTGGTAACCAGCATTTTCTCCTTTTCCTAAAATATTTACTACCCTTCAAAAGAACAAAATCATAATTAGCACCACAGTTCGTGTGTCGTCTGCAAATGCTTTTAATTTGGACGAGTGTAAAATTTTGTCGTTTGGTAAAGTGTTGAAAAAAAGAACTTTCTTTATTTCAAGAATTCGGTCTGCGTTTAAACTCTTTCCCAATAGACCTCGCGTTTTCATAACCTGAGGAAGTAAGCTGATGAAAACATTTTGGGAAAAGAAGAAAAATGACCAAGCCAGATCCCATCATTTGAACCAGAATTTATTTGTTGTCTACAAACGCTTTAAAATAAATTTTGAACTTTTGACGACTAGTAAAAAAAGTCAAAATGCGAGTCTCTACTATCGTATGTTCTTTGGGAGTGGTTGATCGATTGACGATTGTATGGTGTTTAATACCGTTTCAACATCATTTTAGTAATACTAGTATCGTGGCGGCAAGTGCACCTATCCATGCTTTCCTGTAGTTTCTTTTTACCAGTACTCTGCACAATGTTCTTTAAAAGCCACTTGCTGCTTTCCCACAATTTTCTGTTTTGTGCAAGTCTACTGTAAGACAAAATCGAATGTAGTCGTAAATTGTCGTCTCGGTTCAGTCTGCGCGGATTGCGCAGGCTGATTCGCGACTACATTTTTCGCAAATGTCCGAATGCCCTTTTTAGCGTGTTGCAGGCCATATGTCATCTTTGATTGCTTCCAATTATAAATGTCTAAAATTCTGTGATAGGGTAAAGGGTTATACAATCATTAACCCTTATCAAGTTAAATAAGTGAAATAAACCTTTTAAGCCGATAGTAAAAACCTGTAGTCTACTGTATCTTGCTATTTCAAAGGTATTTCGGAAGGGGGGGAGGGCAAATTATGTCCTTATTGGACACTGTAGATCAAAGATCAGACTGCACGTTCTGTGCAGCCCGATCTTGATCTGCACTTTCCGTAAAAAGGTCAGTGAGTCGCCCTTAGCAGCCTAAGGGTTAACAATGAGCGGTGCTCTGGCATATGGGGGTTTAATGGATCCCCGTGATACATTATACCAAGCAAGTCATCGAATAATTATGGATCCATAAAGTCCATTTTGTATAACAACCAACTGCATCATAAAGTAGAATGGTCTTTGGACAATGGTGATCATTCTATTACTGCGAGAATTTGTCAAGAACTGTCTCCTAAATAAAGAAGGATAACCTTGCAAATTCCAAAAAATGCACGGTTTAGTCACCAACTGTCTCTTTAAGAGAGAATGACCACCGTGCAAATTCTAATACCGCACGATGAACTCACAAACTGTCTCCTAAAAAAAGGTAGACCACGATGACTGTTATTATACTGCAAGATGAAGTCACGAACTGTCTTCTTGATAAAAGTGGTCCACTGTGACAGATCTAATACTGCACAGTTAGATCACGAGCTGTCTCCTAAATGAAGGTGGACCACGATGACAGTTCAAATACCGCACGATAAAGTCACGTACTCGGGTCTCCTATAAAGGTGGACCACTGTGACAGTTCAAATACGCACGATAAAGTCACGAACTCGGGTCTCCCATAAAGTACAACGTTGACAGTTCAAATACCGCACGATTAAGTCACGAACTCGGGTCTCCTATAAAGATGGACCACGATGACAGTTCAAATACCGCACGATAAAGTCATGAACTCGGGTCTCCTATAAAGGTGGACCACGATGACAGTTCAAATACCGCACGATAAAGTCACGTACTTGGGTCTCCTTAGTTACGACGGACCACAATGATAATTCAAATACCGCATGATAAAGTCAAGTACTCGGGTCTCCTATAAAGGTGGACAACGTTGACAGTTCAAATACCGCACGATAAAGTCACTTACTCCGGTCCCCTTAGTTAAGGTGGACCACACTGACACTTCTAATATTGCACGTTAATGTCAAGAACTTTCTCCCCCATAAAGGTGGACAAGGTGATAATTCTGAAGCTTAACAATTAAGTCACAAACTTTCTGCTACTTAAGGGTGGACTGCGATGACCTATGATACTGTACAAGTAAGTCATGAACTCTCTTCTCTATAAAGGTCGACCACTGTGACCATTCTAATATTGAATGAATGAATGTTGTTTTATGGCGCATCGACAGCTTTGGTCATTTAGCGCGCATATCTGTGTTAAAAGATAGTAAAAGTGGGATTTTAAACTGAAAAAGGTTTGAATACATTTATAATAGTAAAAGGGTTGGATTAAGAAGGATTATGTGTGATCTTAATATGCATAAAGGACTTTATTGAGTGACAGGGCAATCCCTATAAACTCAAAAGTTTAAACGACAGAGTTAAGAATGTGATAAAAAGGTTTGAACAAAATGTTTGATTGATAGTAAGAAGTCTTTAAATGAAGAAGAAATATGTGTCATTTATAATGTGTATAAAATATGATATTGAGTGGCTGGGCATTCCCTGCCTACTCCAAAGTTTTAGATTAATAAAAAGGTAAGACTGTGAATATTACTTTTCCTAGGAAATGAGTGTTAAAACTGGTTAAGTGTGGAGCCTCCAATGGGATCAGTATACTCCCATTAAAAAGGTCCTGTCTCCAATGAGATAAGATGCCCCCATGAGGGCTAATCCTCCCATTAAGGAGATGGAAGCAAAGATAAAAAGGAATCAATGGTAGAAATATAGGTTTACACAACAGGTTAAAAAGGTAATTATGTATGTATCACAGCTTGTTGTATAGACCAATCTCTTTGATGAAGGTGATAATTGAATCAATGTTGACTGTGTCAAAAAGGTTGTGCATATTGTCAACATTGTAGTATTTCTCACGAATTGGCTGGAAGTCAATGCAATCTAATAGAATATGTTTAATTGTAAGGTGTTCATTGCCTGGAATACATTCTGGTGCATCTTCTCTGGCTGAAAGCCAGGTGTGTGTTAACCGAGAATGTCCAATTCGAAGCCTTGTGATTATCACCTCTTCTCGACGAACGGACCTGTAAGAGGGGTACCACTCGCCAACGCTTGGTTTAACAGAATGAAGTTTGTTGAAATGATCTGCATCCCATTGGGACTGCCAAAGAGACTGGATGAAAGGTAAAATGGATGCTTTAAAATCTGTGTATGGTATTTTAAAATGAGATATGGGTAGAGACAATGCCGACTTGGCAAGTTCGTCGGCCTTTTCATTGCCTCGAATACCCATGTGACTAGGAAGCCAGCCAAAAACAAACTTGTTTGTATCAGAGAGAGAGGAAATTGTCTCAAGAACAGCACAAATAGATGGATTTTCAATTTTCTAGTTGTAGAGAGCCTAGAGGGTAGAAAGAGAATCTGAGAACAGAAGAAAGCGATTAAATCTACTCTTCTCTGCCAGACTCAAAGCAAGATCGAATCTTGCCTTCACTTCAGCAGAAAAGATTGAAGAGTTGTCAGGAATGCAACATTTCTTATTTTTTTCCCAAATACTGCTGCTGCTGATACAGCACGCCCATCCTTAGATCCATCTGTATATATGGTTTTATATGAGTTGTACTGCTGTTTTTTTTCCTCATACTGAGTTTGGAAAATGACTATCTGTGGTTGATTTCTTGTGGGCTAAAAGGTCAAATCGAAATTCAGCAGCTTTAATCAACCATGGAGGGGTATCAGGAATTTTGTTTTCACAAATGGCATCCATGTCAACATGGAGATTGTCTAGATATGGTTCCATGCGAATACTAAATGGACGAATTGCATTTGGCTTCCTAGCAAAAAGGTTTTTACATCCAGGGTTAAAAACTATTTTGTGTGTGGGGTTGGATGGGTTTGCTTTCAATTTTAGAAGATACTGGAGAGATAGCTTGAGTCTTCTGTGAGAGAGAGAAGGCTCATTAGCCTCAACATACAGGCTGTTAACGGGAGAGGTTTGAAAAGCTCCAAGGGCCAAGCGTAAACCCTGATTGTGGATTCTGTCAAGGATCTTCAAGTATGATTTGCGGGCTGAGCCATACACAATGGAGCCATAGTCTAGCTTGGAGCGAATGAGGGAGCGATAGAGACGTAGAAGTACTTTTTTATCAGCTCCCCATTCTGAATGAGCGACTGTTTTTAGAAGATTGAGGGCTTTGTAACATTTCTTTTTAAGTGCTTTAATGTGTGGCAAGAAAGACAATTTCCTGTCAAAGATGACACCTAAAAATTTAAATTCTGCTACAACTTCAATTCTTGTGTTGTCAAGATGTAATTCTGGGTCTGGATGATGACCTCGTAATTGAAAAAAATGAACACACTTTGTTTTGGTCTTTGAAAACTTAAAACCATTTTCATCAGACCATGTTTGAAGTTTGTTTAGACATTGTTGAAGTTGTCGTTCAATGATGGCCATATGACTTGATCGAAAACATATCACAAAATCGTCTACATATAAGCAACAATCCACACCAGGGTTAATAGCCTGTATTATGCTGTTTATTTTGACACTAAAAAGTGTCACGGAAAGGATACATCCTTGTGGCACACCCATTTCCTGTTCCCTTGCGTCTGACAAGGTTGTGCCAACCCTCACACGAAATAGTCGATTATTTAAAAAGGATGATATAAAAAGAGGTAAGCGGCCTCTGAGACCAAAGTCATGCAAGTCCTTTAAAATTCCGTATTTCCAGGTAGTGTCATAAGCACTCTCCAGGTCAAAAAATACTGATACAACATGTTGCTTTTTTATGAAGGCTTCTCGAAGAAAAGTTTCAATGCGTACAAGATGGTCAACTGTACTTCGTTGACGTCTGAATCCACTTTGGACATCAACAATAAGGTTATTTTTCTCTAAAAACCAAACAAGGCGGGTGTTGACCATTCGCTCAAGTTTTACAAAGGCAACTTGTGAGAGCTATGGGTCTGTAGCTGTTTGGGTCAGAAGTACCTTTCCCTGGTTTTGGAACTGGGATTACTAAAGCTTCTTTCCAAGAGGAAGGCAAATCACCTTTTTGCCAGATATCATTGAAAATTTCAAGTAAGATTGATAGGGTGGTATCTGGTAAATGCTTTAGAAATTGATAATGTATTTTGTCTTGACCTGGAGAGGAGTCATGGGCTTTATCCAAAGCGGACTTGAGTTCTCTGAATGAAAAAAGTTTATTGTAAAACTCAAGGTTGTTGGATTTGAAATTCAGCCTTTTCTTTTCTTCTTTAGCTTTATTCCTCTGGAACTTTTCAGAGTAGTTCTCAGAGGAGGACTTTTTGGCAAAAGAATCAGCTAAAGTATCTGCAATTTCTTTAGGGTTTTCTATATTAGTATTGTTTGCAGAAAGATGCTTAATTGGTGAAGAAGCACTACCTTTGATCTTTCTGATCATGACCCAGACTTTTTTTGTAGATGTTCTTGCATTAAGTCTGGAAACAAAATGTCTCCAAGACTTACGTTTGCTACTTTTTATAGCCTGTCTGGCTTTTGCTCTGGAAATACGGAAAAGATCATGGTTTTCTGAAGTGGGTCTCAGATTGAACTTCCTGAGAGCTTCTTTCCTTTCTTGTATAGCCGATTTACATTCATCAGTGAACCACGGCTTATTTGGGCGTTTTGGCTTTGTCGAGGTCTGTGGTACTAATTGTTTTGCTGCATCAATAAGCAGCCGGGAAATTAGTTCTGCAGGATCAGTACAATCTTCAAGTTTATCTCGTGTAATAGTCTGTTCGCAGAGAACTTGAAATAGGTCCCAGTTGGCTTTAGAGAGTTTCCATCCCTTGGGACGTTCATATGTAGATGGCTCAGAAGATGTAATAAAAAGTGGAAAGTGGTCGCTTCCACAAAGGTCATCTCCCACTTTCCAGTTAAAATCCTGAAGCAGAGCTGGGCTACATAGAGAGAGGTCAAGAGAAGAGTAAGACCCAGTTGCTGGATGAAGATATGTTTTTGAATGATTGTCATTCATTATTGACAAAGAGTTATTAGAAATAAAGTTCTCCAGTTTTAAGCCTCTTTGATTTGTATCACTGCTACCCCATATAATATTATGACCATTAAAATCTCCTGCCAGTATGAAAGGAGATGGCAGCTGTGAAATAAGATCATTAAGCTTGTTTTCATTAATAGGAGAGCTTGGGGGAAGGTATATAGAGCAGAGGGTAATGGTTTTATGAAGAGAAAGGCGAACAGCAACAGCTTGTAGTGTTGAGTTTAATTGTATTTGTGTATGGGGGATGCTGTTATTCACGGTAACAGACACACCGCCCTGGGCCTTATCACCCTCCTTGTGTATCTTATAAATTGAGTGATATCTGAAAGAGACATTATCAGATTCCTTTAGAAACGTTTCCTGTAAACAAAAAGCTACAGGATTGTGATCATTAATTAAAAGTGAAATCTCTTCATGATTTGATTTCAGACCTCGACAGTTCCACTGTATAATAGTCAGAGCCATTATGCCCATGAAAAGAATGTAAACATGGTTTCTGAAAATTTTCCGTAAGTATTTCATATACCCTATGAACTTAATTGAACAATGACTTCAGTCTCAGGTTTTGAGGTTGATCAGGATGCTATGTCCTTACCCCAATCAGATTGAGGAGTAAGTTCAGAATCGGAGAGTTCTCCCTCCAAATCTTCTTCATCCATTGCTCTTTGCTCATTTTGATCCTTCAGTGGTTCATACCTATTTGAAACAGGTAATAAATCCTCTCTGACAGGATCCTTATCCTTGGAAGAGCCAGAAGCTTTTGACTTTTGTATTGAAGATGACTTCTTGGGTGGTTTTTGTACATTTTGTACTTTGGGTAGTTGATTTTTTTTATTCAAAGGGGTTGGTGGTTGCTTCTGTGGTGAACTGGGTTTTTTGGAGTCAGGTTTAGATGTGTTGTCCTTTGATGCAGGTTTATCTTTGACAGATGATGATTGTGTTTTGGGGGCAGAGGGGGATTTATTAGGTTTCGGTGCAGGCTGAGTCTGTATAGAAGCTTTAGGTAGCTGAAGGTCTGGAACAATGCTTTTCAACTCATCAGCCATTTCTGGAAACTTTTCAAGAAGTTTTTTGGCCAAGAGTTCGCAAGTTGAGCAATGTTCCTGTCCAGACTTCGGAGATGTCACTTTTGCGTATGTTGTTGAACTATTCAACAAAGTCTGATCGTTTCTGCGCTTGTCAGCCATCTTCCTTGCTTCAACAAAACTAATGTTTTCTTTGAATCTTATTGAAAGGATTTCTTTCTCATTCTTCCAGACTGAACAGTCTTTAGAGAAGGTTGGATGAGGGCACTTGCGGTTAAAACAAAGCACAGGGTTACTGCAAGTATTTGTGTCATGATCAGGGCCTTCAAAAGCACATTTTGGACAGATGGAAGTGCTTTTGCAATTATTTTCGTGATGGGCATACCTCTGGCATTTGTAACAACGCAGATGGTTTGGCACATATACATCAACCTTTACAGATTGAAATCCTATTTTGATAGAAGTAGGAAGGATGGGTGTAGAGAATGTAATGACATAGGTATTTGTATCCTTACGCACACCGTTTCTGAACACAGAAATTCGTTTGACATCAGAGACAGCCTGAGATTTTAGGTTACTTTTAATCTCTTCAACTGAGTCACAGTAAGAGAGTTCTTTACATCTGATGACTCCTTTGCTAGTGTTGAGAGTTTTGTGAGGATAGACCTTTACATCCAAGTTGAAAAACTTTTTATGGCTAAGTAGATTTTTTGCCTGCTGTTGAGATAGACATTCAACAAGCAGGGTGTCATTTTTTAATTTTTTGACTGATTTTGGTGTGCCCAAAATGGAAGATATTGTCTTCTCTATGACGAAGGGAGAAAGTTTTGTAATTGGTTTTGATGAGTCAACTGCCTCAATAACAATAAAACGTGCAAATGTTGTGCTTGAATAAAAAGAAGTCTCTGGTTCTGAATCAGAATCAGACAATACACGCTTGGCTTTCTTTTGGGTTGCCATGTTTGTTTTATAGCGTTCATCACCGATGCTCCCCATCCGCCCTGGAGCCCAACAAGGGGACGTGATCTGGGGAATCCCAACTCAGACCATGACAAGGATACATCGGTGATATACTCGAAGTGAAAGGGCTAGATGGACAAATGTAGGCCCGCAGAATGTCATACCAAGCATAGACTGTCTTTGAGCATTAACAAGTGTCAATCAAACACCAGGCTTTCACCCGATTAGCCCATGAGCCACCGTCTTCTAGGGTATTGACATACAGCAACAAATGACAGAGAAGAGAAATGATTTTATAATGTATCTGTGTATGTATGTATAGAAGAAAAAGTCAGAGAAACACCCTAGGGCTCGGCATGACCAGCCAATTGATCAGGACGGGCCTTCCTGACCCCTCGTTTAGTTAAGTTCAAGGCCAAAGTGGTGTGTTGCAAAAACAGAGCTATCAAAGGGCCTTACTCTGAATCCACTCAACCACCAGGATCCCGTCATCAAACGACACGAGTTGCAGCCCACGGCAAACAGGCAGCCACAGTGGGGGGGTCTTACCCCTGCTGTAGTGCGACAGCTGAGCTATTTCTATCCCCCCCGCCCAGCTTGGGGTACCATTCTAATATTGCTACATTAAGTCAGGAACTGTTTTCTAGAAGAAGGTGAACCGAGGTGACTATTCTCAAACTGCATGATTAAGTCTCAAACTGTCTCCTATATAAAAGTGGATCCTAATGGTAGTTCTAATACTGCACAAGTCATGAACTGTCTCATAAATAAAGGTGGACCGCAGTGACTATTTTAATACTGCACAATAATGTCATGAAACGTCTCCTTAAAGGTGGACCAAGGTCACCAATTTAATCCTTCGCGATTAAGCAAGGAATTGTCTACTAAAAAAGTTGACCATAGTGACCATTCTACCACTGAAGTATTAGGTCACATATTGTTTCATAAATAAAGATGGACCAAGTTGGCAATTAAAATACAGCACGATTAAGTCACAAACTGTCTCCTTAATGATGGTGGACCACAGTGACCATTCTAATTCTGCACGATTTAGTTCCTTAATAAAGGTGGGCCACGTTGGAAGTTCGAATACTACGGTCACGAACTTTCTCCTAAATAAAGGTGGACCACGGTGACAATTCTAATATTGAACGATTTTAAAGCCAAACAAGAGGACCATGATGGTCCTATACCGCTCACCTGAGTACTAAGCAGTAAAGGTCTACAATGAAGGTAAATACCAAATATCGAGGTTCAAGGCCAAATGATAATGAAACAAGAGTGGCAAATTGTCGCAAGATATGCCTGTCCCACCACCAGTTGTCAAGGAGGTATAATAATCACAAAGGGCAGGTAATGCAACATACATGTTTACCAAGTCTCAAGTCAGTTTGACTTGAGACTTCAAAGTCCCATTCCGGACAAGCAAGAAATACTGTAAAAATGAAGATCAAAGTGGAATTACTCAAAATCCGCGCTAGGTAGAGTTATTGTTCTTGCGCACTGTACTACGTAATATTGCAACAAACATGCATACCAACTTTGAAGTCGTTCTGACTTGAGATGACAAAGTTATATTCCAGACAAGCACTAAATGCTGTAAAAATGACGATCAAAGGAAAATTACTGAAAGACAGCACGAGGTAGAGTTACAATTCTTGTGCACTGCACGTCCAAATATTGCAACAAATAAGCATACCATATTTCAAGTCATTCCTACTTAAGATGATGACGTTTTGCTCCGGACAAGCAAGAAATGCTATAAAAATGAAGATCAAAGGGGGAATAACTCAAAATTCGTGCTAGGAAGAGTTAAGGTTCTTGTGCACTGCACTCCGTAATTTTTTAACAATCATGCATACCAAATTTGTAGATGTTCAGGCTGGAGATGACAAAGTTATATTCCGGACAAGCAGAAAATGCTGTTAAAATGACAATCAAATGGAAATAACTCATAGACAGTTCCAGGTAGAGTTATGGTTCTTTCACACTGCACTCTGTATTATTGCAACAACACAAATGCCAAGTTCCAAGTCAATCGGACTGGAGATGACAAAGTTATGCTCCGGACAAAGAACTATTCTATAGAACTTTCTAATTCAAGGGCAAATAACTCCAATGTTCTGGTCCAATTAGACCCACAATCAAACTCATCCGAGATCTTATAGTCATATATATTTTGACTAAGTTTGGTGCTGATTGGTTGATATTTGTAGATGCTAGAGTGTAAACAAAGTCAAATATAGCAATTTTTCTAATTCAAGGGCAAATAACTCCAGTCGTTCTGGTTCGATTAGTCCCATAATCAAACTCATTAGATCTTATGGTCATATATATTTTGACCAAGTCTGATGCTGATTGGTTAAAAATTGTAGATGCTAGAGTGTAAACAAAGTCAAATATAGCAATTTTTCTAATTCAAGGGCAAATAACTCCAGTTGTTCTGGTCCGATTGGACCCATAATCAAACTCATCCAAGATCTTATGGTGATATATATTTTTACCAAGCTTGGTGATGATTGGTTAATATTTGTAGATGCTAGAGTGTAAACAAAGTCAAATATAGCAATTTTTTTAATTCAAGGGCAAATAACTCCAGTTGTTCTGGTCCGATTAGACCCATAATCGAACTCATCCGAGATCTTATGGTCAAATATATTTTGACCAAGTTTGGTGCTGATTGGTGAAAAATTGTAGATGTTAGAGTGTAAACAAAGAAATTTGAACGGACGGACGACGGACGGACGGACGGACGACGGACGCCGACGGACGGTGAGTGATCACAATAGCTTATCCTGAGCACTTCGTGCTCAGGTGAGCTAAAAAAAAAAACTCTCTCCGAAATAATGGTTGACCACGGTGACCATTCTAATACTGAAAGATTAAGTCCCGAACTGTCTCCTTTTCAAAAGTGGCCCACAGTGCCGAATCTAATACTGCACTGTTAAGTCACGAATTGTCTCCTAAATAAAGATGGACCACGACGACAATTCTAATACCACACGATTAAGTCACGAACTGTCCTAAATAAAGGTTGACCGTGGTGACAGTGTGAAATAATGGACTGCGTGAACTAATAGACTGTGTGAAGTAATGCACTGCGTGAACAAAGGAAAAAAAAAACATGAATTTCCCTCTTTTTACCCGCTGAAAAAAAATGGAACGTGTTTCCGGCCACTGTGCCACTCTCAAGGACTTCAAAAAGCACCTTCTTTACATGTTCATTTTAATTTCCTGGTAGGCATCTTTATCATGTTGTTTTTCAGTGTAGCTCAATGTGCTGGCTTTTAACCTACTTCTTTGCGTTGTCTGCGCATGTCATATTCTTCGAAGATTCGACCTGTCTTATATGACGCATCACTCCCCCCAATTTTGAGGGGGGGGGGGTTTGTAGTAATACGCGCTATAAAGTAGCAATGGAGAAAATGACTTTTATCAATACGTTTGAGTAGAAATCGGGCCTGTTTTAGCTCCAGATTTCTCTAAACTGCTGATCATAGCTGAATGAATCGCACCACGTAGCGTTTTATTGAGTAAACGTTCACTTCAGTTTGAAATTCAAAGTAACGGTTGTCGCGTTAGAAAGTAGTCCGGTTCTGTACCCAGAATGCCCAAATTAGATAGATGTGTATTTGTAGAATGCCATCTAGCGGGAGATAATGACTTCTTTGTATTGTTATAATAGCATGAATAAACAGTAATCTGCGGTTGTTTTAAATGTGGGCATGTTTATTCTGCGGGCTCCTTCAGGCCTAATTTTAAGCACTCACTTTTGTGGTTACGTTGCAGTAAGTACGAGTCTTCATGTTGAACCACAGAAGAGTGCTTACCCTCGATCAAATGACACAATTTCGGACTTTTCTAAATTCAAAGTATTTGCAGATGATTAATTGAATGTGGCTCAAATGGTGAAGATTGTCTTTGAATATCATGGATATTTATAGAACAATTTTTGATATACCACGGGAATTTTTATAACCAGAATAAATTTTATCCGAAGCCTTTGAATGCCTACCTCATGACTTGCTTTTACTAAAACTTGAACATTACGGTCTCACAACATCTGCTACAAATCTTACTAAAAGCTGTCTTTCAAATCGTAAACAGTGCGTGAAAGTAGGTAAAAACCTGCAGTGATTTTCAGGAAATAATTAAGGGCATCCCGCTGGGAAGTAGCCTAGGACCAGTAATTTTCAACATTTTTATTAATGACTTTTTTTTTTTTTCATTTTGAACAACAAGAGGGGCATGACGGCCCTGTATCGCTCCACTGGCTAATAAGTAAAAACACTACAAGCCAAACATTACAATACTTGGCAAATTGGTTTCAAACTAGAAGACATAAAAAATTTTCTCTATAAAATCCTAATAGAAAGTTATGACCCAAGGGCGAAGCCACTTTTGACCACAAAGCTATAATTACTTGAATCCTGGTGGAGGTCTACAAGATAAAATCCCATACCAAATAATACAGGTCTGGAATGTGTGATTATAAACAAAAATATTTTCGAAGTTTCCTCAATAAAAGGCCCTGTAAAGCATGAGGCCCCCCGAGACTGGGCTAAATTTAGTAGCCCTAGGTCTTATGATTAGTAACAAGAAAATTTTACAGTTTTCACTATAAAAGCCCATGTAACATTGAGACCACTGGGCTGTAGCCAAACTTGACCTCAAGGCTATAACTTGGGTACTCTTGGTAGATGCCCACTTGATAAAGCTACATGCCAAATTTGGTAGCCTTAGGCCTTATTGCCAGATACAAGTAGATTTTTAAAGTTTTCCCTATATAAGCCCATGTACAACTTGTGATCCCCGGGGCGGAGCCAAATTTGACCCAAGGGCTATAATTTGGGCACCCTTGGTAGACACCAACTTGATAAAGCTACATGCCAAATTTGGTAGCCCTAGGCCTTATAGGTACGTACGAGAAGACTTTTAAAGATTTCCCTATATTAAGCCCATGTAAAACTTATGACCCCCGGGGCGGGGCCAAGTTTGACCCCAGGGCTATAATTTGGGCACTCTTGGTAGATGCTCACTTGATAAAGCTACATGCAAAATTTGGTAGTCCTAGGCCTTATGGCTAGGTATGAGAAGATTTTTAAAGTTTTCCCTATATCAAGCCACTATAAAACTTGTGACTCCCGGGGCGGGGTCAAATTTGACCCCAGGGCTATAATTTGAAGGAACTTGGTAGAGGTCCATCAGATAAAGCTACATGCCAAATTTGGTAGCCCTAGGCCTTATGGTTTCAGACAAGAAGATTTTCAAAAAAATTTCAATATTTTTCAGTTTTGTTGCCATGGCAACCAGAATTTTTGAAGGAATCAAATTCTTTCAAAAAATTCTGAAGAGGACTATGGCAGGATCATTTCTGTGAAGTTTCATCAAAATTGGATGGGTAGTTTCAGAGAAGATGTTTGAAATAAAAGTTAACGTACGGACGGACGGACGCACGACGGACACTGGACCATGACATAAGCCCGCTGGCCTTCGGCCAATGGAGCTACAAATCAAATCTTTAGAAATACGTGGATGATAATGCTCTATCTTATCAAAGGTGTTCTATGCCAGATTTAGTTAAAACTGTTGTTCAAAGAAGACAGTCTCTCCTTAATAAAATGGTTTTGTATTACTCAGATGAAAGCAAATCCAGAAAAATTCCAAGCTATCTCTCTAGGTCATAAAACTCATAAAAAAGAATCTTAACTTCAAGTTTAATTATAGCATAATTCAGAGTGAAGATGAAGTCAAATTACTTGGTGTAAACTCGTATTTTCTTTTGAGCTTTAACTCACACATAAGCAGTATATGCAGAAAAGCTTCAAGACAACTAAATGTGCTCAAACGTAAAGGCAAACACCTTTACAAATTAGGAAGAGTGGCCATCTATTATTCTTTCATTATGTCAAATTTCCACTACTGTCCTCAGACATGGCACTTTACAAACGAGACAAACACAAAGAAAATTGAAACAAGAGGGCCATGATGGCCCTGTATCGCTCCACTGGCTATTAAGTAAAAACACTACAAGCCAAACATTACAATATTCAGCAAATTGATTTCAAACACGAGGACATGCAAACATTTTTCTATCTAATCCTACGAGAAAGTTGTGATCCATGGGCAAAGCCAATTTTGATCGCAAAGCTATAATTATTTGAATCCTGGTGGAGGTCCACAATATAAAGCTCCATACCAAATAATTCAGTTCTTGAATGTTATAAACAAGAAGATTTTCAAATTTTTCTCAATGAAAAGCCCTGTAAAACATGAAACCCATGAGACAGGGCTAAATCTAATAGCCTTAGTCTTTATAATGGTTAGTAACATGATGACTTAAGATAGTTTTCATTACAAAAGCCCATGTAAAACTGGTGACCTTGTGTTCCGTGGTGTGGGGACAAACTTGGGTCAAGGACTATAATTTGGGCCCTCCTTGTAGAGGCCCACTAGATAAAGCTACATGCAAAATTTGGTAGACCCCATGGCTATTATTTGAAGGAACTTGGTAGAGGCCCACTAGATACAGCTACATGCCAAATTTGGTAGCCCTAGGCCTTACAGTTTCAGAGAAGAAGATTTTTGAAAATTTTCTATATTTTTCAGTTTTGTTGCCATGGCAACCAGAGTTTTTGAAGGAATAAAATTCTGTCATGGGATTCTGAAGAAGACCATGGCAGGATCATTTCTTTGAAGTTTCATCAAAATTGGATAAGTAGTTTCAGAGATGTTTGAAATAAAAGTTAATGCACGCACGGACAGATGGACGGACGGACCTTCAGTGCCAGTAAAAAACAAGTATATACATCAATCTCAGTTTGAAATATATCTTTTTAACCTATTACCAGACAATCCCTACTTTTGATGACCCTGTGAAAGAAGGCTTTAGAAAAGCATTTTCTCCTTTTCTTACAATGTTTTCTACTGTTCACAAAACAAATTTCAAATTTTCAATCACTTTTATTTTGTCGTCTGCAAGTGCTTTCGATTTAGACAAGCCTAAAATATTATCGTTTGGTAATGAGTTACATGTGTGCTAACAATTGTCATAATAAATCACTAAGATTTTTTTTCAAACTTATTTTATTAATACTTTTTCTAAGCTAGTCATCATCAAACAGTAGACATGGTGTATTAATATGAACACTTCATAGTTTGTAAACACAGTCAGATATGTGGAGGATAATTTTTTGTTTTGGTGTATGATTGAAAATTCTTTTATTGAGTTGAAACAAATGCTAAAAGCTCCCCTTGAGCACGTTGTGCTCAAGTGAGCTAAAAAGTTAACATACGGATGAACGGACAACGGGCCATAACATAAGCCTGCTGGCCTTCAGCCAGTGGAGCTAAAAAACTTGTCTAGCACCAATCATGTACCACTGCAGCTTGATAATCAAGGGAGGTAAATAGTAACAAACTTTATCTTTCATAAGAAGAGTTATTTCCCTTGATTAATGTTTAAATTGAAGTGACAATATTTTGAAGCCCATGTTAAACTTGCGATCCCTGGAATGAAGGCAATTTTGACCCCAGACCTACAATATGAAACTAGAATGTGTGGTTATAAACAAAAAGATTTTTTAATCTTGCCCAATAAAAAGTCATGTAAAACAAGTTTGCTGAATAAAAGGCCCTGTAAAATATGTGATCCATGACACAGGTTTATCAAGTTTTCACTATAAAAGCCAATGTAAAACTTGTGACCCCTGGTGTGGAGTCAAACTTGACCCCCAAAGTTAAAATTTGGGCCCTCTTGGTAGAGGCCCATTATATAAAGTTACATACAAAATTTGGTAGCCCTAGGCCTAAATATGGCTATGTACAAGTAGATTATTAAAGTTTCCTTATATAAGACCATGTAGAACTTGTGACCCCCTGGGGTGGGGCTACATTTGACCCCTGGGCTATAATTTGGGCACCCTTGATAGAGACCCCCTAGATAAAGCTAAATGCAAAATTTGATAGCCCTAGCCCTTATAGCTAGATGCAAAAGATTTTCCTATATAAGCCCGCCCATGTAAAACATGTTACCCCCCGGAGCGAAGTCAAATTTGACCCTCGGCTATAATTTGGACACCCTTGGTACAGGTCCACTAGATAAAGCTACATGCCAAATTTGGTCGCCCTAGGCCCCATGGCTAGGTCAAAGAAGAATTTTAAAGTTCTCCCTATATAAGCCCATGTAAAACTTGTTATATAAGCCCATGTAAAACTTGTTACCCCCGGGCAGGGCCTAATTTGACCCCAGGGCTATAATTTGAACAATCTTGGCAGAGGTCCACTAGATAAAGCTACATGCCAAATTTGGTAGCTCTAGGCCCTATGGCTAGGTAGAAGAGTAATTTTAAAGTTCTCCCTAAATAAGCCCATGTATAACTTGTAACCCCCGGGGTGGGGCCAATTTTGACCCCAGGGCTATAAATTGAAGAAACTTGGTAGAGGTCCACTAGATAAAGCTACATGCCAAATTTGGTAGCCCTTGGCCTTACGGTTTCAGACAAGAAGATTTTCAAAGATTTTCAAAATTTTTCAGTTTTGTTGCCATGGCAACCAGAGTTTTTGAAGGAATTAAATTCTTTCAAGAAATTCTGAAGAGGACCATGGCAAGATCATTTCTGTGAAGTTTCATCAAAATTGGATGGGTAGTTTCAGAGAAGAAGACGTTTTAAAAAAAAGTTAACGCACGGACGGACGGACGCACGGACGCACGACGGACAACAGGCCATGACATAAGCCCGCTGGCCTTCGGCCAGTGGAGCTAAAAATTCAATAACCTGCATTAATGTTTATTTATGAAGACCACGATAGTAGCTATGAACATCGTTCTTAAGAAATCTGGTTTACCATCACTCAAAGTTAGGCGATTAAGCATTAATTACATTCAAAGATTCTAACTGTGATTTTAGGAACAAAAATACAGCAGACAACTCAGGACAAAAAGGTATGGTAAAAGATCTTTTAAATAGATACACAACATCAGTTCTATGGAACTCTCTCCCTTGCCATTTTAGAGAAACATCATCTTTTAATCAATTTCGCAATCTTATTAACTCATGGAAGGGACAAAATGTCATTGTTCTGCTTGCCACAAGTAGGTTAAGCTTTCATAAAACTGGAACTACTGCTGTTGGCCTGAAATTAATCCTTCTGCTTTTGCTTTCATGTGTCTTTGTTTGGTTTCTGCTATTTGTGCTATTTTTAGCTCACCTGAGCACGAAGTGCTCTGGGTGAGCTATTGTGATCGGTCATCATCCATCGTCCGTCCGTCCGTACGTCCGTCCGTCTGTCCGTTAACAATTTCTTTAAAAATCTTCTCCTCCAAAACCAGATGGCCAATCTTGATAAAACTTGGCAGGAATGTTCCTTGGATGAAGCTCTACAAAAATTGTTAAAAGAATTTAATTCCATCAAAAACTCTGGTTGCCATGGCAACAAAATGGCTGAAAATGGAAACAAGGGGACCATGATGGTCCTATATCGCTCACCTGAGTATATTTGTAACTTATATGGTTTATCGAGGGCAGGCTATTCTTTTCAAATAAGGCATACCCTGGTTTTGAGCCGATGAAATTTTTGGTTTTTTACACAACTGCCGGTAGGTTATACTGAACAAATGTATGAAATTATATCAAAATCATCCTAACATATTCAGAGATTTCATCTGGAATCGGAAAAGCAGATGAACAGAGAGACAGACAGACTGTGCTGCCAAAAACAACAGCCGGGAGACAAAATTTTAAGTTTTGGATAATTGGACTGACATAATGCTCTGAATCCATCAATGTGGGGGCATACGAGACACAAGAGCACCGCATGCGGGTGCCTACGCCGAGAACGCCAACAACGTGGATGCCAAGCCTATAGCAATACCTCAGATTTTCTTTGAAAACAGCCTAACTAATAAAAAACATGACTTCATGATAGGCTTTGCTTTATTTTTCCAAGTGAATTTCCAACTTGAAGGATTAGTACAACTAATGCAATACTATTAATTGTTGTAAGTTGGTAAACAGTGTATAGGCATCTTTTATCATTTGCCACACAGGCAGTTATTGTATATAATGTGATAGTTTTGCCATTTACAAAAAAATTATAAGATAAGGTATCCAACTGTAACCAAAGCTTAACATGATTGGTAAGTCATTTATCTATGATATTTTAATGCTGAAAAATCGGATGATGATTAAGACAGAGGTTTAAAGTTTTGGCTGAGATAGCTTTGGCCAAACCCTATGCAAAATGGCAATAAAACAGGGCTAAATGTAAATCTTTGTTTTTTGATTGGCCATTCAGGTAATAATAATAATGGTTGTTTGAAGAGGTAAAAATGGTTTCTGCCTGTTTGACTTTTTAAGGAAATTGTGAACAGGCAGCTTTGGTATAGGCTCAAGACAATGATGCTATATAACACATACAAATAATAGTATATCAAAGCCAGAAGCCATTCTTTTTCGATAAGGCATACCCAGGGGAGGGGAGGAAAGCCATAATGTGACCCCAATAAGAATTACTCTAACAACTTTTGGCAGAGGGTCACTAGAACTTTGCTACAAACAAAACATGAAAGTTTTAGTCTCTCACTTGTCACATGTAATTTTCTTCCTTTTCAATGTTAAATAGGGTGCGCCCGGGCAGAGCCCAAACTCCACCCAAGGGGTCAATTTTTAAAGTTTTGGTAGAAAGTCTCAAGATGATGTTACATACAAATTAAGAATGCTCTAGCCCTTATGATTTGTCAGAACGAGAGTTTTAAAAGATTTCCTTCTTTGTTTCTATGTAAAATTGGGTAAACCCGAGCAGAGCCCAAATATGACCCCAAAGAGATAATTTTAACAATTTTTATAAAGAGTCACCAAATGATGCTACATGCAAAATATGAATGCTTTAGCCCTGATGGTTTGTCACAAGAAGATTTTAAAAGATTTCCTTCTTTAATTCTATGTAAAATAGTGTGCGCCCGGGCAGAGCCCAAATATGACCCCAAGGGGATAATTTTAACAATTTTTATAAAGGGTCACTAGATGATGCTACATGCAAAATATGAATGCTCTAGCCCTTATGGTTTGTCACAAGAAGATTTTAAAAGATTTCCTTCTTTGTTTCCATGTAAACTAGGGTGCGCCCTGGCAGAGCCCAAATATGACCACAGAAATATAATTTTCACAATTTTGGTAGAGGATCATCAGATAATGCTACAAACCAAATATGAATGCTCTAGCCATTATGGTTTGTCATCAGAAGATTTTTTAAAGATTTCCTTCTTTGTTATTATGTAAAATAGGGTGCGCCCGGGCAAAGCCCAAATATGACCCTAGGGGAATAATTTTAACAATTTTGGTAAAGGGTCACCCAATCATGCTTCATACAAAATATGAATGCTTTCTTTTTTCCACAATGTTTTAAAAAACCTTCCTCTACAGGGTCTTTTAAACTCAGGACTGTGTGGTAAAGAGTTAAACATGTTTATTGTTTCCCAAGCTCTATTCATACACTTTTTGGATAAAAAAAAAAACATTATGGAAAGAGAACACATTACTTGGTTGAATAATGGCTTCTCTTAGCACATTTTTGTTATCTTCTTTCTTAAATCTTCCAAGCACTATTATTTCCAACATCATGGACAGAAATTTTTGCTGAAAATCATTCTGTTTACCAGGTAAGATAATTTCTTACTATCAAATTGAAAGCATTTGCAGCAGACAAATATAGATAATGCCTTAAAGGATGTAAATAATGTTCAAAAGTAATGAAAATATTTTGTCAAAAGGAGAAAAGCTTACTACCAGCATTTTCTCTTTTGGGTGAAAAAAATTATTGCTGAGGGTTTATCCAAAAGTAGTGAAATGGTAGTTAAAATGCGGAAGGTGTCGCTCACCAAAATCACAAATTAATACCGGGTATGACCACCTTCAGCATGAAGGACTGCCTGGCATCGTTGGCACATAGAACAGATAAGTGTATTGATTTCGGCTTGTGGAATGATGTTCCATTCCTGAATTAAGGCTTGTCTTAGCTGAATGACGTTTGACGGTGGAATAGGGCGACATCTAACAAGCTGGTCCAAATTATCCCAAAGGTGTTCAATGGGATTCAGATCAGGGCTTTTGGCAGGCCAGTCATTAATAAATGCAAAGTTATTCGCCCTGAGGAAATTCCCATTGTCCCAAGCTGTATGGCTTGTGGCATTATCATGCTGAAAAAGAGTGATACTGGCATTATTTTGAAACAGTGGGATAATGTGCCTCGCAAGAATTTCATCTCAGTAGCGTTGGGCATTCAAATTCCCTTCGATAACGACGAGATTAGTGCGAAAGCCATGTGCAATGCTCACCCAGACCAAGACAGAACCCCCACCCCCAAAACGATCTCGTTCAAGTGCGCAACAGTCGGCATAACGTTCATTTCTCCTACGGTATACTCGAACCCTGCCATCACCTCGATGAATGGAAAACCTGGACTCGTCAGAGAAAAGAACGCTATTCCATTGTTGTCTAAGCCAGCGTTGGTGTGTACGTGCCCAATTAACACGATTTATGCAGTGACGTCGCGTCAAAACATAACCAACATATGGACGACGTGCACGTAGCCCACCCTCGCGCAAGCGATTGTGCACAGTTTGGGCAGATATACGGTTCTTATGTGTACAAGGGGTGTTAGCAGCAGTGGCTGTGGCAGTTTGGAAGCGATTGCGCAGGTGGGTGTTCCAAATATAGCGGTCTTGGTCGCGCGTCGTGACGCGAGGACGTCCACTACGTGGTCGATCTTCCGTACGCCCTGTTGCTTGAAAACGTTGCCTAAGGTGTCGAATAGCACAAGTAGAACATCCAATATTCATAGCAACAGCATTCATCGTCATACCAGTATTAAGCATGCCAATGGTACGTTCGCGTAAATTTTGCGGAATTCTAGGCATATCAAAAATAAAGAAAATTAAAAAGAATTTAATTTTTTTCAACGTCTTTTTCTTATTGACATGAAAGTCTATAAAATTAGACTGAAAGGTTTCAAAAAATATACACGAATTATACTGGTCCGTGCATGCACGTGAAAATCGCTTTCAGCGGGTTTCTTCTGCAAAATGCTTTCAATCGAGTTAAAACTTGTTTTATCGGACACATAATCGTTCGCCGGAATATATGTAGGTCATCTGATATTTTGATTTTTTTTAATAACATTGCATTTGCACTTAAACACAGGGTAAGTTTCTTTTTTGGTTCAGTATATATCCACATATACAGTATCAGGCTATATGGGCAGAGCATGAAATGAAGATCATGGACATCTTTTTATTTGAAATTGGAAATTAAACAGCCAAAATTAATGCTGCCATTCCATTTCTAATTTATGCAGGCCAGTGTTGATTCTAAATCAGACTGCACTAATTTTGCGGTATGACCCTTGATCCTCATTGACCTCAAAAGCAGCTACCATCCCAAAAGGCACTCGAGGGTCAAAAAATAAACAAGAGGGCCATGATGGCCCTGAAGTCGCTCAACTGAGTCTTTTGACCAAACATGACCCATTTTCAATCTCTTTTGAAATATTATGACAAACATCCTACCAAGATTTTCATGAGTATTTGACCGAAAAAGGTTTTTTGAAGATTTTACTAAGTGACCTAGTTAATGACCCAAAATGATCCACTTGCAAACTGGTCCAAGAAATCATCAAGACAAACATTCTGACCAAGTTTCATGAGTAAAGGATTGAAAATGTGGCCTCTAGAGCGTATACAAGGTTTTTCTAAGATTTGACCTAGTGACCTAGATTTTGACCCGACATGACCCATTCTCAAACTCATCCAAGATATAATCAAGACAAATATTCTGACCAACTTTCAAGAGTTTTGGACTGAAAATGTGGCCTCTAGAGCCTACACAAGGTTTTTCCAAGATATAACCTTGTGACCTAGTTTTCGACCTAACATGACCCATTTTTGATCTCGTCTGAGATACCATCAAGGCAAATGTTCTAACTTTCAAGAATTTTGGACAGAAAATGTGGCCTCTAGAGCGTACACAAGGTTTTTCTAAGATTTGACCTAGTGACCTAGTTATTGCCCAGACATGACCCATTTTCAAACTGGTCTGAGGTATCATCAAGACAAACATTTTGACCAATTTTACAGGTTTTTGGACTGAAAATGTGGCCTTTAGAGCATACACAAGGTTTTTCTAAGATTTGACCTAGTGACCTAGTTTTTGACTGGACATGACCCATTTTCAAACTCATTTGCGATATTATCAAGACAAACATTCTGACCAACTTTCAGGAGTTTTGGACTGAAAATGTGGCCTCTAGAGCGTACACAAGGTTTTCCTAAAATTTGACCTAGTGACCTAGTTTTTGACCCGACATGACCCATTATCTAACTCGTCCGAGATATTATCAAGACAAACATTCAGACCAAGTTTCACGAGTATTGGACTGAAAATGTGGCCTCTAGAGCGTACACAAGGTAAAAGTTAACGACACACGGCAGGCGACAGATGCCAGACACAGCACGATCACAAAAGCTCACCTTGAGCACTTCGTGCTCAGGTGAGCTAAAAAGGTAACAAAGCACTGAGATTTCTTACCTGATCCAAGTAGCCAGTGCCTCCTCTGGTGTCAGTTTTTGCTGGATCAACAAGGTGTCATGCACCATTCTCTCTATCAAGCAACACATATTGTGCTGTTCAAGGTTCCTCAGATTGGCTTGATCTAATAATTCTATCATCCTTCTTTAAGATTTTGTATCTTTGCTTTCATGAAATTACCAAACGACCACTACCAGTTCTACATTCTCACTTGTACCATTCTCCCATCTATTGTCATGGAATTCCCATCTCCGTAAGTCCATCTTCTGATATTTTCCTTCCTTCTTCTTGTAATCTTTGTTCTCAACAGGAAATCATTCTACACAAGCTCTGCTTTTCATATTTCTGCTATGGAAGGCATCTGCAAACATTTAAAGGAAAACATGAACATGCATATTATTTATTCGGTGCTGAAAGCATTGGTCTTATGAAAATATTGATTGGTTATAATATCGGACAGATTACAAAAATTCTGCCTAGAGAGAGACTTTGTAATACATTTAGTTGAAATTGTTTCAGTTAGCTTCTAATGTTTACCAAACATGAGCCACACTCTAGCAAAAGGGAGTTTAATGAATCTCTGTGATATATTTATACCAAGCAAGTCATAGCATGACCATAAATCCACAAAATCCATTTTGTCTAACAACTAGCTCAATCCTGAGGACAGATGAGCCTTCATTGAATGATTGAATGGTATTTTTTACACCGCTTTCAACATTATTTCAGTCATATCAAAGCAACAGTTCATATATTCATGTGTTTTGTAGGCTGATCATGCTGCTGTCAAACAAAAAATATTTTAAATGCACAACAATAAATTGGGCGAGATAAAACACCAAAATGGCAATATTGCTTTATTCTTTATGAATGCGACTGACCAATCACCTTTGTTAAGCCTTAACTTAAGGGTCAGGAAAAAATTGATGGGTCCACCGAACTTAGAAATTGGACAAGTCAGAATAGGAATTAGTATACAGTACGGTCTTTTATACAGAATACGTGACATATGGGTCGATCTTACCTCTGAATCCTCCAAAATGACCAGATTTTGCCTCTGCAGGTTTTTGGCAAATTATTCAACATCCCAACAAGATGTCTACGATGCGAGTGCAGGACACGTGTTTGGGCAACACTGAGGTTTGGTAAATTGGACTAAACCGTAAAGTATAAATTGATAGGAGGTTTCGCATTTAAAGTAAAATGCTGTATTCATGAACTTTGACGACAATTACATCAAATACCTGGCTCTGATTTGTTTCTTAACGTAAATAGTGGTTCTAGTGCTTCTGTTTTGTGATTGTTTCTCCACTGCAGAGTTACAACTATGAAAATATCATCCGAGGTAACCAAGGGATCAGAGTAGATCTATCTAGAATAAAACCCAGTCTTGAAAAGAAGAAAGCAGTTTCAAAGATGCCAGTTTTACTCACAAAGTTAAAAAGCAATGCAGTGAACAAATTAAAGTCAGATATTAGATTTGACAAAAATTGACAATTGGTTAAAATTACCTTGTTACGAAAACCACTGATATCGATTTACTCCTTAAGTCAAATTTACAGAACTTGTCTGTTACTGAAACTACCAGAAATCGACTATGTAAAAATGGAGAGTATTAAGGGATGCACGAAAACTTCAAAACCAATGACGACAATGTAAATACTAATGCCTGTCCTCGATGAATAGAAAAGCTATGCGAAGTTGATATCATTGGACATAAAGATTGATGATATTTACTATTTTAGTAAATTATTCAATAAGTAGCATATATGACAGAAAAGGAATTTGAGATGCGGATATCCATTCTAACCGTTTGCTGCAGTTGATTGGAATGTGAATTGCGTCATTTTCATTTCCTGCTTGAATGTTTTCAGGGGAAAATGTAGAATTTTTAACTGAATCAATCCCTTTTATCTTAATTCTATCATGCAAAGGGACAGTAGTACATATGAATACGCTGAAAATATTTAAGTAAGCACTTTTTTCTGTAAATGTAGTGGCCAATCCCCCCTCCCCCCCCATCCTGTAGTATTTTACATCACAGATGAATGACTCGTAAGACGGTTGACAGGTGCCTCGGTTCAAGCCAATCAGAACCACAATTGCAGTTCCAGCCAATCAGAGACGGTGGTTAGCGCGTACTTATTCATGATATTAAAAGTGGTTGCAGCTTTTGTGCAAAAGGTTGCAAAGCGGAATTGCTAAGGGCTACAAGCCTTCAAAGAAAGCCCCTAGCCCAATTATACTCGGATGCAAAGAAATTGGGAAGCAAGGTTTCTTCTTATGGTGAGTCCAGGGAAGCACAGTTCTAAATTTTAGATTAAACATTGTGAGTGCACACAAGGTAATTGTTGACGCCCAACCACATGACGCACAACAGACGATGCACGATGGACACAGCATGATAACAATAGCTCACCTTGAGCCCTTGGTGCTCAGGATTGCAAACAAAAAAGGCACATGGATATCCAAGCCATACCATGGGAACATGACTTATCACTGTTAAATAAGGGTTTAAAGTGCCTTTCACAACTACATCTATAGTTGCTTATGCAACCAGTGTACATCAAGATCAGACTATACAAAATGTGCAGTATGATCTTTGATCTACACTGTCCACTTAGTTCAAATACCACAGACAAAAGTAACTATCAAATTGAATTTATTTCGATCCTATTTCTAAACTGAATATGTCTGTTGGGTTAATCCAGTGCATTGAGGCTAAAGATTCCCACTTTGTCCCAAACATTCCTACTTTGCCCATTGAATTTACTTACACGGTTTATCGATAAAACAAGTGGGCCATTGGCCCTGATGTGCTCACTTGAGTAAAAACATCTATGGTTAATAAACCCAAAGAGATCCTGGTTCTAATGACGTAAAATGCATGCGTGTAAGTGACCTAATTTTGGACCAACTTGACCTACTTTTGAACTTGTCAGTTATATCAAGAATAACTGACAATGTGTTATGAGTATCAGACTAATAAGTTGGTCTCTAGACTACACACAAGTTTTTTGATTTTTTGATTTAGCCCAGAGACTTACTTTTGACCCAATTTCCCAATTGTCTGAGATTTCAAAAAGACAACCTTTCTAACCTGATTTCATAGTATCAGGCTGAAAATATGGCCTCTAGACTGTACACAAGGTTTTTCTAAGATTTGGCCCGGTGACCTACTTTTTGATCAAACATGACCCAATTCAAAACTTGTCATAGATATCATCAAGATAAACGTTCTGACCAAGTTTCAAAAGTACAGTGCAACTCCATTAGACAGACTTTACATCGATATATCTGTATGTAGATCGTTAATGGCTATATCAAATGATCCATGATTCGTCAATGTGTTTGGACAACCTAAATGTTAAACCGACACATTATATTATTGTCAAAAAATGTGATACATGCATGGAGGCCTGGGTTTGCCATTATACAGGTATCGATGGGATTTAGCCTTCACGTGGGACCACGTGGGCAAATCATGTGCATGTTGTATAACATGAATATTCATTCTCACCTTAGAAAAGGCAATGATATAATACTTGCAGACGGTAGGTGTTCGCGGAATTATCTGTTTGGCTCTCTCAAGCGTTTTTTTCGTCATACACCAAGATGGTTCTTCCAAATTAAATATGGCTGGCTAACTTTGAACATTCTTGTTTTATTTTCCCCTTTGTGTCACAAAAAATATTTTATGTCTGGTCATAACTCCAGATAGTCTGAATATTAAGGAAACTAAATACTTGGATAGGCTGAAAAATATATTTTCCAAAACATCTGTGCCCCGTTTTATCGAAAGCATCAGTCGTACATAAGATCGTAACTTAAGACAGACATTTAGGACCAAACTTAACGCCTGAAGAAATCCATTTTATCAACACCATCGTAAGTCAGCGGTCGTAGCTCAGACCATCTTCGGTCGTAAGACGCTAAAAATATGTTAAGCAGTCTACATCTGTCGATGATTTTCACTCTTTCCCTAAGAAAAAAGCCTTTTGAAAACATTGTTGGAAAAGGAGAAAATGCTGGTTACCAGCATTTTCTCCTTTTTCCACAATGTTTTCTTCGCTATCAAAGAGAAATTTCATATTTTTTAGCTATATTTAAATTGTCGTCTGCAAATGCTTTGAATTTTGACAAGTCTATTATTTGCTTGTGTGGTACAGAGTTAATTGCTGCAAATTTAGTTCTGCTGCAGGAGGAAGGTACAATTTTGTATAATCTAGAATAAAAGAGTGGAAAATGTAGTTCAGAATTCAGTCTGAACATTATGTGCAGTCTGATCTTGATCTACACTGTCTACAAAAGCTTTGTAAGTTGTGAACAGTTGATTGATTAAATGGTGTTTAACGCTCTAGAATGCTGGAACATTGTAACCCTGTACCACATGATCCCAAGATTTAAAGGACCCTCATTGTGTTTTTGAAAACACTGTGGGAAAAGGAGAAAATAGTGATAACTCACAATGTTTCCTACCCTTTCTCGGACAGATTCAAACATTTGAGCAACATTTGATTTGTCTTTGTCAAATGCTTTCAATTTAGACCGGCCTAAATATTTTGTAGTTTGCTAAAGATGTCATCTCCTTACCAAGCAATCCTGACGTTAAACGAACCTGAGGAAGAAGGCTTATGAAAACATTCTGGAAAAAGGAGAAAACACTGGGAACCAGCATTTTCTCCCTTCACACAACGTATTTTAGTCATTCTAACACAAATTCAATGTTTTCAGTAATTTTGCAATTGTTGTCTGCAAATGCTTTCAATTGAGACAAAGCTAAAAATGTTGTCTGGTAGAGTTAAATGGCCAGACTTGTTTTGAAAAGGATATAAAACATTGCGGAGAAAGGAGAAAAAGCTAGTTACGTGCATTTTCTCACTATTTTTTACCCTTAAAGCACCTTTAACAACTGCAGTTGCCTTAACAATCAGTGTAGTACAAGATCAGGCTGCACAAAACATGCAGCCTGATCTTTGATCTACACTGTCCACTGTTGTGAAACTCTAGACTATAGTAAGCATGTGTTTGCAATTATTTGGGACATATTTCTTAGATGAAAATGTCTGATGGGTTTAACTCTTTGCCAGGCAACATTATTTTAGACTAGTCCACACTGACAACATTAATTTGCAGACAACAAAATAACTGGATCATATGTGATGAACTTCGGCTTTGAAAGGGTAGAAAACATGGTGGGAAAAGGAGAAAATGCTGGTTATTTGATGCCCAAAGGGTTAAAAGCCATTAACTACACGATTGTCAAAACTTGGGATGGTTTCGTAAGGGCTAAAGATTTTCACTTTTTTCCTCAGCTCTGAAATGCTGTAAAAATTTTAACCCTTTACCACACAATCCCAAGTTTAATGACCCTGAGGAAATAGGCTTTTGAAAACATTGTGGGAAAAGGAGAAAATGCTGGTAACCAGCATTTTCTCCTTTTCCAACAATGTTTCCAACCCTTTCTAAGACATAGTCAAACATTTGAGCCACAGTTGATTCTTCTGCAAATGCTTTCAATTTGGACAAATCTTAACATTTGTCATTTGATACAGAGTTGAACTTTGTAATATATGAAAGTAGTGTCTTGCTTAACCCTTATCATGGTTTATAAGTTTAATGAAATTTTCACTCTGATAGCAAAAACCCAAATATTGCTATTTCAAAGCCATGCTTTCCTGGAGTCTCTTTTACCAGTACTCCGCACAATTTTCTTTCCAAGCCACTGGCTGCTTTCCCACATAACCATCGTTGAAACAATGGTCAGCAGTGGGAGAGGAATGAATCCTGTCGCAATGACTATCATTAATCCTCGGAAAGAAATTGGCCGAGCCAGGGATTGAACCCACGACCCCTTGTTCTCAAGTCCTGCACGCTACCGGGGCTTGGCTTTCTTTATTGGACAGTGTAGATCCAACATCATATTGTACAGAATGTGCAGTCTGATCTTGATCTACACTGTTCCCAAAAGGTCAATGAGTTGCACTTTGCAGCCAAAGGGTTAAAGTATTTATAACAGTCTAAATACGTTTAGTAGGAATAAAGGGTGATACATAGTGAGTGTTCAGTAAAAGTATTGGGTGTAAAATTTTTTAGGTCTTGGACCTGGATTAGTCCCTCTTGTTATGCAATATGATTAGACTTGTGGCCACAATCCATACACACAGACAAGTACATACTTAAAAGGATCAGCTGTTTTGTGAGACTTCCAGATACTTTTAGCAAAGAGCTGGTACAGAAAAATGCAGATCAAATATGTTCAACAGGTATGTTCTGTTTTAGTTCTTTAAACCTTTAACAAACAATCCCTGGATTTAATGACCCTAGGGAAGAAGCCTTCTGAAAACTCTGTTGGAAAAGGAGAAATGCTGGTAACCATAATTTTCTCCTTTTCCCGCAACGTTTTCTACTCTTCCAAAATCAAGTATCAAATTTTAAGTCATGTTTATGTTGTCATCTGCAAATGCTTTCAATTTAGACCAGTTTAAGATTTTGTCGTTTGGTAAAGAGTTAAAGACGTAATTTTGGGCTTGTCAGGGTCCAAAAATTTAAAAAAAAAAAGGCACTCGTCCTGTAGGACAAGTGACTTTGGAAAAAAGTCTTGCCCTGCTTTGATCCTCACTTGTCCGACGAGGAAAACCCTTCTAATATTTGACTCTGACTTTTTTTTTTTTCAGACCAAACGGAAACGCTAATTATATTGTCTCCCGTAGCAACGAGCCTTAATACCAGGTTTCAATAACCAGTATCATATATCTGATCAAGATATAGAAATTAATACAGCCAAAACAACACAGTTTTTCTAACTGATTTTGGGAAAGTATTTGCGTTAATATCGTTTGTTTTAATAATTAGCACAGTAGCTTGTACTTTGGATAAGATTTACCCAAAGCATATTCTAATACATGTTTGTTTGCAATGAAAGGTCCCGTGTTATATCATTAAGCTGACTTGAAACCAGTCTTTATTTGGACCGGGACCAGCTCGTTTTATGTTCTGTTAAATATTTGATTTCCCGAATACAGTCTATTCTTAATTCGCTTACTCAATAATGGAATGACCGTTTTGTCTCCTGTAAGTTAAATATTCATCTGAAAAACTTCTTTGTTTACTATCTCCTATTCACCACTCATCCTGCGGGACTACCATGACTGATATTTCACTCGTTTTCATCCATTTCTTACTTGTAAATTCGAGCAGACAGTGGATTCTTTGGACCTTGCTTGTATAAATTCAACACATGTGCAGACAACAAATTAAATGAAATGGTAGGATTTGACCTGGAAAGGCTCGAAAACATTACAAGAAAAGGAGAAAATGTTGGTACCAGCAAGTTCTCTTTTTCCCCAAAATGTTTCCAACAGCCTTCCTCCTTCTTACCACACAATGACGACTTTTGACGCCCCTGAAAGAGAAAACTTTTGAAAACATCGTGGGAAAAGGAGAAAATGCTGGTGACCAGCATTTTCTCCTTTTCCCACAATGTTTTCTACCCTATCAAAGAAAAATCATTTCATATGAGCCACATTGAAACTGTCATCTGCAAATGCTTTCAATTCGGACAGGTCTAAAATTTTGTTGTGCGGTAAAGGGTTAAAGTTTGTTAAAACTTTGATTGGCTGATAACGGGTTACTTCTATACCAACTACCACAATCCATTTAGCAGAGTCCTTATTTACTATGTACAGATAACATGCGCAATGTTCCTCAAATGGTAGGATTTGTCCTGAAAGCCTAGAAAACATTATAGGACTAGAAATGTGTCACAGACTTTTAACAACCCTGGGAAAGAGGCCTTTTAAAAACATTCTGGGAAAAGCACCTAACACAGAGCTGTTGAAGGTTTTTTTACTGTTACTTTGCACATTACTATTTTAGGGGCAATGCTTTCATTATACTTAAACAACTGATCAGACAGCACTTTCCATGTACTCTCATATTAATACGTATGTATTAATACGCACACGCTTTAATTTAGCTACAACAGCTACAACAGCTTAGCAAGTCAGGCTTGTGCTCCCTGTGAATGCATACTATGCATGGCACAAGCATTTCCTTTTTTCATTTTGACTTATTTCTACAGAAGATGGCAAAGGACAACAGTGAGGAAGTGGAGGCCAAAAGGATCATAATGAGCTCGGGCAATGGTGCAATTTCAATCGAAAAAGTTTTGACTGTAAAAGCATATAGGTATACATAGGTAACGTACGAATGAATGAATGTTGTTTTATGGCGCATCGACAGCCTTGGTTTTTTAGCGCGCATATCTGCAGTACATGATGATTAAAGTGGATTTTTTTTTTAACTAAAAGAATTTTTTAACAAAACAGATAAAAATAAAAGGAGTTGAATTAAGAAGGATAATATGTGATCTTGATATGTATAAAAGACATTATTGAGTGACAGGGCAATCCTTATCAACTCAAAAACGCTGAAGTAAAGATTGTGATAGAGATTTAAAAAAAAAATGTTGAATTGATAGTGAGAAGTCTTTAAATGGAGAAGTATTATGTGTGATGTGCATAAAATATAATACTGAGTGGCTGGGCATCCCTGCCTACTCAAAAGTTTAAATTGAAAAAGTTTTGACTGTAAAAGCATATAGGTATGCATGACGGTATAGCTATATAGCGCAAAATAAACACAATAACCCTTTTCTTTTCTTAAACAGAAAGAAAAGGATCCTAGATTTACATTATTTTTTATTGTAGCCATTCTTTACCAATCTATTTCATATCCTACTGGTAAAAGCACCTAACAGATAGCTGTTGAAGGTTTTTTACTGTTACTTTGCACATTACTATTTTAGGGGCAATGCTTTCGATATACTTAAACAACTGATGAGACAGCACCTTCAGTGTAGTCTGATACTCATACGCTCACGCTGTAATTTAGCTACAACAGATTTGCAAGTCTGGCTTGTGCTCCCTGTGAATGCATACTATGCAGGGCACAAGCATTTCCTTTTTTCATTTTGACTTGTTTCTACAGAAGATGGCAAAGGACAACAGTGAGGAAGTGGAGGCCAAAAGGATCATAATGCGGGCAATGGTGCAATTTCTCCATATCAAAGGTACCTATTATAATATTTATAGCCTGAGGGTGCCCAATAAACAACATGAGCATTTTTTGTCTGGGAAAAAAACATTAGGTCTTTTGTTTTGCGTTATGCCCAGGCTGATCGTAATTTGGTCATATACAAATAGCTGGTGCACCTGTCTGTGCATTACTGGAGTTATGTTACCAGTCCTTTTCACACCACTCTGTCTCAGCCTTTTCCCCTTAATACTCAATTGTGCACTCAATTGACAATTTTCTTGAATTTTGAATATGTTTTTCTTTCAGAAATAATGACCTACTGAAAAAGCAAGTGCATAAAGACTACCATTATGACAGACTTCCACAGATGCCACAAGAGAGTTTGGATTTGCCAAGGAATAGGACAGGTTTTCATACACTGATTCATGTCTTTCATATGTATTTCATGTGCATGAAGAGATAGCCTATTAAGTTATTAGTTCAATCAGGCACATATAAACAGTGGCTTTCTTCATAAAACGTTTTGAGGAAGAGGGTGGTATCCAGTTTTGCTCTTATCTAGCTGGATACAAAATTCTATGGTGTATCATGCCAAAGCAAATCGTTTAAACAGGAAAATCATCTGCTGTTTTCAATATTCAATATACATTTTTGCTATGGAACTCATTATGCGAGAAGTATGGAATGGACACTTTGATAAACAAATCCTGGTCTAAGTTTACCATTGGGTTCATGTAATACCCTAACTGACGTTGGGGTGTTCCATTCCTCTTGTGTCATCAGTTTCATTGGCCTGTAATTGAATGCAGAGTCTGGGAATGAGTGAACTGATTTAAAGAGTTGAGGAAATGTTCAGCTAAACTGATATACTCCAAGTCTTAACAATTGTTTGTTTAATTTACATGTTGTCATGATCCACACGTCCAATGGCCATTGCTTAAATCTATGTGTATTTTCTTTTTTGAAAACATTACATCAAGTGGTGTTTGTCTTTTCTAACAATATCAGTTATATTGCAAGGCGCACTTTCCTGGAATTTGTACGTAAATCTGTGTTGTTGCATTTTTTGCTTTGAAGACATTGGACTAAATGGTGTTTACATCAATTTCATTATTATCTCTTACTTTTATTTCTATGGCAATCTTTCCCTTAATTTGTTTTACCAGTACTTTGTACTACATTCTTCTTGAGCAACTGGCTGCTTTCTCATACGATAATTGTTGAAACCATAAGCAGTGGCCGATTGGAAAAAAAATCCTTAACCAAATACTACATGTCACAACCTACCCTGTGGAACAAAGTTTGGTGCGGAAAAGATGCTACAGATCAGTATGGAAGTGAAGGCCAAGATGACAATGAAGAGCCCAAGCAATGGTGCAACTCCAAAATAACAAAGGTATGCATGTTTAGCCGCATAGTGCAAAATTAACACACTTAGCATTTTTGTGAGGAAGAAAAGAATGCTAGATTTGCCTTGTTTTTGTTTGGTGTTTCAAGCCCTTCTTGTCATATTTAGGTCATACCACACTGGCAAGTTTCTCTAACAGTTACTTAGTACAGGTCATATTGCACTTGCAAGTTCTCTTACGGATACTTCCCTTGACACTCTTTTCAAGCCACCACCTTTTTTCGACCCAATTGAAAATCATCGAAATAATGTTCAACAGTGAGATGGGAATAAATCCAGTTACAATGACCGTGACCATGATTTCGAAACCAGATCAGGATTCAACTTCAAGACCCCTTCATTAAAAGCCGGTAAGTTACTAAGCTACCAGGCTGGTTCCCTAATATTGATCATGATGTTGCAAACGGTGTAATTGAGCAAATGCAGGTTGGCAAGACACGCTTGTGCTCCATGTGAATGTATACAATGCATGGCATCAACATTGCTTTTAAACTTTATAACTTGTTGTTTGTAGGGAGGATGACCAAGGACAACAGTGAGGAAGTGGAGGCCAAGACGACCCTGAAGAGCCCGAGCAATAGCACATAGGTAACGTACGAATGAATGAATGTTGTTTTATGGCGTATCGACAGCTTTGGTTTTTTAGCGCGCATATCTGCAGTACATGATGATTAAAGTGGATTTTTTTTTTAACTAAAAGAATTTTTTAACAAAACAGATAACAATAAAAAGAACTGAATTAAGAAGGATTATATGTGATCTTTATATCTATAAAAGACATTATTAAGTGACATTCCTGTTGTGTCATCAGTTTCATTGGCCTGTAACTGAATGCAGAGTCTTGGAATAAATGATCTCATTTAAAGAGTTGAGGAAATGTTCTGCTGAATTGGTATACTCCAAGTCCTAACATTTGTTTGGTTAATTTACGAGAAATGTTCTGCTGAGTCATATGCCATTTTTCAATATTCAATATTTTATATCTATCCTCTGAAAAAGTAGGCTGTAGGATAGGGCACACTAATGGGATTTGTGTAACATCACCTTTCATTGTACCGATTCAGCTAAGACTCGGGTCATCCGTAATCGATGCGGGGAACCAGCAACGATCAACCAATCGATTGCAGGTTATCCAAGTCTTAGCCGAATCCGTACATTTTTCGGCGATGAAAGGCGATGTTACAGGAATCTGCATTAGGGTGCCCTATCCTTACTGCATCTCTATGATGCATTATACCAAGCCAGGGCTTTATTTCTAACTAGAGGCGCTTGAGCACCTGTATCGCTCCACAGGCCTGATATTTCTATAATGGCGAAAGGAAGTTTTTAACAATTATCATTCAATCCTGCATTTTAGCTCACTGAAGAAACAATTTGGTAGACAACCACCATAGGAACTTACCTGCAAAACAACAATGAAATCCAATGAATAGTTTTAGAGAAGAAAAATGAGTCTCCCATAAAAGCCATGTTTTTTGACAGATCATTTTTTTTTTTTTCAAGGAATTCTGTAAACCTGTATCTAAGGAACATTCCTGCAAAATAATAATGCTATCCAAATAGCGGTTTGGGAGGAGAAGATTTTTAAAGGTTTTTTACTTTGGTTGCCATGGCAACCAGAATTCTTCACGGAACACAATTATTTGAAGGAATTTGAAAGATGACCACCAACGGAACATTCCTGTGAAATTTGGTAAAAATCCAGTCAATAGTTTCTGAGGAGAAGTTTTTTAAAGAAAAAGTTTACGGACGCACGCACGGACGAACGAACGGACGGACGGACGGACGCACGACGGCACAACGCCATGACAATAGCTCGCTGGCCTTCGGCCAGTGGAGCTAAAAATTGGGAAGGGGCCTTAGCCTTTCATTTTGGGAAATTCAAGTGCGATTTTGGCCAAATTGGGAAAAAACAGACTTGACTTTCAAGGTACATCAAGAAAAAAATTAATTGCAGTGTACATATATACAGTAAATAGAAAGTTGCAAGAATTAAATAATTGAAACAAATTTAACAGTTACACTTCAACTGCTTAAACCATGGCCAAATATCTAACAGTATTTGCACATATACTCAGTAGGCTTACAGCTCTTTTTAACACTACTGTGGTACACCCACGGGTGCCAGAGTTAATACTTCAGTAGAACTCCTTTACGGCCATCATATGATACAAAGAAATCATTATCTGTGGAAGTTACAGAGCTAGGCTTCGATAATGTGACTAGAGATGTAGAGTTTGCATCATGTGCAGTGATAATAGTTGTCTATCTTTAGACAACGGAAGATTGGCAATGCCTGACAGAACCGGCACTTCAGATTGAGACTGAGTATGCAGAGATTAGATTACCTGTAGATTGACCGTTTCACGCCGAAAGTAAAAAGGCTGTGCTGGCCTTTATTGTCTGCAGCCCTTTTAACAAACTTTTTGTAAAGTTTCCTGGCTCTTGACATGTTTTACTTGGATACAACGTGTTTGTTTTTTTTTTAAACACGTTTACTGCAACCAAGTAAGAATATGTTCCACTGTGTTAAATTAAGAAAATTTCTTTAGTCAACTGTAAGTCTTTATAAAGACAAATTTTTTATATAACATGTCAAAGGATTTAATATCGAAAGATAGGGGAATGACAACCGCCTCAAGTCTACATGCAGTGTTATAATGCGCAAAAAATAACTTGGTTCAGTTAAGCTTACCTCCATTAAACAAACCAAATGGCGCCAAGAAATCGCAACATTTGGGCTGTACTGCAGCGCAGTCAGCTGAGTCATTTCGGTACAAATCAATAAAAAGCCTGCTGTCAATTTCAGTCGCTGCTAAATAAGGAAAGTTTTATGTCTGATCATTTGAAATAGATTTATAGATATTGGTATTCAACTTATTGGGGATTTCAGCATCGTATTATGGGAAATTCTTTCACCAAAATTGGGAAAAAAAGATGCTTTTTGCAATTGGGAAGTCACCGAATATCTGCCTCTATTTATGAATGAAAAAAAGCCCTGCAAGCAAGTCATCACATTATTATGGATCAACAGAATCCATTTTGTACTTGGACATCCATAAAGTTTACAAAAAGTAAAAAGTTTGCAAGCTGCACAGGCTGATATGGTCTATACCTATTGCAGATGCATTAAACACTCTTTTCACAAAGCATGGCACAAATTTTAGTGATCCAAATTCTTAGTTTGGCTTTCTTCTATTTATTGTTTGTAAGTAAAAAAAATAATATTCATCATTAAGGTAGCTACCTACAACTTGAGGAAATGTACCAGAGGGCCTTTGAACCTAAAGTGCTCACCTGAGTAAAGTCACCTAGGATCGGTAACACTGATCAGACCATGTTTCATGAGTATCAAAATGAAAATGTGGCCTCTAGACTGAATAAAAGGTTTTTCTAAAATTTGGCCCTTGACCCATCTTGACCCACTTCCAAACTGGTCCAAGACATCATGCAGAGAAACATTCTGACCAAGTTTATCAACTGTATGACTGTAAATATGGCCTCTAAAGTGCAGACTAGGTTTTCCAAGATTTTTCCCAGTGACCTACTTTTTGACCTGATGTGACCCAATTTCAAAGTTGTCCCATATATCATCAAAAAAAAAAAATCTGACCAAGTTTAATGAGTATCAGACTGAAAATGTGGCCTCCATAAGGCACACACGGTTTTTCTAGGATTTGGCACAGTGACCTACCCTTTGACTCGGTATGACCAAATTTCGAACTTGTTCCAGATATCATCAAGACAAACATTCTGACCTGATTTCTTGAGTACTAGGCTGAAAACATGGACCCCAGAAGGCACGCATGGTTTTTGAATGATTTTGCCCGGTGACTTACTTTTTTACCAAAGTGGAATTTCCAACTTGTTCAAGATATTATTTCAAGATATTATTAAGACAACTATTCTTATTAATTTTCATGAGTATCAAGCTGAAAATATGCCCCCCCCCCCCATGGCACACAAGTTTTTCTAAGGTTTTGCCCAGTGACTCACTTTTTTACCCAACACGACTCAATTTCAAACTTGTCTGAGATGTCAACTAGACAATCATTCTGACCAAGTTCCAAGAGTAGAAGGCTGAAAATGTTGCCTTTAGACTGCATGTAAGTTTATTCTAAGATTTGGCCCACTTTTGGATCCAAGAAGACCCAAGATCAAGCTTTTCTGAGATATCCCAAAAACAACAACTCTGACCTAGTTTCATGAGTATAAGGCTGAAAATGTGGCCTACACAGTGCACACAATTTTTTTTTTAATATTTGGCCCTATGAATTTCAGGCTGCACACGAGACCACACATGAGCTTTTTTTAAGATAGGGCCTACTTTTTGACCTGACATGACCCAATTTTTAACTTGTCTGAGATATCAAGACAAACACTCAGTGCTATTTTCATGAGTATCATGTTGCATATGTCGCCACTAGAGTGCACACAAAGTTTTCCTAAGATTTGGCCCTCTGACCCACTTTTTGACCCGACATATCCCTATTTCAAAGTTTTCGAAGACAAACACTCTGACCAAGTTTCATAAGTTTCAGGTTGAAATTGTAGCCTCTACAGTGCACACAAGGTTTTTCTAAAATTTGGGCCTGACCTACTTTTTGACCTGATATGACCCAATTTTAAACATGTCCAAGATTTTATTAAGACAAACACTCTGACCAAGTTTCATGAGTAACTGACTGAAAATGTGGCCTCTGAGTGCACACAAGGTGATTGTTGACGGCTGCATGATACAAGACGAAATCTGATTTGGGAAGAAATGAAAACATTGCGGGTAAAGGAGAAAATGCTGGTTTTCTCCTTTCCCCCTAATGTTTTCAATTGCTTTTTTTAAACTAGGTTTTTAAGTCTGGATTGTTTGGTAAAGGGTTGATGATAAATAATATTGTCTTTTTCAGGTGGAAGACCTAAATAGATAAATTTGCAACTCTAGATGTGAAATTGTCTGTTTTCAGATTTCGGAATCTTGAAGTCAAATTGTCTGGTGGGAGGGTGTGAAATAAAAAGTTATTTCTGTTACTTTTTTCGTAGATGTTTCTATTTGAAAAACTGGAAACTGTTCTATCTTGTGTGTGTGTGAAATAAAAAGTTATTTTTGTTACTTTTTTGTAATTGTTTCTATTTTGAAAACTAGAAAATGTTCTATCTCAGTGATTTCCATTTCTTTCCATTTCTTACTTCCAATGCCATTAACAGGAAATGTTCCAGGAGTTTTTCATAGCTCAGTGTTTTGGGTATTTTGATTCTTTAACTTTTAACAAACATCAAAATTTCAGATTAATCCAAATTGAAAGCATTTGCTGATGACATAAAAAAATATTAAATCTAGCTGAACTGATCGTGATTGTGAAAGTATAGAAAGTCATATGGGGAAAGGAGAAAATGCTGGTTACCAGCATTTTCTCTTTTTCCACACAAAGTTTTTAAAAGGATATTTCCTCACGGTTGTTAAAATTCAGGTTTGTGTGGTAGAGTTTAAAGGAAATCCAGAGAAAAAGGAAACTGTAAGTTTTTTCCCAAATAATTACATTATAACTGAACAAATTAAAGTGCCGTGTAGAAAGGCTTGCCTACAGAATATTCTTACCCCTTTGCTACACAATCCTGAGTTTAAATAACCCTGAGGAAGAACACTTTTGAATTCATTGTGCAGGGTTCATTCTAGAAATCAAACCTATCCGGCCCCTCATCACAAAAAGTAGGGGCCATTAGAAAAATTTATGGGGCCAAGAGAAAACTATCTTCATGGATTTTGACTTTATCCTTGCAACCAAAGTTAATATTTCTTCCATTACTGCCCTAATGTCCTTTTCACTATAAATGCCTCACACATGTGCATGTGAAAAATTGTGTAAGCTTCAGTCAACATATCTATCTTTTGTGCTTGGAGCACAAAATACTGTATATTTTGTGTTTAGATAGAACCGTTTGAAAGAATGACAACAAAATAATCTCTAGTATACTTGCCAAATTATAGATAACTTTCTACCTGTCACTGGTTTTGCTCCCAGCAACGTCTTCCTTACAACTAGAATACTTTGGTTGTCAGTGTTATCTTGACATTATTTCTTTGGTTATTTGGGCCCAAAAATGAAAAATAAATAGCGGCTGAGACGTCTGCTGTAAGATGGAAGCAACATGGGTGTTTTATTAGGTTTTCAAGTACGGTATCGTTTTTTTATTGGATGATACAGGTAACAAACCACCAGAAATAACCAATAAGAGCCCTCATAACAATTCACCGGTGATATGTTGGCTGCACTTGATTCTTCAATTGATGTGAACTTGAGAACAAATTCTCATTATTAAATTAACACTTTACGAAAAATGTGCGCTGTGTCGGCCCTGAAGTAAGATTTTTTGAGCACCAATGATGGCGCAAGGACGGGCTCTAGAATGAACCCTGACTATGGGAACAGCAGAAAATGCTGGTAACCAGCATTTTCTCCTTTTCTCTCCATGTTTTCTATCCTTCCCAAAGGAAAAAATCCAGAATTTTCTAAATCTGAAAGTAACATTTCTGATTGGCTTAAATATTTGTGAATACAGATCCTGGAATAAACTTTCACTGGGCCCAGTCAGCACAGTTGACCAGACTAATCACAAGGACTGATAAATCATTACAAAAAGGTTTATTCATTTCTCATTATCAAGCAAGCTTGTTTGCTTGCTCTCTCTCCCTCTCTCTCAACTGTTTCTGTTGGAAAGTAGCTGGTGGCTTGTAAGTCATTGTTGAACATAAAATACAGGTAATGGTAAAAGGAGACACAAGGAACATAGGGGGCAAGTGCAATGACAGCTTATATAAGTGAAATACTAATAAAATTGAATTTACTCTATACAAGATAACAACATTATAGACTCAGCCAAAATGAAAGTGTCTAAAGATTACAAAGGCAATGTTGCTCAAATGATCTGACTGGTTTTAGGATAGGAAAGATTTTCAAAACAAGAGGACCATGATGGTCCTCTATCGCTCACCTGAGTACTAAGCAGTAAAGGTCTACAATGAAGATAAATACCAAATATTGAGGTTCAAGGCCAAATGATAATGAAACAAGAGCGGCAAATTGTCACAAGATATGCCCGTCCCACCGCCAGTTGTCAAGGAGGTATAATAATTGCAAAGGGCAGGTAATGCAACAAACATGTTTACCAAGTCTCAAGTCAATTTGACTTGAGAATTCAAAGTTCCATTCCTGACAAGCAAGAAATATAGTAAAAATGAAGATCAAAGTGGAATTACTCAAAATCCGCGCTAGGTAGAGTTATTGTTCTTGCGCACTGTACTCTGTAATATTGCAACAAACATGCATACCAACTTTGAAGTCGTTCTGACTTGAGATGACAAAGTTATATTCTAGACAAGCACTAATTGCTGTAAAAATGACGATCAAAGGGAAATAACTAGAAGACAGCACAAGGTAGAGTTACAATTCTTGTGCACTGCACTTCCAAATATTGCAACAAATAAGCATACCATATTTCAAGTCATTCCTACTTAAGATGACAAAGTTTTGCTCCGGACAAGCAAGAAATGCTATAAAAATGAAGGTCAAAGGGGAAATAACTAAAAATTCGTGCTAGGAAGAGTTTGGTTCTTGTGCACTGCACTCCGTAATTTTTCAACAATCATGCATACCAAATTTGAAGATGTTCAGGCTAGAGATGACAAAGTTATATTCCGGACAAGCAGAAAATGCTGTAAAAATGACAATCAAAGGGAAAAAACTCATAGACAGTACCAGGTAGTTATGGTTCTTTCACACTGCACTCTGTGTTATTGCTACAAACACAAATGCCAAGTTTCAAGTCAATTGGACTGGAGATGACAAAGTTTTGGTCTGGACAAAGAACTATTCTATAGAACTTTCTAATTCGAGGGCAAATAACTCCAGTTGTTCTGGTCCGATTAGACCCATTATCGAACTCATCCGAGATCTTATGGTCATATATATTTTGACCAAGTTTCGTGCTGATTGGTTAATAATTGTAGATGCTAGAGTGTAAACAAAGTCAAATATAGCAATTTTTCTAATTCAAGGGCAAATAACTCCAGTTGTTCTGGTCCCATTAGACCCATTATCGAACTCATCCGAGATCTTATGGTCATATATATTTTGACCAAGTTTCGTGCTGATTGGTTAAAAATTGTAGATGCTAGAGTGTAAACAAAGTCAAATATAGCAATTTTTCTAATTCAAGGGCAAATAACTCCAGTCGTTCTGGTCTGATTAGAACCATTATCAACTCATCCGAGATCTTATGGTCATATATATTTTGACCAAGTTTGGTGCTGAATGGTTGATACTTGTAGATGCTAGAGTGTAAACAAACTCAAATATAGCAATTTTTCTAATTCAAGGGCAAGTAACTCCAGTTGTTCTGGTCCGATTAGACCCATAATCAAACTCATCCGAGATCTTATGGTCATATATATTTTGACCAAGTTTGGTGCTGATTGGTTGATATTTGTAGATGCTAGAGTGTAAACAAAGTCAAATATAGCAATTTTTCTAATTCAAGGGCAAATAACTCCAGTTTTTCTGGTCTGATTAGACCCATTATCTAACTCATCCGAGATCTTATGGTCATATATATTTTGACCAAGTTTGGTGCTGATTGGTTAATATTTGTAGATGCTAGAGTGTAAACAAAAAAATGTGAATGGACAGAGGGACGACGGATGGATGGACGACAGACGCCGACGGACGGTGAGTGATCACAATAGCTCATCCTTAGCACTTCGTGCTCAGCTGAGCTAAAAAAATAAGAGGAAATATCGCTTGCTGGTCAGTGTTCTTTTTTTTTTTCAATAATGTTTTCAAAGCCATTCAAAAGCCTCACAGATAGGTAAAACACAGGCTTGTTTTTTAAAGGGTTTTAAGTGACCTACAATTTTATTTGTTTGTATGACGTTTAACTCTTTACCACACAGTCCCGAATTTTAACGACCCTGAGGAAGAAGCCTTTTGAAAACATTGTGAGAAAAGGAGAAAATGCTGGTAACCAGCATTTTCTCCTTTTCCAACAATGTTTTCTGCTCTATCAATGAAAAATTGTGTTGATTTTGCCACCTTTAACTTGTCATCTGCAATGGCTTTCAATTTGGACAAGTCCAAAATTTCATCGTTTGGTAATGAGTTAATGCTGTTTTCAGGTATATCTAAATTACATGGGGATGGCCTAGTATGCACTTAACAAAGCTTTACTGGGGTTACTTTTACCAGTACTACACACAAGCAACTGACTGCTTTCCATCAAGACCATTGCTGAAATAATGATCAGAAGCAGTGAGACAGAAATGAATCCTCCTGTTGCAATGACCATCATTTTCCATTTATGACCTAAAAGTATCTATATACGCATGAAAATTGGCTCGAGCATAAAATATCTTGAACCAGTCTGACCAAGTTTCATTAGTATCAGGAGCTATGGCCTCTAGAGTATACACAGTATAAATGTAAAAAAATTGAAAGGCTACAGGAACTCTGTTTCAGCAAATTCTCTGGGATGACACTTTTAAGACTTTTATTTTGTTGCTCAATACAACAAAATTATATGAAATGGCTGTGTTATATCAACTTCCTGATGGCATGAGATTTTTGTTTTGATGTATGAAATATCTGTTATTACTTTGCTCTTGATCTAAAATATCAAGGTCATCATTCTGCTCTAGAAATTTCTTGTGTGTGCTAGCAATGCAGCACAACATATTTGTCAAAGGATAGTGTATTTTCATGATAAGTGACATGATAATTTCAAAGTGTCTGAACAACATTTCTTGCAAAACCCACAATATTCCTCTGCATTCTTTGCTATAAATCCTTGCATGGCTTGCATATATTGTCTCCAATATTATCATCAGGATAGCTGTAGCCCAGAGTAGTGTGTCAGGTGGTTATCAGAGGGCATACCTCTATGCAACATTTTTTTTCAAAATGTTTCAGTGTAGGAGTGATCTGATCTTCATCTCCCCCACCCCTCCAAATTGGATTCTATAGAAAAAGAAACATAGCTTGGCTCCTAGCATGCAATTTGCAATGATTTACAGATCCTTTACTCTAACAAAATTTATTACATTATGTCAACAACAGCTGTACAAACATTAGAAACAACCAAAAGTAGAGAACTATGGTTAAACATTTAACTTTCACTGCAACATCTTATACAAAGTACTGAAAACTTGCATCCACATGGGGTTTCAGTGAGAATAATCTTAGCAGCAGAAAAATTAAGTGAAAGAACAAGAGTGGCAAATTGTCGCAAGATACGCCCATCCCACCGCCAGTTGTCAAGGGGATATAATAATCTTAAAGGGCAGGTAATGCAACAAACATGTTTACCAAGTCTCAAGTCAATTTGACTTGAGGTGACAAAGTTCCGTTCCGGACAAGCAAGAAATACTATAAAAATGAAGACTAAAGTGGAATTACTCAAAATCTGCGCTAGGTAGAGTTATTGTTCTTGTGCACTGTACTCCGTAATACTGCAACAAACATGCATACCAAGTTTGAAGTCGTTCTGACTTGAGATGACAAAGTTATATTCCAGACAAGCACTAAATGCTGTAAAAATGACGATCAAAGGGAAATAATTCAAAGACAGCATGAGGTAGAGTTACAATTCTTGTGCACTGCACTTCCAAATATTGCAACAAGTAAGCATACCATATTTCAAGTCATTCCTACTTAAGATGACAAAGTTTTGCTCCGGACAAGCAAGAAATGCTATAAAAATGAAGATCAAAGGGGGAGTAACTCAAAATTTGTTCTAGGAAGAGTTATGGTTCTTGTGCACTGCACTCCGTAATTTTTCAACAATCATGCATACCAAATTTGAAGATGTTCAGACTAGAGATGAAAAAGTTATATTCCGGACAAGCAGAAAATGCTGTAAAAATGACAATCAAAGGGAAATAACTCAAAGACAGCACAAGGTAGAGTTATGGTTCTTTCCCAGTGCACTCCGTATTATTGCAACAAACACAAATGCCAAATTTCAAGTCAATCGGACCGGAGATGACAAAGTTATGCTCCAGACAAAGAACTGGACGCCGCCCGGACGCCCGCCCGTTTGCCATGGGTGATCCCATAATATGTCCTGTCTTCGACGGGCGTATAAAAAGGAGTCTGAAGGTTCCTTCCCCCAGTAGGGGGTCATTGGAGCAGTGCCCCTAAGTCCAGAGGGTCCAGGGGACAAAAGGCCTTGTCAAAAAAAACAAAATTGAATGGACTGTTAACAGAGCAACTCACATGTAAAGAGAGAGACTTTTGCGTTTTTTTTTTTTTTCATCGTGAATTTCAGCTTAAATAGGAATTCTCCAGTTGTTTGAGTTTGAGTCATAGATGCTTGCCTTTGGCCAGTGGTTGGAGTTAATTATTTGACTGGCAGGTAACCATGCGTTTATGTTGTTTAGAGGGGTTATGTTGTGGATTGGATACTACGTTAGTTGGTGGGTTAAGATACTATTGTACTGTCTCCCATTATTATACTAAAGATTTCTTGGAGCCAACCCCACCCCAACCCCTATAATCTAGTATTTAGATAATTATCTGAAAAAGTAGAGTCTGACATTCATTTCTGATATCTCAAACATACTAACAAGCCATGTAACAATTATAATAGTCAATTATTTATATACCAATGGAAGTCAAAATGCATAGTTGATTACCTAACTCTATTTTGAAAACTCAAGTGTTGTGATAACCCTCAGGAAAGTGGTTTTTGAAAAAAAAAATGTGGGGAAAGAAAAAAGTACTGGTACTTACATTTTCTGCTTCTCCGGTAAGGTGCCCCATCTTGTCATTCACACCAATCTCAAGCAAATTTCCTGCTACAGCATTCAATGAGTAAAAAATTTGTCAATGGAGAAAAGGTTCATACGTATTTGCTCACTGTTCTGCCAACACATAGGAAGGAAGGGGAGACACTGTCAAACTGAACCAGAAAAAGATCCCAGGAACATGTACACAGTCATGTGAGACTGTGTTCTTTTAAAACTGTTTTGAAAATTACTTTTCATCCTTTCCCAAACAACAAACTTTGGACTTGTCCAAATTTAGATTGTCTGCAATCAACAAAATATAAATGTGGTACAAACAAACTCAAGTTCTTTGACAGGGTAGAAAACATCGTGGGAAAAGGAGAAATGCATTTTGTCCTTTTCCCATAATGTTTTCAAAAGGCCTCTTCGTCAAGAGTCATGACAACACAGGATTGTTTGGTAAAAGGTTAAATGCATTCATGTCACTAATTTTGAAAATCTCCCCCACTTCTGCAAGCTTATGGGACAAGTGTTCCCCCCCTTCTCTGAATAATCCTTGGCAGAACATTGTGTACCATATGAAAGAAATTGGTCTTATTTGATACTTAAGAAATACTCTCCTTTCTATCATGGTTTATCGTTCAATAAACCACAGTTGTGAGTTATGAGGCACAATAAATAATCCACGAGGGCAATAGCCTGAGTGGTTTATTCACTGCTCCTCATAACTCACAACTGTGGTTTATTGAACGATAAACCATGATAGAAAGAAGATTATTTCGATTCTAAGATGACCAACTCTTAATGAAAGGAAAACAAGTTCATACTTAGAGTAAAGACGCGGATGCAGATTATATTCCATTGAGTAACTTACTTACTTTATACAGAATGATGTCACTCTATATATAATGACGTGTCTCTATATAGAATGATGCAGATTTTACCACGCTTTCGTTGCACTGTGTTTATAGAGCCGAATTCACATGTCATGTTAGAATGTAATTTATATGAGCTGTGCTCTGACTAAAGGAGGTTTAATGCATCTCCATGATGCACTATACCAATCAAGTTATTAAATATAATCCACTTTGTCTGAATCATGAGGTGTGATGGTGTTCTTTCCTTGGATAGTTGAAACTCATGATTGTTTGGTGAAAAATTAAAACACAGGGCAGACAATTGACTAATGGTAAAAAGATTCTACCCATGTCAGCCCATGCAGACTGTGCTGCCTGACATGGGTTGATACTTTTTGCAGATGCTTTGAGCTCCCTTTTCACAAAGCATGGTTCATACAGATACTGCCATTTTATTAAGCCTGTTTCTATTACAATAACTGGCAAAATAACTCTAGAGGACATCTGAGATACAAGATCAGACTGCATATTCTGTGCAGTTTGATTTTGATCTACACTGTCTACATTATGCTGTTAAATCTGGATCAGTGCTATTTTGAGTAGATACATCCTAATAATTGCTTAAAGGTATGCGGTATTCTCTTTTTAACACTCCCAGAGCTGTTACATTTTCCGAAAGGGGTCGATTAAATGGTAAAAAGACATGGAGGTTTCTGACGACTATGATAACATTACGGTCCAGATTTTTGTCAGTACCAACTGTATTGCGATGCTATTTGATAAACATGCTGTATTAATGCAGAATATCGATTTTTACTGCCGATCATGACTCTTTTGGAGATTAAATAGCACAACCAATTAATATTGGACATTGGTCTTCAATACCTTCACTTTCTTAAAGTTAAGTTTCTCATGTCAATGCTGTAACTTTATTCCAGCTGATTTATTTCAACTGTATCAATGGATTGAATGTCTTGTAAGCCCTTTTTTGGTCAAAAGCTGCGGGAGCATGAATAAGAGGGGGAGTAATAATAGGATGCATACAGGATATTTGTTTTTTACGTTGAAAGATTGAAATTTATTTCAAGTGAATATCATCAGTAATATTTTCACAAGTGGTGCAGTCACTCGTGAAAATATTACCTATGATGTTCACGAGATGAAATAAATTTTGATCTTTCACAGAAAAAACAAATATTCTATTTATTTCATGCTTTTAACCCTTTCTGGGAGAAACTTAATCAAAATCCAGTACAGTTCTTTTCGGTTATTCCCCATGGTGTACCCCCTTCGCATAGCAACACATTACAATATTACGTCGAGCGCGAGAAATGCAAGGTAAATTACATCATATTTGGATCTGGTTGAGAAGCACGCACATTTTACCTAGGTAACTAGTGCGCTGGAAGAACTGTTTCCGCCTTCAACTGAAGAGTTAGAATATAAAAATCGATATTTTCACTGGTCGTAACCATGAAATATCGAAAAATATTTCACTGATATTTCTCGATAACCTACCAGAAAGCATGAAATAAAACACAATATACAAAAAAAACTTGGCTCTACTCACCAGCGCTGCATGATAATATATGGTCTCCACCTTCAGTTTCTTGTAATAAATCCAAAATAATCACCGAATTTATAAGCACAACACTAGCACTAGTGGTTACACTGACCTACACCTTCAAATATGAAACAACTTCCAGTTTCTTGTTGTAAATCTACATGTATCACTGAATTAAACCTTTCCCAATCAACTCTGTGTTTTAATCTTATACCAAACAACCATGAATTTTAACTATCCAAGGAAAGAAGGCCCTTGAAAACATTGTGGACCAAGGAGAAAATGCTGGTAAGCATCATATTGTCTAACCTTTCAAAGAACAAATTCCAACATTGGGAGACAATTGATTTGTCATCTGCAATTGCTTTCAATTTTGACAAGTCAATATATTTGTCAATTGGTAAAGAGTAAATAACCTAGAAATAGATGGCTCATGAAAACATTACGGGGAAAGTGCAAAAAATATGCTGATAACAAGCTCTTTTCCCATGATGTAGTTTGCACTTTCAAAGGAAAACATTATCTTTTAAGGATAGGACACCCTAATGGGATTCGTGCAACATCACCTTTCATGGCCAGAATCATATGGATTAGGCCGAGACTCTGGTAATCCGTAATCGATGCGGGGAAGCACTGTCTATTGGCCGATCGATTATGGATTACCCAAGTCTTAGCCAAATCCGTATGTTTTTGAGGCAATGAAAGGCGATGTTACACAAATCCGATTAGGGTACCTATCCTTAAAACACATTGTTTTGCTGTCTGTAAATGCCTCTGATATGGACCAATCCACAATTTTGGCTGAGTATGCTAAGGGATCAAAATAAGCACAACACTTGCACCAGATTTCCACCAACCTACAACCTTAACATGTCAAATATGTTTTGAGGGTAGTCAAAGTAAAATCTGCATAACTGGAATAATTATTTTTGCTTCCTTTCTCGGACAAAAAAAAAAAAGTTTTTCATTCTATAATAAGAGTTTTTGTATACCTAAGCAGGGTTTTCCCTTGGCCACAAAAATAGGGGGTCATTGTGACCCCCTAGTCAAAAATAATGGGGGTCATTTTGGAATTTGTGGGGGTCACAACAAAATGTAATTCACTTAAAAAAAGCTACTATTTGTGAAAGTATGTTTTTTTTGTGTGTGTTTTCTATTCACTGTAAATCTTCGTTTACCCTATAAATGAATTATTTCATGGTGATAGATACACAATAACACCAGCGGTGTTCTATTTAGAGGGAGCTTACAGTCTAGGTGGCACCTTTTTCATAAAGACTATCTGGAGTATGCTTTATTTAAGCCTATTCTTAACAAGCAAATATGCTCTAGCTGCAGACAAGCTGTCATATCTCAAAGTAATTTTAATGTTTCAAGGGTATCCTCATGGCCGCTAGTGTTTTGATGATACACAAGGGTTGATTTTCGAAGTATGTGTAGCCTCTCTCTATGGTAAAGGGTTATTTTGTCTTTATCACAGGAATCGACCGTTTAGTTGGCGAAGAAAGCTTGTTGTCGGCCGGATTGGGAAGTCTCTGTTATTTTTCTTGATAGAGATTATCCATTTCGGCCGAGAATAAACTATTTTCACCAATTAAATGGCCGATTCCTGTGTTTGGACATGTGGGTCGCGTTCATGCCACTGTTTTCAACGAATAACAAAGTGTATCTCTTTAACTAATTTACAGTAAACCCTTGAGACCTTGAAATGTAATTCTGGGTGCTCTTACCAGGCGTTGTATCGTCTGATCTTTGTTTAAGGGCTCTTCTTCCTTGCAGACAGCAAGAATGACGTCAATTTTGACAGAGCTATATTGTTTTCATTAGAGATCGACTGGTTAAGTTTAGACCCGTTTAAAGACCGACGGTATTTTAGTAAAATCGATACACAGTCCAGTGTTTCGTCCCATTTTCTCTTCATACTCCAGATTTTTCATCTACTCGCGATGTAACAGTGTCGGAAGTATATACGATCGTTAGTACCTCTTATCGTATTTGTGCGTCAACAATGACGCATTACTGAAAAAAATTGCGGGTCATTTTCCTTAAAAATGCGTCAAAACGCACAAAATCGTGCGTCAAGGAAAACCCTGCCTAAGTATACAGTGTTTCTGCCAGCTTCAATTTTTTGAAGGTCATTTGTGATCCCCATTCCTAATTTCTCGGGGAGTCATACAGAAATCTTGAGGGTCACTGTTTTAAATGCCTACTTAAAGCTTTCCCTTACCCTGTGACTTCGCTGACTTGGAACTGGAACTGTTTTCTTTTGTCTGACAAGACCCAGATATTTGTTGCATTTGTTGATTTTCCATTTTTTTCAACGTTTTCAGGGAGTTTACTTTTCAAAGAGACAGCAAAGAAGTCTGAAGTCTTGTCTGTTTTTCTTTTTTGGTTTTTTTGCCTGTTCCGTTTTGTAGAGCATCTAGAATACACAGATTGTGTGAAATGCAGATAAATAGTTGAAAGCCACAACAAATTGACCTTCTAAGGGTTTGTCCTATGTTCATTCTGTACCTAGTCAATTATTACTGAAAAGAGCTTCAGATATATGAAACAAGCCATCTCTTAGCAATTATGTGTTCTTTAATCCTTTTTTTGAGCAGTACAGGCAGGTATTTATTGGTAATTATGAACAAAAATAGTTTTCAGACACTGCGCGCCTTAGCAAAAACTCTCGATGAAAATTATCATGGCCTACAAAAACTTCAATCTCCACACACAAACCTTCTTTTGTCCCTTAATTTTTCGGCTTGTAGTTGTGCTGTGCATTATTCAGTACTGTTTGGATTATACCAATATTTTTTGGTTCGTAAGAAAAAAAACACACACAGTGAATGTGTGTCAGCAAAGAAATCATTGTGTCAAAAATGCAAGAAACGCGCTCTAGCAAAACGCTGGGTATATATATGTGATACTTCATTGTATATTATCTTTACATCACTTTCAAAATTCAGAAATGCAATTTCACTGATGATGTTGTTGTTTCGAGACTTTATAGTTGACACATTTCTGGCAACAAACCACCACATCGCCACAACAGCTCCTAGCATCTTTGTCAAATCCTCAGGCCTCTGCATACCTTTGATGTCATTGAAAGAGTCTATTTATCTCCAATTTAACAATAGATACAAAGAATCGTTTATTAAATGCATAAATCTTGAGGACATCCAAGATAGTAGAGGTATTTCACACTTCTTCCATAGGATAAGTTTTCCTGGAAATTCTTTTCTTGAAGCATATGCTCTTCTTCGAAAGGTGTAGCTGTAACAGAAAAAAAAAGAGCACTTATGGATTATAAATAGGGTTGACTATTGAGGCCAAAATCTACTATTGCGATAGTATTGACATTGGAAAAAATACTATTGCAATAGTATTGATATTGCCTGTTACTATTGCAATACTATTGCAATACTATTGGATGAATTGCAAGAGATGAATTTCACCAAATTACATCTTGAAACCATGTTTTAGACTAATACTTTCTCCGAGTAGTTTAAATTCTACTTGAGTATAGTTTTGAAAAGCAAATAAAGGGGAAAATAGAGTTAAATGCAAGATGCTCAATAAATTTCATTGACAATTTTTTCTAAATGCAGATGGTTCACAAACAATTTAACATACCTAATTACTCTGAACTTTTGAAGAAGTCAACTTTTAAGTCTGAATGATATACAACACCATGCAAAGCACAAAATGCTGACAAATGCTGGTGGTTCATAAACACACCTAATAAAAAGTAATTATAAAGCAACTTTAAACTTTTAAAGAAATCACCTTTTAAATGTGAGCCCTTAAGGTTTTTTTGAGTTGATAGAATTTATCTAATTTTACCCGTAATTGGCCAATATATTCAGACAGAAAAAATAAATATTTTTGTTTAGTCTCCAAATCTTTAGGAAATTATCATTCGGAAAAAATGGGGGTGGCCGAAATAATAGGTTTTACCTTGTTGTATATGTATCCAAAAAGTGTGTTATATTAAGATATTTGTATAAATTTACTGCTTATAGTCATTAAAAAGCTGAAAAGACGATCTGAAGTGACTCTCATCGGACAATGTCAAAGAGACATTTTGTTGTGTCATGGGTTTCCGTGTTTTTTAATCCGATCAGTTTTTCATGTCTGTTAATTTCTGGCTAGGTATTTCCACATGATTTGACAAAACGATTGTCAATGAGGGTAACAAGTAACTTAAAAACCTGTCATTTTTCACAAGAAAAGCGTATAATGGCCTTTTTTGTCCATGCATTTTCTTATGCGAAGTCTCGGGTGTAACCAGAATCTGTTACGTGAATTTCATTTCTATAACGTGATTTACGCAATAATTTGCGCTAGTGGGAACACTGTTAAACATTATCTTACCTTTTTAGCCCGAGAAAGAACAGCTTTCTAATACGAGTTAAGTCATAGTACAGAAGTGGATGGTATAGATCCAAGATCAGACAGCGTGTTCTGTTTAGTCTGATGTCTATCTACACCATCCGCCAACTTTGAAAATCGCCATCTTGCCATCAGCAGAGTAAATCAGAACGACCATAATGTAGATCTATATTAAAAGCCATCTGTCTACAAGATGCCTGTCGGCCTGTCGTGGGTACACAAATGTTTGCAGTAAAATTTGGATAAGGGGTATGACATAACACGCAAATCATTCGAAGCGACTGAGTTGTAACACACCTGTTTAATTTACACACTTAAACTGGTCTGCTCGAAGAAACTTATATCTGGCTGCAGGTCGACCTCCGATCAATTCAAAGTGACCATGCAATAAGCCTATTTCATGCACGATTTACATGTACACCAGCTGATAAAGCCTTTTTGCATTTAGTAATATAGCGGTTTCAAGAACATGCCAGTCGTGTCACGTTTTGTGTAGTAAGCATAAAAAAGTGCGGCTGTTTTCTAAAAATTAATCTAATTCCTTGCAGCCGAAATAAAAGGAATGCATTCGAAATGGATTACTGATAAATAAAAAACAGAAAGAACAAGGTTTAGTATTCATTTTTCATAGTAGATTTATTTATTGCTTATGGAGGGACAACACGCATGGTTATGGTTTTGGCGGCCTATGTAGATTAAGATTAGACTGTAGGCAGACTGTTTGGTCTTTGATCTAAATCCACACTTTTCGCTTTGGTGGGAAATTTTTAACAAAAACGCCCTTAGTGTTGCAATTATTTTGGTCTAATTTCATGACTTAAAATTATCGCTGAGTTAACAAGTTGGCTTCTTTACAAAAGAAGCCAGGAGAGGTCAGCATCATTGTTTTCCAATAGTTTATTGGCTTTTAATTTCAATATATTTTGGTACATTTAAACAAACAAGTAAAAAAGCCGCCGCGTAGAAACCTCATATGCTTTACATGACGGTCATTTGACCTTCTTGTTGCGTTTTCAAGTCGCATGATCTTGCCCAGCGGTCTTCTTTCTCTTTTTTAACGAAATTCTTCTTATTTTTTCTTCTGCTTAGATTTATTTGCTTAATGAAAAATTACAATTATTTGAGAGGTAATTTGCAGCCATGGCAAATTAATATAACAAATATTTTCTGAAATTCGTCACATAAAAATAAACCACGTCTACTTCCTGTTTCGGTTTTTTGATTTCGCTTTATTTACAAAACCATGACGAAACAGACTGTGTATCAGTACAATTTCGCAAGAAAAATGGATTTACACAGCAAATTCTGTGGCAGTCTGCCTTTTAAACGCACCACTGTTGGAGAGGTCTGATGACCTCTCCAATCAGCTCTCGAAGGATTTGTTTTGGTAACGATGAACATTGCTATGCAGAAATGAATATTATGCAGCCGATCATTATTGAAAACATATTCCAAAAAATTACCCGTCAAATATTTTGGGAAATTAACGTTACGGAATGTCCGAATATTTAGGAAAACTTGCTTGTGGAAGTGTTCAGAGAAAGGATTAAAAAATAAATTATTTTTGTAAATAATTAAACGTGTCCGAACTTTTAGGGCGTTCGAATACATTAGCGAATTGCAGTATTTTCTCCCTCTTTCTTGTCAGTGAAACTATCGAAACTATCGATATTTGAGGTAACTATCGGCGATAGTTATCGATTTTCAACATAACAATCGATGCAGTAGCATCGACACGCTCACCATCGCGATCCATCGATAGTCCGATGTATCGTTACACCCCTAATTATAAAACACTTTAGGTTCATCTGTTTTGGATGTAGGCAGGTTTTTTTTTTTTTTATATGTGTGCAGAAAGGTTGCCTTTTCTATCGAGGTTATTGGACTGAAAATTTGGCCTCTAGCTTGTACACAAGCTTCTTCTAGAATTCCTGTGACCTACTTTTTACCCAAACATAGCCCACTTTCCTATTGTAGATATTATCAAAACAAAGATTCTGACCACCTTTCGTAAGTATTGGACAGAAAATATGGTCTACAGAGTGTACACAAGGTTTTTCCAGGATTTGACATGGCGACCTAGTTTTTTACCCATTTTACCCATTTTCAGTTTCATCATACTGATCATCAAGAAAAACATTCTGACTAATTTTCATAAGTATTGGACAGAAAATGATGACTCTAGAGCTACACAAGCTATTTTAAAGATTTGACCTGGTGATCTAGTTTTTGACACGACATGACCCATTTTCAAACTCCGTCAAGATATCATTATGGCAAACATTCTGACGAACTTTCACGAGTATTTGTCTGAAAATATGGCCTCTAGAAGGTACAGAAAGTTTTTGTAAGATTTGACCTAGTGACCTAGTTTATGACCTGACATGACCCATTTTAAAACTATACCTAGAAATCAAGTGAAACATTCTGACCAGACTTCATGAGTATTGCACAAAAACTGTGGCCTTTAGAGTGTACACAAGGTTTTTCTTAGATTTGACCAAGTGACCTAGTTTTTGACCTGACATGATCTGTTTTCAAGCTTGTCCTAGATATCATCAAGACAAACATTCTGACCAACTTTTAAGAGTTTTGGACTGAAAATGTGGCCTCTAGAGCATACACCAGGTTTTTCTAAGATTTGACCTAGTGACCAAGTTTTTGACCAGACAGGACCCATTTTCAAACTCGTTCAAGATACATGTATTATCAAGACAAATATTCTGACCAACTTTCAAGAGGTTTGGACTGAAAATGTGGCCTCTAGAGTGTACACAAGGTTTTTCTAAGATTTGACCTAGTGAACTAGTTTTTGACCTGAAATGATCTGTTTTCAAACTTAACCAAATATATTATCAAGACAAACATTTTGACCAATTTTCAAGAGCTTTGGACAGTAAATGTGGTCTCTAAAGCATACACAAGGTTTTTCTAAGATTTGACCTAGTGACCTAGTTTTTGACACGACATGATCTGTTTTCAAACTAGTTCGAGATATATCATCAAAACAAACATTCTGACCAACTTTCAAGAGTTTTGGACTGAAAATGTGGCCTCTAAAGTGTACACAAGGTTTTTCTAAGTTTTTGACCCGACATGACCCAGTTTCATGAGTAAAAATGACTGAAAATGTGGCCTTAAGAGCATACACAAGGTTAAAAATGATGACACACGACACAGTTATTTGCAATTGCTTTCATTTTCCCAATTTGTAAAATGTTGTAATAGGTCAACCACTTACAAGTAGATTACTGTACTTTTGTTTATAAATAGACCTACTGATGCTTGCACACTAGAAAGAGACTGAGGAACACAGCCTACACTTGCAAGAAACCTAAAACTTTCTCTCATATACCACAGCTACCACCACAGGAAAAGGTTGCTCATTGGCAGATTGAAGATAGAGTCAGGATGAAAAGGAAGTTTGGGATGAAAGCCTACATGATCCAAGAATATTTTCTCCCAGTAGTGCTCCGGCTCCGCCTCCTTTTCTATTTTCTTCAGAAAATACACTAACTTTGAAAAAGAACTTTCATTTTCTGCAATCAACCTATAAACCATGAAACAATTTTATAGCAAACAACTTTGAAAGCATTTTTATAAAACATAAGTAATCAGCAGCTTCAACTCATAAATGCAAGAAAGGGTATTTTGGCAAAAGGAGCTGTTCAGTATAAGAAATTTGTCCTTTTACCACCATGTTTTTGAAACTAGCTTATTATCCAAGTATAACAGGCAGAAATCCAGGATCACTTCTTTGGCCAGGGGATCTGGATGTTTGTCTCTTATGACCCATGAAAACATGAAAAGCACAAAAGAATTTGCCTGGTAAATAAAGGCCAAAGCTGAGGATGGCCAAATGTACATAGCTATCTCGTATCTTGCGGCAGAAATATGCCACCATACAATACACCTAGGGTAGAAAGCTTTTCAAGAAATGTGTGTGTGTGCATGTGTGTGTGGGGAGAAAATGTCTATAAGCCTTATTTTTAAAAACATTTTATTCAAACTTGAAAAATAACAAACCCAATCAGTTAATCCCTTATTTAACAATCCTGTGTTTTCAAGACCCTGAAGAAGAACCTTTTAAGAAAACGATGTGGACAAAGGAAAACGTGCTGGGCACATTCATACAAAGAAAGAAGACTAGAATAAAGGAACCCTTTAATGGATGTGACATTTATCATTTATCCAAAGACAAATACAAATGATACAGTTTACCGTATACCACACAATCTCCATGAAATTTATTCCGCCTTTTGACACTTATAGGGGAAATGTGCCACCCCCTTTACTGAAGGCAATGAGGGGACAGCACCTCCCACCTCCCTTATTTGAAAATTTCTAGATGCAACACTGCTTGCCATAGTGCAGAAATAAAATAACGAGAGGGCCATGCTGGCCCTGTATTGCTCCACTGGCTTTTTAACCCTTTACCACAAAAATCGAAGTGTTGACGAACCTGAAAGAGAAGGCTTTTGAAAACATTGAACATTGTCAGTCAATACAAGAAGGTTTATTTATTGGCATGAAAGGTAAAGTTCTGGGGAAAAAATACTGAAAGATAGAAACCTTACTTTGAATTTAACATTTTACTCCTGTGAGCATAACTATTAGCATCAAAATAAAGCACTCTCCCTGAAAACAGAATATTTTCTATCAAAAAAACTTAAATACCTAACACCAGTCATGTATAACTGCAGTCTGATAATCAAAAGAGGTAAACAATAACAGACTTTATCTCTTATAACAGGAGTTATTTCCCTTGATTAATATTTAAATTGAAGTGACTATATAAGCAAGCCCATGTTAAACTTCTGATCCCTGGGATGGGGCCAATTTTGACCCCAGGGCTATAATATAAAGAAACTTGTTAAAGGTCTTTTAGATAAAGCTACATGCTAAATTCAGTAGCCCTGGGCCTTACGGATTTTAGAGAAGACTTTTAAACATTTTCAATATTTTTCAGTTTTGTTGCCATGGCAACCAGAGTTTTTGAAGGAATCAAATTCTTTCAAAAAATTCTGAAGAGGACTATGCCAGGATCCTTACTGTGAAGTTTCATCAAATTTGGATGGGTAGTTTCAGAGAAGAAGATGTTTGAAATAAAAGTTAACGCACACACACATGGATGGACGGACACATTGACGCACGCACGGACGCACGACGGACACCAGGCCATGACATAAGCCTGCTGGCCTTCGGCCAGTGGAGCTAAAAACAATCAATCATTTCTGTTTTAGAAAAAACATAAGTAGAAAAGCTAAAAAAAAATAACGAACTATTGTGCTAGTATTGCGATAGTTTCAGGACTACAGTAAAACCTTGATATTTTGAGTCTCGAACATTTGAGAACCCTGCATTTTTTCGAGGAATTTCCATAGTCCCGGCAAAAACTACTATATTGCACTAAAGCAGCTCGATTATTTTGAGTCTCGATAAGTCTATAATTCGAACACGGGTGTTGGTCGTTATAATCATTTTCCTTCATTAAATTGACTGTTTATTTGAACACAATATTTTGGCACCTCTCGATCGATTGTTTTCACACCTTTCTGAGCAAAAGTTTTTATCGCGCCAGCCTGTCTACGGTGTGGTGTAATTTTTACAAACTATGACAATTACTACGGGGGATTCATACCACAATATGATTTGAGGTGTTCATGTTAATTTTATGATGAGAGGCTAATTATTAAAAGTTTGCTATGTCGGTGTCAACCATCCCCCTCATCTAATTTAAACTGTCTGATATTTCATTTTATAAAAATTCACCCACGTATTTTATTCCTGATTGAACAAATGATTTTATCTTCCAACTATATTTTTTGCAGCAAGTGCAATAACCAACTGATCAAAATCATTGTTGACCCTGAAAAGACAGTTTTAAGCCGTTGTGATCGGATGATGTCTGATTTTTTATCAGTTTTTGTGTTAATCTATTTATAGCCTGAGGTTTTTCCAAGTCGCATTGCCACAGATAAAGACCTGTTTTATCACACTGTTTTTTCTGTCTTGTTACGGCGACGTCATATATCGGGTTTGTGTGAATATCATTGATCGTTTACATGTCATAGAAATTTACCTTTGACAATGGTAAATGTCATTTTTAACAGGGTGTATAGATATCCTGGTCTGATTTTGTGTGAAGACATTAGTAATGAGAAAAGTGGTAGTAAAGCCAGGCTTTCCTTTTTATTTCTCATTAGCTCAGCTCTATATTTTCGGTAATTTACTCTCCTACGACGATTTCAACAGCACTGCAAACACACGGAACCGTTTGTTTCACACTTGCATTCTTTGATCGTTTTCAACAACTTTTTCTAGTTGCATGGCGCCTTTCGAAGACAGCAAGCAAATACCTGCAGCTGTTTTCTCACATGAAAAAACATGTAGTGCACAAACTTTCCTATATGGCGAAAGTTATAGGGGGCGAATGAAAAGGGGAAGGAATTACGATTTTGAAAAAAAATTACATTACACACCTTCTCCGAAAAGTATAAAAAGAAAGGCTAGATTATTTAAGTATTTGATTTAAAACTCCAAGAACTCATTTGATCAAATCAGTAACATTTACAGAAAATAACCCTTTCGATACGATACTGTTCAAATGTTATAAATGAGTGATTCAAATAGGAAAAGATACAAGGTGCTCGGGAAGTAGATCTATATTTTGATAGCCGATCTTGAACGGATTGCAATTTTTGGATAATTTGAGCACCACGAAAATTCAAACATTTTGCTTGTCCCCTTGCGACTTCGAATTATCAAGGTTTAAATTCAAGGTTTTACTGTATTAAGATAATATTGAAATAGGAATTTTACTATCACGGTACTATCGTGATAGCTATTTTGGCTGCAATAGTCAACCCTAGTGATCAACTGTAAAAAGTAGTAACAGTGGCTATCTGGGAAATGGTTTAAACCATAAATGTATTGTCCTTCTATAAGCAATGGATCTATTAAATACTTTAAAATATGCAAACTCCTTTTCCTTTTTATAATTTATCAATTATCGATTTATATTTAAAACAAATGCGTTAATTATCATACGCATAATTATTCGTTTATTTACTTTGGCTGCAAGGAATTTTTTATAGCAAATCTTTTTTTTCTGCTGACTATACAAAACATGTGACACCACTGCCCTGGTGTTCAAGAAACAACCATTCCTACATGCAAAAAGGCATTATCAGCTAATGTAAAGCAGGCATAATATTAGCTAATTTTGTGATCATTTTGTGTTAACTGGCAGTCCTATTGTAGCAGGGTATAAATTTCCTGGAGCAGAACAGCTGTAAACATGTACAACAAATGCTTGCTCTACAACCCTCATGCTTTGAATGATTAACATGTTACATCATACCCCTAATCCTAATTGAACTCTACCACATGACAAATGAAATTGGACTGGTCCAGATTGAAAGTATTTGCAGACGACAATTTAAATGTAGTTTAAATGACAGAAATGGTCTTTGATAGAGTAAAAACTATTTTTGGAAAAGGAGAATAAAGCGGTTACCATCATTTTCTCCTTTTCCAACAATGTTTGCAAAAGGCCTTCTCCTCAGTCATTAAAACTCAGGATTGTGTAGTACAGGGTTTACTGCAAACACTTGTGTACCCGCGACAGGCATGAAAATGTTGACTTGTAATACATTTTTGGTTGTTCAAATTACTCTGCCAATGGCAAGATGGCAGACTGTGTGGATAGACATCAGTCTAAACAGAACGTGATTCTGAATCTACACTATCCACTGCTGAACTATGGCTTAACTCTTATCAGAAATCAACTTCTTGTAGGTCAAAAGATGTAAGAAATTATTTAAAACATGAATTTCATGATTGAAAACACACTGAAACTATGAATCAGCTACAGTTTTGACCCCGTAGCGGTTGCTACAAATAGATCTAAATTTGTTGGATATTACCCTTATTATTTCGAACACACATTCAGACAACACGGTAAAACCTATTAATTCGGCCACCTCTTTTTTTTCAAAATGATAATTTCCTAAAGATTATGACACTAAAAAAATTTTTTTTCTGTCCGAATACATTAGCGAATTATGGTATTATACGCTTAGGTTGACAACTGTCACTAATCTTGCTAAAAGTGATAGACAGAGCAATAAATTCAATATTGGTGTATCCTTTTGAAGTTAAGCATTAATTATGCATAATTTTCTAATTGATTGCTTAGGTCAACAAGTTTTAACCTTAGCCTCCTTGCACATATTGTGTGTGTGCGTGTGTTGGGATGGAGTCCTCTTTGCATTGTGAAAGTTTAATAAAAATTAATTGTTCACTTCACATCTTTATTGCAATATTACTACTAAGTTCAACAACAACAAAAAATTGACTATAGACTCTTAAATTTTCCATTTTGACCAATGGTTTTTTTTGTTTGACTCTTGAAAAATTAGATTTGACCCCTAAAATTTTAGGGAAAATGGGTCAATGACTCTTGTATTTCAGTGGCTAGCAAAAGCCCTGTGGAACTTATTTGATAAAGGGTTAAAGTGACTTTTGCCTTTCGCTGATAGTAATAGTCATTGAACGAGGTATTGCTTCCTCCCTGCCCTTTTGCTTGGTCTGGAATAATCGCTACATAAATGATTGCATCTCTTCCACTATTCATAACAAAACAGTGGTGTTGAATCAGAATGAATTTAGCTCAATTAGAGGCAAGTTGTGTACAAATATCACTTTTCAATTTATTAATTATTTAATAATCTTACTTCTGATATACTTAATGTTCTTAGCTCCAACATCTACCCCTCAAAGTTCTCTATGCGTCGAAGTAAATTTAAAGTCCAGATTAAACTGCTCTATATTTCTGTATAAAGTACCATCTGTGCGTCAAACTCTTAAGTTTCTCCATAGCAGGAAGCCAATTTCAACGATCCCATCAATTTACACGTCTGTATGTTGAACACAGTACAAATTTTTAACACATTTTGATCATGACTGGCCTTATTTTCCCAAATTGACACAAGAAAAAGAAAGTCATCTCAAACATCTGATGTGTTGGCCAGGATTTTCCCTGACACACAAATTTGTGTGTTTTGACTCATTTTTTACCTAAATAACCTGCTAAAATTCATGCAGTGGGCATTGACCGCAGTTCAAGCAGGAAATTGACAATCAGCCTATTTTAGGTGCGAAACTATATGGGGGTAATTGAACTACAGACTGCATCCATAATATTTTCAATCGATTTATGCATTGACTCAATTATCTGGGTCTAAACTTTTCTAGATGCTCAAATTTTAGACTCGGCATATTTTTTTCATTGTATTTAGTTTCCATTTACACAAAATAATACAGACAATTGTTTACTTCTAGGCAAAAGCATCCCGTTTCCAGTGAAGCTAGGGGGGCTAGAATAAAGAAAACAACTCCTAGATTGATAGTCCTGAACCAGGACCAAGTTAAACAAAAAAAAAAAAATGCCTAATATAGACGATGAGGGTTTTTTCTTTTTCCGCAAATTACAAATGGTTGTGCTTCATCTTTGCCTTAGCACAGGAATCAGCTGTTTAATTGGTGAACATAGCTTGTCGTCGACCAAAATAGTTACTCTCTATCAACAACACGCAAATTTATACTCAGACATATAAGTCATTAGTTATGGGTCATAAGATGAAGATGTCAATTAAACAGCTGATATCAGTATGGCTGTGAAACTATCAAATCAGACACCCATACTCACATGACGCAAAAATCCAGTGTGAAGTTTCCTCATCACTCTTTCTAACTGTGCTTTTTCAATATTTTATTAGGTCTTCCACAGAAAATGAGGATTTAGATGATTTACCAATCTTACCACATATGTCAAAACACAGAAAATCACTTTCAAAGATTAATCATCATGGAAAAAACCACGAAAAGTCATGACAAAACAAATGTCAAAAAGACCTCATCTGATCAAAGGCCCTTCAATCTGTCTTATTTAACCTTGATAATGACTTTTATCTGCAGACTTGCATAGTACACCATGTAGAAAGTAAAACAGGAACTAGGTCTTCTGTTCATTCACCAGAAAAATAGGCATCTTTATAAGAGAATTTAAAAAACCTAAATAACATCAAAGGGAGGGGTAGGGGGGTCTTACAGTAACGAACACTGGAACTAGTATAAAAGACAAATGAGAGCACATTCATACAAAGAAAAAAGTTTGAAAAAAAAGAAGTAGCAATGATTCAGTAGTAGATCTACATTAAATGCCTCATTGAGTTTGTTGTAAGTTTAAGTATGTTCCAAACTTTATACATGTTTTGTCAATATTTTTTCCCAAATTTTGACATTTATCGATTTTTTTTTTTTTTGTCCAATTTGGCCTGGGGCCTTTTCCCAAAATGCCTGGATAAAGCCCTGAGATCTACGCATTCTATTCTGTATTGAACCTTCCAGTGTCGTCTGCTGCAAATCCGTGGAGAGGATAAACTTGATTCGGGAGAAAACAAAGTCCAATAGATCTATAAGTATTTACCTTTAATCTTTTAATTGTAATTTCCCTTGTTCGTGTTGTTCCAACTATCCCAATGTTGCACTGCGACAATATTTTATGTACGTCAATCTAGATCTAATTTGCTTCTGATTAAACTGATCTCGTTCACTTTTTTTCCGACGAAAGGTTAATTTCTCGAATAGCAGAAGCGTCTTAACTCTCTTTGTTTGGAACACTGTCCCACATGATTCTGTTGACAAGGCATTTTCTCAGGTTCCGCGTGCTATTTTTGGATTTTTTCCCGCCAAAAAGTTGATGCGCTTGCTGACTATAGTAAAGCGGCGATAGTGTGTCACTAGGAAAGGTTAAAACAGAGGGTTTTAAGGAAAAAATATAAAGAATAAAACTTAAATTAATCTTATAAACGATAAACTACATCCCCAAATATACTAGAACACACTACAATCATTTAGCAGTTTAAGTTAGACATTTATTTTTGTTGCTGCGGATTATATGTTTATCTACAAGTGGCATATTACCGACATCTAGTATAGCACTACACCGATGTGGGCGGAGTAGACATAAACACAAGGGGTGCTCAAAAAGTAATGGAACAGTGGTGTGGCAGAACTTTCTTGATAGATCTAATGCAATTTTGAAATTCGAGTTAACCCTTATCCTGCTAAATAAAAGAAACGAAACTTTCAAGCCGATGGTAAAAACCCAAAATATTGCTGTTTGATTGGTAATTTTGGATGAAAGATATCTCCTTATCGGACATTATAGATCCAAGATCAGACTGCGCGTTCTTTGCAGTCTGATATTGATCTACGCTGACCGCAAAAGGTCAGTGAGTCGTGCTTAGCAGCGAAAGGGTTAAGGTACATCGGTTTCATATTTATACCGATTAGCTTACCACGGGTAGAAAACTTAATTCAGAGCCAATGGCTCTGACGATAAAATGTGTTGGTCGTCCGGTTCCAAAAATATAGGCTCAAAAACAAAATGAAAAGCAGGCAAGCTCGATCGTCATTCTTTATACAAATGTGTTCTTACGTCTTTGAATTATGAAAAAAAAAAAAATGTCATACAATGCTCTGGTCTTTCAACATGTTTTCTACACCATGGAAAGTTGTAGAATGTGTACAGAGTTGTTTGAATCATTTGTGCCGTGGGTTGACCGTAGCCGAAAAAATACGTCAAGGACCTAATTTCAGACTGATATTGCCATTACCTAGCAAATAAGAGAGAGTGTTGTTGTCCTAAAAGCATTAATTATAGTCTTGAACTTTTCTGACCGCTGCTAACAAAGAATTGATTAGAATGAATACAAAACTGACCTAAATAAACAAAGGCTCCGATTATATGGACCGGATCTGAATTGTTGATCGGCACCGATGGATTAGGGCTTCCTTTTAGACATGTATTCGCTCTGTATTACTATTAATAACCTTCATCCCAAAAGTTAAAGTATACATTTCTTTGATGAAACGTGACCGAATTCCTGAAAATACAAAGGACTGATATTATCATTATCACAATTGAAAGATGCCATCTAATATTAGTCTATCTAAATTCTGAAAATATTGTTGTGCAACTTCTTATTAGCAGAATGGTCTACATACTAAAATTTGTCATGCTTACGTGGTAAGTGTCGTCCGCACATAAACACACATATTGAAAAACAGTGCCATCTTCAGAACGCTATTTGGTCTTCAAATAGTCATTCACGCTACGTGGACAATTTACCGATCGTTGCAGTGATATCAAATAAAAAAAGTAGTTGTCATGGAAAATTTTACTTTTTGCATGACAAAATTTTACCCAACTATACATGCATATTACAGACGCATAATTACCGTGGGAATGAATACTGTTCTCTGACAAGTAAGAGAAGAGAAAAAAGTGATACACACAACACATATTTGAATGGTCTACATACAAGAACATATGTGTTATGCAATTTATTACTCATTCATCAACATAATTATATATATCAAGGCATGTATATGCAATTTCTCTTGAACTGCAGGAGTAAACTGCGATCACACTGTAAGGGATGTACAGCCTGATCACATGTCTGCACTCTGCTCAATTTTACTTATATTTGGAAAAATCTTACATAGTACTATTGTGATTATATTTGGAAGAACCTTACCTAGTACTATTGTGATTATTATTTCTTTATTTTAATCATTCTGAGGACTTTATAATTTGCAATATTTAGTAGTTTCGAATATAGATTATAGTTTAACATGTAAACATGCTTTGAAATGTCATGTAGTGCTAGAAGCGCCGTTATATTTTTTTACGTAATTTTGTTTGTTTAACCATTGGGCTGCTGAGTGCCACTCGATGACCTTTTGCGGACAGTGTTGATCAAGATCAGAATGCACAGAACATGCAGTCTGATCTTTGATCTACACTGTCTGATAAGGACATATTGTCTCTCAAAAAAGACCTTTGAAATAGCAAATTTTGGGTTTTTACTATCGGTTCAAAAACTGGATCTCACTTATTTAGCAGGATAAGGGTTAATGCAGTTTATGATAAGACTGCATTCTACGGACAGTGCGGACACCAACAAGATTATTTCGTTGCCAAACACCAGCGAGTAACAAAGCACAGTTCGTTTTCTTCAGTGTAACATTGATATGAAAATGATAACGTTATGGATTGGGGAAAACTGTCTATGTTTATAAGATCTATAGAATAAGAGGCTCAAATGATCCAATTACAATACATGTGTTATAAATAAATATCCTTAATTTTCAATGATTACCAACAATAACTGTTCATGATTATAAGTAATGGGTACATGCAGTTTGACTTTGCACAAAATTTTTGGGGAACTGTCTTGAAAAAAAAATGTCGGAAAACTGGATTGCCAGGGAATTATCTTTATTCTACCTTTCTATGGAGAGTGTACAATTGCACCCAGTCACCTCTAACGTGTTCCCCAAAGTAGTCACGTGATACGTCAATTTTTACCAGAGATTCCACATCGTTATCTAATGGGATTCTTTATTTAGTGGCTACTTTCTTTTAAAACAGAAGATGAAGTGTAGACCTTACGTACATGTACACATGTGTACATGATGGATTCACTCACAGATTGATACAGAGGGATGAACGTACCTCAATATTTGTTTTGTACCAGAAGAGTTTGATTGATTGATTGTGAAAGATATGACCGTGTCTCGGCTGACTCTTCTTTTCAGTAGTTTTGATTCTTGCATAGCTTAGTGTCAGTACATAGATCTACACCAGTTAGTGCCGATACCGGTAAAAAAAAGTGTGGGCAGTAATCAAGGCAATATGCAGAAAAGCGAAAGAAAGCTGCTTTCTTCTTCAAATTATACTGAAGAAAGAAAAAAGAACACACACACAGGGATAGTATACATAGATCTATATTAAAAGAGTTCACCGCGCATAGATGGTATGGACACTTTCTTTTGCACATGTCTAAAATTGATGTTGAAGTCCAGTCTTCCAGTGCGCCTGGCTATATGCCAGGTGTCAGGACCTGGTTGATGAGATATTATTTATAAATTTGTGATTTTAAATACCACAACAATTATGAGTGATGTAGTTGCTACCAGTGATATTTCTTCATCTTGCTGAAAAAAGCTGCAAAGATGGCTTTAAAAGTAAAACGCAGATAGAAACATTATGTTAAAATAAAAGGAAGAATTGAGTTTTTGTATTTTTTCTGCAAAATACAGAAAATTACCTATTCCATTGAAGTATAACTGTTATTGCATAACAAGGAAAATACATTTTCAACACAAAGTAACATCGTTTAGTACAATGGCTCAGATGGAAGAGTGGCCAAATATGGTTGACTGTCAATGGAGGCATTTTATTTTTGCAGTTCTTTCGCCACTAAGGTTAAACAGTCACGTCCTCTTGATTTTTACTTGCAAAAAAAAAAAAAAAAAATCACCCCCCCCCTTAAAACAAGGGTTCAGGATCTGGTTTTTTAAATGCTCCTAAGCTTTTAAACGACTAAGCAACAGGTAACTCTCAGGACTAACAGACCTTTGATTAAATATTTATCTGGATAACATGACACGGCTCTTTTTTCCTTCCTAGTGTTCCAGATGACAGTGAGTATTTTGGCTTCAGCATTTGAATCGTTCCACAATCCTCCAAAAGAAAACCTGTGTAGTGGCCGGGTACACATTAGAATTATCACAATGAGACAATTCCATAAAATACTAATAAATCAAAGCATTGAGAACACTGGATTGGTATTTGTCAAGGAAGCCATTGTGTGGAATTAATAATTTGAAAGAAGAAGAGAAATATTATTCAAATATTGGCTTGAAAGTCAACCTGCTAAGCAAACGAACACCTTTTTGCTTGAAGGGAGAGTACTCATGACAAAGTTAGGATTATTTGTGTATTGGTTGTTTCCCTTTGATCATTAAGAGGAATCGGGAGTAACGTCCCTTGAAAGTGGGATGCATGATGGATAGAGAGAGAAACCATGTGAATATATCGATTAAAATTAAGTTTGTACCTGAAAACTATGATTTTGAAATATCTTTGGTCGTTATTATTTAATTCCAAACATTACAATCAATTATTTCGATCTATAAATATTCATGCCCAATCAAATGGAGTAGCCCGCAATCATGGGATGAACAGGCCATGGGACGAACTGGTTTTGGAACGAAAAAACCTAGGACCAAGCGATCGGCAGACAAATTTTGTATCATTGCACCATGAAGGCTATGAGCGAGTGAAGCTATTGTCAATAAAAAATTAGTATTTCCACGATCGATGGCCTCACCCAGTGTATTTTAACATGCCATTTATATTTACATATCTTAGTGCTACCGAAAAACTCATTTGCCTGAGAAAAAATTGAGTTTAATTGGGTTTATTTCCTACGGCTTTGCACAAAATATGATACATGGTCTTCAAAATTCAATATTGAACTCATAGTGGTATTGTCTTCGACAAATACCACAAAAAAGGTTAGTCTGGAGGCAAATTAGGTGAACAGTCGAGTAGTAAAATACTTCTCTGTTGATCAAATGTCTAAGAGCCAGGAATAATTTCCGCCAAGTTGTAAGGCAAAGCTGTACCTTGTGTCCTTTCTCACAATGAATGAATCCAGGAATTTGTCAAAGGAGGTCTGGAGGCATTCTTAGATAATTCAGGAATTGGCTAATATCTTCGGTGCAATACTTTCTTGTGAGGATGTTTGAGCAGCGGTTGAGATTTTGCTTCCTTTTTCTATATCCATTCGCGTACCCACAAGGATATTGGTTTCCTCCTCCTTATTCTTCTCTTGCATATTACCTACTGCAATGTGACATTCTGTCCTTGCTGTAATTCTATATCTCTTAAAGACAAATATTGTATTCACCAAGCAAATAGACAAAAGCAAAACTTTCATTTTTGCATGTCATGGTGACAATGCGAAGTCTTAGACTATAATGATAACTACTACTTGGGAGGCCTCCTTTTTAAACCGTTGACACAAATGTGCTCCAAAAATGCCCGAATGCCATGTTCCATCTTTGGAAAACCTTGACAGGACGTGAAGGACGTTTTAGGCCTTGATAGAACTTTGGAAACGTGAGAGTGCTGATCAGAACTTGACGGGCAGGGATGGAACGTACATGCATCCTTGGTAGAAGAAAGGTCGAACTGTAGTAACCCCTTCCCTCTATGGCTTCTCATGGATACCGAGAGGCACCGTAAAGAAACTTAGCTAGATATAACTAAACCTGGTACATGGACAAAAATCTACCAAAATCTCACGGCACACAATGCTTCGGACAAACTGGGCTGCAGTGAACATGGTGTTATCATAGCATTAGCAAAACGACGAACAAATACATGTATCAATGAAGAAGCGAGTGCGAGGGGCAAGACACCCATTGCTAGGGGTCTTGCCCCAAGCACGAGTAGGCCTTTTTCCCCTGACTACATCAGCACAGTCAACATATAACCTAGATATGACGTTTTTTTCAAGCAATGGATATCAACATAACTGAACGCTTATCATGCATGGTCTATTTCTTACATCAAATTTGCAGAAAAGCAAATATTTGTCATAAAAAGTTACCTTTGACTATAGTTGTATCCGTTTTTCAGGAGAAATAGCATTACAAGCTTATGTCATCAATGGGAAGTCAAGTGGCATTCTATTGTTTCTATATATGAATAAAATGGGCATGGGCGTCTTACCTGAAGTGGGCATGGTGCCCCATGTTACTCTACATGGTTTTATATGGGTACAAATTTAACTAATTAGCATAATCCATTTTTACTCCTTTCAAGTCATAGTAATTGGTTGTCAAGACAATTGGATTTACAATGTCAGATAGCGTAAGGTGACGAAATGTGTGTCTCAAATTTATGGTTGGTATGAGAGTCAATAGTTCCACGGCTATACTGATTCCAGATATTTAATTAAACTTTTTGCATTGACTTACAAATAACTTACGATATTATACACCTGTGTGTAAATCTGCGGGCATTTTTGTAAATTCTGGGCATACAAATACACATCCGGTCTCTTTTTTTTCGGGGATTTTTCAGGACATATATTACATCTACGTCCACTTAGTGAAAACACTGAGTAGAGGAGAGTATTTTGGGGGATAATGCAATACTGTTTCCAGTAGAAAGACTAGATGTGAGTGACATAGCCCTTTACGTATCCCTCTGATGTGTGTATTTCCTTTGCTCTATGACACAGATTCAGATCAAGTGATTTTCGTTTATTTATCATTGCCATCAGCTGCTCATATGGTCGACGTCCCAGAAGAATGTCAGTTATATTAAGGGGGATAGTGCAAGATACAAATTAACTCATCCTAAGTAAAATGTTATGCCTGGTTCTTTAGTGTTCGATTATAGCACCGTCACTCGGGGCCTAGGTTTAAAATTCGAACGACTTTTAAGTAATTTTAGATGGCCAGCCATGGGGATCAGATGGGGGGGTGGGTCCTGTTTATAATTCAGGCTCCTTCTGCCACAATGTTTTCAAAAGAAGGGGGGGCAAATGAATTCAGGTTTGGGGACAGTTAAGATAGACAGACAAACAATAAAATAAGAAAAAACATGCAAAGAGCCTAATAGGTATGAAAATAGTACTTACAGTCCCATAAATCCAACAAGCAGTCTGGCTCCTTTTGCCGCAATGCATTTTCATGGCCAGAGCAAATGCCCCTGTCAAAACAACATTTCCTACCATTATTTACAAAACTTTCTTCCAAGTTAATATGGTCTGTATTGACACAGAGCTTGTTATTACATAGGTGGCTCTAATGAAACTTTGGGTCAATATCCAGAGATTTCATACTGACCATAACTGCCATTCTGTGAGTTGTGCAGGTTCGAAACCCAGCCCTGGCAGGACCTGTTGGATCCTTGAATCTGAATTGCCCATATCCAGCCTTACGCACACTACCATTCCAAACCAAGCATTTTCCATTTGCATGCAATTCAGATGAATTTTCAATTTCTTCCTGGATATTTCTTGAACTAGAGGCCCTTGAGGGCCAGAAATTGCTCTACTGGCCTGGCAGTGATTTTGCTTGTTTGCTAGCATACATATGAATTCATGATGCAAAAAGAAAAAAAGACAAAAAAAAACAAAACTAGCAAAGATCAAAGAAATGTGATTAATAATGAAGACTTTGTTGAATAAACTATACTAAGTCATCAAATGGCTGCTTTTCCTAAACAGTTTACTAGAGTTTCTTTACTTTTAATAGAGTTTATGGTAATCCCTTGATGAATCAAATAATCTTTGCAAGTTTCCCAAGATTTGGATCAACACTGTGGACTTCATTGCCTAAACAAGAAATGGAAATTTTCATCTTTGAATGGTTACTTTTCTCATACTGATTGCCAGTTTTTTTTCAAAATGAATAGGGTTCAAGCTGTTTATATTACAAAGCAACTGTGCAAGTTTCATGATAATCCAACTATGCTGACTTCATTGCGTAAACAAGAAATGGAAATTTTTAACTTGAAATGGCTACTTTTCCCATACTGATTGTTGAATTTTTTTTCAAAATCAATAGGGTTGAAGCTATTGATGAGATAAAAAAACTGTGAAAGTTTCACAAAAATCTGACCACAAATGAAGACTTTATCGTGTAAACAAGAAATGGAAATTTTCAACTTGAAATGGCTACTTTTCCCATACTGTTTGTTGGATTTTTTTCAAAATCAACAGGGTTGAAGCTATTGATAAGATAAGCAAACTGTGCAAGTTTCATGAAAATCTGACCACAAATGAAGACTTTATCGTGTAAACCAGAAATGGAAATTTTCAACTTTAAAAGGCTACTTTTCCCATACTGTTTGTTGGATTTTTTTCAAAATCAATAGGATTGAAGCTATTGATGAGATAAAGAAACTGTGAAAGTTTCACAAAAATCTGACCACAAATGAAGACTTTATCGCGTAAACAAGAAATGGAAATTTTTAACTTGAAATGGCTACTTTTCCCATGCTATTTGTTGGATTTTTTTCCAAATCAATAGGGTTGAAGCTATAGATAAGATGAACAAACTGTGCAAGTTTCACAGAAATCTGACCACAAATGCAGACTTTTATGGTGTAAACAAGAAATGGAAATTTTCAACTTGAAACGGCTACTTTTCCCATACTGTTTTTTGGATTTTCTTCAAAATCAGTACGGTTGAAGCTATTGATGTGGTAGATAAACTGTGTGCAAGTTTCAAGAAAATCTGATCACAAATGCAGACTTTATCGTGTAAACAAGAAAAAGACTAACGGATGGACGGATGGATGGACGGACGACGGAAACCACACCATGACATATTTAGCTCTGCTGGCTTTCAGCCAGTAGAGCTAAAAATAAATCCATTCTAAATTAAAAAAAAAAGAATTTAAATTAGAATTTAAAAATTTAGAATGAAAATCAAATCACTAATCTGAACAGATATTTAAATGTTGGGCACTTGAAAATTTGCAGATGAAGTATCTAGAGATTTCTTCCGGTGTAAAGGATTCTGGGAGAAAATTCTCAGCGGACCAGTCTAAAAACCTTGAAATTTCACCATTTTAAATTCTAACTTTAATTCAAAATTCAAATTTGACATACCTTAGCCAAACTTTTGATAGAATCCTGTTTCAAGGCCTCTCAGCTACTTCCATACCAAATTTCAGCTGGTTATGTCAAAGGATATAGTCGCTTGACTGATTCTCGTACTTTCACTCCCTTCTCATCTAGGTGTCACACCTGTGGTTTTTTGCCTAATTAAAATAAGAGCAAAACTGACCATATTTGAAGCTTCATATATTGCTTGATGGCAAAATTATGGCTTGTCTGTTTGTTACTCTGAAAAGTACCACCATAGGCCTGCAAAAAAATGCAAAAAAAACCCAACATGTCAACCGATTGCGTTTTTCGCTAATTTCCAACCAACACAGGCACCCTAAATTTTATCCTCTCAGGAACACCTATCCACTGCCATGACCCCAAGTTTTTGTTCCTCCACTGGTACAAAGTAGTCTTGTCAGTGCACAATAAAAACACATCTAAGTGGTCCCCCATTGCCCAAATTTCAAGCAAATCTAAATTATATACCCCCAAGCCATATCGGCTCCATGAAACAGTGCAACAAAAGTGCTACTGCAAAATTTCATATAGGACTACGACCCGGAAGCAATCTCGCAGTGGTGCGACACCAGTGTAAAGCACCGATACATGCAGCCATGTAGGTAGCAGAACACGGTTTTCAGCTAAACTCGTCTCCGTCGACAATAGGCCAAACAGAACTTCATCAAACAAAGGTCTATATAATCAGCTTGAAATTATAAAGAGCACTTAAATGCAACAGCACAATCCTAATTCTTTAGATTTTATCAATAAATCATGTTCAACTTGTGAAATAGTGAAATTAATGATCAATATAGGCAAGTGGCATGGTCGGAAAAAAACTGACAAAATATGCCATTTTAGCCTATATTCCAAAATTCACAAAATGCAAACCCAGGAAGCTAGCCTGAAAATGCCAAGCTAAATTGAAACTCAAAACAACACATAATCTGGGGATAAAATCCAAAATAGCACATTACCATGCCGTTTTTTCGCAATCTTTCGTGCCCTGACCCTACCCTTGTTTTCGCGGCTAAAAAAAGCCGCTAGCTCCATGACCCCTCACTTTCGCATTTGGGGTCAAAACTATAGAACAAAGAACGAAAGGTCATGACCTACTGTTTCACAGACAAACCAAACGCTTCTTTTCCTTAATCTAACACAATTCATGGGTGTAATAACTACTCTTCTTATCGAAATTGCATTGAAAACCTACCTTTCTCAGTTATATCTAATTTTGACCATGGCCAATTCGAAGCAAACTGTTTACAGGTGCCTTAAGGCAAAAATGAAATTTTTCAAATATGCCAAAAAACACTTTAAACACTTTAAACAAGTAACTTGCCTTGTTACTGACTGATCTATACCAGCAGAATGAGGCTCAGTTGCACAGAACTCATTTCACATGGATTCTTAACCCTTATGCAAATAAGCATATTTTACCCCATTTTCCTGGCAATTTGAGCTCAAAGACAAGTCTAGGGAGAACAACTTGAATTTCACTTTTACAACCTCAGGCTAGTTTCTATTCTCTTTCTGGACATAAATCTTACCTCAGGTACTTGTTCAGTTGCAAAAGTACTGCTTCTTCCCTGTCTTGGGTTCCATTTCTGTTAACACTGTCACTTCTCTTAACATACCATGGCAAATTGCCTGTCTGTTACATAAAAAATTCTAAGAATTAGAATTTTAGAAACTGCTTCAACAAGTTTAAGATATCAGCAACTTGCAAAACATATTAGAAACAAATAGAACACAAAAACTGAACCCTTTTATATGACAAGTGATCAACATTGATGCATAATTTGTTTGGACACAAATGTACATATGTTTGTCACTATAAAGCTGAATCGGACTTTTCTTGACAAAGTATGCAAGTCGATAAACCAGCAGTTTCAACCTTTTACCGTCAACCGAGACTCGGTATACACCATAGCCATAATATATCGGTTGGGCCGGTCCAAACTACACATTCGTCATGGCCCAGAGACTTGTCGGATAGAGCATTTCGGAACATGACGACTCTTTTCGGACACAATGGAATATTGAAGAATGCACTGGCCATGTAGGTATGTAGATCTGTTGCTCCAGTATCAGAAATGGTCTAAATTTACCAGAATTGCCTAAATCAAACTGGTTTCAAGCAAAACATCTCTGGAAAAGTCCAAAAAAAGCAAAACCAGGCAACATGACTTCAAGCGCCAAATTCGCCAAATTTGTCTTTTTCCGCATTTTGAGTTACCTCCCTTCTTTGAATGAATATCAGCCAAAATTGACAGTCTTAGGATCAATTTAAGTACTATTTCCAGACTGAAAATTGATGGAATTACTGGACTAAATGCAAATTGCGGTCAAAATACAAACTTCATAAATTGCCAATTGCCTTAAGGTAGCAGAACACGGTTTTCAGCTAAACTCGTCTCCGTCGACAATAGGCCAAACAGAACTTCATCAAACAAAGGTCTATATAATCAGCTTGAAATTATAAAGAGCACTTAAATGCAACAGCACAATCCTAATTCTTTAGATTTTATCAATAAATCATGTTCAACTTGTGAAATAGTGAAATTAATGATCAATATAGGCAAGTGGCATGGTCGGAAAAAAACTGACAAAATATGCCATTTTAGCCTATATTCCAAAATTCACAAAATGCAAACCCAGGAAGCTAGCCTGAAAATGCCAAGCTAAATTGAAACTCAAAACAACACATAATCTGGGGATAAAATCCAAAATAGCACATTACCATGCCGTTTTTTCGCAATCTTTCGTGCCCTGACCCTACCCTTGTTTTCGCGGCTAAAAAAAGCCGCTAGCTCCATGACCCCTCACTTTCGCATTTGGGGTCAAAACTATAGAACAAAGAACGAAAGGTCATGACCTACTGTTTCACAGACAAACCAAACGCTTCTTTTCCTTAATCTAACACAATTCATGGGTGTAATAACTACTCTTCTTATCGAAATTGCATTGAAAACCTACCTTTCTCAGTTATATCTAATTTTGACCATGGCCAATTCGAAGCAAACTGTTTACAGGTGCCGTAGCTCTTTGATCTCAGTTTCGCATTTTGGGTCAAACTTTGGAGGAAGGAAGACCCCCTGATTCAAAGAAAAACTAAATGCTTCCTTTCAATAATCGTTCACAATTAATGGTGTAACAACTACTCTTCTTATCAAAATTGCACTAAAAACCTACCTTTTTCCATTATTTCTAATTTTCGGATGGCCAATTCGAAACAAACTGTTTACATGTGACACTTTCATCCGGGCTTGTTCGTTCCAAAGAGTATAGACAGATGCATAGAAGTTCCAACGAAAGAGGTTCGTCTAATTTCAGCTGAAGTTTGATTGATTGATTGATTGATTATTGATTGATTGATTTGAGTTTAACGCCGTTTTAAGAGCTTTGGCTATATCACTGCGAATGGAAGTCATTACGACACCCGGTAATTTCGACACCCAGTCATTTCGACACTCTGTGGTCGTTTCGACCACAGGTGCCTGTCTGGTATCATACAACCCATCTATATAGATAAAATAAAGACTTTATTATATCTATAGAGAGGGGTTGTATGATACCAGACATATCAGGCACCTGTGGTTTCGACCCCCGGTGAATTTTTTTTTTCAAAATTTGGTCACTTCGACACCCGATATTTTTCGAGCACTTTTTAGACCCCTGTTACTGGAATTAAATTGCATTAAATGTTTACTTTGTCATATTATCATAATTTTGTTTTAGTGTGTGATCAAAATGTGTGTTTTAAATAGCTTTAAAAGCAGTTACTCCAGGTAGAGTTTGTTCTTACAATCTTCTGTAGCTATCTGTATTTCGCCGTTTTAAAAGAAAATTTTGTCATGTAATGTTTATCATACCTTTACCTGTCTTTAACTGTCCGACAGCTTTTATCCCTCCATCAGAATAAATCACAATTAATGCAAACCTTACGAATATCAGAACTACCCAGGAATAAAATATTTTTGACACGTTCAAAATAAAAAGGTATTTATATATTTCCAATTTACTGAACCTGCCATTTACTGAAACCTTCGTAAATCTAGCACAATGAGCCATTTGGACAATCTGACAAAAGATGGGTTGAAAAATGTTCGATTAATGGATGAACTCGTGCTTTTAAAAAGGACGATGTGTTTGGATTAATTACGGCAACACAACATTTAATGCACCAATCAGTTCTATATCGTTGTCTGCAAAGTGCAAACAAAAAATTGTGTATTAACCCTTTACCACACAGTCCCGACTTTTAACAACCCTGAGGAAGAAGACCTGAAAACATTGTGGGAAAAGGAGGAAATGCTGGCAACCACCATTTTCTCCTTTTCCCACAATGTTTTCTATTCTATTTGTCATCTGCAAATACTTTCAATTTGGACAAGACAACAGTTTTTCATTCGGCGAAGGGTTAACATAAAAGCCCTGCCGCGGCTAAAGTGAAAATGAGAAATAGTTTTAGCTAAAGCATATCTATTTCACATCGATTGAGAAACAAGTTCATACAACTTGTACTAATCTCTCCCGATTCTGCCTCCTGGGAACTACACCAGTACTGAAGCTGAATGTGTTGGCCAGTGAACAATCCTAAAGTTGACTTCCGCTCCCGGGTATTGGACTTGCGACCTTACGCCTACGAGGCTGATGCGCAGCTCACAACCATGGACACCACGGAAAAAGAGAATAAAGCATAATGGTAAAGATTTTAGAGTCATTATTTTGGTATCCATCTGGATTCCCAGTTTGACTAATGTTCTGAAGAATATAAACCATTTCTGAGTCTTAAATGTACCAACATACTGTGTTGGATTTACGAAAGATTCAATAAATGACCGGTTCTGTAAATTGCCCAATAAGACAACCTTTTTCATTATTAATATTCAAACATTTATTTTTCTGGGACTTTCCTGAGGTGTTCTGATAATCATAAGGGTGTCACTTCATTGTGTGTGTGTTTACTCTGACGGATTAAAACAGCTGTCTGTTACAGTTATTTTAAAGCTAGGTGAAGGTGTGAAAAACATTACATTGCATAATTCGTTTTTAATTAAGATTTTTTTGAAACCTCAATTTTATTTGCTCTGTATGCCTCTTTACTGAACTGAGGCATATACACACCAATAATTTTTGATCATAGTTATTGAAATTAACAAATTTCCCTAACACAAAATTATTAAAACAAAGCCAATACACATATTTCGATCACACACTAAAACAAAATTAAGATGATACGGCAAAGTAAACAAGCATAATTAGTAATTATGAAAGCAACAAAAAAGAACATAAAATACATGTAGAGATTTAATTTTTACTGACAACACATTATTGGTCTTCTGCATTTAGTAACCTCGGCATATAGATTTCAACAGATGCAACAATCAACATAGTTGTCCATCTTCAAAAGAATAACCAAAGAAGTAAACACAAAGACAACTCTCGATATACTGCAAAAAGATGCCAAAAATTACAAATCAGTGCATTTTATAACATACTGCATAATAAATGACCTGCTTTTCTCCCTTTTTTGCAGGGGGAAAAATCATTGGGTGTTGAAATGACCATTTTTTGCAAATTTTTTTTATTTGGTGTTGAAATGACCAAAATAGGGGTAGAAATGACCAAAAAGTGTCGAAATGACATGGTGTCGAAATGACTGGATACCTATCACGGCGGTCAGTACACTTACGCATGGCTGAATCAGTCCTATGTTATTTTTCATTTTGACATTCATCATGCACGTAGGTTGTTACTGGTTCCTTCATAGGTTTCTTCAGCAAAATCTGACATCGAATTTTGTGGCTGTTTGAACAACAAATTAATATGGACACTTAAAATTCAAAGTGCCCAATAAAACATATACCAGTAACAAGATGGTTTACAGTCAAATGCACCCAAACCAAAACGTACCCAAGTAAAGTCAAAATGTACCAAAGTAGAGTCAAAACGTACCCAAAGTGAAGTCAAAATGTACCCATGATTTTTTATCTTTCATCTTTGTACAATATAGGTAAACACTGTTGTATTCACCATTTTGAGTATTAATGCTTCTTAATTAAAGTTACTTTATGGTAGATGTGCCTTATAAGATTGAAACTAATAATAAAACATACACAGCTAAGTAGATCAAATGTGTCAAGGTAAACATAGCTGTGTCTTTTAGTAATGTGATTGATATTCTTGACCACACATCACATACGTAAATATCCTTATCAATCATTATTTAAAGATGATGTATTTTATCCATAAAACAACCTCATACATCTATAAGGTGGTAAAAACTTGGGACTGAGTGGTAAAGGGTTAAGGGCTAATATTTGAAATTGAGTGGAGCGGGTGCATGTGATTCTGAACAACGTCTTATTCCGAACAAGCTCCTATTTATGACCTTAGTTCTTTTGCACAACAGATATGACATCACATGTATAATGTCATTATATAACTCTTTCCGGTTTCGCCATTTTGGAGCTGATACCGTGATTATATCTCCCACAACTTCAAGTGAGTAAAATTGTGACATTCGCTAATCAGTGGCTTGAAAAAAAGGAAAATTCTCCTTTTTTCCCCAATGTTCTCAAAAGGTTTGTATTCGAGGATCGTTGAAGTTTGGGTTTATTTGATCAAGAGTTACAACATCACAATCATATGTAGGCCGAAAGCTTGTAGCTAGTCTATGGTAATTGCGACCCTCCCCTGTTCCACATCGATGGATGAAATTATTGCACATTTCTTAACCTTTTGATCTACCACACTGGCAAGATCCAAAATTAACCTTACCATAATTTGAGATACTATATAGATTTAGACTGGTTAACATCAGAGTCAGAATATTTGTCTTGATAATATCTTAGTCAAATTCAAATTGGGTCACATCAGGTCAAAAAGTAGGTCACTGGGCCATTGCATAGAAAAACCCTGTGGGCCCTTAGAAGCCACATTTTTAGTCTAATACTCATACAAATTGGTCGGAATCTTTGTCTTGATGATATCTGGGACAATCTTTAAATTTGGTAATGTTGGGTTAAAAAGTATAGGGCCAAATCTTAGAAAAACTTTGTTTACCTTCTACAGGCCATATCTTTAAATGTCAGGATACTGATGAAACTTGGTCAGAATGCTTATCTTGTGATATCTTTGGCAAGTTTTAAATCAGGTCTTGTTGGTTCAAAAAGTAAGTCACTGGGAAAAATCTTAGAAAAACCTTGTGTGCCTGCTATTTCCAGTCTGATACTCATAAAACTTGGTCAGAGTGTTTGTCTTTGTATCATCTTTTACAAGTTTGAAATTTGGTAATGTCCGGTCAAAAAGTAGGTCACTGGGCCAAATCTTATAAAAAAAATTGTGCAGTCTAGGGGACACATTTTGTGTGGTAAAAAGTTAAGGTAGAACCCCCCCTAATGCTTCTAATGCAACATGGAATAAAATTCTTCTCAGTTGATATATATGAATTTATACTGATATAATACTTTTGCAAGTTTTTAAGGTACCAGAAATTCGTTTGATGTCTATCTTGAAATTATTTGTTGATACTTTTGTTAGTTTCCTGAAAAGGGAGGTAATTATTATCTCCCTTTGTAATGAGAATATAGTGGTTTTAGATCTATAAATGATAATTCAAGGAAAAAAAGGAAAAAGTGGCGCAGTTAAAGTAGTACAATAATACTCATTTTTAATCATAGCAAATTTCATAGAATAATATTATAGCGGAAATAGCTGTTTTCCATTAGGGGTCTACTATCTTAACCCTTTACCAAACGGCAAAGTTTATGACTAGTCCAAATTGAAAGCACTTGCAGATGACAAAATAAACATAACTCAAAAATTAAAATTTGTTTCCAGCAGAGTAGAAAACATTGTAGGAAAAGGAGAAAATGCTGGTTACCAGCTTTTTCTCCTTTTCCCACAATGTTTTCAAAAGGCTTCTATCTCAGGGTCGTAAAAACCAGGTATTGTTTGATAAAGGGTTAAGTAGACATGTTCCTCCTGTACAAAGTCTATAGATAGTCTGAAACTGTTGGATAATTGTGCTAACAATGACTCAAGCTTTGCTTGTACCTTGACATTTAAAACTGTCAGGAATTTGTAGTATTCTCATCAGTTATGTTGTGTTTCTTTAGATATAATTGGATCTGAAAGGACAGCTTTGAAAATTCACTTGATTTATTAGCTTTCAGCCATTTTCTGTACAGCTATTTTGGAATCTGGGCGCAGGTTTAGTGTTTTTTTGTGGTTCTTCCAGTTTTAAACGTTAACTTAGTTGTGTCATGGTGGCCAGTGTTCCTTTTCACTTGTTTGTAAAACTAGTTTTACAGTGTTAACTCAAATAAAACGAACACTTTTACCCTTTACCACACATTCCTGATTTTTAATTACCCTGAGAAAGAAGTCTTCCTACAATGTTTTCTACCCTATACAGAAATATTCATTTTAGCTACTTTTGTTTTGTCTACAAAAATATTGCTTTCAATTTGGATGAGACCAAAATTTTGTGGTTTGGTAAAGAGTTGAACCAATGAGAGAGAAATGCTGTGGCAGTGACATTTTTCAGTCCTCATGCAGTTGTGAGGATTTGAAATCGCAATCCCTGGTTTGAAAGCTTTTCTTGTTACAGACTAAGTCATATGAACAGTCCCTGGGCTTAGTAATAGATCAGGAATTATGTTTTAAGTCAAGGAGAAATATTTTTAAGTCATGGGTGCCAACAATAAGGGTTTCATTCTTGTCAAAGCATCTGCAGACAAGGACAACAACAACAATGGTAATTTGGCTTTATTGTAACATTTTTTCAATGAAAAGAAGTATGCAGTATAACTGCAGGATTGTGAACCACATATAGACCATGTGTCATGTGCAAGAATGATGTCCAAAGGTCAAAGGTCAAGGTCAGTGCAAGGTCAAAAGTTGTTTCCACAGTCAACATTCATGTACACAGCTCACATGGAGGGTTTATTAACTTCAGGAGCATCAGTCACTTTTAAGTAACATTTCTTGTTCTCAAAGTATTTTTTACCCTTTCAAAGACAGACTTAATTGTCTGGGCTTTGGCTTATTTGAGTTGTCTGAGAACTGCAAATGCTTCTAAATTTGAAAAATCAAAATTGTGTTGGTTTGTTGTAGAGGCAACTATTCAGTCTCGAAAACAGAAGCTCTAGAAAAACTTTAACATGAATTCTAAAAATCTTGACCTTGACTTTAAGATCATGGGCATGTCAAGGGTATTGCTATATGAAATTTTGGACCTGTATCTGTCATCAAGCCAGATATGAACTGAATCCATCATTTTGTTTTGAAAATATGAGCTCTTTAAAGACTTTAAGATAAATGAGGATGATATGAAATATCAGTCATTGAGTTTTACCTTAGGATCATAGGCATGGATGAGGTGTTGCTCATTGAAAGTTTTGGTGTATACCTACCGTCATACCAAATATGAAGGAAATCAGTCCTATGCTATGGAAAACATGACCTCTTATAAACCCTAACATAAATGTGGATCATGTAAAATATCAAAGACTACGACCTTGACCTTGAGATCACTGGGCATGGCTAATATCTTGCTGAAAAAAACTTCAGACACATATTCATCACCAAACCAAATATGAACTGAAGTCATGGTTTGGAGAATGTGAGCTCTAAAAAAAACTGTAATGTAAATGTGGACGATATAAATTGTCGAGCTCTGTGACCACAAATTGTCGAGGTCTATGACCATGACCTTAAGATCATGGGGGTGGGTGCGGTATTGCTGAAAACAACTTTATACCTACCGGTATATCTATCATTACACCAAATATGAACCAAAGCTATCATTATGGCTTGGAGAATATGAGCTTTTAAAAAAATCTAATGTAAATTTGGATGCCAACTTCAAGGCCAATGCCAACACTGATGCAGGGGGGAGAGATAAAGCTCTTTATGGACTTTGTCCAGGCAAGCTAAAAAGTTATCTGCAGGAACTGATGATTTAAAGCTATAAATATAGGATCTGGCACGAGTTGGTGTTTGAGATAAAATTTTATTAAATGAGTCAAAGGAAATGTTTTTGAGCGAGCCTTTGGTGAGCTTAATAACATTTTTTCTTGACAACTTACATAAAATTTTATTTCAAACGCCAACAAATGTCAGATTCTTTTTATCACATAATTGTATTTCACAAATTATAGATCAGAAGATGCAAAACCATCTATAGATGCATTTGGGGTAATCCATTCACTTAGAACTGTGAAATACGTACAAAATGACATCACAAAATTGTGATATCAAACACGTATAAGATAAGAAAATTTGTAATGGATATATTACACTGAAAACAGGGAAGTTATGTGATAAAATGCAGTAATTGCATGTATGAAAGATTTGTAACATTTGTTTTGATTGAAATTTTTTAAAGGAGAGGCTTAGAATATGAAATGCAGTGGATCAAAGATATTTTTCAATAAAAGGTAAGATCAAGTCTGATCTAGTGATAGTAAGGCGTAAAAAAAAAAATAGTTTGTTTCGGGTAACCCGACCCTACCTGGAGATTTTGCCCCGACCCTAATTTTTTTTTTTGTCTTCCGATAAAAAAAAAAATCAGCCTTTTATCATACTGTGTCACAAGACGCCAGTTTCGGCAAATATTGCACATTATATTATAGGTGTACAATCATGTACTACTACATACATAATTATGCATGAAAACTCCTACGCCTGTACAAAAGCTACCGTGTATCGGAGTATATTGAACCGACCTTAAACACAAATTGTCAAACGCAACAACGTGGGTTTTCCATTTCTAAAAATACATACAAGCAGGCGGAGAGATCGGGCTTTTTCGCTAACTCCACACAGGAACTTCTGTTTATCGAACGTTCGTATCCTATCGCACGGTTACAAAAGACAAACGGGTACCAGTTTTATCTTCTACAACATATCACGCCCGAAATACTGCGGTACTATACAGACTGTGTAACAAACTTTTACTTTTGATTTTCGCTTTTCTTCGCGTAAAATATAGACAGGATCCCGTCATCTCTGTTGTCATCACCGAATTTCCGGTTCTGTAGTGCATTGTCGCTACTTTCGGTTTGCTAGATTTCAGATTGAACAAGTTCTGTTAAACATCATTCGGCAAAAGTGCTAGCATGCACCAGAACTACGAACAATTAAGGTGTTCAATGCAGATATAACATTCGAAAAATTTTAATGGACGTTTCTCTTGCAACTTATCTGACAGGACGGACTGTGGACTAAACTAGACGACGGCAACGATATAAGTTTAGATTTGTATCAAGCGTCGATAGGTCTTCATATTAGACAGGTATTTTCATATTTTTTTTCTATCTTTGTTACAATGAGGCAACAATAATTTCTTTCGGAAAATATAAATCTACCCAAACTTGCCTTGTTCTCGCTCTGCCCCCCCCCCCCCCCCCCCTTCACTCAGCTTGATTTACCCTACCTGGTCTTAGAGAAAAACCTGAAACTGCCTAGGCTAGGAGCCGTTATGCACAAATTTTCCAAGGCTTTCTAATCTCTCCTACACTTCCGGCAAGTGATGCCACTTTAGTTTCCAGATAAAATGTGTCTGATGTATATAAAATTGAGGAGCAGCAGCACTTCTCCCACATTTGTTGATGGATTTGGGTAAAATTTTCACAGGATGTTTCTCATCATGTGACCTAGCGCATATTGTCAAGGTTTTGCAATTCATAGCTGCATCATGGAAAAAGGGGGCTTCATGTTGTATTTCATTTTTCACCAATATCTCTTTAATTAATACTGGACATATCTCAACGGATTTGGATGAAATTTTCACAGATCATGTGACCTAGCGCATATTGTCAGGGTTTTGGAATTTATTACTGTGTCATGGAAAAAGGGGGCTTCATGTCAAATTTAAACTGCGTCCATCCTTACAAAAGTCTGTTTCTTGTGAACGCAACTCCTCCCACATTTCTTAACGGATTTGGATAAAATGTTCATAGAATGTTTCTCATCATGTGACCTAGTGCAGATTGTCAAGGTTTTGCGATTTATAGTTGCATCATGGAAAAAGGGGGCTTCATGCTATATTTCATTTTTCACCAATATCTCTTTAATTACTTGACATATCTCAACGGATTTGGATGAAATTTCCACAGATCATGTGACCTAGCGCATATTGTCAGGGTTTTGGAATTTATTGCTGTGTCATGGGAAAAAAATGTTTTTCATCAATATATCTCCAACTAATGGACATAATTTCATAAAACTTCATATTTTTATTGCTTAATCAAAGCCAATGACCAATGAGTCCGTTGTGCGTCCGTCTGTCCATCCATCAGTCCATGCATAAAACTTTTAGATCACAAGTAACACAATATATCTATTGAGCTACCCAGGTAGGTACTAGAAATTCCAACACTTTAGTCTCTAAAGCTAGCTGCTTGAAATAGCAGCCATGTGGCGGCGTATATTGTGATGACGACACTCTTGTTTCACATTATAACTCTGAAGGACAACAAAAGTGGATACTTGTAATTTCAAAGTTGTGTCAAGAATGTGTGTTCTAGATAAAAAACAATATGCATAACCTTTGTAAACCGAACTTTTCTACAGATAAAATGTTTACTTTAAATCAGTATAATATATATAGTCCTCTAAAGTGTTCTGGAGTGGGAGGGTATTAAACATAAAAACAAACGAAACATTCTAGTATTTATTCAGTTTATTTAGAAACTTGCAAATAAATGTTTTTCACTTTTTCAGCTGTTTTAGCTCTTTACCACACAATCCACAGTTTTAACAATCCTTAAAAAAAACCTTTGAAAACATTGTGGGAAAATTGAGGGAAAAGGAGAAAATGCTATAAACCCATATTTTCTTTGTTTCCCATGTTTTCTACCCTTCCCAAAACAAATTTTAATTTGTGAGTTACATTTGTTTTGTTGTCAGCAAATACTTTTAAGTTGGACAAGTCTAAAAAATTTCAATTCAGAAAAGAGTTAAACAAAAGTGGACAGCATTCAGTGGGGAAAAAAGATGCAAATACAGAAGTATAGTTTAGATAGAATTTGACCATTTACCGCACAATCAGAAAGTTAATGACAGACTAGAGGTCTTTTGAACACATAATGAGAAAAGGCACTCAGAGCTGGTAGCCACCATTTTCTCTTTTTTTTTCTATTTTCGAAAGCAAATACCACCATTCCAAAATGTTTTTTTTTTTTGGGGGGGGAGGAGTTTAAAAAAAAAAAAAAAAAATTCGTCCCTACCCTACCTAACATTTTTGGAGACGTTACCCTAAACAAACTATTTTTTTTTTAAGGCCTAATCAGTTCAGATTTAATATTCCATAAAGCAGTTAGACAACTTCACAGATTATGGATGATAATCAATTTTTTCACATGTCACTGTCTTCATGGACAACAAAATAGGGTAAACTCAACTCCAAAGAGAAAATTAGAAAGAGTATAGCAAATATATCTTCTTATCTGATTCTTTGTGAAACGAAGCAAAAACAGATGAGTAATCATTTTTTGTTTTATTGAATCTATAGCATGCAATCCATCATCAAGAGAAACTGTTCCATAAAATAACTGTTCTTCAATCTTTGTTTTAAATGTTCTATTCATGTACTTGACACTTGCTTCAATACCTTCATGCTGCAAGACAAATAATCTCACTTCACCCACCCTTCTAAAGTTGGTTGCCAGATATTTTTCATTTCATGATAATCTGTAAGTCTTTATGCTTTTGTGTTCGCTTCATTTTTATATGTTTGTATTTTGGCTGTTTAAAGTCATTACTAAGGCTCAAAAGGCAGTTTGAAGGGACTCTGATAGGACGATGTCAAACTGACAGTTGTTTTGTCATGGGTTTTCACATTTTCCCCCATGACAATTTACTTTTGCAAAGAACTATTTCTGTGCTTTTTTACCGACATTTAAGGAATAAAAGTAAACATAACATAGAGGTAGCAGGGTTTTCCCTCAGCTTTACAAAAATTGGGGGTCATTGTGACCCCTTGCCTCATTAGTTGAGGGTCATTTCTTTAACTTAGGGGGTCAAAATAAATGGGTCTATACGTCGTCAAGCACGGATTACAATGCATGTCACCTTTAAACTCCAAGAAAGTAAAGTCTGTAAGTCATTTCTGAAGGAAAGCTTGATGACAGCTTTTTGACAGATGAAACATTCTCGTCCGAATTGCTGCTTGACGTGGCGTGATCGGCAGCTGTAGGAAGCAGACGATAAAAAGAATGCTACAGTTCACTTCATCATGACATTATTTTCCGCAAACAGCACAGACTGCTAATGTGTGCTTTTATCTACTGGAAGTCCCATAAAATAAGCTATGAAATACAGAGAACACAACCAAAACTTTGACTGGGCCCGTATTTACTACACATGTCTGATGTACTTTACGGCAATAATGCGTAAACCAGTCGTATTCTAAAAATAAATTACCGGAAAACCACTTTTATCTATAATGAACCCTGTAGTTAAAAAAAAAAAACGGTGTTCGTCTGATTTTGAAGCAAGAACAGACTTGGATTTATGACACTTTATTCAATTTCCTGTAGGATTTAGATTTTGGAAAGTTGTGTCACTGATGACGCACTGTCATTTATTTTGGGGGTCATTGGAGTTAAAATCGCTTCAATTACGCAGGATTTGTGCGTCATGGAAAACCCTGGGTAGTATAGGTATTCTAACTCTGTGGTCATCACTATGGCTCAACAGGTAGTTTGGAGAGACTCTGACCGGTTGATGTTAAACTGACACTTGTGTTGTCATGGGTCATTAATTAAACGCAGATTTCAGTTCCCACACCATTTCAAGTTTATTATGTATGTATTTCAGCTGTTTAAAGTCATTACTTAGGCTGAAAATGCAGTTTGATGGGACTCTTGTCTGATGATGTGTAACCGACAGTTGTTTTGTCATGTGTTTCACATGTTCTTCCCATGTCTGATTTTACTTTTGAAAAAAGATTTTCGAATTTTGACCTACACTTTTGGAATGAAACATTGAGGTAGTAATAAGAGTTTTAAGTGTCCAGTTAAGAAAATGAATGTGCAGAGGAAACTGCTCACAAGATTTACCAACTTGTCATACCACATTGTAATGACATATGAAAGTAGATTATTCATGGGTGGAGTCAGTTCCATATTCAAATGAAGAAAGGCTGGGGAGGCTGAATATTCATTGCTTTCTCTGGTATCAAAAGAGAATGACATTTATGTCTGGTAGCAGACCTAGTTGTTCCAACTTTGATCACAAAACTGGTTGCAACAATCCGGCCAGACTAAATCAGCACTGTTTACTTTGAGCTCTATCAGGACATATAATCGATAATAATATTTCATAATTGATAATTGTTTTTTGGATTGGTATCAATCGATTATCTATTAAAATTGATTAATCATTCCATCACTAGACCAAACTGCACTGAACTCTGTGAGATATTATATGCAAGCCTTTGAATTGCAATGATTGGGTTTTCTCAAATCTCTATTTGTAAACTGAGAAAAATTCCATTTCGAGAAGCTGTGAATAAGTTTTATGCAGCCAAGCCCTATAGCTCAATAAGTAGTAAACAGGCTAGAAAACCAGGAATTTGGTGTTCAAAGCCAAGCTAGGCCAAGCTCTTTTAAAGGTTTGGGAATAGTTACTGCCTGACGGTTGAACATTATTTGGACTTACGGAGGGAAAAAGTGGGTGAAAAGATTTTTGTGTATTTCTTGTTAAGAGAAACACTAGCAAGGCAAAGATGGGTGCACTGGTCAACACAATATGACTGAAATAATGATGAAAATGGCCTAAAACACAAAATACAGGTTCATGCTCGGCAGTAGGTTATCTGTAACTTCAGAGCTTTGCCTGGACTGTGCATTAGATGGTAATATATGGTTAGAGTGTATTGATTTGTTTCCTGACAAAAATAGACACTTTTTTATGTGATTAATTCATGATTCTAGATATTGGAAAAAGTTCTTCACAGAAATACTCTGGGTAACAGATACAGTCATGTATGGTGATAATGCAATTGCTAATTTCTTCTCTCACTTAACCCACATCCTGCTAAGTAAGTGAAATGAAACTTGCAAGCCCATAGTAAAAACCCAATTTTACTATTTCAAAGGTATTTTTTGGGGAAACATATCTCTCTATCAGACAATATAGATCCAAGATCAGACTGCACATTTTGTGCAGGCTGATCTTGATCCACACTGTCCACAAAAGGTCCTGGAGTCATGCTTGGCAGCGTGACGGTTAACAGTCCGGTTTCATTGTGCCAGACCTACAGGCTTTGTGCAACTACATACTAGTGCTAGTGGCTGTTGTGTGAATTACTACCTGATTGTGGAATTTTGTTTTCATTATTCCTATGAGAAGTTTGAAATACCAGAAATTAAAATACTGGCTAATAATAGACTTATAATACTGGCTGATTTTAGACTCATAGGTACTCTAGTTACTTTAAGGAAAAAATATTTGAAAAAAAGGTAAATACATGTATAATTGTATATTTTTTTTAATGGTTTAGAAAACATTGTAGGAAAAAGAGCTATTACTTTTAGCAAGCAGCAGCTTCTTTACCTACATTGTTTTCCAAATCTCTATTGACCCAAACTCGGCAGAAACTTTTTGCTGTCGGTCAATTTGCTTGGTACATTGCATTACGGAGATCCATTAAGCCCTCATTTGCCAGAGAGTGGCTCATCTGTATGGTTGGATAAAATTACTTGAGATAAAGTTAGAATGAAACTGACAATTTCACAACGCAAGCAGATTTTACATTTTTGTTTATAGTTTTGGATTTATTCAAAGTGCCCATGAACAACATTGTGGAATATAGGAACCTGAAAAAGAACAACCTTTGTACAGCAACACTTGTGCAGGATTTTTAATAATTTTTTCAGTGTTATAAATGGAGGTAAGAATTAACTCTTTACCAAACAATCCTGTGTTTTTACGACTCTGAGAAAGAAGTCTTTTGAAAACCTTGTGGGAAAAGGAGAAAATGCTGGTAACCAGCATTTTGTCCTTTTCCCACAAGGTTTTCTACCCTTCCCAAAACAAATTTCAATTTTTGAGTCACTTTAATTTTGTCATCTGCTAATGCTTTCAATTTGGACCAGTCTAAAATTTTGTCGTCTGGTAAAGATTTAAATGGTATTAATCCTTTACCAGATGATAAAAGTTTAAGATGCCTCAAAATCAAAAGCATTTGCAGATGATAAAATAAATGTTACCCAAATGATTAGACATGTCTTCAAAAGGGTAGAAAGCATTGTTACCAGCATTTTTCTCCTTTTCCCGCATTGTTTTCAAAAGTCTTCTATTTCAGGGTCATTAATCCTCTAGATTGTTTGGTAAGGGGGTCAGTGGTGTATGAGTTTCTCCATATTATGGCTGCTTTTGCAAACTGTGTAATTAAAGATCAGACTGCATAGAATGGCTGTAGTCTGATCATAGATTTAAACTGCGAGATATTTTGTGCGATACCTGTGTTCTTATAACAATTAACTCCATACCAAAGGACGAAATTTTGGGTTTGACCTATTTGAAAGCATTTGCAGACAACAAATCAAATGAAGTTCAAATGATGACTTCTGTCTTTGATTGGGTAGAAAACGTTGTGGGAAAAGGAGAAAATGCTGGTTACAAGTATTTTCTCCTTTTCCCACAATGTTTTCTAAAGCTTTCTATTTCAGGGTCATTAAAATTTGAGATTGTGTGGTAAAATGTGTGGTTAAAGTGACTGTCACTGTGTAAAAATTGGTTGGCACTTATTGGTAATGAGTCTGTTGATTAAAGTATCCTAGATGCTGAAAAACAGTTCTTTGAGGTGACAACTGATTAATTTGTTGATTTATAATCTTCTAAACAAACAATTTTTAGACTGCTACAAATGGAAAGAATTTTCTAACAGTAAATTAAGTGTGTCTAAAGTGACAAAGTACATGAGCCATGCTCTGGCAAAAGGGGGCTTATTGCATCTCTGTGATACATTATACCAAGCAAGCCATTACATTATTATGGATCCATAATAGCCACTTTTTGAAACTAACGGCTTAACATAAGGTAAACTTGTCCTTGGACATACAGAAAAATGACCAATAGCGAAAAGTTTTAGCCCAGGTCAGTCTGCGTGGACTGCGCAGGCTGACCTGGGTCGATACTTTTCGCAGATGCATTAAGCCCCCTTGTCACAGAGCATGGCTCACATGTATATCTCAAAAGGGTAGACTATGAATTGAGCAGATAGGAAGGTGATTGTTACAGTCGAACTGGGATTTGAACCCTGATCTATATTCCCTTAAAGTACAACCAGATAGTCAGATACCCCCTCAATATATTTCTTTGCAAAACACGATTTGATTCAGGAGATAAGTGGCCGTGTTCTTCTACAGGTTATTTAAAACTCGAGATTGTGTTGTCAAGGATTATGTAGGTGCAGATCATGGGAATGAACTATTTGAGATATCATTGTATTTTGTGTGGTTCAGATCAGAACGCACAACTTGGATACACTGATAACCTTCTTTGAAAGAATCATTCAAAGACGTTAACAATATATCCATTTGCCTAAGTTTTGCTGTAGCTCAGTCTGCAACATTAAAGGCGTGAAACTAATGGATCACCGATCCAATTACCATTTCAGCAAGTTCTGTTAGAGAGTTAAAGATTAGCATTGTGCTGAACATTGTGTTGACAAAATGGTTATGATGGGAAGGCAGCCAGTTGCTTGGAAGACAAGATTGTACTAAGTACTGATGAAAGATTGGAAAGGGTGCTTGGCAGCTGTGATGTAATTGAAATTATATTGTAAGCAGGATTAAAGGAACTAACAAGCAAATATTACAACCCTTTATATCATGTAATACGAGCTGTGCTCTGGCAAAACGGGATTTAATGCATCTCCATCATGCATTGTACCAAGCATTTAATTATGGATCCATAAAATCCATTTTGTCTAATAACCAACTGACTCATATGGTAAACTGGTCCTTTGACATGCAGATAATTTACCAATGGCAGAAAGTTTCGATCCCAGTCAGCCTGCGCAGAGTGCGCAGTCTGACCTGGGTAGATAATTTTTGCAGATGCATAAAGCCCCCTTTTCACAGAGCATGAATCAATGCTTTGTTCTGCTGCTTATGTTTAGAAATGGCTGTGGTAGAATGCACAGTAATTAGTTGGCAGCACTGAATAGATAACCACATTTTCTGTATTTTTTGTTGTGCTGGTTGGAATTTTACATGTGGTGTTGACAGAAAATTGTGTTGAGTGGTGCATACTTGTCAGAATGCTGAAAACTTTTACCCTAAGAAATCTGAATTTAAAAAAAAGATACAATTTTCATTCCATTATGAAAGCAAACATTTGTAATTTCAATACTGCTTTTGGTCAGAACCATTATGGCACAAAATAGCAGACAGATGAACTAAGATCAGACAGCATGTTTTGAGCAGTATGATCTTGGTATGTGTCACTGCCAGCAAAAGCACCTTATGTCAAGATGACCCTTAGGGAGAAAACTTTGAAAAAAAAAAAATGTAGGTAAAGGATAAAATGCTGGGAACCAACAATTTGTCCTTTTCCCACAATGTTTTCTATTCTTTCTGAAATTAATTTTGCCATTCGATCAAGCCACATTTAAACCTTTATCACAAAATCCAGAGTTTTAACGACCCATAAGAAGAAGGCTTTCGAAAACAGTGTGGGTAGAGGAGAAAATGCTGAGAACCAGTATTTTGTCTGTTTCCCACAATGTTTTCTATCCTCTCTGAAACAGATTTTACCATTTGAGCAACACTTTAATTTTGTCATCTGGAAACACTTTCAAATGAACAAGTGTACAATTTTGCTATTTGGTCTAGAGTTAAATGATGTCCAGCTTGTTATTGAAGGAAGATGGCAGCTGTTGTTATTCACTTTCTGTAAAAGGCTGGTCATCAGCATTTTTTCCTTTTCCCTCTGTGTTTTTCTTAAGCTTTCTTTCTCAGGGTCATTAAAACTTGGGATTGTTAGGTAAAGGGTTAAACACCAAATAAGCACAGTTGCCTATCTATACTACTGACGCCTATCTATACCACTGACGCCTATCTATACTACTGACACCTATCTATACCACTGACGCCTATCTATACCACTGACGCCTATCTATACCACTGACGCCTATCTATACCACTGATGCCTATCTATACCACTGACGCCTATCTATACTACTGACGAATAGAGAAATTGGTAGGTGGGCAGTTTTCTATAATAACACAAACAATCCCAAACCAAAAGAAGACCTTAACTTGAAAAGAAATGTGGAAAAAGGAAAACAATATCAGGTCAGCATTTTCTTCTTTTCCCTTAGTACTGTTTACCCTTTCAGTGATAAGTCACATAATTAATGAGAGACACATTTCCAGGGGTAAAAGTTTTCCGTATTGTGACGGAATTCCGTATTTTCAGGGGCCGACCAGGTCATTTTTCCAAATCGCTTAAATCTGAGGAGAAATTTTCTTTGTGGGGGGGGGGGGTACCCCTATATCTCGTATCTGTTGCAAGTCAATAGATTTCCAGATGCCGTATCAATAAAATTTATTACCCCACTGCATTTGCTTTGTCCGGGGCTGATCTCGGTCATTAATGTCTCCCGTCAAACGCACTCGCCTTAAAAACAATGAAATTCAAAGAATTTTGTAATTTCGGGGATAACTTGCACCAGGGATCTTATATACTTATGTGTTTATACGATCCCTGCTTGCACCGAAATGTTTACAGTCACTCACTCTTACTTAGGGTTTCCCGATTCTAAATACAGATGCTGAACCGGAACGTTCTAAGGTTATCGTATGATGTTATATTGCTCGTGTCCAAAATGTTGCGGCTGTGTTTTGATCGGTTTGCCGACTTTAACATTTTTGCCGCTAGGATTGTAAAACAAAATAAAGCATTAACAAAGCGCTTCGTTTTAGGGGACAAATATTGGCTGCAATTTGATTATTTGCTAGCGAAAGATGGCTCAGTTTAAATTATCTTTGTTCTTTTCAATAACAAATGGATGTCAGAGCTGGGGATCGGCAACTATCTTCCGAAGTTGACAGTACGTGCTACTCAAATGCCGAAGCGACCGAAAAAGGGGGAAAAGTTTCATTCATACACTGTAGTCCGATTTGTAGTGGTGGGCCAATGATTGACTATAGTCGAAAGTCAGTTGGTTTTAGCTTCCGACTGCGATTAGCTCTTGAGAAATCCAGGAATCGATTGCAGTCGGTATCGAAGCTCGCTCGGTCGTGAAACGTGAATACTGGTTTGTAGCGCTTGGTTTTGTGACTGATATTAATCACACTCTAGGATTCAATATAGTGATAACAAACACGAAAATTGGTTGGAAAAATGAGAAAGAAATTTTTGTCCATGGATGTGTTGTCAAAACTCGACAACTCGGCAAGTTTCTTATTTGATCCCTGAGACCGGGTTTTGACGCTTGGAAATTTAAAATGACATGTCTTTGACGCTGAAAAATATTTGCTTAATTGTCAATCTGACGCATGAAATTATCATCAAGAGCTTCATATAACCTAGCTTGTGCGCATCCGGCAGAAATGTGGGCTAAACACGATCAGTATAAAATGTGAAGGACACGCGCGTGATCTAATGAAGCTGGCGAGTCATTTACGAGAACGTAATAACGGTGTTAATCCTCTGATCTAGTGTAAAGTGGCAGGTTTTAAAGTTACCTACTATTCAAAATGACTAACTGATGTCAAATCATGTGGTAATACTTCTCCAGAAATTAACTGACACGAAAAATTGATCGCCAAAAAAAAAAAACGTGAAAACCAATGACACTACCTCGATCAGCGTGACATCGTCCGATCAGACGGACTTCAAACTATCTTCTCGACTTTAATAATGAATTTAAACATTGAATTTACACAAATCTCTGAATAAAACAATAAGTGGAATCTAAAACTCTGTCATGAGTGAAAAAAATTGTTGTTTTATGAAATGAAAATATAGATCTAAAGGGGGGGGGGGGGTGTCGTCTGCAAATGCTTGAAATATGTGAATTTTTTTTAACTGGTTTGGAAATAAAAATTTAAAGATCAAAATAAATGATATTAAATAAAGTAAAAAAAAATTAAAGTACAAAACATCACATATTTATAAACTTGATATGTAGACAAATTGTCAAAGTATTTAAAGCAAAAAGGCATTCCCAGTTCAATGGAGAAACCGATTGTACAACCAATAGCTAGTTGGTTTGCTCTTCCGGTTACAAAGTGATAATCATTTTTGCATTTAAACTGATTGCCCCACACTGCCGACTTGATAGATTTTTTACAGGAATTGGACCAGTTCCATGGTATATCACTTACCTGCTTGTTTTAGCAAACATTAGAATTGATTTTGCCAAAAATGTTTGCACATTTTAGGAAAGGTTCTTAAAGTGTTTGAAGAGCTTTTAACAGTGAACATGACTGTAGATGTATCTATAAAATCTTGTTTGGGCATGTTGCATGAAAACAGTCTATCTGTTAATGGGATGTCATTAAAACTTGATATTTTAATGAAATTAATATGTAGTTTAGATCTGAACCCCCATCCTTGTTTGTGTACCCCAAACTCCAGTTACCAAAGGGTGCAAAAACCTCAAGCTAGAAAATGCACAGCACACTCTGTCACATTCTCCCTGATAAATTAGCCATTCTTAAAGAGAGTGTTCTTTTCCTATTTGACAGATTTGATTTTATTCTTTTGACAGAAATTTAGCACATGTGATTGCATTTTAATGAATCAAATATTAAATACTAGATATGTCCTTTCTCATACTTGTTGTACTTTCAAATACAAAACTGATGTAGGGCTAATCTGATTAGGTCCTGTGTACAAAATGGAGATAAAAGAGAACAAAAATAACATGGGTGCTAAAAACTGAGATTTTCTTAGGTTTTAGCATATCATATCTTTCATTCGTTTCAAGATTTTTTCAACTTTAAAATGCTAAAACTGGATCTCATTAGAGGTATTTGATGCTTATAAAATAGCTAAATCGCAGGAGCTTCCGGGGGCCTCCGGCCCCCTGGACCCCTGGCCAGGGCGTTGCCCTGGACCCACCGGGGGCCCTAGCGGCCCCCAGCTCAATTTTCAGTATTTTCAGATTTTTTAACTTTTACCCCTGCATTTCATCTGTTGTCTGCAGATGTTTTCAGACAACAGTAAAAAACGATGGAATTTGTCCTTGATACAGTAAAAAACATCATGCCAAAAGGAGAAAATGCTGGATACTAGCATTTTCTCCTTTTCACACAATGTTTTCTAAAGGCCTCTTCCTCAGGATCATTAATACATGGGAATTGTGTGGTAAAGGGTTAAACAACTTCGAAATTTTGTAGTCTGGTAAAAAGTTAAAGCTATCAGCGCCATAAGGCAAAGACAGGGGCTTTTGGATAATAACATAGATCAGACTGCACAGATCTATACTTTACACTTTTATAGTCAAGTATATAAGATAAAGTCTTTATGAGTTTGAACAGACTGTATTTTATCCCTTATCCTGCTAAATAAGTTAAATGAAACTTTCAAGCAGATTGTAAAAACTGGAATTATGTTATTTCAAACTGACTTTTTGGAGAAAAATATCTCCTTATCAGACCATGTAGATCCAAGATCAGACTACACGTTCTTTACAGTCTGATCTTGATCTACACTGTCTGCATAAGGTCAGTGAGTTGCACCTAGCAGCTTAGGGGTTAAGCTGTCTGAAGAGGTTGAGTTTATATATTTGGTGCTGAAAACTTCGAGATGAAGATAATGAACTAAAGATGTCTTCATTAATACAAATATTTATTTATTTGGTTAGATTGTGTTTACTATTTAAAGATCCGCCTGTTCTCCTTCTGGATTCATTTGCCACCATAGATTTCAAAGCTACCATACTTAACCCTTTACCACACAAACCTGTTGTTTTAACAACCCCAAAAAGAGGGCTTTTAAAAAACACTGAGAAAAGGAGAAAATGCGGGTAACCAGCATTTTCTCCTTTCCCCACAATATTTTCAACCCTTCCAAAAACAGATTTTAACTTTGGAGTCACATTTATTTTGTCATCTGCAAATGCTTTCAATTTGGATAAGTCTAAAATTCTGTCATTTGGTAGAAAGTAAAAAGGGCAAATGAAACGTACCTCATGTCTTCCTACAGATGACTTTGTAGCTCACCTGAGCACAAAATGCTAAAGGCGACCTTATGTGATTGTGCTGTGTAGCTTGCCCGTTGTCGACTTTTCCTTGTGTATACTCTTGAGGGTAAACTTTCTGTCCGATAATCATGAAACATGATCAGAGTGTTTTCACTTGATGATACCTTGGATGAGTTCAAATATAGGCCATGTACGGTTGTAAGGTAGATCACTGTGTCAAATGTAGAAAAACCTGTTGTACACTCAGGAAACCACATTTTAATGCAATGCTCATGAAAATTGGTCAGAATATTTGTCATGATATTCTCTTTGACAGGTAGGAAAATTGGTCATGTCTGATCAAAAAGTAGTCACTTGGTCATTTTCAGTCCAATACCAATGAAATTTGGTCAGTATCTTTGTCTTGATGATATCTCAAATGACTTTGAAAATGGGCCAAGATGGGTTTAAAAGGTAGGTCACCTGGGCAGATCTTAAAAAAAAAAACCTGTGTACACTTTTGATGCCACATGGCATCGTGCAGTCTAATGCTAATAAAACTTGGTCATAATGTTTTTCTTAATGCTATCTCAATCAAGTTAGGCAGTTAATATTGTTGGGTAAAAAAATAGGTCACTGGGACAGGTCTTTAAAAACCATGACTTGTATACACTCTTGTGGCCACATTTTCAGTCTTATACTCATGAGAGATGATCAGGATGTTGTTTTGATGATATCTGAGATGTGTTTGAAAACAGGCCAAATTGGGTATAAGGTAGGTTATTGGGACAAATGTTTGAAAAATGTTGTGTATACTCTTGAGGCCACATTTTAAGTGTGATACTTATGAAAGATGGTCAGAATGTTTGTATTGATGATACCTTGGATGTGTTTGAAAGCAGGTCAATTTGTGTCAAGAAGTGGGTCAGTGGGACAAATTTTTAGAAAATTAGGGCCATATCGTCAGCTTATTGGTCTAGAAAATTGGTCCAAATGTTTGTTTGGATAGAGTTTGAAAACGAGTCATGTTAATTGATTCCAAAAAGAGGTCACAAGGAGAAAACTGCGAATAATGTTGTGTACCCAGTAGAAGTCATAATTTCAGTCCAATTCTCTTGAAAGTTGGTCAGAATGTTTGTTGTGATGATATCTCCGATGACTTTGAAAAGGGTCATGTTGGGTCAAAAAATTGGTCCCTGGGAAAAGTTTTTGAAAAATGTTGTGTACCCTGTAGAAGTCCTATTTTCAGTCCAATGCTCTTGAAAGATGGTCAGAATGTTTGTCTTGATGTTATCTTAGATTAGTTCTAAATTTGGTTACGTCAGGTAAAAAAGTAGGTCCCTGCGACAAATCAGTAGAGGCCACATTTACACCATTATGCCCATCAGATGGGTTAGAGTGTTTGTCTGGATGACATCATAAACAACTTTGAAAACGGTTCACCAGGTCAGAGAAAAACATCGACTGTACTGCATATTATATTCTAAAAGGTACACAGACTCGAGTGAGAGATACAGGGCCATCATGGCCATCTTGTTTCTCTTACAGCAGAGCACTTTTGAAACATTTTGGCAAAAAGAGGAATTTTCACACAAAATATATAATTTTCCACCATGTTTTAACATGCTTCAAATTATAGCTAAAAGTTTTGGATTTGTAAAAGTCATTAAAGTGTCAATAGCAGCCAATAGTGAACAAAGTGGGTGCTAAAATGTATATAAATTGAAACCATATTATTTAAAATTATGGAAATTATTGTGAAGATGACAATCTTTTATTATTATACTGCAAAGAAATGTCTTGTGATCTGATTAGATAATATGTCCCGAACATATATATCATGTACACTGGCAAAACCCACGTAAAAGCAGTTTCCCTGTCGGGAGCCCCATATACATGACTACATTTTCAACACAACATCCAAATGACGGCGTCGATCGATTGATACGAGCCGCCCACAAGACAGTTTCCCAGTTTCCCTTGATGGTTGACATTAAAACAAATAATGGATTATTTTTGAAAATAAATGAATATGAACTTTACATGTATTATCGTTTGATGTCATTCTAAAACAAATACACGAGGGTTACAACGAGCCATCCCTTCATCAGGTAAGCAAATTGTGAAGTGTTGAATGGTTGTTTTTGAAGTGTTGAATGGTTGTTTACATTTGCCAACAAATCATTAAAATTCATAGTTACTTACCTTGAAGTTGTTTAAATCCATGTTTAAATAAATATACGACAAATGTCTATCGCTGTGACATCATCAACATTATGCACCAAGCTGCACGTTTTGCCACGATTCAGTTATGTCATTTCCCAGTGACGTCAGTTTTCATTGAATTGGGGCACTAAGAAGGGAAATTCTATTTCATCTGCGTACTCAGTTCGTGAGTACATAAACAGGGAAATTTCGCTGAATACACATTGGAATGGTAAAACTTTGGAGTATAATAAATTCATTGTACGGTCAGGTTGCCTAGGACTTGGAAACTTGTTCACGACTGTCACATACGAATCATGTAGCCACCTCTCCTTCGGCTTGGGGCGACATGATCCACCACAGCCGTGAACAAGTTTTGAAGTCCCCTGCCACCTTACCGTACAACTAATATTGTGTGGACCTGCCAGGTCACTTTATCTTTTGTCTACCTTTTGCCTAATTTTGAAATATCATTTTTATGCCTGTGTCTAACACTTGGACCAACCACACAATAAGAGATTGTCATCTTCACAATAGTTTCAATACTTTTAAATGGTATGATTTAAATTTATGCATTTTAACACCTGCATTGATTGTTTTGGTCGCTGTTGAGCCTTTAAGATTGGACTTCAGGGTGTACTTAGTGCTATGGAAAAAACTCCGGAAAATGATATGCTATGAAAAAAAGGGTGTATTCACAGTAATCATGTTATTGAATTTTTTTTAAAGTAGCTTTTAAATCACACATACACACAAAGCACACACACGCACATACAAAAACTCTGGCGTGTATTCTTTACAAGAAGTATGGGCTGTCAAGAGAGCTTTTTAAAGCTGGGCAATTAGTTAAGTAGGAAAAATTGTCATTTTATAAGAACATTGTAATCTATGTAAATCTGATAATATCCATTTCTCTGTAACCCTGTCAAAGGACAAAAATGTGGACTTTTCTGGATGGAAATAATGTGCAGACAACAAATTATATGTGGCTCAATTAGAGGCATTTGTCTTTAAAGATGTGGAAACATTGTGGGAAAAGAAGAAAATGCTGGTTCTTTTCCCATAATGTTTTCAGAAGCCTTTCATCAGGGTTGTTAAAACTCAGGATTGTTTGGTAAAGGGTTAACTCTGCATCAGACAGAAAAAAATTTACAGTAGTCTTTAGAAATTTTTTGATGATATGTTCAATGTAGCTCAAATGTTTATTTTATATTAGACGGAGAAAACATTGTGGGTACAAATTACCAGAATAGTGGTTACCTGCATTTTCTCTCTCTTTGTCGCAAAATCTTTTCGAAAGCTGCTCTTTAGATTGGTACAAACATGGATTGGCTTTGTAAAGAGATGAAGCGTTTTCTGGGTAACCCTGGGGATGAAACGTCTCATAAAAACCATTAAAATGTCTGTAATGTAATGTATGTAAATCCTGCTCTTTGTTGTATTTTTCTCTAAACTGTTGAGTTTCTATAGAAACATGAAAATACACTTAACCATCACTGTACAAAAATTATTTTTCCTGTCTCCACAGAAGACCTGGTATTGGAAACAGTGTGAGAATAGGAGTCATTGCTCCATTTCCCACAATGTTTTTCAAATCATTTAGAAAAAAACTGTCATCCAATTTTGCAAATTTTCTCTGTAACCCTTTACCACACGGCACAATTTAACCCTTTACCACACGACACGATTTAACCCTTTACCACACAATCCCGAGTGTTAACAGCCCTTAGGAAGGCGACTTTTAAAAACATGGTGGGAATAGGAGAAAATGCTGGTAACCCGCATTTTCTCCTTTTTCCACAATGTTTTCTATCCTTCCATAAACAAATTCCAATTTTTGAGTCAAATTTATTTTTTCGCCTACAGATGCTTTCAATTTGGACAAGCCGAGCACCGGTAGCTCAGTTGGTAGCGTGCAGGACTTGAGAACATGTGGTTTTGGGTTCGATCCCTGGCTCTGCCAATTTCTTTCCGAGGATTGATGATAGTCATTGCGACAGGATTCATTCCTCTCCCACCGCTGACCTTTGTTTTGACGATGGTAATGTGGGAAAGCAGCCAGTGGCTTGAAAAGAAAATTGTGCAAAGTACTGGTAAAAAGAGACTCCAGGAAAGCATGGATAGGTGCACTGGCCGCTGCGATATAACTGAAATAATGTTGAAAATGGCGTTAAATACCAGACAATCAATCTATCAATCCATTTGGACAAGCCTCATATTTTGTTGTTTGGTAAAGAGTTAAACTCATCCCGGTTTAAGGCATCAGTAAATAACAAATTTAACCCTTTACCAAACGACAAAATTTTAGACTGGACCAAATTGAAAGCATTTGCAGACAACAAAATTAACATGACTCAAAAATTTAGACTTGTTCTGGGAGGGTAGAAAACATTGTGGGAAAAGGAGAAAGTGCTGGTTACCAGCATTTTCTCATTTTCCCACAATGTTTTCAAAAGGCATCTTTCTCAGAGTTGTGAAAACCCAGGACTGCTTGGTAAAGAGTTAATGTGGCCAAAATAGTGCAATTTGTCTTTGAAACCATGTAAAACAGTCATCAGCTGGTGACTAGCATTTTCTCCTTTTGCCACAATGTTTTCAAAAGCCCTTTTCATCAGGGTCGTTCAAAGTTAGGATTCTGTGGATAAGGATCACAATATAAATACCAGTATAACATAGATTTAATCATCATTTTCTTTTTTTTTTTTAGGTATTTGGCCAACAGCCTTTTTCCAGAAAATAGAAGGTAAAATGCAACCATTTTCTTTGGTTTTTTCCATGTTTTTTTCTTTCCTGATTAAGGCCATCAGTCAAAAAGTGGTTTCATTCATGTATATTCAAATAGGCTGTAAGTAAATGATTCAGTTTGCTGTTAAAATTACCACACAATCCCGACTTTTAACAACCTGAGAAAGAAGCCTTTTGAAAACATTGTAGGAAAAGGAGAAAATACTGGTAACTAGCATTTTCTCCTTTTCCCACAATGTTTTCTACCCTTCCGAAACAATTTTCAATTCTGGAGCCATATTTATTTTGTCGTCTGCAAATGCTTTGAAATCGGGCTAGTCTACAATTATGTCATTTGGTAAAGAGTTAAATCATTACCCAATGAAAAATCTTTGGACCTTTCAAAATCTAAAGCATTTGATGATGACGATTTCAGTATGGCCCAAATTTTGAGATTTATCTTTGAAAGCATTGAAAACATTATGGGTGAAGGAGAAAATTCTGGTTGCCACTGTTTTCAAAAGCTGTCTTCCTCAAGGTCACTAAAATTCAGGATTGTATGGTAAAGGGTTGTTAATAAAGTCTGTAAATAGAGTCTATAAACCTACAGAAAATCAGGAACCATCTGTATTAAGCAAGCCTCTGTTTTTACTACTATATCTTTATTGCATCAAAAGAAGCATGTTTTACAGCAATTGCTACACATAGATAACAGAATGGCAGAATTGTATTTTATAATGAAAAAATTGTTACATTGCTTAACCCTTTATCAGACGACAAATTTTTAGACTTGTCCAAATTGAAAGCATTTGCAGACGACAATTTCATACTGGCTCAAATGATACAATTTTTCTTTGATAGGGTTGAAAACTTTGTGAGAAAAGGAGAAAATGCTGGTTACCAGCATTTTCTCCTTTTCCCACAATGTTTTCAAAAGGCTTCTTCCTCAGGGTCGTTAAAAGTTGTCATTGTATAGTAAAGGGTTAACTAAAAAAAGCATGATGTTATATGAAAGGAAATATAAATAATGATTACCAGTAATTTCTAAGTGGCTTTCTATAACACTGTAGATAAATTTTGACTGATCATAATAAAATTTTTGGGAGGATTTTACAGAAACTCCCCCACCCACTCCCGTCATGTAGGTAAATACCACACATTCATACCCAATGGCAACCAAGATTTCAAACAGTTTTCCTGCATTCCTTTCTCATTTTAGAACGCCAAAATTTGACTTTCAGTTTGTTTTCTATAAAATCAATCAGTGATAACCCCAAATATTTGAAGTTATCTGTAGAGCTGCTGTGGTTAACTCTACAATATGACAAAATTTTGACTCTTCCAAATTAACAGCATTTGCAGAATGACAAAATAGATTTGACTCAAAAATTAAAATTTGTTTTTGAAAGGGTATAGGTGTAGAAGACACTGAGAAAATGAGGTGCTGGCAACCAGCATTTTCTCCTTTTCCCATAATGCTTTCTATAGTATTCTTCTTTCGGGTTGTTTAATAGGGTAGAAAATATAGTGAGAAATTTTAGGAGGAAATGCTGATAACCAGCATTTTCTCCTTTCCTATAGTATTTTCAAAAGTGTTTTCTTTCAGGGTTGTTAAAGTCAGGATTGTGTGTAAAGAATTAAGAGACAAGTGCTTTGATTCTTAGTTCCTTTTAACCATTAATCTTTATTGAACGGTGTAATTTTAGACTAGTCCAAATTAAAAGCATTTGCAGACTACAAAATTAACTCAATGACTCAAAGAGTAAAATCCAGTTTAGGAAGGATAGAAAACATTGTGAGAAAAGGAGAACATGCTGCTCAGAAGCATTATCTCCTTTTCCCACAATGTTTTCAAACGCCTTCTTCCTCAACATTGTTAAAACTTGGGATTGTGTGGTAGAGGGTTAAAGCATCTTCTTTCCAGAATAAGACCAAGATGATGGCAAATTTGTTGCTTCATTTTTCCTGAAGTGTTTTAGCAAAGCAGACAGTGTGGATCAAAGATCAGTCTGCACATTATTTGCAATCTGATCTTGATCTGGCCACAAAGGAAACTACATTAGTGAAAGGTGCTTTCAGGGTATTAGGGTTCATCCTTAAAGCGCGGAATAAACCAAATAGGCATTTTAATCAAAAAATCAAAGCGTTGAGAATGCTGAAGTGGTATTTGTCAAGGAAGCCATTGTGTGGAATTAATAATTTGAAAGAAAAAGAGAAATATTATTCAAACATTGGCTTGAAAGTCAACCTACTAAGCAAATGAATACCTTTTTGGTTAAAGGGAGAGTACTCATGACAAAGTTAGGATTATTTGTGTATTGGTGGTCTCCCTTTGATCATTAGGAGGAGTCAGGAGTAACGTCCCTTGACAGTAGGATGCATGATGGATAGAGAGAGAAACCATGTGAATATATCGAATAAAATTAAGTTTGTACCTGAAAACTATGATTTTGAAATATCTTTGGCCGTTAACATTTAATTGCCAACATTACAATCAATTATTTCGATCTATAAATATTCATGCCCAATCAAATGGAGTAGCGCGCAATCATGGGACGAACAAGCCATTGGACGAACTGGTTTTAGAACGAAAAAGCCCAGGACCAAGCGATCAGTAGACAAATTTTGTATATATCATTGCACCAATGAAGGCTATGAGCGAGTGAAGCTATTTTCAATCAAAAATTAGTATTTCCATGATCGATGGCCTCACCCAGTGTATTTTAACATGCCATTTCCAATTACATATCTGAGTGCTACCGAAAAACTCATTTGTCTGAGAAAAATTGAGTTTAATAGGGTTTATTTCCTTCTGCTTTGTACAACATACAATATATGGTCTTCAAAATTCAATATTGAACTCATAGTGGTATTGTCTTCAACAAATACCACAATAAGATCCTAATAATTGCAAGTTCATTGTTGCTTTTGTCTAGAGATTCAACACAGCAGACAGTGTAGATCAAATATCAGGCTGCAAATTTTGTGCAGTCTAATATTGATCTACACTGGCAGCAAACGCAACTATAGTCATGAAAGGTGCTTTAACTCTTTACAACACAATGCAGACTTTTAACGACCCTAGGAAAGAAGCCTTTTGAAAACATTGTAGGAAAAGGAGAAAATGCTGGTAACCAGCATTTTCTCCTTTTCCCACAATGTTTTCTACTGTATAAGAAAAATTGCACCAATTGAGCCACATTGAAATTGTCATCTGCAAATGCTTTCAATTTGGACAAGGCTAAAATTCTGTTGTCTGGTAAAGGGTTAAGGGTTAAAAATAAGCTGAATTGATTCTGCATTAAAAAAAAAACGACACTTGTCTTAATGCATTTGGGTGGTCTAATTGTGAACAGGTTTCACTGGAAATTAATTTTGTCTGTTACCAGTGCACCTTTTGATGTAACCCTGGAGTTTCCAAAGCAGCACTATGCCTAACCCTTTACCCCACAGTCCTGAGTTTTAACTACCCTGAAGAAAGAAGACTTGAAAAATTTATGGGAAAAGGAGGAAATGCTGATAACAATTTTGGTCTACTCATTCAAAGACAAATTTCTCCATATGACTCAATTTGATTTGTCGATTGCCAATGCTCTTAATGTGGTTGAGTCTAAAACTTTTTTGTTTGATAATGACTGAACACATTTTCCAAGCCACTGGCTGCTTTCCTTTAGTAACAAAATTAAAACAGTGTTAAGGGATGAAATGATGAATCTAGCTGAAATGACTTTCATCACTCTTCATCAGGAGTTTTAGTAAGGCTGGGTTTCATACTGAAAACTGTAGGATTTCTACTCCTAATTGGTACCAGTGGACCACCACTGGTTTAACCCTTTACCACACAACCCTGACCTTTAAAGATCCTGGTGGAGAAATCTTTTGAAAACAATGTCGGAAAAGGAGAAAATGCCAGGAATGTTATCTACCCACTAAACTGTATCCAACAACACTTTCTACCCTTTAAATGAAAAATTTCATGATTTAAGAAACATTGGTTGCCTGCAAATGTTTTCAATTTGAACAAGGTTAAAATGATGTCATCTGGTAAAGGGAAACAATCCAGAGTTTGATAAACAGCCCTTATTAATAAACCTTTTGAAAACATTGTGGGAGAAGGGAAAAATGCTGGTAACCAACATTTTTTCCTTTTCCCACAATGTTTCTACCCTTATTTAAGACAAATCTTACCATTTTGAGCTACATGTATATTGTCATGTACAAAATGCTTTCTTTATGGACAATTCTAATATTTCCTTGTGTGATAAAAGGTTAGCACTTACAGTACTGAATTAATATAATGGACCGTTTCAATTATGAAAAGAATCCGCAGTACCAAATTTTCACTGTTGTTATGACCAGAATATGTAACAAAGTAGCGGACAGTGTAGATCCAAGATCAGACTGCACGTTCTGTGCAGTCTGATCTTGATCTACACTGTCCGCAAAAACAACTTTACTCGGTTCGAGTGCTTTATGGGTTAAGGGAGGTTTGGAGGTTTAATTTATCATTACCTGAGTAATTAAGGCACTTAGGATAAGTTAAACAGTAAGCACCTGGTATAGGCCTCTGGTAAATGATTCCATGGATTTTAGAGTGCCAAGGAGAAGGATTTTGACAAAAATGTGGAAAAAGAAGAACATATTCCTAATTCTTTACCAAACCACAAAATTTTAGACTGGTTCAAATTGCAAGCATTTGCAGACCACAAATTAATTGCTGCACAAATTATGAAATTTGTCTTTGAAAGGGCCCAGGTCCTGTGTGGCTTAGTGGTACTGGATCCTCTGGAGCCTTGAGCCTTACTGGATCCTCTGGGTTTTTCGTGGGAGTGTCCTTGTGCAAGACACTTCAGAGCCCTAGCTTAAGGAAATGCATGAATATGTGAGCTGTCACTATGATATGACTGAAATAATGTTGAAAGTTGAATAAAACACCATTCAATCTTTGATAGGGTAGAACACATTGTGGGAAGAGGAAAAAAATGCTTGCTACCAGGATTTTGTCCTTTTCTCACATCGTTTTTAAAAGTACCTTTTCTTGCAGTTGATTAATTTCCGGATTGTATGGTAATGGATTAATTAGTATTTCCTTCTCCCACAGTGTTTTTAGCCTGTCAAAAACCAAGTCCCATGGTAACTTGAACCACAACAGAATTTTCATCTTCAAATGCTGTTAAGATAAGCCCTTAATGTGCTCAAACTGGATTGAATTTTCTTTTTTGTAGACAGTGTAGATCAAGATCATATTGCACAAAACATGCAGTCTGATCTTGGATCTACATTGTTCCTTACTTTGGTACATTTTCTAAACTTCTTACCAGACTACAAAATTTTAGACTTATACAAATTGGAAGCATTTGCAGACGACAAATTTAGTCTGTCTCAAAGGATAGAAATTGTCTTTCAAAGGGTTTAACTCTTTATCGAACAAAAAAATTTAAGACTGGTCCAAATTGAAAGCATTTGCAGACGACAAAATTAACGTGACTCAAAAATTTTAATTTGTTCTGGGAAGGTAGAAAACATTGTTGGAAAAGGAGAAAATGCTGGTTACCAGCATTTTCTTCTTTTCCCACGATGTTTTCAAAAGGTTTCTTTTTCAGGTCCGTAAAAAACAGGGATTGTTTGGGAAAGGTTTAAAAACATTGTTGGAACAGGAGAAAATACTGGGATTGTGTTGTAATGAGTCAAACTCCTTACCAGACAACAGAATTTTAGACTTACCCAAGTTGATAGCAATTGCAGATGACAATATAAATGTGGCGCCAATGATTGTAGTGGTCTTCGGAATAGTAGAAAACATTGTGGGAAAGGGAATGATTGCTGGTTTCCAGCATTTTCTCCTTTTCCCACCATTTTTTCAGAATCTTGTCTTGTCAGTGGTGTGTTATTGTGTGGTAAAGGGTTTAGGAGAATTAATTAGTTTTAGGAGAATTTTATCAGTTGTGTTGAAATCAGGATGGGAAGATAAATCCAAAATCTGAAAACAACCTGAAGATCAGGCACAAGATTAACTCTTATTCTGCTAAATAGCGAAAGTTTTCAATTCGGTAGTAAAACCCAAATATTGCTGTTTCAAATTTATGCTTTGGGGAATAATAACTCCTTATCGGACAGTGTAGATCCAAGATCAGACTGCACATTCTGTGCAGTCTGATCTTGATCTACACTGTCCGCAAAAGGTCAGTGAACCGTGCTTAGCAGCCTAAGGATTAAGAGGTGAAAGACTCACTGTGTACAACTTCAGTTTCTTTTGGTCTCAATATCAAATTTGTCACTTGTTCAAAAGGTGGTAATTTACTGGTATCTCAGATCAGTTAATACACAGTTGAGGCATCATTTTCAGTTCAATGCAGCTTGAAAATTTGTCAGAATAACTCTCTCGATAGTTTGTAACTTGGGGGGTTTAACGCCATTTTCACAGCTTAGGTTATATCAACGTCACTACATCAGATTTTTAAATAACCTGTGTATGCACTCTAGTGGCAACACTCCGAAATTGGTCAAAATATATGATAATATCATGGTCAAGTTTCAAAGTGGACATACTTTCCCTCAGTGACACATCTTATAACATGTCCCAGATATTGTAAAGAAAATATTCTGAGCAAGTTATGAAAAGGAAGTCACAAGGTCAAATCTTGGAGAAAAAACATGTGTGCTTCTCAGAAGGCATGTTTAAATATCTCATGAAATTTGGTGAGAATGTTTGATAAAATCTTGGATGACATCAAAGACAGGTCACCTGATCATTAGTAGGTCACTGGGAAAATTTGTTTCCTTCCAAGTACTATTTTTGTGGTATTTGTGGAAGACAATACCACTATGAGTTCAATATTGAATTTTGAAGACCATGTATCGTATTTTGTGCAAAGCCGAAGGAAGTAAACCCAATTAAACTCAATTTTTCTCAGACAAATGAGTTTTTTGGTAGCACTCAGATTTGTATTTGGAAATGGCATGTTAAAATACACTGGGTGAGGCCATTGATCGTGGAAATACTAATTCTTGATTGAAAATAGCTTCAGTCGCCCATAGCCTTCTATTGGGGCAATGATATATACAAAAGTTATCTACTGATCGCTTGGTCCTGGGCTTTTTCATTCCAAAACCAGTTCGTCCCATGGCTTGTTTGTCCTATGATTGCGCGCTACTCCATTTGATTGGGCATGAATATTTATAGATCGAAATAATTGATTGTAATGTTGGGAATTAAATGTTAACAGCCAAATATATTTCAAAATCATAGTTTTCAGTTACAAACTTAATTTTATATGATATATTCACATGGTGTCTCTCTCTATCCATCATGCATCCTACTGTCAAGGGACGTTACTCCTGACTCCTCCTAATGATCAAAAGGAGACCACCAATACGCAAATAATCTTAACTTTGTCATGAGTACTCTCCCTTCAACGTAAAAAGTATTTATTTGCTTAGTAGGTTGACTTTCAAGCCAATATTTGAATAGTATTTCTCCTTTTCTTTCAAATTATTAATTCCACACAATGGTTTCCTTGACAAATACCACTTCAGTGTTCTCAACGCTTTGATTAGTCCTTTGCTCATGGTCTTGTTTGTACCGCTGATTTGTTTTGATATAGATCATGTTGATAAAAGAGTACTCACTTGGTCTCATATAAGAAAAAAAATTGTGCAGCATTTGAAAACCATTTCTGGCACAATATTCCTGAAACTTTTTTTCAGAAAACTGGTCTTGATAATATCTTGTTTTCGATTGAATTTTAAGTATCATTAAATAATTAATATCTCAAAGATCTTAAGCTATGCAGGATTATTATGGCTGTCTTGTTTTGATGGTTAAGACCGTTTTAAATTCTATTCAAGTTATATTGAGGGCCTTGTGCTTCCTGGAATGTCTTTTACTAGCACTTTCAAGACATTGTTTCCAAGCCACTGACTGCTTTCCAACAACTCAGCAAGATATATGAACCTACAACAGGGGGTTGCTGGTTCGAATCCCAGCTCGGCTAATTTCTTTCCGAGGATTGATGATAGTCATGGCAACAGGATTTTTTCCTCTTTTACCACTGATCATTTTTTCCATGATGGTTATTTGGAAAAGCAGCCAGCGGCTTGGCAAGAATATTGTGGGAAGTGCTGGTAAAAAGAAATCCCGGAAAAGCATGGATAGGTGCACTGGCCGCCATGATATAATTTAAATAATGCTGAAAATGTTGTTAAACACAATAACACAATCAATTGATGGATCAATCAATCAATCAATCAATCAATCATGTTGTGGTGGGTTAAGCCAGGTTACAGGCCTGTTGTGTATTTTTTATCGATTTTCTAGGAGTTATAACTGTGGATGCTACAAGGCCTGTTACACATTGATTAGACATTATTACCAGTTCATTATGACAGGCTGTTAGAGATGTGTTTTATGGTTGACTCATGATAGGATGCAAGTAGGACAGCCCCAGTTTACTGCACCGGGTCAGACTGCCCAGTAAATTTTACATTATTGCTGTCCCATGTTTTGTAAATTTATTGTGGGCTGTACTTTGATTTGACATCGATTATGAGCATATTTTTTCATGAATGGCCTCCTTCAATTTACTGTAGTTGTCATTGCATTTAAAGTTTATACAACTGTTCAACCTTTACCAAACAATGCAGACTTCTAATGCACCTTTAAAAGACAGTTTTTGAAAACATTGTTGAAAAAGGGGAAAATGGTGGTTGCCAGCATTTTCTCCTTTTCCCAAAATGTTTTCACCCCTATCACAGACCTGTGTTAATCATCAATTAGCCACATTTTATGTGTCGTCCACTAATGCTTTCAATTTGTTTCAGGAAATTTTGTTGTTTGGTAAAGAATTGAAAGGCTTGTATTGTGTCACTTGTGAAAAACAATCCAAAACAACTACACTAAACGAGTATTTTTAACTTTAACTTTTTACCAAACTACAAAATTTTACATTTGTCCAAACTGGAAGCATTTTTAGACAACAAATTATATATAATTCAAAATCAGAAATATTTCTGTCATAGAGTAGGAAACATTGCGGAAAAGGAGAAAATGCTGTTTACCAGCATTTTCTTTTTTTGCCACAATGTTTTTGAAAGGCTTTGGGTTGTTAAAACCCAGGATTGTGTGTTAAAGGGTTAAATGACTGTTTATATAGATTATGTAGATTTAGGGCTGTAGATTAGACTGTTTATGTAGATTATGTAGATTTAGGACTGTGTAGATTAGACTGTTTATGTAGATTATGTAGATTTAGGACTGTGTAGATTAGACTGTTTATGTAGATTATGTAGATTTAGGACTGTGTAGATTAGACTGTTTATGTAGATTATGTAGATTTAGGACTGTGGTTTATCGTTTGTAAGATTTATTCAAGTTTTATTATATATATTTCTATGAAAAAACCTTTCTAGGTGACAAACTATTACCGCTTCACTTTACCAAACAATGCATATTCTTATGACCCTTTGAAAAAGCTTTTGAAAACATTTTGGTAAAAGGGGAAAATGCTTGGTACCAGCAATTTGTCCTTTTTCCACAATGACTTTGTTATCCTTTCAAAGACATATATAATAGTTTGAGCTGAATGTGTTGTCCGCAAATCATCATCTTTCGATATAGACATTATTTGAAATTGTGTTTTGATTCGGTAATTAGTTATTAAGAAACCAAAGATGAGCAAGAGGCACAGTTGTTATTTAACCCTATACCACAAAATTCCAGGTTTTAAGGACCTTTCTATAAAATTGCTTTTGAAAACATTGTTGGAAAAGGAGAAAATGCTGGTAACCAGTATTTTCTCCTCTTCCCATAATGTTTTCTGCCCTTCCAAAAACAAATTTCAATTTTTGAGCCATATTTGATTATTTTGTTGTCTGCGAAATTTTCGTAAGTTTTTTTTTTTGTTTGGTAAAAAGTTAGATCTATGCATGTAAGCATAGAGGAATCATCTCCCTCTAATCCATGGAACGTTGAATTAATGAAATGCACCTTTTTAATTAGGAATAACATTGGAAATATTGTCGTTTCAAGATTGTTTTGGCCAAGATATAAAACAAAGTGGCAGACCTTGTAGATCCAAGATCAGACTGCACATTCTCTGCAGTCTAATCTTGATCTCTATTGTCTGGGGAAACAATGTAAGTCCGTTTCTATATTTTATCAATTAAACTTTGACCATTTTGTGTGTAATGCATGTTGGGTTCGAACATAGGTCTTTTCTATCAGAGATTTTGCATGACCCAGTTATAAAGGTACATGATTAAATGCAACCAGAACCGTGGGATTTGCTTTTGGCTGAGGATGAACAAGTGCAGAAAAATGGCAAAAAAAATGCTGGTTACCAGCATTTGCTCCTTTTCCCACAATGTTTTCTACCTATTCAAGGACAAATACTATCATTTTAAAAAAAATACTTTAATTCTTATCTGTAAATTCCTTCAGTATTGATGAGTCAAAGATTTTACTGAGTGGTAAAGGGTTGACCCTTTACCACACAAAATTTTAGCCTTGTACACTTTGAAAGCCAACTTGAAATATAACATATTGTCAGTGAAAGGGTAGTAAACATTGCGGGAATAGGAGAAAATGCTGGTTAGCAGCATTTTGGAGAAGATACTGGTTAGCAGCATTTTTCTCCTTTTCCCACTATGTTTTCAAAAGGCCTCACCCTTTGGGTCATTAAAACTTGGGATTGTGTGGTAAAGGGCTAAGAGGCAAAAACATTGCAAAACAGATAGATGTAGTTATCATAATCTCAATCAGTTTTAATTATTCTCTCTTCCAGATGTCTTTATAGATAACGCTGGAAACTGAATTTTGAATTTTATCTACCCATGGTGCCTCATTCAAGCTGGCTGACTAGAGTTACGGTACAGACAGATGTAAGGCAGTTCAAAGACAATACTTGAGATATTTTTAAACCTTGATGGAAAATGTAAGTACAGATAAAAGGTATTAACCCTTATCCTGCCGTTCGCGACTATGGATGACTTTTGCGGAGAGTGTACTGCAAGATCAGCCTGCACATACGTGCAGTCTGATCTTGTTCTATACCCTCCGCTGCTTTATCGGCATTTTCAGTCATATAAGCCAGTTCAGTAACCGCACATTTAAGCAAAATATTTTTTTGAAACTGTCGACGTAATTCATTTGGCAGGATAAGGGTTAAGTTTCTTATATAATTCAGTGGCTCATTGGAAGGCAGTTGTTTTGTACATCCAACAACTGTTTAACTCATTACCACACAACAAAATTATAGATTCGTCCAAATTGAAAGCTTTTGTAGGCGAAAAAATGGTTGTGTCTCTAAAATAGAAATTCACCTTTGAAATGGTAGAAAACATTGTGGGGAAAAAAGGTGAAAATGCTGGTTACCAGCATTTTCTTCTTTTCCCGTAATGTTTCCAAAAACACTTTCTGTCAGGGTTGTTAAAAGTCGGTATTATGTGGTAAAGGGTTAACTCTTTACCACACAACAAAATTGTAGACTTGTCCAAATTGAAATTGTTTGCTGACGAAAATTTAACCCTTAGAGTGCCAAATAAACCTAATGGATGTTTTCATTCTGGAATAACTTGGACGTAATTGTAAATTCATGGATTCCTTTTGTTTGTAGTATTTTAGTAAAGCAGACAGTGTAGATCTCAGTTCAGACAGCATGTTCTGTGCAGTGTTATCTTGATCTACACTGGCTGCAAAGGCAACTATACTAGCGAAAGGCACTTCAATCCGGCTCAAATGATGGAATTTGTCTTTGATAGGGTAGAAAACATTGTATTGTGGGAAAGGAGAAAATGCTGTTTACCAGCAACTTCTCCTTTTCCTGCAATGTTTTCAAAAGATTTCTTCTTCAGGGTCATTAAAACTAGGGATTGTATGGTAAAGGGTTAAAACATTATGAGAAATTTTGAAGAATTTACTGTATAAAATAATTGGGTTATTTGTCTTTTAACCATTTGTTACACCACACCCTAACAACCTTGAGGAAGAAGCCTTTTGAAAATATAGTGGGAAGAGGAAAAAGTGCTGGTAACCAGCATTTTCTGCTTTTCCCACAATGTTTATTACCCTATCAAAGACAAAAATCACCATTTGAGCTACTTTCAATTTGTATTCTGCAAATGCTTTCAATTTGGACAAGTCTAAAACTTTGTCGTGTGGTACAGCCTCAGTTAATGCAGATATGATCTCGTCTGTACTGTCCACAAAAGCAATTAGAAATGTGCAGTGGTTATTCAATTTTCGTAACTTGCAGGTTATTATTTTGAAAAGCATTGCAGAAAAGGGAGCAGTTGCTTGCAAAAGGCTGCATGTAGCTCCTTTTTCCACAATGTCTTACAAACTAGTTTGGAAAAGAAATTTTTTTTTTTCATTGTATGAATTGTGAAATTTTTAGTTGTGTTTTTGGTAAATCTAAAATCAGGCAGCATTGTTTTGAAATAAGTTGATGTATGAGAGCGTTTGCACTTTGCAAATTCAAGTATGACATATTGAAATATCATGGAGGTCCCAAAAGAAAGAAAACTTACCTCTTTAAAGTTTATCAAGTGACAATATTTTGGATCGGTCCAAAATGAAGGCATTAGCAGACGACAATTTAAATGTGGCTCAAAAGATGGAATTTGTTCCTAATGGGGTAGGAAACATAGTGGGGAAAAGGAGATAATGCTGGTAGCCAGCATTTTCTCCTTTTCCCACTCTGTTTTTTTGTCCTTTTTGTCTTTAAAGCTCGGTGTTGTGTGGTAAAGGGTTACTGTGTACAGGTAGATTTGGGTAGGACTGGTTGCAGAATAATTTGATCAAGACTTGTGCTGGTATGGTTGATTGATTGATTGAATGGTGTTTTACGCTGCTTTCAACATTATCTGAGTCATATCACTGTGATAGCTCACACATTCATATATGTCCAGGGTTTCACCAGTACTTTTGCTTGTCTGGGGTTGGTAGATTGATGTGGTAGGTACGTTTTGCAAAGGGAATGGGTGAAATAGTTGTAGATCAAATTTAACATACTCTTTAATTTGGAGATACAAGTGAGGATTAAATGAAAGATAAGCATCAAGGATACCTTTCACTAAACTGCGTACACAAGAAAGCAGTTTTTGTAAGCAAGCATCAAGTCTGAAAACAAGTTTTGCCAAACTGCATACCTTTACGAATTGATTAAATATTTGCATAACTTTATGCTAGTTCATTTTTTCGGGAAAGCAGGGATCGTACATGTGTATATTCAGTTCCCAAAAATTTGGGTAAATCTACACACTTGTCAGTGCTCGGCTGCAGTTGCAAGTGAAAGGTACCTGAGGTTTAGATCTTGAAATTACAATATCTCAGTTCTGATTACAAAGAGTATATGCTTCATTACTCTATGTTCTTACAGTCTGATCATGGTCATCATCAAAATAATGCTTATAGATAACTTCCATTCAGATCTACAGTTTTTGCTTGGCTGTTTCTGGAGAAAATGTTGAGGCAGTGTTATAGCCGTATTGTCATGGCAAAAACTTTGACATTTTGTAAACAACAGGAGCAGGAAACCATCAGAATATCTTTTGACTCTGTTATGTCCCTTTTTTAACTTAGAATTTTCACTGAAAATCTGACAAGCAACTGCAGCTGAGCATTGGCATGTGTATGTGTAGCTCTCCTTTTTTCCCTGAGGTATTCTTGCTAAAACAGGTGGCCACTTAACAAGGGCACCTTTTCCCAGAATGTTTTCTATTCTTTCGAAAACTAATTCCATATTTTGAGCCTTACCTAATTTGTCCTCTGCAAATGTGTCAGATTTTAACAATTTTGTCATGTAGTAAAGAATTCATGCATCCACAATATCACACTGCTTAGATCTTAATCCTTAGGCTGCTAAGCGTGACTCGAGGACCTTTTGCGGACAGTGTAGATCAATATCAGACTGCACAGAATATATAACTAAGGATAAGGAAATATCTTTCCCCAAAAAACTACCTTTGAAATAGTAAAATTTAGATTTTCACTTATGGCTTGAAAGTTTCAGTTCACTTATTTAATCAGGATAAGGGTTAAAATCTCCCTCATAATGCTTTGAATGTGTACCAGTCCACCAAGTTTAAGATCATTTCAGATCTGTGAATGTGTACCAGTCCACCAAGTTTAAGATCATTTCAGATCTGTGAATGTGTACCAGTCCACCAAGTTTAAGATCATTTCAGATCTGTGAATGTGTACCAGTCCACCAAGTTTAAGATCATTTCAGATCTGTGAATGTGTACCAGTCCACCAAGTTTAACCCTTTACCAAACAATCCTGGGTTTTCACGACCCTGTAGAAGAGGCCTTTTGAAAACAATTGTGGTAAAAGGAAAAAATGCTGGTAACCAGCATTTTCTCCTTTTCCCACAATGTTTTCTACCCTTTCAAAACAAGATTGCACCATTTGAGCCACATTGAAATTGTTGTCTGCAAATGCTTTCAATTTGGACAAGTCTAAATTTTTGTCATCTGGTATAGAGTTAAGGTCATTTCAGACCTGTAAAACAGGCTAAGACAAACTTGTGAAATACAAGAAGCAAAGACTATTGTAACTTGTCCGCAAGGTTTAGATTTTTTTGTGGTCCACATTACTTTATTGGCTGAAAATAAAATGTGCAGGAGTATCATTACCTTATTAACCCCGAGTTTTAAATACCCTGAAAGAGAAGCCTTTTAAAAACATGGGAAAAGGAGAAAATGCTGGTGACCATTATTTGTTCCTTGTCCCACAATGTTGTAACCCCCATTAAAGAAATATTCCATCATTTGACCCACATTCAAATTGTCGTCTGCAAATGCATTTAATTTGAACAAGTCTATATTTTTATCATTACGGGATTAAAGGCCAAGTAGCAGCCAAATGCAAGGAATGGGTGTGGTTAAATGCGTTTAAATGATACCATGCTAAATAATGGAAATTATCTTGAGAATGACAATCTGTTATTGTACAGTCAGTCCAAGTGATTGTTTCTGGCAGAAAAATGAGTTTGAAACTATGTCAAAAGTTGCCAGGTTGCTCTATCTTTTGTTAGCTCACCTGAGCACAACGTGCTCAAGGGGAGCTTTTAGGGGCACGCTGTGTCCGTCGTGTGTCGTCCGTCGTGCGGCGTCAACAATTCTTTTAAACATCTCCTCCTACACCGCTTGGCCGATTTGGACCAAACTTAGCTGGAATGTTCCTTGGGAAGTCCTATTTAAAAATTGTTCACAGAATTTGATTTCATCAAAAACTTTGGTTGCCATGGCAACCAAATGGAATTTTTCAAGAAATTCTTTAAAAATCTTCTCCTCTGAAACCGCTGGTCAGATTTTGAAATAATTTCGCAGATATGTTCCTTGGGTGACCCTTTTCAAAAATTGTTCGCGAAATTTTGATCCGTCGAAAAACATGGCCGTGGTGGAAGGGGGGGGGGGGCTCTTGGCGTCCATCGGTGTCAACAATTCTATAAGAATCTTCTCCTCTGAAACCGCTGCTCAGATTTTGAAATAATTTCACAGATATGTTCCTTGGGTGACCCTTTTCAAAAATTGTTCGCGAAATTTTGATCCGTCAAAAAACATGGCCGTGGTGGAGAGGGGGGGCTCTTGGCGTCCAGACGTGCCAACAATTCTTTAAACATCTTCTCCTCCTACACCGTTTGGCTGATTTGGACCAAACTTGGCTGGAATGTTCCTTGGGAGGTCCTCTTTAAAAACTGTTCACAGAATTTGATTTCATCAAAAACTCTGGTTGCCATGGCAACCAAATGGAATTTTTCAAGAAATTCTTTAAAAATCTTCTCCTCTGAAACCGCTGGTCAGATTTTGAAATAATTTCACAGATATGTTCCTTGGGTGCCCCTTTTCAAAAAATGTTCGCGAAATTTTGATCCGTCGAAAAACATGGCCGTGGTGGAGTGGGGGGGGGGGCCTTGGCGTCCAGAGGTGTCAACAATTCTTTAAACATCTTCTCCTCCTACACCGCTTGGCCGATTTGAACCAAACTTGGCTGGAATGTTCCTTGGGAAGTCCTCTTTAAAAATTGCTCACAGAATTTGATTTCATCAAAAACTCTGGTTGCCATGGCAACCAAATGGAATTTTTTCAATAAGTTCTTTAAAAATCTTCTCCTCTGAAACCGCTGGTCAGATTTTGAAATAATTAGCTCCACTGGCCGAAGGCCAGAAAGCTATTGTCATGGCGTTGTGTCCGTCGTGCGTCCATCCGTTCGTTTGTCCGTTCGTCCGTGCGTGCGTCCGTAAACTTTTTCTTTAAAAAACTTCTCCTCAGAAACTATTGACTGGATTTTTACCAAATTTCACAGGAATGTTCCTTTGGTGGTCCTCTTTCAAATTCCTTGAAATAATTGTGTTCCATGAAGAATTCTGGTTGCCATGGCAACCAAAGTAAAAAACCTTTAAAAATGTTCTCCTCCCAAACCGCTATTTGGATAGCATTATTATTTTGCAGGAATGTTCCTTAGATACAGGTTTACAGAATTCCTTAAAAAAAAAAACATCTGTCAAAAAACATGCTTTTTATGGGAGACTCATTTTCCTTTTATGGTATAAAGTAAAATCTTTGAAAAATTTCTTCTCTAAAACTATTCATTGGATTTCATTGTTGTTTTGCAGGTAAGTTCCTATGGTGGTTGTCTACCAAATTGTTTCTTCAGTGAGCTAAAATGCAGGATTGAATGATAATTGTTAAAAACTTCCTTTCACCATTATAGAAATATCAGGCCTGTGGAGCGATACAGGCACTCAAGCGCCTCTAGTTTCATAGATATGTTCCTTGGGTGACCCTTTTCAAAAACTGTTCGCGAAATTTTGATCCGTCGAAAAACATGGCCGTGGTGGAAAGGGGGGGGCTCTTGGCGTCCATTGGTGTCAACAATTCCATTAAAATCTTTTCCTTTGAAACCGCTGGTCAGATTTTGAAATAATTTCGAAGATATGTTCCTTGGGTGACCCTTTTCAAAATTTGTTCACGAAATTTTGATCCGTTCAAAAACATGGCCGTGGGGGGGTGGGGGCTCTTGGCATCCAGAGGTGTCAACAATTCTATAAAAATCTTCTCCTCTGAAACCCCGGATCAGATTTTGAAATAATTTCACGGATAAGTTCCTTGGGTGATCCTTTTCAAAAATTGTTCGCGAAATTTTGATCCGTCGAAAAACATGGCCGTGGTGGAGGGGGAGGGTCTCTTGGCGTCCAGAGGTGTCAACAATTCTTTAAACATCTTCTTCTCCTACACCGCTTGGCCGATTTGGACCAAACTTGGCTGGAATGTTTCTTGGGAGGTCCTTTTTAAAAATTGTTCACAGAATTTGATTTTATCAAAAACTCTGGTTGCCATGGCAACCAAATGGAATTTTCCAAGAAATTCTTTAAAAATCTTCTTCTCTGAAACCGCTGGTCAGATTTTGAAATAATTTCACAGATATGTTCCTTGGGTGACCCTTTTCAAAAGTTGTTCACGAAATTTTGATCCGTCGAAAAACATGGCCGGGGGGGGGGCTCTTGGTGTCCAGCGGTATCAACAATTTTTTAAACATCTTCTCCTCCTAAATCGCTTGGCTGATTTGGACCAATCTTGGCTGGAATGTTCCTTGGGACGTCCCCTTTGAAAATTGTTCACAGAATTTGATTCATCAAAAACTCTGGTTGCCATTGCAACCAAATGGAATTTTCCAAGAAATTCTTTGATAATCTTCTCCTCTGAAACCACTGGTCAGATTTTGAAATAATTTCACGGATATGTTCCTTGGGTAACCCTTTTTTAAAGTTTGTTTGTGTAATTTTGATCCGTCGAAAAACATGGCCTTTGTGGGGATGGGCATTTTTGCACGGTATGGACTTAAACAGAAACGTTCCTTAGGTGCCCCTTTTGAAAATTTATTCGCAAAATTTTGATCTGTCAAGAAACATGGCTGTGGTGGGTGGAAGCTATTTGCTCTCTGAGGACATGAAGAAATTCTTAAAAATTTTGTCTTCTCTGAAACCACTATTCAGATTTTGAAGTTATTTCACAGAAATGATCCTTATATTATACCCCTTATTTAGCTTAGCTGTTTTCAAAGAAAACATCGAGGTATTGACATAGCCCTGTTGGCGTCATCTGCGTTGTTGTTGTTGTTGTGCAAAAACTTCGACATTTTGTTATATCTCGGCTTCCACTCAACACATGTACTTAAAACTCGGAATAATTGTTCACTAGTAAAAAGCAACCCATACAACAAGGGCAGTTAACTCCAAAATTGTTTTGTCCAAATTATGCCCCTTTTGCGATTTGGAATTTTATTTTACTATCCAGCAAGGTTCCAACAGCCAATCATTGGCGCTCTCATGAGGTGCTCTTGTTCAACTTAATATTTTTAGCCACTATCGTGCATGTGCTCTTGTTCAAGATAAGGTCTTTGGGTGACCTATCCTAAAACTTATTTGCAGAATTCTGATTCATCAAAACATGGCTGTGGTGATGATTGTAGGGGTGGTGACAGATTTTTAAATGATTTTTACAGGTGACCTTTTTATAATTGCTTGGCAAAATACTGATTTTGTTTCCAAAATTTCAATACTTTAAAAAAAGTTGGTTATGGTCCTCTCTAAAACTCAGGTGAGCGATCCAGGGCCATCTTGGCCCTCTTGTTTACTTTTTACCTGGTTTTCAATTTCATTTTACTGCCAGTGAATAGCGCTTGGGCTGACCTTACATTAACAGATTGACATCTTCACAATAATTTCCATGCTTTTGAATGGTATGAATCAAATTTAGATGCATTTTAACATCCCATTGTTAGCTTTTGGCTGCTATTGTGACTTTAAACTATTATGCACAATACTGACTTTTAACAACCCTGGGAAAGGGGCCTTTTGAAGACATTGTGGAAAATGGAGAAAATGCTAGTTACCAGCATTTTCTCCTTTTTCCTCAATGTTTTCTACCCTAACAAAGAAAAATTACACCGTTTGAGCCACACTGAAATTGTTGTCTGCAAATGCTTTCAGTTTGGACAAGGCTAAAATTTGTCGCCTGGTAAAAGGTTAGGGTAAGAAATTGGTATCATATGGAGGGGACAGATCGTATACTAGAAACATTGTGGCATTTTATAGAAGAGCCATTCGTAAAAGCATGGATGCACATGAATGAGTGTGGCATTATTGCCTGCTTTATTGCAATTTTGAATGTTTGAACTTTTTCCTGTATTGATATTACCAACCAACAGCTGGCATTTATTGTTTTACAAGAGCATTATAGTGTGTGTTGTTCAGCTCGTAACCTTTGGAGCACCACTAGAAACAATCAAAACCTTTAGCCCTATACCAAACAACAAAATGTTGCACTTGTCCAAATTGAAAAAGCATTTGTAGATGACAAGTAAAGTGCGGCTCTAATATTGTGAAATGCTTTTGGTAGGGTAGAAAACATGGTTGAAAACCAGTGTTTTCTCCTTTTTCCTCAATGTTTTCTACCATATCAAAAACAAAAATACATCTTTTTAGCTATGTTTAATTTGTCGTCTGTAAATGCTTCGGATAAAGTGGAGTCTAAATTTTTACTGTCTAGTTAACGCTTTATCACACAACAAAAACTTAAACTTGTCCAAGTTGAAAGTATTTGCAGACGACAAATTAAATGTGGATCAATTGATGGAATTTGTGTCTCAAAGAGTAGAAAACATTATGGGAAAAGGAGAGAATGCTGGTTACCAGCATTTTCTCCTTTTCCCACAATGTTTTCAAAATCTTGTTTTTGTTAGGGTCGTTAAAACTCGGGATTGTGTGGTAAAGAGTTAAAGGGTTAAGATCACTAACGAAAACATTGCAGCCGAATAAAAGTTGCTTGTAGGACCATTTTCTCTACATTCCACATTGTTTTATTGAGTGCAGTTGAAAGAGAGAAGAAAATGTCATCGTGTAAATTATGGCCGTTGCATCTCCTTAATCATTCCATGTTTTTGTTTTGATTTCCTGAAGCAGGCTTGTATAATCAATCTTTATGGAGTGGCAATTAAATTAACCATTACCACACAATCCTGAGTTTTAAGGACCAATTAAGAAGAAGCCTTTTAAAAACATAGTGGGGAAAAGGAGAAAATACTGGTAACCAGCATTTTCTCCATTTCCCAAAATGTTTTTTACCCTAAGATAGGGAATTTCAATTTTTGAATCACAAATATGTTGTTGTCTGCAAAAGTTTTCAGTTTGGGAAAAATAAAAAATATTATTTTGCTTGGTAGAGAGTTAACCACAATCATAGTCTGCTCAGGCTGATCTGGGCCGGAACTTTTTGCTATTGGTCAATTTTCTGTATGTCCAAGGACCAGTCTACCTCATGATTAAGTTGGTTGATTAAAAAAAGGGGCTATTATGGATCCATTATTATGTGATACCTTGCTTAGTATAATGCATCACGGAGATGCATTTAGCTCAGGTCTTATTCACCAGCCATTCTAAAATGATTTCCTATTCTCAGGAAAGTTCAAAATTTCAAAGGAAAGCCATGATTGGCTAAACAAAATAGTTTAGCTCTCATACTGTCTTAAACATTTTAACATACACTGCTGCGTTTTAAATACCTGATGGAGACAAATACCTGGTGGAGAAGGCTTTCAAAAACACTGTGGGAATTGGAGACAAAGCTGGTAACCAGCCTTTTCTCCGTTTGCTCCACAATGTTTTCTATGTTATCCCAGAATAATACCAGCATTTAATCTATATTTAACCATTTCCCAAACAACAAGTTTTGGACGCTTCCATATTGCAAGCATCAGTAGGTGACAAGTTTGAAATGGGGACAAATGTGGTTAAGTTCTCTGATGGGATAGAAAACATTGTTGGAAAAGAGGAAATTCTGGTTACCAGCATTTTCTCCTTTTACAACAATGTTTTCAAAAGTTTTCTTCTTTGGGGTTGTTTAACTCGGGAATGTGAGGTAAATGATTATATGACATTTTTACTTGTCAACTGCAATGTTTTTAATATGGATGAGACTAAAATTTTGTTGTCTGGTAAAGCGTTAATGTAGAATGAGAGTTAGAATGTGACTTAGACATGGTTGGTGAAATCCAGATTGTGAAGAGTTGAGAAAGGAGGCGGTAAAAATCAATGAGCCTGCAGTGATTTCCAAGATTTATGGAGAGAATTTAGTGCTGGAAGTTTTTTTTCCCTATGCAAAGTTCACAACACTGTTGCTGGGAAGTTCTTGCACTTTTTAGCTCACCTAAGCACAAAGTGCTCAAGGTAATCTTTCGTAATCATGCTATGTATGTCATCTGTTGCATGTCGTCTGTCATGACTGATTGTGTCATCTGGGTGTCAACAGTGTCCTTGTGTGCATTCTGGAGGCTACATTTTTGGTCCAACACACTATAAAGTTGGTCAGAATGTTTGTTTTGAAAATAAGTATCTTGGGCAATTTCGAAATTTGGGTCTTGTTGCATCTAAAAGGAAGTCACTGGGACAAATCTTAAAAAAAAATCTTTTGTGGATTTAAGAGGGCACATTGTCAGTCCAGTACTCATTTGAATTGGTCAGAATGTTTGTTTTGATGTTATCTTGGATATGAATGAAAATTGAGTAATTGGGTTACAAATTATGTCACTGGGACAAATGTAAAGAAAACCATGTGTACACTCTAGAGGCCACATTTTGTAGTCCAATGCTCATGAAAATTTAGCAAAAAATTATGTCTAGATGAAAGCTGAGGACTCCTTACAAAATGGATTACTTCAGTTTAAAAAGTTTGTCATTGGGACATATCTTTAAAAAAGCGTATGCGGAATCTAGAGGCCACACTTTCTGTCCGATACTCATGAAAGTGGGTCAGAGTGTCTGACTTGAGAATGAATTTGATAACTGTGTGAAAGGGTCACATCGTGGTCAAAAAGTAGGTCACTGGGACAAATCTTATAAAAACCTGTAGTGCACTCTGGAGACCACATTTTCAGTCTACAACTTTATGAATCTCAGATCACATGTGTCAGATGAGCACTTTAGGGCCAATGAAAACCTTTAAAATTGGTCCATAATATAGAGGCCACATTTCCAGTCTAATTCTTCTGGATGTTAATCAGAATTTTTGTCTTAATGATATCTCTGATGAGTTGAAATTGGGTAATGTTGGGTCAAGAATTACTGGTAGGTCACAGAGGACATGTTGCATATCAGTGTTCCCGCGCATGCAAATTCCTGTGTAAATCATGTTATGAAATTAAAATTCACATTAAAAAATATTGGTTAAATGCGAGACCTCACATAAGAAAAAACATGGACGAAAAAGACCATTTTGAGATTTTCCTCATTCACAGTCCAACCTTCCCTTCTTTATTCTGAATTCCCTTTGCTCATCTTTTTAACCCTTTACCACACAATCCCGAGTTTTAACGACCCTGAAAAAGAAGCCTTTTGAAAACATTGATGGAAAAGGAGAAAATGCTGGTAAACAGCATCTTCTCCTTTTCCCACAACTTAGATATGGCTTAACTAATGGAATTGTTTTATAATGTGGTAGAAAACATTGTGGGAAAAGAGAAAATGTTGTTTACAAGCATTTTCGTATACCCAGAATATTTTCCAAAGCCTTCTTCCTCCATCTTCGGAACCCAGGTTTGAAGCATTACGTTACTCTCCATGCATTACCCCTGGGAAAATTGACTAGCAAATCGTCGTTTCTTATGAATATTCATATGGTCGGGAAGTACCCTAATAGCTAATCGAAAGATCGATAACATAATGACACTCTCTTGTAGAGAGGATAATTTCATTTCTTCCGTTACTAAAAATAACCCTGGAAAAAACCCGAGGTTGTCAACAAATATGGCCGCCGTCGGCGTGCTTGTCTCCTGTGAGATATGCCATTCTGCAATACAGGGACGAGACTATCGATCCTTGTGTATGATTTTAACCGACAATATTTTAGTGTTGCACCGAAAATCTCTTTTAAACGCTTTTTGATTGTGGTGTTGATGGGCGCCGCCATATTTAAAGTATCGCTAAGCTTGATTTGCAAGGAATGATGTGATTGGATATCGACAAGTAAAAAATAGAAATGATGGCGAATTTGTGATAAAAATAGTTCAAATTTCCTCAAAGAAAAACTGAGATCACCAATCAAAACGCTTCATGAAAAATTCATGAGAACGAAGAAACGCCAGCAAAGTAACCTAGGGCAATTACAGAATGAATCGAGACTGTGTCACCGAGGATGTCTTCCTCAAGGTTATTAAAACTCAAGATTGTGTTCATTTAGGGTTGAATCAATTTCACTGTGGCCACAATTTTTTTTAAAAATGTTGAACGCAGATCATAATGAATATGCTAAGTGGGATGTCACAGAGGTATATCTGAACTACTGTTTAACTCTTTACCACACAATCCTGAGTTTTAACGACCCTGAAGAAGAGGCCTTTTGAAAACATTGTGAGAAAAGGAGAAAATGCTGGTAACCAGCATTTTCTCCTTTTCCCACAATGTTCTCTACCCAATCAAAGACAAAAAACAACATTTGAGCTAGATTTACTTTGTCGTCTGCAAATGCTTTCAATTTGGTTGAGTGCAAAATTGTGTCGTTTGGTAAAAGGTTAAAGAGGCATCAGACACAATCAAACACGGCCTGCAATTTAGGTTCATTTGAAATTTCTTTTCAGCCTGATCAGCGGTCAGCAACCAGTACGCCAGCCCCGATGGATGAGGGAATGTCACTGGAGGAGTTTATCGCCTCCGGTAGGACAGGAAGGAGAAATGCCATGCCAGATATTTTAGACTCACATAAGGCGGGAGTTGGGACAGGGCAGTTGTCTTTTGACATGGAAAAACTCAACTGCTCAGGTACAGTAGTCAATTTTGTTTTCTGGCTGATATAAAGGATCTGTCATGAAATAGTATTTGAGACAAAATTTTATTAAACAAAGAAAAATGTCATTAAGCAAGCTTTCAAACATTGTTTGTTGACAAGTTTTATATAATTTTACCACAAAACCAAACATAGGCCTACATGTACATGTGTATTGAAATTTACAGGAAGCCTGTTCACGTCTTTGCCAGGTACATTATAGACAAAAAATAGTCCAAAAGGAACTTGCATAACAATGATTTTATTTTGAATCTAAAGATGATAAAATCACTGCAAAGAGTTTTGCAGTGAAACCTTGGTCAGCAATATGTTAGAAATGAGGGGTATGATTACAATGTGTTGACCATATACATGTACGGCACTACTTGCTTGTCAGGAACATGTAAGATAAGAAAATTAGTAATGACTGTTTTACACTGAAAACATGGGTAGTTATGTGATATTTCAAATTGACTGTTTTCCACAGAAATCCCAAGTTTTAACAACCCTAAAAAAGAAAGCTTTTAAAACATTGTGGGAAAAGGAGAAAATGCTAGTTACCCGCATTTTTAGCTCACCTGAGCACAAAGTGCTGAGGATGAGCTATTGTGATCACTCACCGTCCGTCGGCGTCCGTTGTCCGTCTGTCCATCCATCCACACTTCTTTGTTTACACTCTAGCATCTACAAATATTAACCAATCAGCACCAAACTTGGTCAAAATATATATGACCATAAGATCTCGGATGAGTTCGATTATGGGTCTAATCGGACCAGAACAATTGGAGTTATTTGCCCTTGAATTAGAAAAATTGCTATGTTTGACTTTGTTTACACTCTAGCATCTACAAATATTAACCAATCAGCACCAAACTTGGTCAAAATATATATGACCATAAGATCTCGGATGAGATCAATTATGGGTCTAATCGGACCAGAACAACTGGAGTTATTTGCCCTTGAATTAGAAAAATTGCTGTATTTGACTTTGTTTACACTCTAGTATCTACAATTATTAACCAATCAGCACCGAACTTGGTCAAAATATATATTACCATAAGATCTCGGATGAGTTTGATTATGGGTCTGATCGGACCAGAACAACTGGAGTTATTTGCCCTTGAATTAGAAAAATTGCTATATTTGACTTTGTTTACACTCTAGCATCTACAATTATTAACCAATCAGCACCAAACTTGGTCAAAATATATATTACCATAAGATCTCGGATGAGTTCGATTATGGGTCTAATTGGACCAGAACAACTGGAGTTATTTGCCCTTGAATTAGAAAAATTGCTATATTTGACTTTGTTTACACTCTAGCATCTACAATTTTTAGCTCACCTGAGCACAACGTGCTCAAGGGGAGCTTTTAGGGGCATGCTGTGTCCGTCGTCCGTCGTGCAGCGTCAACAATTCTTTAAACATCTTCTCCTCCTAAACCGCTTGGCCGATTTGGACCAAACTTGGCTGGAATGTTCCTTGGGAGGTCCTCTTTAAAAATTGTTCACAGAATATGATTTCATCAAAAACTCTGGTTGCCATGGCAACCAAATGGAATTTTTCAAGAAATTCTTTAAAAATCTCCTCTGAAACCGCTGGTCAGATTTTGAAATAATTTCACGGATATGTTCTTTGGGTGACCCTTTTCAAAAATTGTTCGCGAAATTTTGATCCGTTGAAAAACATGGCCGTGGTGGAAGGGGGGGGGGGGGGGCTCTTGGCGTCCAGCGGTGTCAACAATTCTATAAAAATCTTCTCCTCTGAAACCGCTGGTCAGATTTTGAAATAATTTCACAGATATGTTCCTTGGGTGACCCTTTTCAAACAGTGTTTGCGAAATTTTGATCAGTCGAAAAACATGGCTGTGGTGGAGGGGGGGGCTCTTGGCGTCCAGCAGTGTCAACAATTCTTTAAACATCTCCTCCTTCACCGCTTGGCCGATTTGGACCAAACTTGGCTGGAATGTTCCTTGGGAGGTCCTCTTTAAAAATGTTCACAGAATTTGATTTCATCAAAAAGTCTGGTTGCCATGGCAACCAAATGGAATTTTCTAAGAAATTCTTTAAAAATCATCTTCTCTGAAACCGCTGGTCAGATTTTGAAATAATTTCACAGATATGTTCCTTGGGTGACCCTTTTCAAAAATTGTTCGTGAAACGTTAAAAAACATGGCCGTTGTGGGGGGGGGGGGCCTCTTGGCGTCCAGCAGTGTCAACAATTCTTTAAACATCTCCTCCTCCTAAACTGCTTGGCCGATTTGGACCAAACTTGGCTGGAATGTTCCTTGGGACGTCCCCTTTGAAAATTGTTCACAGAATTTGATTCATCAGAAACTCTGGTTGCCATGGCAGCCAAATGGAATTTTCCAAGAAATTCTTTGATAATCTTCTTCTCTGAAACCACTGGTCAGATTTTGAAATAATTTCACGGATATATTCCTTGGGTAACCCTTTTTAAAGTTTGTGTTATTTTGATCCGTCAAAAAACATGGCCTGGGTGGGGATGGGCATTTTGCACTGTATGGACTTAAAGAAATTTTTTGAAATTCTTCTTCTCCTAAACCACTTGTCAGATTTTGAAATAATTTCACAGAAATGTTCCTGAGGTGCCCCTTTTGAAGATTTATTCGCGAAATTTTGATCTGTCAAGAAACATGGCTGTGGTGGGTGGAAGCTATTTGCTCTCTGAGGACATGAAGAAATTCTTAAAAATTTTGTCTTCTCTGAAACCACTATTCAGATTTTGAAGTTATTTCACAGAAATGATCCTTATATTATACCCCTTATTTAGCTTAGCTGTTTTCAAAGAAAACATCAAGTTATTGACATAGCCCTGTTGGCGTCATCTGCGTTGTTGTTGTGCAAAAACTTCGACATTTTGTTATATCTCGGCTTCCACTCAACACATGTACTTAAAACTCGGAATAATTGTTCACTAGTAAAAAGCAACCCATACAACAAGGGCAGTTAACTCCAAAATTGTTTTGTCCAAATTATGCCCCTTTTGCGATTTGGAATTTTATTTTACTATCCAGCAAGGTTCCAACAGCCTATCATTGGCACTCTCATGAGGTGCTCTTGTTCAACTTAATATTTTTAGCCACTATCGGGCATGTGCTCTTGTTCAAGATAAGGTCTTTGGGTGACCTATCCTAAAATTTATTTGCAGAATTCTGATTCGTCAAAAACATGGCTGTGGTGATGATTGTAGGGGTGGTGACAGATTTTTAAATGATTTTTACAGGTGACCTTTTTATAATTGCTTGGCAAAATACTGATTTTGTTTCCAAAATTTCAATACTTTAAAAAAAGTTGGTTATGGTCCTCTCAAAATTTCAGGTGAGCGATCCAGGGCCATCTTGTCCCTCTTGTTTCTTTTTCCCATATTTTCTACCCTTTCATGGACAACTTTTATTACTTGAGCTAAATCTAGTTTGTTGTCTGCAAATACTTTGAATTTTGACATCTGAAATGTTGTTGCTTGATAGAGACTTACCACAACAACAAAATGTTATCCTTTTTCCATGGAAATATTTTGCAGGCAACAAATTAAAGTTATTTCAAATGATGGATTTGTTGTTGAAATGGTGGAAAAGATTGTTCGGACTGGATTGATTGATTGATTGAATGGTGTTTTTACGTTCTTTCAACATTATTTCAGTCATATAACGGCGACAGCTCACATATTCATGTATTTCCTGGGTTTCACCAGTACTAGGCTAGGGCTCTGAAGTGTCTTGCCAAAGGACACTCACACGAAAAACCCAGGGGGTCCAATGAGGCTCGAACCCAGGGCCTCCAGGTTACGAGTTCTACACTTTACCTCCGAGCCAGGCAGCACCCGTGTTGGGACAGGAGAGAATGCTGTGTAACATGCAGTGTTTCCAACAATGTTTTCGAAAGCCTTTTTTGCCAGGGTCATTGAAACTTGGTATTGTGTGGTAAAGGGTTAATTACCAGTTTCAGCTCTGCAGTTTTGAAAGGAAACGTCAAGTTATTGTCATAGCCCTTTTGTTGTCTGTGTCATTGTCGAGCAAAACCTTTTTATAATGTCTTTGTTTTTGCTGAAGATATTTACATCAGACTTTGACAAAGTATTAACTATCAAAAAGGAAACTTTACAACAAGGACAGGTAACTATCAAAATATTTTTGACACAGTTCTGCCCCTTTTGGATAGAGAATTTTCACTGAAAATCAGGAAACTCGAGCAGAGTATTGGCACCTGCATTTGGTGCTCTTGTTTAATATTGCAGATAGCAATCAAGCACAGCCTTCCCAGCAGACCTCACCCAGTCCGTCAACTAGTCAAGGTTCCTAGCACTTAACAGTATTCATTTTGTGACTCTTGAATATATCATGTGATGTGTCATGTGACTCGTCGTTTCTGGTTTGGACAATTCAGAATGAGGCTACAGTGTGGACCGATTGATTGCAGTGAAAAACAGTGGTGTTCAATATTAAAGTTTGTGCTTTGTTTGAGTTAGATTTTTCTAGACTTTTCAAGTGGGATTGTTTTAAAGATTGTGTTCTAACTAAATGAGCCATGCTCTGTGAAAAGGGGTTAATGCATCTTCAGAAAGTATCAACCCAGGTCAGTCTGCACAAGCTGGCCTGGGTCAAAACCTTTTTTGTTTTGGTATATGTTATGCATGTCCAAGGACCATTCTATCTCATGTGTCAGTCGGTTGTCAGACAAAATGAATTATTTGGGTCATTTATTATGTGATAACATGTTTGGTATAATGCACCATGGAGATGCATCTAACCCCTCTTTGTCAGAGCATGGCTCAAGAAAGTTTGATTGAAAGATGATCAGACATCTCATGACATTCCACTTGGTGGAGTTTGAACGTGCTTGTGGTGGCAGACTCAAAAACAAAGCTCTTTTTTTTGTGGGACAGTAGTCAAGTAAATTGTTTTTTTTTTTAAGTTCAGCAAATTTCACAGATGTAACTTAACTCTCTACCAAACGACAAAAATTTGGAGTCAACCAAATTGAAAGTATTTGCAGATGAAAATTTAAATATGGCTGGAATTATGAGATTTGGTTGTGGAAGAATAGAAAAAGAATTGAAAACATTGTGGGAAAAGGAGAAAATGCTGGTTAACAGCATTTTCTCCTTTTCCCACAATGTTTTCAAAAGGCTTCTTCATTAGGCTCTTGAAAAGTTGGGATTGTGTGGTAAGGGGATGAGAAAAGAACATGTGATGTGATATGTATATAAATAGACTTGTGTCAGCATTGCCTGTGATTTTTAATTAGCACTTCATGAATGCTGTATATATGTTGAATACCTGTATAGTTTACGATTTCCAAATCTTTTAGAGATCTCAATCACTCTGTATAGACCTGTATAGACCTGTTTGACCCCAAAATCCTCTTTTTTTCTTTTTGAAAAACTGGGGGGAAAATCACATTGTCTCCTACTGATTTCTCTGGGGGAAAACATGGGTTTGTTCCTACATCAGTTTTTATGTCCTTCATTCAGACTCTCCATCCATTTAATCTCAAAAATCTATAGCTTTTGATTAACCTTTTAGTACACAATCCCAACCTAAGCTGACCTTAAGAAAGAAAGCTTTTGAAAATATTGTGTGAAAAGGAGAAAATACTGGTAAGCAGCATTTTCTTCTTTTCTCACATTTATTTCTATGCTTTGGAAAAGTCGAAAATTTTGTCACGTGGTATAAAGCTAAATTCGATAATACTATAAGGATGACTATCATGAAGCATTTTGTGCAGTCTGATCTTGATCTTCATTGGTCACAAAATCAACTATAGTTGTGTAAGGCCTTTAAAAGTCAAGGTTTGAATACTTGTGAAAAAATTGTGTTGATAATTTTCAAGTAGGAGCATTTTTACCTTTGCTGCAATGTTTCTATAAGCGGATGTTGCAAGAGGTAGAAAATTATTTGTTGTAATACATTTCTTTAACTCTTTCCTATCTGTTGACAACACTGGAAGCTTTTGTGGACAGTGTAGATCATTCTGTGCAGTCTGATCTCTGATCTACACTGTCATCTGCTATATATGACCGATCTGTCTCTTGATCTTGCAGAGGAAATGTATTTTTAGCCTTTGAGACAATGCACTATATTTATTCAGTAGTGAAAGATATTTGTTGAAGGAGAAGGTTGTACGAAGCCCATTTTACTCTTATGCAGATTGGATCCTAAAATGTGACATGACAATCGGCTGTATCTTACAAAAGAGTTTTGATTCATGGATTAGAGCTCATAATTCATAGGAGAAGTTCATATGAATTATATTATTTTTATGATCACTTTTAACCCATAAGGTGCTGAATAAACTGAAAGAACATTTTCTTTCTACAATAAGACCAAGATAATTTGCATTTTCCTAGCTACCTTTTGTCTGTACTAAATCAGTGAAAAAGGGCAGTGTAGATCAAAGATCAGACTGCACCATTTTGTGCAATCTGACCCTGAGTTACACTGACCGCAAAGGCAACTATAGTAGTGAAAGGCACTTTAACCCATTACCACACAATCCCTACTTTTGACGACCCTGAGAAAGAAGCCTTTGGAAAACATTGTGGGAAAAGGAGAAAATGCTGGTAACCAGCATTTTCTCCTTTTCCCACAGTGTTTTCTACCCTTCGCAAAACAAATTTCAAATTTTCAGTCACTTTTATTTTGTCGTCTGCAAATGCTTTCGAATTGGACAAACCTAAAATTTTGTCATTTGGTAATGAGTTAAGGGTTAACTTTTCTCTTCATAAAAACATATGTTGTTCAGTAACTACCAGTAGAGCAGCTCATTTTCTAGTTTTTACTCTGCAGCAATTTTTTTTCTTTTAATTTATTTGTTCTAATTGTTTAGCTTGCCTGTTTTCCAAGAAAACGTCGAGTTATTGTTTTAGTCCTGGTGCTGTCTGCGTCATAGTATGTATCATCATTGTTGTGCAAAAACTTTGACATTTTACACTATCCATATTATTTCTGAAAATATTTACTTCAGACTCGGACAAGTTGTTCACTATCATAAGGAGAACCTATCCAACAAGAGCAGATAACCATAAGAGAATTTTTGAAACAGTTATGCCCCTTTTTCAACTAGAAATTTTCACTGAAAATCAAATAACTGCAGCTGAGCGTTTACATCAGCATGCATTGCTTGTGTTTTTAACTACTTATTATTTTACCTTCATGTTTATTGCATCTGACTATTTACAACATTTCAATCTATTAAACTGAAATGGTTCAGTACAACAGTGTCTGTAAGAACAGTCCAAAACATTGCAAATGCGATGTTGGTTATGGAATTTTATGACTGTTCCTACTAGATAACTAGAGATGAATAGATCTTTGAATATGTACATTTGAAACCTAGGCGAAACGACAATCTTTTATCAAACAGTCTCTTTTTGTCACATTGCTTTACAAATTTATCAAAAGGCACTTAACTCTTAACCAGAAAACAAAGTTTTATTCTTGTCAAAATTGAAAGGATTTGCTGTTGACAAAATACAATGTAAATTTTAACCAAATATTGACACGTGTTTTTGGAAAAGTAGATACTCAAAAATCAAAATTTGGTTGGTAAAAACAGAAAACATTGTGGGAAAAGGAGAAGATGCTGCTTACCAGTATTTTCTTCTTTTCTCACAATGTTTTCAAAAGCCTTCATCCTCAGAGCAGTTAAAAGTTGGGATATATGTAGTAAGGGGTTAAACTAAAAAGGTAAATACAGAAAAAATGTGTTATTTTGGTAAAGAAACGGATTTTGACAATCAAAGTGTAGGTCCCAATTTCTGTAATAATAGAAAATGAAAATAAGGACAAAGTTGACAGGGGAAGTTTTTACTTGTTTTACATCGTTAATCTGTTAAAATGAAGGATATCAAATTTTAAGTTTAAGAAAAGTAGCCTATTGAAAGTGTAAGGTTTCCTTGTATTTAATGTAGAACAGTTTTCTTGGTTAAGCCAGTCGGGGGTAGCTCAGTGGTTCGTGCATCAGACAAGTGACCTAGTGGTTGTGAGTTCGACACCCAGATGAGACAAAGTTTCTTTCCAGCATTTTTTCACCTCTCACCTCTGATGCATGTGAGAAAGTAGTCAGTGACTTGGAAAGAAAGTTGTGTCAGTACTGGTGTAATAAAGCCAGGAAACACATGGGTAGGTGCACTGACCACCATGATATGACCTATGCTGTTAAAAAACTCCAATTCGATCAATCCGTGTCTTGGTTAGCCTTTTACCAACAAATGGTGTGTTGTAAAGTTTGTAATATAGGATGAAGTTTTTGAGAACATTTTAGGAAAAGTAAAAAAATTTTCTAAATTGTGTTCTGCTTTTTAAAAGAGAAGTCCGTCATTTAAGCCTATTTTGTCATCTCAAAATACTTTGAGTATTGATGTCTAAAATTTTGGAGTCTGGTAAATTGCACAGATTGTTCATATTATTATTTGCTTTAAGCAGTTACAAATGAATAAAATTGCATTTACTGGTTTAGGAAGCCGATTTAAGTTTAAAAATTTTCTTCCATCAAATACGCATGTACACTGCAAAATAATAGGTTTAACACTTTCGTAAGCATTTCCTTGTAGTTTGCACAGTTTGTTTGCTGTTGCTTAAAGATTAGACATTTTAGTGATAAAAAAGATACAAATAGTACTGTTTGTAAAAAGGAACATTTTGTACTTGTGAATAAATTCAATGAAGAACAAAGAACAAATTCTCATTACTTGATTATCTATATGTCCATGTTTACCATGCTGACTTTTAACAACCCTGAGAAAGAAAGCTTTTGTAAACATTGTGGGAAAAGGAGGAAATGCTGGTAACCAGCATTTTCTCCTTTTCCAACAGTATTTTCTACCTTGTGAAAGACAATTTTTATAGTTTTGAGTTATATATGTCATCTGCAAATGCTTTCAATTTGGACAAGGCTAAAATTTTGTCATCTAGTAAGGAGTTAAAACTTGCAGAGATTAATTGGAAAAAGTTGGCTGGAGAGAGACAGAGTGGGCTGTGCCTGTTGCTTGACTGGACGCTGGTGACATGCTATCAGTTGCGTTGCTTGTGGCGGATCTCAGTGTCAAGCAAGGAAGCAAGTCTCCTTCAGGAGTCAAGCTATTTGCCTTGCTTATATGTGGAGACATGCTTCTAGGCATGTCTGTCTTTGTGACAACTGGGGTCCCTGGAGACATGCTTCTGTCTGCGTTGTGTGGGGGCATGTCAACAGGAAGCATGTCTTCCGAAGGAGACATGCTTATGTCTTTGTTGGTCTGCTTGCAGATGCTTTTTGCACTGGACATTCTATCCCTGACCGGTTTCGTTCTTCGGTTAGAACTCTTCAGAGGGTAAAGAAGCTAGGGTTAGCTACTTGAAAGTTGCTGGATAGAGTAGGATCACCGCTATATATATTGAGCGGTGCCGGTGGGTGCCGGTGTTACTATTAATAGCTCCATGTGAACAATGGTGCCGGTGGTGCTGGTGTAGGTTATTTTTAGCCCAAAAGTACTGATGGTACCATACTAAGCTCTATTTGGCTTATGTGAATGGTGCTGGTGGATGTCGGTCTGTGTCTCGGTAATTTGGGCCGGTTCAGAGTGGGGTTATGGAACTGTGTATGCCATTGTTATACTCGACCGCAATCACTACTTCCAGGAGGCCATGACCCAATTAGAGAATGAGAATTTCTATATCAAAACCAACAGGGATCTGACAGAGAAACACTGTAACCAAATTCACAGCCTACTCACACAACTATGTGACAAAGGGGAAATTAGCGATAAACTTCATAAATGCCTCACGACAGGCCGGTACAGAACAGCTAGATTTTACCATCTGCCTAAAATCCACAAAAGTCTTATACCTGGAAAAATACCAGGCAGACCGATTATCAGTCGCAACAATAGTCCCACTGAAAAAATCAGTAGCCTAGTGGATGAACACATTAAACCTTTTGTCCCACTAATACCATCCTACATTAAGGATACCACCGACTTCATTAACAAGGTCGAAAATCTCAAGGACCTACCGGATCACTTCTACATGGTGACTATGGACGTTACGTCCCTTTAGACAAATATCCCTAACCATGAAGGCCTAACTGCTGTCGCCAGGTTGTTGAACAAGCACAACCCGCAGTATAGACTTTTGAACCAAAGTATCCTTTCCCTTTTAAAACTGGTACTTCATTGCAACAATTTCACATTCAACGACGAACATTTCCTCCAAATAGGAGGAACAGCCATGGGCACTAAAGTCGCCCCATCATTTGCAAACATTTTCATGGGGGATCTAGAAGACAAAATGCTTTGCTCAGCTCCGTCTAAACCCTTTGCATATTTCAGATACATAGATGATATCTATATGATATGGACTGCAGGCCTTGACAAACTACACAGGTTCGTCAACCACTGCAACCGCTTCCACAGAACAATTAGATTCACAATGGAGTATTCTGATGAACGAATCACGTTCCTAGACACTGTGACCATCAGAACGCAAGAAGGCCAAATCCTGTTTGACTTATACTGTAAACCTACGGATAAACACTGTTATCTACAATACAGTTCTAACCATCCAGATCACATAAAGCGATCCACACCATACAGTCAACTTCTACGCATAAAAAGAATTTGCAGTTGCCACTCTGACTTCGTTAAACATGCAAAAGACATGCTAGAATACTTCAAAAACAGAGGCTACCCTGAAAGAGCCCTCAATAATAGCTACACCAAAGTCCTAGCTATAGACAGGAAGTCACTTCTCTCACTCCCAACACAACGACCAAAAAAGGAAGTTTTACCAGTTGTCTTAACGTTTGACAAGGACAACTCCTTTATTAAACATGCAATATTCAGTCTCTGGCCTCTCATCAACATTACTCTCCCTGAGATTTTCCCCGTCTACCCTACATTTGCTAACCAAATAGGCCCTAAAATACAGGACTTCATCACCTGCGCCAGATTTTCAAACAAAATTCCTTCAAAATCTGGTGTTGTCATATGCAACTTTGTTGAAGACTGCACACTCCTCAACTGCAACTTTTGCAGTCAAATGAACAAAAGCAAAGTCTTTCAAAGCACTTACACATCGCTCAAATATCACTGCAAACTGAGGGGACACTGCACAACCAAGAACGTTGTCTATCTCTTAACGTGCAATAAGGGTTGCAAACAATATGTAGGAGAAACCAAACATGAGTTCCAAATTAGGATAAAAGAACACCTCAGGGACATACGCCTAAACAAAGACACTCCCGTGGCCAACCATTTCAATTTAGATTCTCACACACTCGAGGATGTTAACTATCAAATAATTGAAATCATCCGCACCGACCCCAAGTCAAACAAGAGCACCACTTTCAGGCGCCAACGAGAATCTTATTAGATCTACCAACTACACACTCTCTACCTGGTAGGGATTAACATCTCAGGATAGCCGGGAAACCTGCACTCAGCCAATTTTTTCTTGCAGAGATTAATTACTTACCACACTGTCCCAAGTTTTAATGACCTTTATAAAGAAAACTTTTGCAAACATTGTGTGAAAAAGAGGAAATAGTAACCAACATCATCTCCTTTTCCCCCACTTTTCTTCTCTTTCTAATGAAAGCGCCATCCTCTGTGCCACATTTAATTTGTTGTCTGCAAATGCTCTCAATTTGGACTAGTCTTAATTTTTCTCATTTGGTAAAGAGTTAATCTTGTCACAAATGTAGAAATAACAAGATTGTTGGGTTGTTTTTATTGGCCAGGTCTCACTGGTTTCTTTTGTATCCTTAATGCTCTTCCCAGTTGTAAAAAAAGTCTTTCCATCATCATCTTACCAACTTAACTCTTTACCAGACGACAAAATTTTAGACTGCTTTCAATTGGAAGCATTTGCAGATGAAAAATCAGATGACGAATATTACAAAAATACTGAAATTTGTCAATGAAAAAGTAGAAAACATCGTTGGAAAGGAGAAAATGCATTTTTTTCCTTTTCCTACAATGTTTTCAAAAGTCCTGGAACATTAAAACTGAGGATTGTGTAGTAAAGGAATAATCAAGTACAAACATTGTTCAGCAGTGAGAGAGGAATGAATCCTGTTGCAATGACTATCATTAGTGCTTAGAAAGATATTATCAGAGAAACAAATCAAACCAGCAACCCCTGCCAGTAACAAGCTTTTTCTCCTTTTCTTACAATGTTTTCTATTCTTTAAGTGACAAATTCTCTCATTTCAGCCACATTAAATTTGCCGTCTGCAAATGCTTACAATTTGGCAATTGAAATGATAAGGGGATTTTTGGAAAACAAGAGTTACATTTGATAATGGAAATGACAGTGGCATTTTGGCAGCAAAAGACAGTCTATTGAAAACAAAAGCATTTAAGGATTTTCATATTTTTATTTCAGGAAACCAAAATTATATATTTAAACTTGACAACAATAACTTTGTCACTATCTATCTATCTCTCTCTCTCTCTCTCTCTCTCTCTCTCTCTCTCTCTCTCTCTCTCTCTATATATATATACACATATATATATACACACACACACACACACATACATACTGTATTTAACATTCCCTTATTTTATAAGGATTTAAATCAAAGAATACAGGGGCTATACAGGGGCTGTCTTCAACCCTTTACCACACAATCCCGACATTTAACAACCCTGAGAAAAATGCTTTAAAAAACATTGTTGGAAAAGGAGAAAATGCTGCTAACCAGCATTTTCTCCTTTTCCCACAATGTTTTCTGTCCTATCAAAGACAGAAAAAATCAATTTAGCAACATTCAATTTGTCGTCTGCAAATGCTTTCAACTTGGTCTAGTCCAAACTTTTGTCTTTTGATTAAGAGTTAAAGAATACAGGGGCTATACATGGGCTATCAGAAACAGCAGACCACAACTTGACACTGCGTAACCATTTACCACCTAATCCTTTGTTTTGCTGACCTTGAGAAGAACAGCATTATGAAATGTTGTGGGAAACGAAGAAAAGTAGCATTTTCTTCTTTTACTTCAATGTTCTCTACCTTTTCTGATATAAATCCCATCATCTGTGCCACAATTAATTGTTTTCTGCAAACACTTTCCAGATGGATGAGTCTATTGTTGTCTGTTGAAGAAGGACCCCTCATGACCCTATCACTAACAAAAACTTTTTACAAGAACAATATGGCATTACAACAAGGTTAATATGCTGCAACAAAATAAATAGGTAGAATTTCAAATTGTACACAACACAAATACTGGACTTTGTATATAGAACATTTATTTCATAGAGACATATCTTTGCTTAGCCCTTTACCATGCAATTCATTATTTTCATGACCCTGAGGCAGAAAACTTTTGAAAACGTCCTGGGAACAGGAGAAAATGCTGGTAAACAGCAATTTCTCCCTTTCCCATGATGTTTTCTACCATTTCAAAGGACAGAAATCATCTTGTGATCTTAATTAAATTTGTCCTCTGCAAATGCCTTGAACTTGTTCCAGACCAAAATTTTGTTGTTCAGTTGGAGGCTAACTCTGTATCAACGTTTTGTTAACTTGTTCATATTGAAAGCATTTGCAGATGCCAAATAATATGTCAGCCACATGATATACATTTTCTAATAGCTCTTTGCCATACAATCCCGACTTTTCACGACCCTGAGAAATAAAGCTTTTGAAAACATTGTGGTAACCAGCATTTTCTTGTTTTCCCACAATGTTTTCTCCCCCTCCTAAATCGAATTTCAATTTTTGATTCACATTCATTTTGTAACTGTATAGATTACATTGTGGAAAATGGAAAACATGCTTATTACCAGCAGTTTCCTTTTCTCACAATGTTTTTAAAAGAACTGTTTTATTATAGTCATTAAAACTCAGAATTGTGATGTATAGGGTTAAGATCTAAATATAACAATTTTAAGACAGTATGAAAAATTCTCTATAGGAAAAAAAAGTTTCATAACAGATAGTTCTAGATCTTGGACCAAATGCCATGTTTTTTTTGCCTGGTTGTGATGTGCACTGCTTGCAAATCGATTATTGACCCTTTACCAGACGACAAAATTCTAGCCTTGTCCAAATTAAAAAGATTTACAGGCCACAAATAAAGGGTTACTTAAAACCTGGTATTGTCATTAGGAAACATTGTGGAAAAGGAGAAAATGCAGGTTACTGGCATTATCTCCTTTATACCCACAATGTTTTCAAAAGGTGTCTAATTTAGGGTTGTTTAGTCATGATTGTGTGGTAAAGGGTTAAAGTTTTCTTCCTTATCTAAATCATTGAACAACTTTCGTGAAATGACACGTACATAGAAAAGTGAACAATATTCAGTTCCATGTACCATTCGGTGTTTTATCATTATGCTTTACAAAAAGGCAAGAGAGGGCTCATTGAAAGAGATTCTTTGCAGGTTCTTACATTATATTATGTATTTGTAACATATTTCGACATATATATTTCTATGAAAAATACTGAATGAGACACTGGAACTATACATCATTTCAGTGATGCAAAATCAGAAATGATGGACATAGATACACACAAGTAAACCATTAAGTCATTACCAAACAAGAAAATTTCAGACTTGTCCAAATTGCATGCATTTGCAGATGACAATTTAAATTTGGCTCAAATGATGAAACTTGTATTTGATGGGGTACGAAATATTGTTGCAAAAAGAGGAAATGCTTGTTACCAGCATTTTCTCCTTTTTCAACAATGTTTTCATTAAGCCTTCTTCCTTACGGTTGTTAAAACATGGGGTTGTGTGGTACAGGATTGAGAAGGATAAATATATATAGTACAGAAATCATGGGTAACAACATTGTGCATGTGCCAGGCTCTGTGACAAGGGGGTTTAATGCATCTGCAAAAAATATCAACCCAGATGAGCCTGTTCAGTCTGCGCAGGCTGATCTGTATCAAAACCTTTTGGTATCAGTTTTCTACATGTCAAAGTACCAGTTTACCTCATGATTCAATTGCTTGCTAGACATTCTACCTTGCATTCAGTCTATTGTTCTACAAAATGGACCTTATGGATTCGTAATACTTGCTTAGTATCATGGAGATGCATTACACCTCCTTTTGCAAGAGCATGTCTCATATATAAACTTCAGACAAAAGTGCAAAAATCATGGACATTAAGAAACAAATCAAGAAACTAATAAGAAATAAATCATGTGCAATACTGTTACAATTCAGAGTTAAATATACATAAATCCTGGACAACAATATAACAATCTGGAGATAAATGTACTCAATTCATGAGCAATAATATAACAATTCAGATATATGAGTACAGAAATCATGGACAATAATATAACAAATCAGAGATAAGTGTACAGAAATCATGGACAACAAAAATACATGTAACTTCCTGCAGAAATAGTGCTAGACTCTTTACCAGCAAACATATTTTAGACGGTCAAAATTAAAAGTACTTTCAGATAAACATCCTATATTGCCAGTATTTCATTTATTTTTAATTATTCGAATATAATTTTCAATAAATGCAAGAATTTGTTTTTAGAATGCTGTAGTAACTTTCCTACTGCTTGTATGTGCTTCTTACAGAGTAATTTGACATCCCACTTGACCTTTGGTCTCACACAATACAAATTTTCTTTCACAGCTCAAAGCAAGTACTAGCATCAGGAATGTCACAACATAATATTTCATATTTATTTAATGAAACTCGGAAACTCTGTGACTCTTTACAATATAAAATAAATTCTTTTTTTTCATTTTGACACTACAGTAAAACCTTTGTAGTTTGCAGTGCAAGGGACTGAAATTTTTTATACAAACCAAATATAGTTTGATAAAAAAGTGTCTGGTTATTTGGCTATTTTGGTGCTGTATACACAAACAGACAATTGGATTTACGCAGCATGCCTTGTAGTACCCTCCTTTTATGGCTTGGATCCATAGATAATCTTAGCCGTTTTCCCAGCCAAGTCCCAAATGGAGTCATAGTAGTAGATGTATAAATCATTGAAAGAAACCAAAATATGGTAATTCACTAATCTTTATTTTTCATCTATCTATAAATACATGTTTACATATCATACTAAACACAATGGATCACATTTATCCATTGTTTTTGGTTACCTGAATTCTTTTAGAGTGATTTCCCCTTCTTATGATCAAATCACTTAGAGGACTTCAGATCATTATCATTTGTTTATCCCTCAGATGTTTTAAGAAATTTTGGAATTGTTGATTGTCACTTTTATCAATAAATTGACATTAAAAACCAAAGAAAGCCTGTGATTATATTTGCTGTTAAGGACTGATTGGTTTCAATCCACATTATAAAACAACAGGTGTGAAAATCAAGGTTGGTCATGAGTTTTTAAACCTTCGTAAATTTGCAAGCAGATTAATTTATCTACCAACTAAAGCTGGGAATTTCTGTTGATAATTAATTTAGGGGCAATAAATATGATGCAAACTAGGAACCACCTACGTGCAAAGTATCCGGAGGAATTCAACAATGATAACGAAGGATAAATATCCAGACCAGAGATAGCATACAAACCAACACATAGCTGCAAACCAGCGAGCTAATGAGATTCTACAGTAACTGATATTGTCTTAATGAGACGATTCTAGTAAGTATTCAAAATACAGGATTCAGTCACAGGCTTATCAAAAATTACTTTTAATCCTTCTCCACACTATCTCAACTTTTAACATCCCAGACCACAGAAGCTTTTGAAAAAAACATTGTGGGAAATGGGGAAAATGCTGGTTACCAGCATTTTCTCCTTTTCCCACAATGTCTTCAAAAGCCTTTCACAGGCAGATCCTATCATTTGATTCTCAACTAGTTTGTCATCTTTAGATACTTTAAATTCTTTTTTATGATAAATCTAAAATATTGTCATCTGGTAAAGAGTTAATTCCTGGAATAATCCCTTTATTTATAGCCTAGCAAACTATGGAACTAATATACTACTAAATCACTAACACAGGGGTGTAGCTGGTTGTACGCAATTACACAGTTGCGTACACTTTGCAAAAGATAAAAGACAATTTTGCATAATAAGTATTTTTAGAGCTTACCAAATAGCTTCCACAATTCAAAAGTTTTCTGGTGGAGGTCCTCCAGACCCTCCTGGCTAGCACGCCCCTGACTATCATGATAGTTTTTATAAAATCTACATTCTCAACACATTTCCATACTGGCTATATACAGAATATATCACTTATTTTTAGACAAATTACACCTTTTTACACAACCAACTTAATTTTAGATATGCCACTTACAATTTGACACTACTTTTCTGTAGACATATGAATTATTCTTGGCCAAATCATGAACTTCTACTGGTGACTTAAAAGAGCAATAATTCAGAGATACACCATCATCGCCTTTTGCCAATGGAAATCTTTATCAAAAAATAAGCAATTGCTTGTTATAAACAATTTTTCTTTTCTTCACAATATTTCAAAAACTTGTAAAATGTTTGCTTTTAAAAAGTTGTATTAATTTTCGTGATTAATTAAAAATTGACAAAAGGGCCATGATGGCCCTCTATCGCTCCACTGGCTTTTTAACCCTTTTCCACACAAATCGAAGTGTTAATGACCCTGAAAGAGAAGGCTTTCAAAAACATCGTGAGAAAAGGACATGTTGTCAGCCAGTATTTTCTCCTTTTCCAACAAGGTTTCAATTTCTCTTTTTGCAATGGCTTTTTGCAATTGCTTTAAACTTGGTACAGTAAAAAAAAAAAATTTTTTTTTTCAAGAGTAAAAATTAACGTATCATGCGCTTAATTGGCATTGACAGAGCCATACAGCATAAAAAGTCTGTATGGTGATAAACTTACTTTGAAAACATAACCTTCACCCTGCCAGCCAAACAGAAAGAGTCAAATCTTTTTAAATGCAAAGATAATGTCAGTGAATACAAGCAGGTTTATTCATTAGCATGAAAGGAAAAGTTCTGAAAAAATTTGAGTGACAGGAACCTTACTTTAAATTAAACATTCCATTCATGTGAGCATAACTATTAGCATCAAAATAAATCACTCTCCCTTAAAACAGAACATTTCCTCTCCAAAAAACTTGAATACCAAACTTCAATAATGTGTAACTGCAGTTTGATAATCAAGGGAGGTAAATAGTAACAAACTTTATCTTGTATAACAGAAGTTACTTCCCTTGATTACTACTTTAAATTACAGTGACTATATAAGCCCATGTTAAACTTGTGATCCCTGGGCAAAGCCAATTTTCACTCCAGGACTATAATATGAAGACACTTGATAGAGGTCCATTAGATAAAGCTACATGCCAAATTTGGTAGCCCTGGGCATTATGGTTTCAGACAAGAAGATTTTCAAAGATGTTCAATATTTTTCAGTTTTGTTGCCATGGCAACCAGAGTTTTTGAAGGAATCAAATTCTTTCAAGAAATTCTAAAGAGGACCATGGCAGGATCATTTCTGTGAAGTTTCATCAAATTTGGATGGGTAGTTTCAGAGAAGAAGTTTGAAAAAAAAGTTAATGGACGGATGGACAGACGCACGCACGACGGACACCGGGCCATGACGTAAGCCCGCTGGCCTTCAGCCAGTGGAGCTAATAACTTGAACTTTTTTTAACCTCTTTGCTAAGATTGCACACAATTAATAAAAAGGCAAGAATTTTTGTCAAACTGTGAACACAATTTAACTTAAATGCTCTCACAATGAATTGAGTCATACTCTGAGAAAAGGGGGTTAAATGAATCTGCAAAAAAATATCGATCAAGTTCAGCCTACAGGGTCCATGCAGGCTTACCTTGGTCAACATTTTTTGCTCTTGGTAAATTTTCTGCATTTCTAAGGAAATTCTACTTTAGGATTTAATTGGTTGTTGGACAAAATAGATTTTATAGATCCATAATCATGTGATGTCTTGCTTGGTATAATGCATCAAGAAGATATCTTAAACCCCCTTTTGCCAGAGCATGGCTCAATTACAATTTACCAATATAGAAGACAGATACAGTAGTACAGGGAAGGGGGGGGGGGGGGAAATGTCAATCACAGCTTTCATGACATTTGCCGTTGGAAAAATGCTTCATTTTCATGATTGAGTAGAAAGGATCTATGGCCTAAGTTTTATTTTGTACAACTTGAGTTTAAATCCCAGGAGCTCTGTTAGGACAGCAGAGAAAGCGGACAGTACAACAACTCGTGTAATGTTAAGGACAAGAGGGTTGGCCGAGATGCCTGATATTTTAAATGGGCTCTCCAACTCCTGAAATTAGAAAACAATTCTAACACTTAACCACATGAGAAAATTTTAGATTTATTGACGCACTGCAGATGACAAATTTAAACATGGCTTAACCAGTGGGATTTGTCTCTGGAAGGTTACAAAACATTGTGGGAAAAGGACAAAATGCTGGTTACCAGCATTTTATCTATTTTCCATAATGTTTCAAAAGCCTTCTACTTAGATTTTTTTTGGAGTTGAACGCAGTTAAAACAGCGTAGGTCATATCATGGGGGTCAGTGCACCCACGCATGTGATCGTGGCTTTCTCACACCAGGACTGACACAACTTTCTTTCCAAGCCACTGACTACTTTTCTCACATGCATCAGAGGTGAGAGGCGAAAAATCACCAGAAAGAAAGTTTGTCTCAACTGAGTATTGAATCTGCAACCACCAGTCAGATACCCTAGCCTTCAACTTTGGAGTTGTTAAAACTCAGAAGTTGAATAAAGGGTAAAGTAAATCAAATATACAGAAGAATAGTACAGAAACAACACAAAGACAAATACAGTCACCCTAGCATTAACTTTACCAAACGACAAAATTTTAGACTTGTCCAAACTGAAGCATTCACAGATGACAAAAAATAAATGTGACTCACACAATGAAATTTGTTTTGGTCAGGGTAGAAAACAATGGAGAAAAGGTGTAAATGCTGGTTACTTGCACTGGTGCTTGTTTAGTACAGGCAAATTTCTTCTTCATACTTGGGAACCGATACAATGGCCCCTTTGCACAAGCTGGTTGCTAGGTAGAATTGGCCAAAATGGTAGGTTGTACTTTTTCAATTGATCAACTTCTATCAAGTAAGTTCTATTGGAGATGTACTTTTTACAGTTAAGGTTACAAACATGTTGAGAAAGACACAACAATTTATGATTTATTTACCAAGTTTTGAGTTGTTAGTACTAACATGAACTGTTACTGAGACTATACCTACAGCACCGTAAATAGTGAACCCTAAGGGAGTCAAGTATATTCAACAGGGCCATGTTTTACTAAGGAAGTTACAAACAAAATTTGCGTAAGTTTTACGTAACTAAAGTATGGTGGCATATTTCTGCCAAGAGATATGAGATAACTATCATGATCATTCTAGAAAACTATTGCGATAAATCAAAGTTTCCGGGAAATTTTATCTACATAAAATGAAAAGATAAAATTTCCCGGAAACTTTGACTTATTGCAATAGTCTTCTAAAATAATCATAATAGTTATCTTGTATCTCGTGGCAGAAATATGCCACCATACTATAGTTACATAAAATTACACAAATTTTGTTCGTAATTACCTTCGTAAAACGAGGCCCAGGTGTTTGCAGTAAGTATAAAAGGCACCGTTCGGGCAATGTCAAGGCTGTTTGGTCGAAAGATCAAATATAAGACTGCTCATTCTGAGATACAATGCATTACAAAGACACACCCTTTACCAAACGATTCTGGGTTTAACTCTTTACAACACAATCCTAACGTCCTTGAAAACTACCTCTTTTCACAGCATTGTGGAAAAAGGAGAAAATGCTGAAGCATTTTCTCCATTTTCCACAATGTTTTCTACCCTATTAAAAAGATTTTCCATCATTTTGGTCACATTTAAATTACTGTTGTCTGCAAATGCTTTGAATTTGAACTAATTCAAAATTTTACTGTTTGGTACAGGTTTAAGCAACCAAGACAAAGATGGCTTTAAAAACATTGTGGGAAAAGGAGAAAATGCTGGCAACCAGCATTTTCACCTTTACCTGCAATGTTTCAACCCTTTCCAGGGCTAATCTCAGCATTTGAGTCCTATTTTATTTACAAAGCCTTTCGATTTGGACAGGTCTAAAACTTTGCCATCTAGTCAAGTGCCAAAATCCATATACTAACCTTCAATAAACTTTCTGCTAATTTTAGGACATTATTGGCTACCATTAATTCTTCTTTCTTATGTGGTTTCTGTTCCATTTGTAGGTACAGATTTATCTGTTCCGTTATCAATACAGAGAGATTGCGGTATTTTTTGTTAATTCGCAGACCCAGGTTCATGAAGCGTAAGAGGTACACACCAAGTGCCATACACCATGCAAGTAGTTCCCAGTTACACAGGTAGTTCAGGTAAATCTCAGTGTCCCTCAGTAGCTGTAAGGTAAACATTAAAGTAACAATAGCTGCTAAAAGTAAACAAGGCAGGTGTTAAAATGCATTCAAATTTAAATCATGTCATTTATTGTGAAGATGACATTCTGTTATTGTACAGTCAGTCCAAGTTTTAGTCAATGGCAGAGAAACTAATTTCAAAACAAGGTTAAAAGTTGCCAGGTCACTCTATCTTTTTTTCACTTTTTGCTTGATTTTAAAATTCATTTTTCTGCCAGCAACTAACACTTGGACCGACCACACAATAACAGATTGTCATCTTCACAAAATTTTCTATACTTTTAAATGGCATGATTTAAATTTGAATGCATTTTGACACTTGCATTGTTTTTTTGGCCGCTTTTTGGCCCTTAATGTTACCAACCTGTTACCCTCTAAACCAGTTTCAGAGCTAACAGCTTCCATAAGCTTTTTGTAAAATCAGAAAATATAATCAACAGGACTTAAGCTTTAGCTCTTTACCCAACAACAAATTTTTGGATTAGATAAAATTCAAAGCTTAGATACCTTCTAACACAGACAGCTGGAATCTGTCATTTCTAAATAGATACCTTCTAACACAGACAGCTTGTATCTGTCAATGCTAATCAGATACCTTCTAACACAGACAGAAGGTATCTAACAATGCTAAATAGATACCTTCTAACACAGACAGCTTGTATCTGTCATTTCTAAATAGAAACCTTCCAACACAGACAGCTGGTATCTGTCATTTCTAAACAGAAACCTTCTAACACAGACAGCTTGTTTCTGTTATTTCAAAATAGAAACCTTCTAACATAGACAGTGAGTATCTGTCACTCTGCCTCTGCTGAACTGATACCTTCTAACAAAGACAGCAGGTATCTGTCAACCTGAATCAGCTAATTTGATATGTGTATTTTCTAACAGAGACACCTGGTTATCTGTTAATATGACACTGCTAAAAAGATAATTTCTAACAAAGCAGCTGCAGGCAACTGTTTATCTGAAACTACTAATAAGATATATTCTGACACAGACAGATAATATTTACATGTATGTCAATCTTACATTACTAAATAGATACTGACTGCTTGTATCTGTTAACCTGACATGGCTAAATACATAATTTCCGACAAAAACAGCTGATACCTGACATTGCTAAATAGATAGCTACTAACACAGACTGCTGGTATCTGTCACTGCTAGATAAACACCTTCTAACACTGGCAACTTGTATCTTTCAACCTGACTCTACTTAATTGATAGCTTCTAACATAGACAGCTGGTATCTGCTAACCTGACATTGCTAAATGGATACATGTTCTTTCTAACAGAGACAGCTAATATCTGTTTATATAAGACTGCTAAAAAGATACTTTCCGACAATGACAGCAGCTGCTGGTATCTGTTGATCTGAGTGCTAATTTTTTACATAAATTCTGAAAGAGACAGTTTGCATCTGATAATCTGATGCTGTTAAATACCTTCTTAGACAGACAGCTAGTATCTGTTAACCTGACACTACTAAATATATTTCTATACAGACAGTTATATTCCTATACAGACAGCTGGTTTCTGTAAAGAACCTGTCACCGCTAACAACCTTCTAACAGACAGCTGTTGTCCATTGACAAGGCACTGCTAAATACCATCTTACACAGACAGCTGGTATCTGATAACATGACACTACTTAAATATACCTTCTAACACAGACTGCTTGTGTCTGTTAATCTGACACAGCTAAATTCTTACTAACAAAGCCACCTGGTATATGTTAACCTGACACTGCTAAACTGATACCTTTTCACATTGCTCTCTGGTATCTGTTAATTTGATACTGCTAAATTGACACCTTGTTACATAGATAGCTGGTATCTGTTAACCTGACACTACTAAATTGATACCTTGTTACAGACAGCTGGTATCTGTTAACCTGACACTAATAAATTGACACATTGTTACACAGACAGCTGGTATCTGTTAACCTGACACTACTAAATTGATACCTTGTTACAGACAGCTGGTATCTGTTAACCTGACACTACTAAATTGACACATTGTTACACAGACAGCTGGTATCTGTTAACCTGACACTACTAAATTGATACCTTGTTACAGACAGCTGGTATCTGTTAACCTGACACTACTAAATTGACACATTGTTACACAGACAGCTGGTATCTGTTAACCTGACACTACTAAATTGATACCTTGTTACAGACAGCTGGTATCTGTTAACCTGACACTGCTAAATTGACACCTTGTTACACAGACAGCTGGTATCTGTTAACCTGACACTACTAAATTGATACCTTGTTACAGACAGCTGGTATCTGTTAACCTGACACTGCTAAATTGATATCTTGTTACACTGCCAGGTATCCAGCATTTTCTCCTTTTTGCAAAATGTTTTCTTACCTTTCAAAGATGAATACAATCATTTGAGCTGAATTCAAATGCTTTCAATTTCGAAAAATTCAAGATTTTGTTATGTGGTAAAGAATTAAGTACAAAGCCTACCTGTAAACAGATAAGGATCAACATAATAAGGGTTATCAGGAATGATGAAGATACAATCACATCTACAGATCTTTGTGGCCCTCTTTTCTGAAACACAAGGGGAGAACAGTAAATATAATGTACACAAATTTAATGAGGAGACAGTTGATAACATATGTGCCATTTAAAAGAATATAACAGCTAGTGTCCCATTTTTTACTCCAGGGACACACTTGCACAATTATTCATATGACATATCTGAACAGTTTACAAGGAAACATTTGAACAACCTTCTTTAGAATCATTAGAATGGCGGTCAAAGGCCCTTTCGGTCATTATCCCCTACCCCCCAAAACAGGTAGGGCAGTCAAAAACCCCTTTACAATTTCGCAAGGCCAGTCATCATCCCCTTCATCAAATCTTAAAGGCGGTCAAAAGCCCCTTCACGATTTTGCAATGGCCGTCATTATCCCCTTCATCAAATCTTACAGGCGGACAAAAGCCCCTTAAAATAGGGTAGCGTTTTCCACTTCGATTTCTGAAGGAGAAATAAAATAATGTTAGAGTGTCTAACCTGTGCCATGCATTCCCACCCCTGACTGACCAATTTTTTTCCGATGAGGATTTACTCAATAAAATTGTTTCCTGTCGGTCATACACATTCAACATGTGAACGTGTGATGACTTTGCCCATGAATAGATAATTATCTTAATCCATCCACAGTTTGTCTCATTCATTTCAATAGATGTAAAGACAACACCTTTTCCACTATAAAGGAAGTAAACCTTTACCACAATTTTCAAACTTTTAATCCATAATTATTATTTTCATGTTTGTTAACAACAAGTAATGTAGCATATGTAATTTAACCCTCTACCAAACAATCCTGAATTTCAAGGACCAAGAGAAAGAAGTCGTTTAGAAATGTGGTGGGAAAAGGAGAAAATGCTGGTAACTAGCATATTCTCCTTTTCCGAATATGTTTTCTTTCAAATACCATGAGTCAGTCATCTGAGCAAATATATTAGTTGTCGTTTGTAATTGCTCTCGAATTCCAGAAGCCTAAAATTTTGTCGTCTGAAAAAGAGTCAAGTCAACAAAACTGGAAATCTTTCGGTTTACTACCTCTATAAACTGTTTCATTTCAAGGTGTAAATGTCACAGAGCTTTTTTCTGGAGGCCACGGGTTCAAGTCTTGCTGGATGGACTTGGCCTTTCGTGGGAGTGTCCTTAGGCAAGCCACTTCAGAGCCCTAGCATAGTACTGGCTATACCCAGGACATACATGAATATGTGAACTGTTGCCATGATATGACTAAAATAATGTTGTATTCGGCTTAAAACACTATTCAACCAGTCATTTATTTCCAAAGTTTCAGTCCGAACAGAAAGTCCTGATTCCAAGAACCAGAATTTATGGAATGCCTTTGGAACATGTCGGTCCGTTTTGCAGGCCGAGCTCAAGTAGCCCAGTCGGTAGCATACGGGTGTTGAAAACGGGGTTGCTGGTTCGATCCCCAGCTCAACAAATTTCTTTCCGAGGATTGATGATGGTCACTGCGACAGGATTCATTCCTCTCTCACCGCTGACCATTGCATCGTCAATGGTTATGTGGGAAAGCAGCAAGTGTCTTAGATCAAAACATGTTCTGGATAAAAGAAATCACATTTTACAAGCGATCTGTTTCTCGGGTTAACTAGCGATTATCAGACTTTAGGTCTATGAAGGGGACAATGTTGGCATGGTTACCATTGATAAGGACTATTGTCTTCCAGTGATAGAGGGGTTTTTGTCCGCCTTTAAGACTTGAAGAAGGGGATAATGACCGCCCTTGCAAAATCGCGAAGGGGCTTTTGACCGCCCTACTTGTTTTAGGGGTAGGGGATAATGACCAGAGGGGCTTTTGACCATTTACCGGATCATTAGACAATATCAAATATCAAAACTCTAAGCCTTTGGATTTCATACAGATTTCTTTCAATTTTTAACACCCAACTCAGTGTAACACATATTGCTCCAAGAGAAGAGAAATCTCTGATCTTAGGAGCAAAGCTTGAGGAATACTAGATTATTACTACATAACAAATATAAACACTACCCTAGACGTTGTTGTTGGAGACAGCCAAATCTATTAACTGGAAGGCAGTAGCTAATATTTTAGCTTTTAGTGCTGGCGGCCAATTTGCACCTAAGACCTTACTTACCTGATTTTTTTTTTCTTCCACCCTTTCAGCCTGGAAAGAACTTTGAAACTGTTGACAGAGGACAAAAGCATGCAATCACACTAGCTAACCTTGTTCACTAAAAGGCACTTAAAAGGAGTCCTACCTTAAGATAAGATCTGAGAGACAGCCAGGTTCGAATATTGCGCACCTTGTTCAATCTAAAGTGAGGCATGTCGAACTTTCTTGCTCTTCTGGATGAGGTCAAATAGCAGAAATGTTTGGCATACAGAAGTCTCTGTTAAGGAATTGGAAGTGATATACAAATGAGCCATGCTCTGTGAAAAAATGGTTTAACTCTTTACCAAACGACAAAATTTTAGACTGGTCCAAATTGAAACCATTTACAGACGACAAATAAAAGATGGCTCAAGTGCTGGAATTTATCCTTGATAGAGCAGAAAACATTGTGGGAAAAGGAGAAAATGCTGGTTACCAGCATTTTCTCCTTTTTCCATGATGTTTTCAAAAGGCTTCTTTTCTGGGGTCATTAAAACCCGGAATTGTTTGGTAAAGGGTTAATGCATCTCTGTGATGCATTACACCAAGCATGTCAATACTTAATAATGGTTCCATGAAATCCATTTTGTCTGACAACTGACTGACTCATGAGACAAAATGTTCCTTGGACATACAGAAAATTGACCAATAGCAAAAGTTTCGGTGCAGATCAGCCAGCGCAGACTCGTCAGGCTGACCCGTTTCGATCTTTTTTGCAGATGTGTTCAACCCTCTTCACAGAGCATGACTCATGCATATTTCTATAAAACATAAACAAGCAAAACATCATATCTCGACACTACATTTCATAAGCATACAGGAAGATATTTTTTTTGAACTGTTTGGAAAACAATGACGGAAAAAGAACAATCACTTCATAGAAGCAAGTGCCTGTTTCTCTCAATGATTTCAAAATATCTTACGATCAAGTTTTCAATATCTTAAAAAGCAATACCTGTATTCTGCAGGGACGTGGAAAGTCACAATTATTCAATATTGATTTTACTTTTTACCAAACAATCCCAACTTTGAATGACCTGAAGAAAGAAGACAGTTGAAAACTTTGTGGGAAAAGGAGAAAATGCTGGTTACCAGCATTTTCTCCTTTTCCCCCAGTGTTTTCTCTCCTCTCACAAACAAATCTCATCAATTGAGCCATATACAATTTATTTTCTGCAAATGCTTTCAATCTGAACCAGTCTAGGATTTTGCAGTTTGGTAGAATTAAGAGGAAGAGTAATATATTGATAATTACAATGCTGAAACTGTTAGCATAAAGTTGATTCAATACACCCATCAAGTGCTTTGAAGGAGAAGACAGAAACCTCATCTGCAATATGCAGATAAATGTGTGAAATAAAGAAGAGATCATTTTTAATGATTCTGGATACACTACACGATTGGGCCATGATGCCCCTGTATAGATCCACTTCCCATTAAATACGAACTGTAGATGCCAAACATTACAATTCAAGGCAAAAAGGTTTCAAACAGGAACATTTTCAAAGTTTCCTCTATAAAAGCCCATGTGAAAGTTTTGATCCTCCCCAGGGCAAAACCATCTTTGACCCCCAAGCTATAATTTGTTCTGTTTTCATAAAGGTCAACTGGATATAAAGTGATACCAAATAATTTAGGCTGAATGGTTATAAGCAAGAAGATTTTCAAAGTTTCCTCAATATAAAGCCCCTTTGAAACATGTACATCAAGTGGCTTGGCCAAATTTGATCACGGGGCTATAACTCAAACCATTTTGGTACAAGTCTTCTAGACAATGACACATACAAAATACTAAAGCTCTAACTCTCAGCTCTAGCTCTCAAAGTTAGGAACGAGAAGATTTTTAAAGTTTTCCCTAAAAGCCTATGTAAAATTTGTGACCCCCCCTGGGATGGTGAAAATTTTGACCAAAGGTTAAAATTTGGAAAATCTTGGTACAGGTCACCTAGATGATGCTACATGCAAAATTTGTAGACATGGGTCTTACAGTCAGGAACTAGAAGATTTTTCAAAGTTTTTCCTTAAATGAGCCTATATGAAAATTTGTGACCGCTTTGGTTGGGCCAATTTTGACCCCAGGGCTATAATCTGAACAATATTCAGTAAAGGTCTACTAGATGAAGCCATATGCAAAATCTGGTAGCCCTTGGCCTATTGGTTTCAAACAAGATAATTTTCAGTATTTTTCAATTTTGTTACCATAGCAACCAGATTTTATTAAAGGAGTTAATTTCTTTAAAGAAATTCTGAGGAGGGCAATGGAGGCATTTCTGTGAAGTCTAGTCACAAATAGATGGATGGTTTCCCAAAAGAAGATGATTGAAATAAAAGTTGACACACATAAGATGGCTGACCTTTGGCCAGTGGAGGAAAAAATGTGTCTTGCGCATCCACGATTTCTAATTAATAGTTGCATAGTTTCAATTTAATAGTAGCAAAGCTAGAGGATTTCACAACATACATTAGAAGATATTGAAAGACAATGACAGAAGCTGAAACAGTTTGATATATAAATTTACATATCAGTATGTTCACAGACAGATGGATGGGCTGATCAACTGATGTCAACACAGACAAGCTGATCTCAAAAGACCCCCCTCCATAAATATTTTGTGCTGGGATATACTCTGAGGGCCAAAGAAAGAAATGGTTATGTTGGGGCATACTGGGATAACACAAGAAAATATCTGTTAAGTTGACTGCAAGTAGCACGGAGTAAATGATGTGAAACAATACAAAATATTTACCTGTTTGAATGTTTTGTCTGCCACAGATAACATAAAGAAGAAAATGGCACTAAGGCACAACCTTTGGATGACTCCATTTAAATGAATTAGATTTTCCCTGCAAAAAGAAAAAAAAAATACCTGAACATTGTTTTGAAACCAATATTCCACAAAAAAAATATAGAGAAAAACACATTGTGAAAAAATGTTTTCTTACGCGGAAACTTATGTACATGCCTGTTAACCCTTTCCCAAACAACAAAATGTTGAATCTTCTGAATTGACTTGTTTGTTTGCTTGTTTGGAGTTTAACCCCCTTTTAACAGCTTAGGTCATATCAAGATGGTCAGTGCACCTATGCATGTGTTTCCTAGCTTTCTCACACCAGCTGTTACTCCTTCCTTACTGCATAGCTTCTTCCCGTATAAAATCAATACCTAACAACTGTGTTGGGGAGAATTTTCTTTAGCTCAGTGGTTAAGGTGTTGGTCTTTTAAACCTCGAAAAATGAGGATCTTTTCCACACAGGTTCGAATTCTGCCAGGTGCAGTTTGTATTTCAGCTATGCATGTTACGGACTTTCATGTTCCTAAGATGGGAGCTCATCCAGGATTGGCCATAGAGCCATTTGTTGTCTAAAAAGAAAAGAAAAAAAAATAAGGCTTTCTACCATCAAAAATTAATGATAACATTTAAGAGGCAGTGCGTTATGGGAGATCATCCTTCCTTACTGCATAGCTTCGTCTCGTATAAAATCAATACCTACCAACTGTGTTGGGGTGAATTCTTGTTAGCTCAGTGGTTATGGTGTTGGTCTTTTATACCTCAATAAATGAGGATCTTTTCTGCACTGGTTCGAATACTGCCAGGTGCAGTTTGTATTTGAGCTATGCATTTGTTACAGACTTTCATGTTCGTAAGACAGTACTGACACATCTTTTTTTCCAAGCAACTGACTACTTTTCTAACATGCATCAGAGGTGAGAGGTGAAAAATGGCCGGAAAGTTTGCCACAATCGGGTATCAAACCTGCAACCACCAGGTCACAAGTCAGATACACTAACCACTGGGCTACCCAGCCAGACCTTCGAAATTGAAAGTTACTGGATACATCACATTTAAAATCAGTATGAAGATTTGCAGCTCTCTGATAGAGTAGAAAACTGTATGAGAAAAGGAGAAAATGCTGGTTACCAGCATTTTCTCCTTTTTTCTCAATGTTTTCAACCTCAATGTTTTCAAAAGCTTTCTTCCTCAAAGTCTTAAAAGTCATAATTGTGTGGTAACCAGATAACAAACAACTTGACATATTTTTCTGAATTAAAAACTCCAAAAATAGTCTGAGATACACTGTATCAGCATGACAGATGGCTAGGTGTGGAATATTGAGTTAAACCATTCCCAAATGACAGAACTTTAGATTTGACCACATGGAAAGCCTCTGTTGGCGACAAATTCAATGTAGCTAAAACGACAATTTCTGTCTTCGATACAGTACCAAAAAAATTTGGGAAAAGGAGAAAATACCGATCACCTGCACTTTCTCTTTTTTCCAAAATGTTTTCAAAAGCTTTCCTTTTCAGGGTTATCAAATCTCGTGATTGCGTGGTAAAGGATTAAAATTGAATTGTTGACAAATACAAACACCAACAGTCACAAATTGAGCTTACTTCCATGAGTTCCGAATGATTACATCCATCACCTCAAAGAGACCATTCCATGTCATAATACTGGAAATATCTTTGGCATGAAAACTCTGATACAACAGTGGTGTTAAACCCATCAATATGGAGAAGGTTATCCCAATCAAAACATAATCCGAACTCTCCGGAATCTTGTGCACTGTTTCTATAATCGCCCATCCAATGTCAATGGCAGTGAGCTCAATTTTCTTGCATTCATTGCCTTCCCATATGATACAAGTTACTGAAAGAAAGAGAAAAATAAATGCTCTGTTGTATACTTTAACTCTTTACCACACAATCCCGACTTTTAATGACCCCGAGAAAGAAGCCTATAGAAAACATTGTGGGAAAAGGAGAAAATGCTGGTAACCAGCATTTTCTCCTTTTCCCACAATATTTTCTACCCTATCAAAGTCAGAAATCATCATATTAACAAGATTTCATTTGTTGTCTGCAGATGCTTTGAATTTGGTCCAGTCCAAAAATTTGTCGTTTGGTAAAGAGTTAAAAACATGCCTTTGTAAATTTAGTGTACACTAGTTATGTAACAATTCACATGTTTGGACTATTTTCACTTATCCTGATACTGGCATATCAATCCTTATGCTTTTCAAGTCATATGCACTTAACAGTCCTGAAAACCAATGCTGCCTATACGTGTGCATGTTTATTAGAAAATTTGGGTTTATTTTAAAGGGGCCCTGTTGGATTTTTTTTGCTGAAACCTAAATGTTTTTTGTTAACACTCATAAATACTACAAAAATTCTTTCTCTGCAAGCATGAAAAAACATGAAGGAAACAGGTGCAAATCTGGCATTTAAATAATGGGTTTGTTGGTTTGCACTCAATAGCCCTGTCTATTCATACACAAATATGATGTCATTACAGGGATATGAATACAGTCCTAAATAGTTGTTATTGATCACAGAACATTCTAAAAAACCTTTGCCAAATTCTGGCATGAAATCTTAATATATCAAAGAGGCTTTGTATACCAATAAGGAAGTACCATAGAATTTTTTTCCTAGCATTTTTTTCTTTATTACAGCTGTTTTGCCAGTTATTCTCTTTCTTAATTCAGTGATAAATCATTTTTGAAGTTTGATGAGATTATAAAAATCTGATGAACCAACATACAATTAATCTATAAGATAACATACACTTACCTTTATCAGGAGGATTGTGGGTTGTGGACTGACTAGAAGACTGAAATATAACATATAAAACATAAAAAGTTGAGCAGTGGGTTCAATGCATCTCTGCAATGGATTACATCTAGCTAATCATCACATAGTTATCTTATGGATCCATAAGTCCATCTTGTTTAACCTACTGAATCACATGGTAGACTGGTCTTATGACACACACAAAATTGACCAAAAGCGAATTGTTTTGACCCAGTCAGCCTGTGCAGAATGACCTAGGTTGATACTATTTCCAGAAGCATTAAACCCCATTTTCACAGAGCCTGACTAATTCAATATTCTAACATGATACGTGAATTCAGCTCTATAAACACAGTGCAACGAAATCGTGGTAAAATCTATGTCATTCTATATATAGATTGACGTCATTCTGTGTAAAGTAAGTAAGTTATTCAATCTGCATCCGCGTTTTTACGTTAAGTATGAACTTGTTTTCCTTTGATTAAGAGTTGGTCATGTTAGAATCGAAATAATCTTCTTTCTGTTGTGGTTTATCGTTCAATAAGCCACGTTGTGAGTTATGAGGCGCAATGAATAACCCACTCGGGCTATCGCCCTCGTGGATTATTTATTGTGCCTCATAACTCACAACTATGGTTTATGGAACGATAAACCACGATAGAAAGAAGATTATTTCTTAAATTATCAATGAACCTCCACAATATTGTACAACTTGAATACTAATAACAAAAGAAAAATGTGATGTCCTATTTACAGACGTGTAAGACAAGACCAGGCGTAGTCTGCTCTTTGATATAATAAACTGTCTTCTAAACAATGATAGCAAAAAATCCACAGGTACGCAAAGCATAGATATATCAGAAAATGGCTAGCTTGAATAGTGAATACAGACAAAGAGATAAGCCAACCCCTTGTGATGGCTGATATTCACCTGATGACAAAATTTTGGACCCATTCTTATTGAAGGCATTTGCAGAGAACAAGTTATATGTGACTCTAATTTTCTTGTTTGATTAGTGGTGTTGAAGGCAGTTTGTACAAGGCTCTCTAGTAAATTGATTTTCCTTTAACATCTGAACAATAATACAAAAAAGAGGAATTAGAAGAAAAAGGAAGAAATGTTCAAAGCTCATCACATTTCAGTTTCTTTTCCAGACAGTGCAGGTCCATGGTCAGAATGCACAGAACAATCAGTCTGATCTACATAATTTTATTCTTTACTGTCTGCATTCTTGTAACATGATCTGACCAATACAGGTTTGATACTTTATTATCATTATTTGGACCTTGCTCTGTGAAAGGGGGTTTTAATACATCTGCAAAGGGTATAGACCCATATTAGCCTGTGCAGTCCACGCAGGCAGACCTGGGTCAAAGCTTTTTGCTATTAGTCAATTTTCTGCATGTCAAAGGAAGGTCTACTTCATGATTTAGTCGGTTGATAGAGAAATTGGAATTCATGGACCCATAGTTATGTTATAACTTGCTAGTTATAATGTATCACAGAGATTCATTAACACTTGATGTGCTGAATTAATGACTTGGACCTTTTTTAATTGGAAAAAAACTGTCCGAAATAGTGCTCTTTCAAGGTTGTTTCCATTAGAATATGTAACATAGTATCAGACAGTGCAGATCAAAGATCAGACTGCACATTCTGTGCAGTCTGACCTTGATCTGCACTGTCTGCAAAAACAACTTAAGTCGGTTCCAGGGCTTTAAGTGTTACACCCCTTAGCATGGCTCATTTCTTTGTGAACGTTCTCTGAAAAAGTATTGTTGTCCATTCTGGGAGCACTATGCACAGGTTAAGTTAGTGTTTCTAAACAATGTATATTAAGATCAAACTGCCTTTTGATGATGATGAAGATCAATTGCATACTGCAAAGAAAAAGCAGTCTGATCTTGGATCTCCACTTTTTTGTGAAATAGTCTGGGCCAAGAAACATCTTGATACTGCCATGTCTGTGTCTTTTTGCTGACTAGAATAAAAAAAAAAAAACCACTGGATTTATTGAGCTCTCTACAGAGCTTAAATGACAAAGTTACTGACAATAGTCTGCTAAATATTATGTAAATGTATTCCTAAATGATGTATATATAGTTAATAGGGAACAACCTTTGAATCTTAACCCCTAAAGGGCTTTTCACTAACATAGTTGCTTTTGCAGCCAGTGTAGATAGAGATCAGACTGCACAAGATACGCAGTCTGATCTTTGATCCGCACTGTCTGCTTTGCTGAAAAACTGGAGACAAAAGCAAGTATGAAATTGCAGTTAATTGGGTCGTATTTCTAGCATGAAAATGTCCCCAGGGTTTATTGGGAGACCTATGGGTTGAGCAAAATGAAAGTTCACTAATAACTCAATATCACTGTCAGCCAAGAACAGAAAAACCCTAATATTTAGCCAAAGATTTAGGCCTTAAAGTACCTATCACAACTAAAGCTGTCGTTACTTACCGGTACTACACAGATGCAGGTCAGAATGACTCTTTTGATTAATCAGTCTGATCTTCTGGATAATTTGCAATACATGTATTGGAATCTGTTTTACCTGACTACAAATGTCTATTTTGGTACAACAATCACGGTTATCCACTGTCAGATATTTGGCAAAAAATTTAAGAAGAACTAGCAAAAAAAACCCACAATAAATAGGAATCTACCACAGATTGATAAACAAACATAAGTTATTGGGTTAGGTAATAAATTTCACACAAACTCCAAACCAGCTTGACCTTTAGACCCGAAAAAATCATGTTTCTACAACCCTTGGGTGCAAGGCTTTTAAAAATATTATGTGAAAAGGAATACAAGAGGGCCATAATTGACCTGAATTGTTCACCTGTATACCTTTGACAACAGAATAGTATAGCCAAAGTTTTTCTCTGATATAAAATAACCTGGTGCCTGAGTTTCTAACCAGGCTGACATGTTTCCAAAATTGCTTAAAATATCATTAAGACAAACATTCTGACCCAGTTTGATGGCATGAAAATATGGTCTCTAAAGTACACACCAGTTTTGTGTTGGAAATGGTCTCTCTATATCAGAAACTTGCTGCTTAATGGTACAAAAATCAGTGAGCCACAATAACTGCATTTAGGACAAAACATGGTATGATGGAAAACAGCATCATATACATGGCTACGTGAACAGCAGGAGCATCTCATGTAGGTGCAAACGCCAGGGTGCATTTGCTTCAAGAAAAGGATTGATTTTCAGTGAAAATTCCAAGTCTAAAAATGGGCATAACTCTGTCAAAAATATTTTGATGGTTACCAGCCCTTTTTTTTAATGAATTCCCCTTTCGATAGTTAACAACTTGTCCTAACTAGTCTCAGTTTGAAGTAAATACCTTCAGGTTTTTTTTTCTTTTTTGCATCCTGAATTCTAAGTTGAAAAAGGGGCATAACTGTTAACAACTAGTCTCAGTTTGAAGTATATATCTTCATTAATGCCAGTTTTAGCACGACGATAAAGATGCCAACACAGACAATGTAGATGCAGATGACCACAGGGCTATAAAAATACCTGACTTTTTCTTCTAAAACAGCCGAGCTACAACTGTGGTAAAATGAGAAAATGCTTATTACAAGCAATCAATCTGTTAGCTACAATGCTCTCAAAAGCTTTTTGTTTAGAGGCAAAAAAGTAAAACTGGCTGATGGTTGATGGTTGCACAGTGCTACATCAAGTATTTTCATACCACAAATACCTTACTTCATCTGACCGTATTGTCAATTTTAAATTCTCCTTTGTGAAACCCTTTACCAAATATTGTGTGTTTCAATGACCCTGGGGTAAAAAAATGTCAAAATTAAAAGCAGAGTGGGGAAAGGTGAAAATGCTAGTTTCCTGCTTTCTCCTTTACCAACAATGTTTTTTACTCTATAAAAGACAGCTCCATTTAAACCAAAGTTAACCCTTTACCACACAGCAAATTGTCAGACTTATCCAAATTGAAAGCATTTATGGAAGAGTCATTGCATTTGATTTGAATAGTGAGAGTTTTCCTTGAAAGGGTAGAAAACATTGTAGGAAAAGGAGAATATGCTGGTTACCAACATTTTCTCCTTTCCCACAATCTTTTCAAAGCCTTGTAAGTTCTTCCTATGGGGTCGTTAAAACTCAGGATTGTGTGGTAAAGGATTAATAGTCATCTGTCAATGCTTTCGTTGTGGACCAGTCTAAAATTTTGTTGTCAGATAACAGTTGATGTTTTCCCTGGGCCAACATAGATTAGTTAGAAATGATCCTAGTGCACTAGCAGCTTGATAATTGTAAAACTAGACCCAGTACACTACAGGCTGGATGATTGTAAAAATACACATGATTTTAAGAATGATCCCAGTACACTAGAAGCTTGATGTGTGTAAAAATCACTGTATGTGATGATTTCAACAGTAATCGTTGAAGCTTGATGTTGGATAAAATTTGCAATAAAAGTGTCAAAGGGCTGGTAAGATACACAAAGTTAAAAAGCTACAATCCTGGCAAAAACAGATCAAATCACTAGTGAATTCAGAAATCTGTGATTTAGAAATGAAATAAGTTGGTAATACATTAGTTTCACCCTTTACCAAACTACTCTATGTTTTAAAAACCCCAAGGAAAAGGGTTTGTATAACATTGCAGGAAAAGTATAAAATGCTTGTGACTAGCATTTTTTTCTTTTTCCAAAATGTTTTTCATCCTTTCATACCATTATTTGGGACATATTCCATCAAATATCTGCAAATGCTTTTAAAATGGAGGAGTTTATAATTCTATCATCTGGTAAAGAATTAAAGATAGAAACTAGCATCTTCATAACTAGCATCAAAATGTTTAAGAACAATCCATTCTGACAAATACAGACTTTGACAAAATCCATGTAAAACATTGATAATCAACTTATTTAGGCTTGATACATGTACATGAGTACAAACCATGTGAAAACATTTAAGTGAGACATTGTTTGAGACAATGTTTACAAAATTCGATATGGTCTGCAGCAAGACAAAAAGGTTGCATTCAAACGGTGTAGTGTTGAGTATAAAAGACTGCCAGTTTCTACCTTGACCCATCACTGTACAAATACTTCTTTTTACACACTGCAGCAAAAGCTTTATTAAAAACATTATGGAAAAAGGAGCAATTCCCTGTAGAAAGCAGTTGCTTCTTTTCAGACAATGTTTACTACATTATTCGAAAAACACATTTTCATATCTGCAAATCTTGTCATTCATGTGTTAGTGAGAGAAGTGTGTGTATAAACTCTTTACAACACGGTCCCAAGTTTTAACGAGCCTTAGGAAGGGGTCTTTTGAAAACATTATGGGGAAAAAAAATAGAAAAATGCTGGTAACCAGCATTTTCTTCTTTTACCAAAATGTTTTCTTCTATTTGAACTTTAGACAAATTTTATGTTTTGAGTATCATTTAACATGTTGCCTGCAAGTGCTTTCAATTTGGACCAGGCTAAAATTTTGTCATGTGGTAAAGGTTTAAAATAAGCCTGTACAGTAACAGGTTGTTAAAGTGTATAAAAAGTTATCACCAGTTACACAGTTCAGTAATGAAAGTTTTGTTTAAAGAGAGCAAAGGTTATTCAAATTGTTTCTTTCAAAATTACCAACCTTTCTTCTAGGCTGAAACTAATAAAGCAGTAATTGTTTGTCTTCATTTCACAGTAATCATGGGAAGATCTATTGTTGTTTAGTGTTACTCTAAACAGATATTTCAGTTTAACCCTTTAAAACACAATCCCCAGTTTAAACCAGCCAGAAAGAAAAAGCTTTTGAAAAACATTGTGGGAAAAGGAGAAAATGCTGGTCACATTTTCTCCTTTTCCTACAATGTTTTCTATCCTATCAAAGACAGAAATTATTATTTGAGCTTCATCTACTTTGTCGTCTGCCAATGCTTTCAATTTGGTCCGGTCCAACATTTTGTACTTTGAGAAAGAGTTAATCAATCTAGCTTGTGCCCGAGTCCATGCTTTTCATATATTTATTTTACCAGTTCTAAACACAACACTCCTTCAAAGTGATCTCATGCTTCCTACCTAAACACAGCAGATACAGTGTATACCCATATGTTTACCTACCAATGAAGTAGCCTTTTGAAAACATTGTGGTTACCAACATTTTCTCCTATACCAACAATGTTTTCTACCTTTTCAAAGACAAAGCCTTCTTTTCTCCCATCTTTTGAGCCAGAATTGAATTGTTGACTACAAATGCTTTCAATCTGGCCAAGTCCGAATTTTGTACTTTGTACAGATTTATATTTTTGACATTTCACACCAGCTGGCACATTACTAACAAAAGAAGACATCTTTTTGTCTTACAGCATATAAACTTTTCAATAGATATTCTTGAAAAGAAAATGTACCCCCTCCCCATACAAAAATCTCTATTATTCCTGAATTTCAAATGTTTGTGTTGATGTTCTATTATATTAAAAATACATTTTTCCAAACTGACTACTGTTATTTTATTCATGATTTCCAGTAGGTTATCGAGAAATATCGGTGAAATATTTTTCGATATTTCATGGTTACAACGAGTGAAAATACCGATTTTTATATTCTAACTCTTCAATTGAAGGCGGAAACAGTTGTTCCCGCCCACTAGTTACCTAGATAAAATGCGCATGCCTCAAAACCAGATGGAAATATGAAGTAATTTACCTTACATTTCTCGCACTTGACGTAATATTGTAATGCGTTGCTATATGGAGGGGGTACGCCATGGAGAATAACCGAAAAGAACTGTACTGGATTTTGATTAAGTTCCCCCCAGAAATGGTTAAAAGCATGAAATAAATAGAATATGTTTTTTTTTCGGTGAAAGATCAAAATTTGTTTCATCTCATGAGCATCATTGGTAGTATTTTCACTCGTGGCTGCGCCACTTGTGAAAATATTACCGATGATGTTCATGAGATGAAATAAATTTCGATCTTTCACCGAAAAAAACAAATATCCTCTATTTATTTCAGGTGATGACACGCTAATCCTACATGTACTAAATAAATGAAACAGACATTTTCAGTCAGAAAAAGGGAACTAAATATCACAATTTTGAAACAGGATCTGCCACAATACAGTGAACTGTGTAGCTCCCAAAACTATTCTTGACCTCAGTTGTAGGTAAAATCAACATGTTATACTAAGTTAACTAAGAGTTAAATCCACTAGGAAAGCAGACGCTTTATTTGTAAGGGAAAAAAAAACAACAACATACTGGATGAAGTAAGTTGATCACATGGGCTGTACTAGCTGATACACCATGAGGCTGGGGACTTGCAGGTGCTTCATTCTCTGATTCCGGCTCAGGAACCTCTTGAGCAGATATTTCTGGTTCAGACCCACAACTACTGGACTCTGATGATGTGTCTAAACCAGATTGTAGGTGGTCACCCCATTCCTCAGAGCTGGCTAAATTCTGAACATCAAAAAAATGAAAGCTATGATAGAAAAAGTAAGTCACTGAAAATATTTTCAAGGTGAAATCTGCATGAGCAATGAATACTTCTGTATATGAAGCTTATTCTTAAAAAGCATCAATAAAATGCCTGGTTTGTATGGATACCAAAGTGAATGACATTAATCTTTCCACAGAATTGGTAAGTTTGAAAAAATAATGATGAATTAAAATTCACTGCAACTATGAGCCTATTGAACAAGAGGCCCACAGGGCCCTGAATTACTCTTCTGGCAGTAACTGATCATTATAAATTACTGTGAAAAAAGAAAAAAAGTAAAAATCTGTTCATAAAGTTTACACTGTACTACCGTGCGTTCTAAGTAAGAATTGTTGGTACTCAGCGGTACATCGTATAGCTGAGTACCATTGTCCTAGTGGACGGGTAGATACAAAACCAGTTTTGCATGAGAGATGTGCAGTAGTTATTTATAGATCGGGTGAAGTTGAGCTTCACTTCTAGCGAGACCTTCGTGGCATCAAATTCGATACTTTTTCTAGATGAAGTTATACTCCAGTTGAAGTCAGAATATTGAAATTCTTAAAAAAAAAAAATTAATGCGGCCCAACATTTCATGGCATCTGACATTGACAAATGGGCACAGGTTTCCAGAGTTCTTTCCTTTAAAAAGACAGGTTTATCTCTGGTTTTTCCTGGGCGAGTCGGGCCGAATTTAGTTATTAGTAGTTCTATTACATAGTAACAGTCTGTAGACCATACTTGGTGTATGTGTATCATAGTCCGCCTTTCACATGTATATATGTATGTACATATGACTATTGATGCCCATACATGCGTCTCGCTATACGCACAACATTACTGATGTTCTTTTCTTGGTTTGTGGACCCATAGGGTAGGACATGAAAATTTTCAATATTTGAGTAAAAAAAAGCTAATACACATGTCACATTTCAGGATTTCATGTATCGCTGATTCACATTAGTTACTCTGTGAATTCTCATATCTTTGTGAATCTATGTTTGCTATCAATATTTTTTTGCACACTCTTTTTTGTGGCTCCTGTTAAACCTTTACAGACATAAACATTTGAGATAAGCTCTCTACACTGAAGAAATGGGTCTAAAACAGCATTAAAATTTATAAAAAACCAAACTTATCAAAAAGCGTATTTTCATCCCATAATTCATTAGTTGTTTGTGCAACACAACAACTATTTACACTAAGTGCCCATGATTTCAATCTACGACAGAGAAAATGCATCAGAGATAAGTGTAGAGGCTGTGACCTTTAAGAATACCCCCTGTATGACATCATTTGACAATATTTGGAATGACTCTGCTTTTTTCGTAAATAATTCACCAAGTTATGGGAAATTATCTGGTCAATTTCTGGTGGTGATGTAGTTTTAGGATAATTTCACACTGAAAAACAGATTAAGTGTACTTTCCCTTGTCCAAAAAAGGATTTCTGACTCTTTCCCAGTCTATTAATATACCTAAACTAAATCTATGCCTTGTTTGTCTCTTTGACGGCATGAAACTACAGATACGTACCCTCCTACTTTCACGACTGTACTCTGAACTCTGACCTTCTGTTTCCCCTTCAGAAGAGCTTACTACAGTGGTGCTTGACTTGGTTTCTCGTATACTAAGTGGTGCTGGCTGCCTGCGGTTTCTCAAAATAGAACCACTAACTTCTATTCCATCTTGAAGCGTAACCTTTCTTCTCCTCACATTTGGCAAGGTTTTGGTAATTTTTTCATTGTCTTCAGACTCTGAATCTGAGGATTTTGAGTTCCTCCCACTCCTTGCACGTTTTGCCTGTAATATTACATCAGACTGGGTGTGTGTAGGAGTGCCCTCCCTTGAACTTCCTGGAGTTATGTCCCTTTGTTTGTCAAGGGTAAAGTGCACATAGCTAGCAATATGAGCAGGAACAGGACTATGTTCTCTTTCAACACTTGACAAGGATGAGAATTCAGAGCCTGTACTGTGGATAGCATTGTCGACTTTTGACTCTGAAAGCACCCTAGCACCAGAAATTATTTTATTGTTTTGGTCTGTATCTTTCCTTTTTATTTTTTTTCTACTGGCAAGACTTTTGAAAATAGACTTATTCTCACTCTGATCACGAACCTTACTCTGTGTCTCTGACTCTGAAACGTTAAATCTGACTCCATTTTCACTAGTCTTTGGCACATATTTATGTAAGTCTTTCTCTCTCTGCCCTGTCACAACTCCTGATTTTTCAACATCCTCAAGAACATTTTTGTTAAGATGAGACCTTCCCTCAAATCTCAACTTCACTGTCAGCTCAGAAAAACCATTAGATTCTGATGTCTGGTCATCCTTGGCACAATGTAAATTACTGACACTGTCTGAAGTAAGTTTTTCAGAGGATACATTACTTTTGGCAATAGATACAGCATTATGTTCTTCATCAGCATCATTGTCCTTACATTTATCTTTCAAATGCTTTTCATCTCCTTCAACCACACTGTTTATAGTTTCAATTTCCATTTCATTATCGGATGAAATAGACTGACTAAACCTTTTGGAACTATCTTTATCACCAGTCTCAGTTTTTTCAACATCTTCATCTGAGTTAGAATCTTCTGGAAGATCACTTTCCTGACTTTCACGTAGATTTTTAACATTGATATGTTTATCAACACTGTTACTTTGGACAACAGAGTTATTTTTAACATCAATGATGCCACCAAGACTTTCATCCCCTCTTTTGCTGACACTGCCGATTGAATCAAAATCTGCGGATGAACCTCTGTCCACTACGGACTCTTCAAATGTATGATAAGCAGACTCAGAATCCTGGGAGAGAGGGTCAGCCTTGAAACTAGACCGATGGATACCTCCTTTAGCCCGGTTTTTCCGCTCCTTATTTCTCTCCCGTAGTAACCTTGACCCAATGGGGTTTTTAAGGGTTACTTTGGGTTGAGAGCTGTTGCCATCACTTCCAATTGTTCCAGTGTTGACCAGGACATCAGATCCACTCCGGTTTTGTGACAGGGACCTCTTTCTTCTCCATCCTTCTCTGTATAAAAGGAAAAAAGACCAATAGTTTGTTACAGTATTCCTCCTATCATCTGACTCTTTACCACAATACAAAACTTAACAATCCTCTATATTCAAAACAATTGCAACAAAATAACCATACTTCAAACTATGGGCTCTGTCTGAACAGCTAGAAAACACTGTTGGAAAAGCACAACCCTGTGGAGAAAGAAAAAAAGTGTCTTCTACTAGGTAATATAGAAAGCACAAAAAATTGCGCTTTCGTGCAATTGTTGGCTAAACCTTTACCACTCGATCATGACTTTAACAACCTTGACAAAGAAGCCTCTTGAAAACATACACAGCATTCTCTTCTTTTTCCACAATGTTTGCCACAATGTTTTCTACCCTTTCTACCCTTTTTACATTTTGAGTAAAATTTGATTTGTTGTCTGCAACTGTTGTCAATTTTGACCTAGTTAAATTTTTGTCATGAGGTAAAGAATTAGAGGCTACCATTCCTTTTCTCATATTCTTTCCAAAATGTAGGGAGGTAAAAGTTGTGTTAGGACTATCCAGTAAATGACTTAAGGACAAGATTAAGTATTTTCTGATGCAAGTGTAATAAATGATTATGTATTTTTTTCTTATGCATATGTAATTCTGTACTGAAAACAGTACTGGAGGAGGTATGATTGATCTACACTGTCCATAAAAAAGACAACATATAAATGTACTCTAGGTTTTTCTTTGACTCAATATCCCTTAACCCTTTACCAAAAAATCCAGGGTTTTCATGACCCTGAGAAAGAAGCCTTCTGAAAACATTGTGGGAAAAGGAGAAAATGTTGGTAACCAGCAATGTATATCTACAATGGTGTTTCATCCTTGGATGTGATGTTTCTATGAGTTTTAACCCTCCACCACAGAGTCCTAAGTTTTAACGACCCTTGGAAACTGAACATTTTAAAACATTGTGGGGAAAGAAGAAAATGCTGGTAACCAGCATTTTCTCCTTTCCCCACAATATTTTCTCACCCTTCAGAAACAAACCCAATCATATGAGTCACACTGAAATTGTGAGCCATGTTTCTTGACAGATCACAATTTTGTGAATAATTTTTGAAAAGAGTCATCCAAGGAACATTGCTGTCAAATTATTTCAAAATCTGACCAGCGGTTTCAGAGAAGAATTTTTAAGAATTTCTTCATGTCCGTATAGTGTTAATAGCCCACAGCCATCAGAGCCATGTTTCTTGATGGATCAAAATTTCTTGAACAATTTGCAAAAAGGGTCACCAAAGAAACATTTCTGTGAAATTATTTCAAAATCTGACCAGCCGTTTCAGAGAAGAAGAATTTTTAAGAATTTCTTCATGTCCATATAGTGCAAGTGGCGCCCCCCCCCCCCAATCAGAGCCATGTTTCTTGACGAATCAGCATTTTGCGAACAATTTTTGAAAAGGGTCACCAAATGGAACATTTCTGTGAAATTATTTCAAAAGCTGACCAGCTGTTTTAGAGAAGAATTTTTAAGAATTTCTTCATTTCTGTATAGTGCAAGTAGCCCCCATTTACCAGAGCCATGTTTCTTGACGGATCAAAATTTCGCAAACAATTTTTAAAAAGGGTCACCCAAGGAACATCTCCGTGAAATTATTTCAAAAGCTGACCAGCTGTTTCAGAGAAGATGAATTTTTAAGAATTTCTTCATTTCTGTATAGTGCAAGAAGCCCCCATTCACCAGAGCCATGTTTCTTGACGAATCGGCATTTTGCAAACAATTTTTGAAAAGGGTCACCCAAGGAACATTTCTGTGAAATTATTTCAAAATCTGACCAGCCGTTTCAGAGAAGAAGAATTTTTAAGAATTACTTCATTTCTGTATAGTGCAAGTAGCCCCCATTCACCAGAGCCATGTTTCTTGACGGATCAAAATTTTGCGAACAATTTTTGAAAAGGGTCACCCAAGGAACATCTCTATGAAATTTTTTTAAAATCTGACCAGCCGTTTCAGAGAAGAAGAATTTTTAAGAATTTCTTCATTTCTGTATAGTGCAAGTAGCCCCCATTCACCACAGCCATGTTTCTTGACGGATCAAAATTTTGCGAACAGTTTTTGAAAAGGGTCACCCAAGGAACATCTCTGTGAAATTATTTTAAAATCTGACCAGCGGTTTCAGAGGAGAAGATTTTTAAGGAATTTCTTAGAAAATTCCATTTGGTTGCCATGGCAACCAGAGTTTTTGATGGAATCAAATTCTGTGAATAATTTTTAAAGAGGACCTCCCAAGGAACATTCCAGCCAAGTTTGGTCCAAATTGGCCTGGTGGTTTAGGAGGAGTTCATGTTTAAAGAATTGTTGACGACGCACGACGGACACCAGGTGATCCTAAAAGCTCCCCTTGAGCATGTTGTGCTCAGGTGAGCTAAAAAGCTTGTTAGCAACATTTTCTCCTTTTTCTACCATGTTTTCAAAGCTAGCTCTCTCAGGGTCATAAAAAGTCAATCTGTGTGGTAAAGGGTTAAACTGCTTTTCTTTAAGTAAAGCTCTTTTGATAACATTGAGGGAAGAGGAGAAAATGCTGGCTTCCTCTTTTCCCACAATTTTTTCTACCGTATCAAAGACAGATGTCATCATTTGAGCCACATTTTATTTGTTGTCTGCAAATGCTTTGGATTTGGTCAAGTTTAAAATTTTGTCAATTAGTATGGAGTTAGATGCTTCTGCAGACAAAACAGGTTAAATAAGCCGACATTAGAGCACATGCAGTCTGATCCGAGATTAATTTTGGGAGTTTTCTAGACATTTTCAAAATTAAGAACTTCACTTGCAAGGTTCAAAATATCTCCTCATGACTCAGGAATTGAGCCAGTGTGAAAAAGAAATATAGATTTAACAGGAAGAATTCGTAGGAATTGTATTTCTAGAAACATTGAAAATGAATATTGCTTTTTATCAACATGTACTAAGGTCTAAATATCTCAGATAAACTTATTATAACCTGCCAACATTTCAGAAATTCATCAATCATTTATCTGTAAAATTGCCAAAAAAAAAAAAAAACGCTCTGTGATTTGTTCACATTTTTTTTATTACTGCAACCTGCTGAGGGATTAAACATTGTTTATATTTCCTTCAATTTAACCTCATAAGTGTGCTCTTGAGTTAAGCAATGCATTCATTGCATTACATCATTATAAAATAACTCTATCATGTATGATTGGTAAATGCAATAAAACATGTTTATTTCCATGCAAACAGTAGTAGTGGCAGAATCTTACACTTTACCACCAAACCATGCAAGACCCCTAAATGTGATGAAAGGAGGAAAAGACAGAAAAATGACACAAGATTTAAAAGAGGAGATATAATTATGCCAAAAACAATAAGAACAGGGAAATCAAAATGCCAAGAAGTGGAAGAGAAAGAGACATCAGAATGCAAAGAAAAATGTGTACCAAGAGACATCAAAAGGCCATAAAGAATATATTAAAATTTAATGACATAACATTTAAACCACCCCCATTCATAGACCATCTCCCTATAGAGATATACTTTTTTGAAGACCCAAATACATGTATTTGCTTACAGCTTGACACCAACAAAACATAAAATTATGTATCAATACTACCTTGCCACACTCAATTCAAATGCCTAGAGCGGTCTTGGATTACAATAAAATACATGTACCATCACAGGGTTCATTGCCTTTCCACAATTGCCGCAGCATTAATTTGATTAAGAGAACTTGTTCTCCAGTCTCACACTATTGAAAAATCAAGTGCATCCATTACACGACCATTTAACTGTTACAGAGGCTCTCGTTAGTTGTTTTTGCTGGTGTGCCACCAATATCATCGATAACATAGCATACTTGAATATGCAGTAAAATATGTTGCTTCTATGAATTAGCAGAAGTCTCAGCAGCTGATTTTAGAAATTTTGGGCCAAAAATAACAAAGAAATAATGGCATGGTAATACTGCTAACTAAACTCGTGCATTTAGTGAATGTTGCTAAGAGCAAACCAGTGACAGACAGAAATTCATGTATATCAGCCTGTTCTTATTGGCTAAGTAATATTTTGTTGTTTAAGTACTGAAAACAAAATGTTCCGTAATATGTGCTTACAGTACAAAAGCTGGATATTTTGATTCTAGATTAAACAATTTCTCTAACATGCATGAGGCATCCAGAGAGTTAACGTCATTGGTGCAGTAATGGTGAAAACCTTTACAAGGAGTTACAAGAATCATAGATTTGAATACAGTGGTTAAGGTATGTTTTCTCTTGTCCCCTTAATTTTTCTGATTGCCTCTATTTTTCACGACTGGGAGGGGGGGGGGGTCCCTCATGATTTTGATTCTACAATGAACCCTTCATCAAAAGAAAAGCTCAGTCTGTTGATTTTCAATCTTGTAACTCTACTTTGGCGGTCTCTTTTTCCAAATTTATGCTTTCCATTGTTGGACATCAACAAAACCTGACCTTTTTTTTTCACTTCTCTATAATGTAAATTCAATTTAATTTCTATAGTGGTTTTCATATAGATTTAGTTTAATACAACTATTTAACATGCGAAATGATATTTGTGTTCCAAAAGAAGTAATGGAAAAATTCACCTGGCTCCCAATTTTTTGGTTCTGTCATGTTGAATTCTAGGGTAGAACAAAGGAATAAAACATAAGCTTAAATAAAAGGTTAAAGAGATAATTTTCTTTTAACTCAAAGTAAACAGAACTCACAAAATGTTAAAATGTTATATGTCTAAGTTTTCCATCAAAAGCAATATTGTATGCATTCACATACAAAAAGTCTCTTTTGTACAACTGAAATGGAAAACCAAAGCATCAGTGTGGTTGCAGAACTCAATAGGGATCAACAGGAAAAAACCAATAACAAAAACAGCACTTCTGGATGAGGTTTAAATCACAATTATGACATGTTTAACCAAACAAGATTCACAACCACAGATTGTGAGGGAAACAATGAGGGAAACTGGGAGTAGATTAATTTGGTAACAGTTACCTACCTTTTGTTATCTCGAATAGGTGGTTTAAGATGGGTAAGAACTGTTTGGGAATGGATCAAACCAAGTAAAACCATCAATATACATGGTATAAAAACTTCACTGAGAGAATGTTCCTGCAATATAATAAAAGGAAAATTGAGCTTTTCTCAAGCATAACCTAATAAGATATAGATAGTCAACACAACGTTGAACTCTACCACAAAATAAAGATTTTGAATCGTCTAAACTAAAAGCATTTAAACACTGCAAATTAAATGTAGCTCAAATGATTTGGTTCATCTTTAAAAGGTCAGAAAACAGTGCGGGAAAAGGTTAGAAAACATTGTGAGAAAAGGAGAAAATGCTGAATATCAGCATTTTTCCATTTTTCCCACAATGCTTTTGAAAGTCTTTTCTTCGATGGTCGATAACTTGGGATTGTGTAGTGAAGGGTTGAAGTGTGAGTACACAGACCATCATTGTAGCAATAGGAGCAATTAATAATTATATATACTTTCTCTTTTTGCCACAATGCTACCAAAAGAGATCTGTTTGAATACCCAAATTAGTTGTCTGCAAGGAAGTATGAAATTATCAATGGAACATTCCTCTCTCTTGGATTTGTTTGCTTTTTTGGTATTTCCAATACCAATTTATTTACTATTAGGACTGCCCAAAATACTCTGCTTGTGATATTGGATGCTCGTCAACGTAAATGCAAACTTAAAAGAATCTTTAGATGTTTGTCAGAAATGATTTCTGTTTCAATAACTATAATCCAACCTTTGTAAGAGTTCTAGCCATGCTGTAATGCAAATTTACAACCCCTAGATCACCACTAAATGACAGAACAGGGCTACCTTCATTACATGAAAACAGGAAGATGTATTAACTCTTTACTAAATGAAAACAATTTTAGACAAGTCCAAACTGAAAGCTTTTGCAGGCGAAAAAATAAATGTGACTTAAAAATTGAAATCTGTATTTGCTTGATTAGAAAACATTGTGGGAAAAGGAGAAAATGCTGGTTACCAGCATTTTCTCCTTTTCCCACAATGTTTTCAAAAGTCTTCTTCCTCAATGGACTGTTTGGTAAAGGGTTAAAAGGCTAGCTAACTTACATCACTAAATACTTCATCCTCTACATTACAGACAAATACAGAGATTGTGAAAATCTGAAAACAGTACAGGAACATCAAAAACAACCAGAACGGAACAGAGGTCTGCTGAATCCACCTGAAATAGAGAGGCAGAAAGACAAAATTTAAAAACCTTTTATCTTTTTCCTCTATTATTGTAATGTGCAACAATCTGGTCACCCATTCAGGCACTAACCACAATGCTGTTGCTTAACTTGAAAGACATACACCAATTTGCATTGCTGCAAAAGCTAGCTCAACAGCAGGGCAGGTTTGAAGTGCTTATATATCTAACCTCTCTCCATGACAGCACTGCGACTTCACAGGCTAAAGCTAAATTTTTATTAACTCTTTTCCTCAAAATGAAATTTTTGACTTTTTCATACTGAAAGCATTTTCAGAAAAAGGAAGAAAATATGATTCAAATGTTGGACTTTGTCTTTGATAGTGCAGAAACAGTGTAGAAAGCATAATGGGAAAGGAAGAAAATGTTGGTTAGCAGCAGCATTTCTCTTTTTTCAAGAATATTTAAAAAAAAAAAAACATTCTTTCTTGGAATTGCAAAAACATCAGTTCTGTGCTCGTGCTTATTAAACTTGGGTCCATGTTTTGCAGGGTTTGTGCCAAAACTTTAATGTCTCATTTATGTTTAAAATAGTATGTAACTTTGAAACAGAGACTGATATAATACTAGGGCAGAAACAAAGAAAAGCTCTAAAGCTCAGAAGTTACTTCATAAAGTTTATAAAATTAAATTTATACAACTTAAAAAAATCATAATGCTCAGCTGGGTTGAGCACAAACAAACTCTTTCATAAGCATTGACCTTGCTTGTTTAGTAAAATTCAACCAAGAAGCACTGGGTTAGTCTAGCTTATGGCAGTTGCTACCCTACTTTCAATTTGGATTGGTCTAAAATTTAGTCGAACGGTACACTGTTAATTCATCATCTCTTTAAACAAATTTTCAATAAAAACCTTTGAAACAATTCTTGTTTGGTATTGATGGTAATTATGGTATATTAATATTGATACCGTTTAACTTTTTTCCGAATGACAAAATTTTGGACTTGACCGAACTAAAAGCATTTGCAGACGACAAATTATTTATAGCTCAAATTATGATTTCTGTATTTTTTAGGGTAGAAATCACTGTGGGAAAAGGAGAAATGCTCTGTAATTGAGCCATGCTGTGACAAAAGGGGGTTTTTGTGATGCATTATACCAAGCAAGTCATCACATAAGTATGGATCTATAAGAATTATATTTATCTAACAACCAACTGAATCATGAGATGGACTGCTTCTTTAACAAGCAGAAAACTGACCAATGCAAAAAGTTTTGATCCATGTCAGCCTGCATGGACTGCCCAGGCTGACATGGACTGAAACGTCCTTTTCACAGGGTATGGCTCAATTATTATGGTCTCTGCCAATTATTATGAGCTCTGCCATAAGTTTTCCTGTTTTACATGAAATAGGAGCCCTGTGTAGCTCAATGGTAAAGTGAAAAACTCATAACCTGCAAACACTAAGTTTGAGCCTCTCTGGAAGCACTGGGCTTTTCCTAGGCGTGTCCTTGGGCAATACACTTCAGCACCCCAGCCTTGTAATGGTGAAACCCAGGACATACTTGATTAAGCAAGCTGTTGCTGTGATATGACTGAAATAATGTTGAAAGTGGCATAACACAGCATTCAATCAATTACAATGAATAATTACAATTTGCTGACAAATTTCATGTCAGGGTAAAAGACACTTACCATCTGTAATGACAAGGAAACAGCACTACCCTGCTGAATGTCTTGATTGTTATGTAAGTCCATGGGACCTGAGGTTTGGCCTTAGAAAACGTTGATCCTCGTACTAAATCAACATCAATTAATTCTGTTTTGGGCTTCACACTTCGTCTCGGGGCCTGTTGAATACCCTGTGAAACACATTATGGATAACCTTGACCCTTGCATGAGTAAAATTTTATCAGTATTTTTACAGCAGCCATTAACTTGGGAAGTCATCGTAGGCTGCAACATACAATGATATGGTGGCAAAGATTATGCTGGTTAATCACTTTACATCTTTGCCAATTTCAGACTGGTCTTATTTGAAAGCATTTGCAGATGATAAATATGACTCAAATTATGAAAGGGTAGAAAAATATGGTGGAAAAAAAAAAAAAAAAAGAAAATGCTGGTTACCAGCATTTTCTTCTTTTTCCACAAATGTTTTCCAAAGGCATTTTCATCAGGGTTGATAAAACTCGGGGTTGCGTGGTAGAGGGTTAAACTGTAAGATCCGAAATAAAAAAACACTTTTTCAAGCAAGTGATGCATCGTCGAGTCATTCTAATCCACAGTAAAGAAAATGCCGGTAACCAAGTTTTCTACCTAAATAAAGAAATTAAGTTAATTTGTACAACTTTTAAATTGTTGCCTGCAGATGCTTTATTCTGGAAAAATGTAAAAAACTGTCAATTTAGGAAGGAGTTTTAATTCATTTTTGTAAGTCTACTTTTAGACAAAAAATTAAATTAAAAATTTCTCATACCTTTAAAACTTTCTGTTCAACTGACTGTTCCCAAAGCTGTTTATCATAGGATCCAATCTGAAAATAATCAATCAATACAACCCTACAGAACATCCTAAAAAACTCAAGAAATAACAAGGTACTTCATATTTTAACCAAGAAATAAAAAGGTACTTCATATTTTAACCAAGAAATAATAAGGTACTTCATAGTTTAACCATATGAGTACAAAATTAACCCTTTACCAGACAACAAAAGTTTAGACTATTCCAAATTCAAAGCAGTTACATTGTGGTTCATATGATGACCTTTGCCACAAAATCCCCGAGTTTTCACGACCTTGAAGAAGAAGGCTTTTGAAAACTTCGTGGAAAGAGGAGAAAATGCTGGCAACCAGCATTTTCTCCTCTTCCCACAATGTTTTCTATCCTTTCTCAGACAACTTATTCCTCTTGAGCTTCAATTAATTTTTCGCCTGCAAATGCTTTCAATTTGGAGAAGTCCAAAATTTTGTCGTGTTGTAAAGGGTTAAAGGGTACAAAACACTGTGGGGGAAGAATTCCTGCAGGAGTCTGTCATGACAGGAGTGTCCTTGGGCAATGCACTTTTCCCAAACTCTAGTACAGATATTTTAAAGAACAAGCAATTTCATTGAAATGATATCCCCCGCCGAAAAAGACCTTTTAAAAAATTTACCTCGTTCCCAGTCGGCCATTTTGCATCGAATCAAAAAAAGAAAAAACGTATATCGGCAGAATAGGTTATTGTACACATGTATAAAGTTTCATGAAATTCCGTCCAGTGGTATTAGAGATATTGTCACGGATGGACACGCGGATGGACGGACAATGCTAAAACTATATTCCTCCGCCTTTGGCAGGGGATAATAAGTGCGGACATTGCATTGGAATGTAACTGAAATACAAGTTCTTTTAACAAAAGCATCAACTCTGTCAAAACAAAACATTTCTTTTATTCTTCTACCTTACGACAAAATTTTGGATTTGTCCAAATTTAAAGCATTTGCAGACGACAAAATAAATGCAACTCAAAAATTGAAATTTGTTCTTGGAGGAGCAGAAAACAATATGGGAAAAGGAGAAAACGCTGTTTACCAGCATTTTCTCCTTTTCCCATAATATTTTCAAAAGCCATCTTTCTGAAGGTTGTTAAAATGCCTAAAGGGTCAAAAAAAGAACAACAGCAATGTATACCTTTTGCTGGTACCATGTGACAGAGTGATGGATTATTTCCATAACTTGTAGAACCGGGCACCAATTGTCACCTCCTCCCCACTATAAATCTGATTCCTAGCACAGCCAATCCTTGCTTATCTGTCCTAATCCTGGACAAAAAAATGAGAATACCTTATTGTGCAATCAAACACTTAGTGTGTTAACTCTTTAGCTGGAATAAAGTTTTACATTCATCCATTTTGAAAGCATTTCAACCCTTTACCACACAACAAAATCTTAGACTGTGTCAACCTTGGGATTTTTCATTGGCTCACACAATTGGCGCGAGTACTGGTGTAGTTCCCAGGAAGCAGAATCGAGAGAGATTAGTATAAGTTGTAAGGACTTGTTTCTCAATCGATGTAAAATAAATATGTTTAAACTAAACTAAACTAAAATCTTAAACTGTACCAAATTGAAAGCATTTGCAGATGACAAAACAAATGTGACTCAAAAGTTGAAACTTGTTTTGGGAAGGGTCGAAAACTTTGTGGGAAAAGGAGAAAATGCTGGTTACCAGCATTTTCTCCTTTTCTCACAATATTTTCAAAAGCTTTCTTCCTCAGGGTCGTTAAAAGTCGGGATTGTGTGGTAAAGAGTTAAGGACATATATATGAGTCATACTCTGGGAAAAGGGGATTTATCACTTTACCAAATGACACAATTTGAGACTTGTCCAAAATGAAAGCGGACCACAAGATGAATGTGACTCAAAAATTGAAACATGTCTTTGGAAGGGTGAAATACTTTGTGATAGGAGCAGAAAAGGCTGATTACCAGTATGTCTCTTTTTCCACACAATATTTTCCAAACTTTCTCTCCCAGGGTCATTAAAAGTGTATCATCACCATAATACATTATAAAAATACTAAGCAAGTCATAATATTATAATTATGGCTCTATATAATATGTTTGATCTTGCCATCAAATGATTCATGAGGTAGAATGGTCCTTGGACATGCAGAAAACTTACAGAAATAGCAAACAGTTTCAGCCTGCACAGACATGGGTCAATACTTTTGCAGATGCATTAAACCTCCTTCTCATAGAGCATGACTTATGTATTATGGTTTAAATGATGGGATTTTTGTTGAAAAGAGTTGAAAACAGTTATTCAGCACACAATATGGACTATTTCAGCCTCTGCAATTAGACGCTTTTTGTAAATTTGCATGTTTCAAGCATTAGCTCCTTTGATTTTTTTCAAAAAGTACATGAAGTCATTGACAGGGGCATAGAAAGTCATTTACCATTATATACATTAATATACTTCATATTTCATCCAAATCTGATCTTAATTCACATGTTACAGTTTGGCCAAACTTTTCCTTCAAATTGCTATTTTGGTCTATTCTTTCATTTTTTTTTTTATTCTGCACAGTCACTGCAAGGGTTACCTTGCTAACTACAACTATTGCTGTATGTGCACGTAAGAATTGTCCAATTGAGAAATTTCAAATAAATACCAACCCAAAGGTTCTGAAGAGAAATACCTACATTGCCAAATGTTCTGAAGAGAAATACCTACATTGCCAAAGGTTCTGAAGCAAAATACCTACATTGCCAAAGGTTCTGAAGAGAAATACCTACATTGCCAAAGGTTCTGAAGAGAAATACCTACATTGCCAAAGATTCTGAAGCAAAATACCTACATTGCCAATTATGGTTCTGAAGAGAAATACCTACATTGCTAAAGGTTCTGATGAGAAATACCTACATCGTATATCTACAGTTAAAAACATTAAACGAGCCATGCTCTGTGAAACAGGTCTCAATGCATCCACAAAAAGTATCAACCCAGATCAGCCTGCCCACAATCTGGGCAAGCTGACCAGGGCCAAAATCTTTTTGCTACTGGTCAATTTAAGGACCAGTTTGCCTAATAACTCAGTCGAGTGTTACACAAAACTGACTTGTGAATCATAATTATGTGATGACTTGCTTGGAATTATGTATCACCCAGATGCATTAAACTCCTTTTTGCCAGAGCATGGCTCATTTACATGTAATGCACTATATATGGCTTGCAACACGCAAAAAAGGGGATTCGGACATTTGCATAAATTGTCATCTCGGATAAGCCTGCACAGTCTGCGCAGGCTTATCCGAGACGGCACTTTATGACTACATAAGATTTTGTGCTACAGTAGACTTGTACAAAACAGAAAATAACATAAAAACGGAAAGTGTCGTTTTGGATTAGCCTGCGCGGACTGCGCAGGCTGATCTGAGACGACACTTTACGCAAATGTCCGAATGCCCCTTTTCACGTGTTGCAAGCCATATATAGTCCTATGAAAACTTCAATCTCATATGTGTTCAACACTTCTGCTCAGCTATCAACAATCTCTGAAGTAAACTATTAACCCTTAACTACACAATCATGACTTTTAACTACCCTGAGGAAGAAGACCTTTAAAAACATTGTGGGAAAAGGAAAATGCTAGTAACCAGCAATTTCTGCTTTTCTAACAATGTTTTCTACACTTCCAAAAATGACTCTCTGTTTTTGATTCATAGTCATTTAGTTGTCTGCAAAATTTATGCTTTCAGATTTGACAAAAAAAGACTTTTGAAAACATTGTGGGAAAAGGAGAAAATGCTGGTTACCAGCATTTTCTCCTTTTCCCTCAATGTTTTCTCCCCTTCCAAAAACAAATTTCTGTTTGTGAGTTATATTTATTTTGTCGTCTGCTAATGTTTTTAAATTGGACAAGTCTAAACTTTTGTCGTTTGGTAAATACTTAGTCTGTAATAAGGTCAAGTATATAAATGTAAAATTACACTCATGTTTCTGGTTTTCCAAAAATTGTTACCAGCACTTAATCATCAGTGATGTGACTATTATCTCTAGTACCAGTATTTTCCAGCCTGTATCTAAATGCATGCATGCAAAATCATGAAGCATCTAAAAACCATCAGTTATATGATTTTTAACACCATTTTCAAAATTATTTGTTATATTGCAATGGCCAGTGCACCTATCCATGCTTTCCACAAGTTATTTTTTTACCAGTACTTCGCACACTATTCTTCCAATGCCACTGGCTGCTTTCCAACATAAATATCATTGAAACAATTATCAGCATTGAAAGAAAAATAAATCCTATCATCAATCACCGAATGAAAATCGCTGAGCTGGAGATTCGAACTAGCACTGAAATCATCAGAATTTTGAAAACTTCTAGCTCATGAAAGAATTCTAGTTAGAAATACAACCAGCATTTTCTACTTTGCCTACAATGTTTTCTACCCTAACAAAGACAGAAATCATGATTTAACATCCATTTCATTCATCGTCGGCAAATGCTATCAATTTGGTCTAGTCCAAAATTTTGTCATTTGATAAAGATTTAAATAAAATCTTTTTCTTTCTATTACAAGGTTAGTGACTTTAGTTGTTCTCATTCTCTTTTTAGTGAGATTATACATGGTGACTGAACTGTGATTGTTTATTGGTGAGTTGCTTCATTACGAAGCTCTTCAGCTAGGCCAAATGGAGGATATAAGATCAAGTTTACATAGCCCGTATTTACCAACCACTCTTAGTTTCATTCTTAGTCTTATTCTAGATTTAGAGAGGAACACAAGTTCTTATCGGCTAAACCAAATGGTTTAGCCAATCAAAAGAGTTGTGTTACTTTTAAATTTATAAGATTCTTGAGAATAAGACTAAAAATGTTCTAAGAATGGTTGGTGATTACAGAACCAGGACTGCAATTACATCTTTGACAGACATGCTCTTATACTAAATTTAATTCACAGCAAAAATACTCTTCACCAGACGACAAAGTCTTAGATGTGTCCAAATTGAAAGTGTTCGCAGACAACAAAATAAATGTGACTCAAAAATTGAAACTTGACTTTAGAAGAGTAGAAAACACTGGGGGAAAAGGAGAAAATGCTGGTTACCAGCATTTTCTCCTTTTCTCACAATGCTTTCAAAAGTCCTTTTCATTAGGGTCGTTAAAAGTCGGGATTGTGTGGTAAAGGGTTAATGTAACAAATTACCACCTAGGTACAAAAAATTTGTTCATCTTGCAAAAGACTAGAGCTTACGTCATGAAAAAGACGGAGCTCGACCGATTTTTAGGTACCGGTATGGTCACAATAAAAATGGGTGCCAGGCAGTTTTTGTCAACTGAAGTTGGAAACAAGAATATGAGAATCAGACAAGCACAGGGCAGTGACCCTCTGATGACTGGCCCAATGACCAAAAGACATCTGCGCTGTGATTAAGCGAATCGGAGACCAACTGACTTTTTCAGGTCAGCCGTTTTAAGTAGAATATTAGTAATAACAAGAGGGCCATGATGGCCCTGAAGGCACTCACCTGAGCCTTTTGACCAAACATGATCCATTTCAAATCTCTTTTGAGATATTATGACAAACACTCTAACAAGCTTTCATAATTATTGGACTGAAAATTTAGCCTCTAGCCTGTACACAAGCTTTTTTCCAGACTCATCCAAGATGTCATTAAGACAAACATCTTGACCAAGTTTCATGAGTACTGAACTTAAATTGTGGCCTCTAGATTGTACACAATGGTTTTTCTGAGATTTGACGTAATGACCTAGTTTTTCACCCGACCTGACCTATTTTCAAACTCGTCAGAGATATCATCAAGACAAAGATTCTGGCTAACTTTCAAGAGTACTGGACTGAAAATGTAGCCTCTAGAGCGTACACAAGGTTTTACTAAGATTTGACCAAGTGACCTAGTTTTTGACCTGATGTGACCCATTTTCAAACTCATCCGAGATGTTATCAAGGAAAAACATTCTGACTCACTTTCAACACTAGTGAATTGAAAATGTGGCCTCTAGAGCATACACAAGTTTTTTTTAAAGATTGGTCCCAGTGACCTAGTTTTTGACCTGCAATGGAAAGGACAAAGGCAGTTGCTGTTGACAACAGGTGATTTCTCATAGGAGAATATGGTATGGCTACCATCCTATCCAAACCATTTTGTCCTGACCCCAAACAGCTATTTGAGATGCTATATTTTTGTACTTAACCACCAAGGAAAAAAATTGTGCAGCAGCTGTTAACTTTCAAGTAGTGCCTAAACCTTCACGTGTACCCTATGACATCAAATTTCAGCTGCCACCACTTCCTTGCAACTGCTGCCAGGCTGGCACTTTTTAATTTTGCCCATTTTCGGGAAAAACAAGCACCTTACTGCAGCAGTACCTTATTTGTGACTGCAGCACAATACAAAAAAATTTGTGGCAACATTTACAACTGCAAAACAAAAAGACAATCTTAAAACTTTACCAAAATGTTTTAAAAAATATTATACCTCAAGTAACCTGTGTCATCCATATTTCACAAGGATGTTTTCAAAATCTGGCCAAAACAAATTATAAATGTGGTTCCCGTTACCCAACTGTGTCTTATTTTCACACAGACCCCAAATATTTTTTCACCTGTTGATTATTTGATCTTTTATCACAATGTGATGTTATTGTCATCCTCAGAAAATGCTATCTCATTTTACCTCTATTAATTGCCCCTGGGCAAGTTTGGAAAAAAAAAATGAAAAAATTAAATGTTTCCTAATTACCAACCCTAATTCTCAAAAGTACATAACAAGAACCACATATATTATTTTTTTATGGCCTCATCTGCTGAAACTTTACCACAGGAGGTACTGAGCTTAATCTTAACAAAAAAAAAAAATTCACTAGCCCATATTGAGAGCATTTGCAGACAACAAATTAAAGGTAACTCAGATGACAAAATGTGTTTGATAGGACAGAAAACATTGTGGAAAAAGAGGAAAATGCTGATTACCAGCATTTTCTCCTTTTCCCATGATGTTTTCGAAAGATTTTTCCTTAAGGGTCATTAAAACTCGGAATTGTGAGGTAACAAGTTAATAAGCTATTAAGTTTCAGCCACTGATTAAATTTCAAATGTGAGTCTTTACAAAGTGTGACTTTCAGCAAAATACTTCCTCATTTTAGTTTCAAATTACCAGGTATGTGTTAACATGAAAATTTCCAACTTAAACACATAATGGTGATTTGTCATTTGTATCATGCTATCATGCTTTTTATATGTAAAGTAGGTTTTCCCCTATCCAACCTGCGGTTTTTTAGTTCATCGAAGCACAAAATGCTACAGGTGAGCTTTTGTGATCGTGCTGTGTCCGCTGTGCTCTCTAGAGGCCACATTTTCAGTCAAATTCTCATGAGGGTTGCACTCATATTCATAAACATTATGCATACAAAAGATTTGTCCCAGTGACCTACTTTTTTATGGTACATGCCATATTTTCAAACTCATCTAAGATTTTATCTGGACAAACATTGACCAAATTCATGAGTGTAGGACAAAAATTGTGGCCTTTAAAGTTTACACTGGGTTTTTGCAAAGATTTTAGACCGTCGGATGGTCATAGACCCCCCTCCCTCCACAAGGGGAGTTTTGGACACTATGATTTCTCAATACAGCAATATATAAGCTACAAAATGAGACATGTTAGCCCTCTGAAAGTGGTAGCTTAACGGAGTAACATCAAAATTACGTACGTCACCCTCAATAAATTCAAGGATCTCCTGATGATAATGATAAAGTATTCCTAGCCGCAGCAACACAAATGTTTTGAGCTTTCTATGTGGCCAGTTCAATGCAGGGTGGTTTCTTCAGTGATGTGACACAAAAAAAAAAGAGTGTTACCAATGTTACATGTTGTTACATACGTTATCAAGTACATAAAATATGGATTTTAGTCACTTTCAGGAAGGAAACAATTATTTTTGAGTTTCATGTGTCAACACAAACACTCTATACCATTCTGTCACCATCTTAAAAGTATAGCGTTAATACTAGCATGCCATTATGACCATTTTTGGTAAAGCATATACAATATAAGTTACAGTATACAGAAAGACAAAATCATCAACTGTACTTTATAACTTATTCACATTTAACCCCTTCCCAAACAGCAAGTTTTAGACTCTTCCAAACTGAAAGGGTTTGCAGACGACAATTTCAAACTCGATGAAAATGGTAGAAAGTTCTCCAAATGGGAGGAAAACACTGTGGGAAAAGGAGAAATTGATCGTTACGAGCAATTTCTCCTTTTCCCACAGTGTTTTCAAAAGACTTGTACTGCAGACACATAAAAACCAGGGTTTGTTTGGGAAAGGGTTGACTATATCATTTCACCCATTCCCTAATACACCATTTTGAGGCAGTCCCAAATTCAAACAAGCTGCAGACAACAATTGAAATGGGCTAAGCTTGATATGACAGATGATTTGCTGAAGGCCTATAACATTGGCCAAAGCAACATGAAGGACTTCATAAAAGAATGTCTTGTAGATAAAACCACTGGATTTCATGAGCCCATCAAATGGAACAAGTTGAAAACCTTTGCAGCCAATGAAGTCACAAAAAAGGTGACAAGTTCTCAGAATAAAATAAGCCAGATAAGAGCTGAAAGAAACATATTTGGCCAGCTTGTACTTCTTTCTATTGAACATGATGTTGACCTTGAGCTAACACTATCTTTCCCACTTGGACCCGTACCTTGGTCTCTTGCAACAGCTGATGGTATGCCGACCAAGACAGACAAGTCAATACTTCTTCATAATCTGGAGTCTGGCACTGAGCTTGTGTCAGATCGACCATCTGATGCTGTCCATGTTATTGATGGCAATGCCATGTTGCAAAGTTTAAAACCAATTCCAGATACATTTGAAGAGTTGGCCGAACATGTGTTCAACAAACTTCCAAAGTCAAAACGTGTTGACTTTATAACCGATACATACCAGCAGCATTCGATCAAGTCTTATGAAAGGACACGCAGGGGAATGGCTCCAGCATTTCTTTCGTCTGGTGCAAGGACAAAAACTCCACGTGACTGGAAAGCTTTCATGAGCAATGACCAAAATAAAACAAAACTTATTCAGCTATTATTTGAGCAGTGGAAAAATGACAAATATGCTGCAAAGTTAGAAAACAGAAGTCTCTACTATGTTATAGGCGAGAAGGTGTACCGCCTTTCTTGTGACACTGACACAACTGTCTCTGTATCTCCTGAAGAAGAACTGTTTTCTTCACAGGAGGAAGCAGATACAAGGATTATACTTCATTGCCTTAATATCAGCAGATCTTTGCCAGAAACACAAAGTATCATTGTAAGATCACCAGACACAGATGTTCTAGTGTTGCTTGCAAAGTACTGCAAGGACATTCAGCATAAGATTTTGTTTGACACTGGCATGGGTAACAAACGCCGCCTCTTATGTGTCAATGATATTGTCCGTAACAAAGGTGAAAATGTATGTTCTGTCTTACCAGCCCTGCACTGCTTTACCGGCTGTGACACCACCAGTGCATTTGTCAGGCGAGGAAAAATTGCTCCCTTGAAACTGGTAGAGAAAAACCCTCAGTATCTTCCGATTCTCAGACAAATTGGTGAAGAGAGACAATGTTCTGAATTACTCATCAGTGACATGGAAGCATTTACTTGTGCTATCTATGGCGGTACAAAATATAACAGCATAAACAAACTTCGGTATGATACTTTCTTAAGAAAATACCAAAGCAGCAATACTGGCAATGTACTTAATGTTTCAGATGGTGCAGATATGAGTTTACTTCCGCCATGTCGTTCAGCTCTGGAGATGCACATAAGAAGGGTGAACTACCAAGTATTTTTATGGGTACATGCTCATGAAAATCACCCAGATCTCCCAGCTATTCAAGACAGTGGCTGGAAGGTTAATGGTGATCAGATCGAGTATGAATGGACAAAGGGCAACTTAATTGTTCCAGAACAGTTAGTTGAAATACTGTGCAATCAGACTGCTGCTGATGAGGATGATGATCACCAGGATGATAGCACTGTTGATGAGGGGATTGAACTCACCAATATGCTAGATCAAGTGTTTGAAGATGAATCTGATGGAGAAAGTTGAAAATATCCATCAATAATGGAAACAACTAGACTTGTCACTGAATGTGACTTAATACCCCCGCCAGCTCTTTGACAGAAACAGACAATTAGTAGTATTTTGTACACAGTCACACAGATGATTGCTAGGTACAGTTATTGTTCTTGCTGTACTCATTAATATTGCAACAAACATGAATACCATGTTTGAGGTCCTTCTGACTTGAGATGACAAAGTTATATTCCAGACAAGCACTAAGTGCTGTGACATTCAAAGGGAAATAACTCAAAGACAATATGAGGTAGAGTTACAATTCTTGTGAACAGCACTTTCAAATATTGCAACAAATAAGCATACCAGATTTCATGTCATTCATACTTAAGATGACAAAGTTTTGCTCCGGACAAGCAAGAAATGAAGGTGAAAGGGGGAATAACTCTAAATTTGTGCTAGGAAGAGTTATGGTTCTTGTGCACTGCACTCTGTAATTTTTCAACAGTCATGCGTATCAAATTTGAAGATGTTCAAGCTGGAGATGACAAAGTTATATTGCAGACGAGCAGAAAATGCGGTAAAAATGAGGATCAAAGGGTAATAACTCACAGAAAGTACGAGGTAGAGTTATGGTCCTTTCAAACTTCACTGCATATTATTGCAATAAACGTAAATGCCAAGTTTCAAGTCAATCATACTGGAGATGACAAATATATGCTCTCACTATGCTAGAGTGTAAACAGTCCACTGGTATTTTGTACACAGACAGACACACGGACTGACGGGCGGACGGATGGACAGACACACGGACGGACGGACACACGGACGGACGGACACACGGAAAGACAGGCTGATTCCAGTATACCCCCGAAAACATTCGTTTTGCGGGGGTATAAATATGTTATTGTCAGACAAGATTTTCATGTCATATGTATAGATTTTATAGGTGGTGTACGTAACTGGATGTTATAAGATAAAGCTACCACTCTCAGAGGGCTAACATGTCTAAAAATACTTGCAAGACATTGGGCTATATGAAAATCATAGTCCACAAAACTCCCCCTGGGGGGGGGAGCGAAACCATTTCTGTCCAGCGGACTATTTACTTGACAACTTATTTTCCATATTCACCCAGAGCCAATCCTAATATGGGCAAAAGACCGCGCCAAAGGCACAGTCTGAAGATTGCCTATAGGTTACACAGATAAGACATTCTCAACCCTGAAGAACAATTTTCGGCCATTTTGAATTTCTCCACATGGAGAAAAAGTTGGACTGTATCCGTACTTCACTTGACAACCAGAAGGTTGATTCTTTACAAGAAGAATTCAACACAGTCAGACTAAATCCACAAGATCGAATTCAATTGATTTTTGTTAAAATTTCTTAAAATTTAGATTTAGATCTACAACATTTCCCCTGTTTGCGTATCATAAGAAAATTATTGGAAAAAATATCAATCTTGTTAGTTTCAATGACGTATGATCTACGCAGCGCGACATTATTCCTTTGACGTCATTCTCTTGTGTTCAGCCTTGATCCTGTTCGTCCTTTAGCAGTTCGCCCTATTTCGTGTTTGTTTTGGTTTCTTCAACACCCTTACCCACATCTTGTGTTTTCACCCTTTGTTAATAAGGCTAATGAAAAGTTATCTCTCCAGTGCATATTTAATTAAGAACATAATTATCTGTACCAACCAATTATTGTACAGACTACGTTTGAATCTCTCTGAGAAAAAAAGTCTCTTTTGCCTGTTTCTAGGCTTTGCCTATTTTCATATTCCATGTGTGCTGTGTTTTTTGCAGCTGGATGTTTTTGCATGTAATAGTAACAGAAGTTCAGGGTACGCCAACAAATATGAGGGTTCATATCTAAACAACATTATCTTTCTTAAGTATCAATGTCGATGACAGCTTGCTGATATATTAAATGTTTTTAAATAATATACAGATACAAGTTTTCAAAGATAAAAGATTTTGAGCTTTTGAAAACACTGGGGGAAAAGGAAAATGTGCTTAGAATAATAAGTTTATCCTTTTCTTACAATGCCCGATTCCACAGAAAGTTTGATGTTTATTGCAAAAACCAAAGAGAGAAGATAAACCATGATCATGCACCGTTACTAAAAATAGTACTTTGGCCATCCGCAACATTTTGGATAAGATGCAATTTCGAGGGAAATGATCCTGTCCAGCAAACTGGTACCTATCATATATCGCATTACCATCTGATGGTTATATACAACGACAGATAGCAGCCATTCTATTTTTGGATTTAGAAAACCCGTCAAAGAGAAGTAATATTAGCCGTATTCGACTGGTCAACTTTCGTGAAGCACAAAAATGAATATTAAGCTCCGCCTACCTGTATGGTGCCCCTTTCGTGCTGCACAAACATTACGACGATTTAAGAGCTTAAGGTTTGTGCTTCATGAAAGTTTACAAACTCATGAAATTACCAGTTGAATACAAAGAGTGCAACACCAAAAACTGTAATTACCAGTCGAATACGGCTATTGTTAACATTTCGCTGCAGGAAATTTCTGAAATTTGACTTTTTAAATTTTCATTTGTGCAAGTTTTAATGTTCCAGTACGTATTAGAGAAACTAATTGTAACATATATTTTTATTTTAAATGTGAATCACGTACATTTATACATGATCGCACACATTGATATTAGCCATACACCTACATGTAGCTTCTATGGCGAGAGGTAAGGTACATGCTCCATACCCAGAGACACTGCCGTAACTATCTTGTTCTATATTACTGATGATCATTATTTTTTCCTTCCAGTGTTTATCCACTGTTCTGCTCATACAAAATCTAGACAAATCACTCTTTAGTATCGATGTCAATGACAGTTTACTGATAGTTGAAATGTTTTCAAACAATATACAGATATAAGTTTTCAAAGATAAAAGATTTTTAGCTTTTAAAAGCACTGGGGGAAAAGGAAAATGTGCTTGGAATAATAAGTTTATCCTTTTTGTACAATAACCTATTCCACAGAAGGTTCGATGTTTATTGCAAAATCCAAAGACAGAAGATAACAATTGATCATGCACCGTAACTAAATGTAGAACTTTGGTCATCCGCTACATTTTGGATATGATGCAATTTTAAGGGAAATAATTCAGAAATGTTCCTGTCCAGTAAAGAGGTGCCTGTTTTATGTCACATTAACATCGGATAGTTAAATATGACGACGGATAGCAGCCATTCTCTTTTTGGATTTGGAAAACCCGTCCAAGAGAAGTAAATGTAAATGTTTCACTGTAGGAAATTTCTGAAATTTGACTTCTTAATTCTTTAATTGTGCAAGTTTTATAACGTTCCAGTATGTATTAGAGGAACTGAATGTACATGATATTTTTATTTTAAATGTGTATCACATACATTTGTATATGATTGCATACACTGTGTGCAGAAACCAAAGATGGTGGACTGTTTGTTATCTGAAAATTTTACTGCAGTTTCTTTTTTTTTCTAATCATTGTTGTAAATTTCACAATAAAGATTAATTGTGCAAGCTCATACTCAGACCTTATTCTAACAATGTAATTCATTTATAAGGGCATATATCGCTCATTCTCTGCAATGACGGGTGTGATAAGTCACGCTACGTTACATGTGATCTTTGGACTGCCAAAACAGCTGATTCCTACAAATGCACTTGTGACCTGAACGGTAAAACAAACCAATTGAGTGTATGAAAACCGTAAAGATACAAACCTAGTATGGTCTCAGTTCTAAACAGCAATGCTTTACTGAAAGATGAAGCAATCCTCCAATTTGTCAGCCAAATTTCATTTATCTTTCAAATTTTCACAACTATCTTCAACAACCTTGGTTCTATTTATTTATTTTTAATCAGACTCCACGGCTGAAGAGTACTCGTTGTTCTTCAAATGGACGAAATGTAAATTATTGGACAGAATGGAATTCGCCGATGTAAAAAAATAAATATTGAAAAAGTAACTATTTACCAATGAACACATAAAATAGAGGTTGTTCAATTAATCTTAGAGTAATTTTCTGCAATTTAGAAGGAAAAAGAATGTCTCCGGGTGGTATGTCACCATAGTATCGACGTTAGCGTGTTATTTTCCTGAGCGGAATGGACATTTTGTAGTCTATTAATTTTGCACGCCAAAGATTTTCATTCTTGCTCTGACAAAAGGGGGCTTAATGTATCTCCGTGTTGCATTATTCCAAGCATGCCATCACATATTTATGGATCCATAATAGCCACTTTTTTTAAACAACCAACTTAATAATGAAGTAGACTGGTCCTTGGACATACGAGGGGTGTTCAGTAATTAATGAAAACACACCTGTATATCATTAACCTTTTCTGATATTTGAACGAAATTTTAGCAACAGAAAAATCAAGGTCTCTGCTTTATTTTTGGCGCCAAACGTTATCATGACGTCATGACGTCATGCAATGATGACGTCATCAAAACATGAGATCACTTCCTGTTTAGTTCAAAATGGACGTCAGGAGAGAACACCAAAGGTTTTACATCTTCACAAGGCTGCAACTTGGAGATGAGTTAAAGCAAATTCATGAAGATTTGCATACGGTATATAAGGAGTTAGCTGTACCTTATAACACCTGTTCCATGTGGGTGAGAGAATTTAAAGATGGAAGAAAGCTGGTTGCAGACAAACCAAGGTCAGGAGCACCTAAATCCAAGGTGAACGAAACTTTGATCGTAAATGTTAAAAATCAAGTAGACAATGACCCCAATGTTTCGGTGCGGGAGATTAGTTCAGACTTAGATGTGTCCATTGGTACCATCCATAAAGTGCTACATGAAGAACTGGGGCTGCGAAAGATTTCCGCACGATGGGTACCTCATGTGCTGACTCCCGAACAGAAGAATAATAGGGTTTCTTGTGCAAGGCAAATTTTAGACATGTTCGAACCCAACGGCCCCAAAAGGATATCTGACGTAGTCACGGGAAATGAAACTTGGATATACTTCTATGGGATCCCTAACAAACGTTCTAACATGATGTGGCTGACAAAAGATGAACCCAGACCTGCAGTCTGTAAACCAGGTTTTCAGAGTCGTAAGAGGCTTTTCACAATTTTTTTCAACCATGAAGGACATGTAGCTGTAGATGTTCTACCAGAAAAAGCAACCATGACTGGGCGATACTACAGAAAAACTGTACTTACTCAGGTGGTTTCTGAGTTGAATGACCGTCGTCCCATCACAGGAACATCGAGAATCATGATTTTGCATGACAATGCGAGTGCTCATAAAACAGCAGCTGTAAACCACTATCTGTCAGAGAATAGAATTTCTACACTCCCCCATCCTGTCTACAGTCCTGACTTGGCCCCATGTGACTTTTGGTTGTTTCCTAAACTGAAAGAGCTCTTGGCAGGAAACAAGTATACACGTGTCCAAGACCTCTCTAAGGCCGTAATTGCAGAGTTACGGGGTATACCTAAAGAAGAGTACCGAGCAGCATTTGATAAATGGCGCAGGAGGCTCCAACTGTGCATAGAGAGAGGAGGAGAGTACTTTGAGGGACTGTAGAAAAATAAATGAAATCGAACGACAGAAACCCGAGATATGCAGTTATTTTCATTATTTAATGAACGCCCCTCGTACAGAAAAATGAATGATAGCGAAAAGATTCTGCCTAGGTCAGTCTGCGTGGACTGCGCAGGCTGACCTGGGTCGATTCTTTTCGCAGATGCATTAAGCCTACTTTTCACAGAGCATGGCTCAATTTATTTAGCTGGATAAGGGTTAAAAATCAAGTAAAAAAAATGAGAAGGTACCCATTTTTGTGAATTTTTACCTATTGAAAGTGGACGACGTCATGTCCTTGAGATCTGCCCCGGTCATTCTTCACATTTTTCCCTTCAAGTTTTCTTTTTATATCAGACAGATCAGACAGCTCTTCTTTCCCACAATCTGCGTGTGCTTGTGAAAATTTTCAGTTCTCACTGACCTTCTGCGGACGGCGTAGATCAAAATCAGACTGCACAAAGTCTAGCGGAGCTTTCAGTTTTGACACGTCTGAGTTTTGTCGTGTGGTAAAGTTTAAGTGCTCAATATAACTTGCACTGGTTTAAGGACAATGTAGATCAAAATTAGATTGCACAAAGAGTAAATACTCGTTCATGTAATTTGTGAAGTACTCTAACTAAAACAAGCTGGAACTGTTCGTATCTCAGTCTTTCATGACTGACTAAAAATTATCTGATTTTCGAAACGGTTGGAAGTTGATATTAAATATGCAAAAGTTTTGAAAACAGGGACAATTTGTTAACCAGGTACTTCATTCATGGATTAGTTAGTGAAGCATGATTAGCAAAAAACTGAGCTTTTTGACTTAACAGCACATTCATTCGGCTTTAAAATTATAAAAAAAAAAAGAAAGAAATTACTTGGATTAAATTTTCAAACGTAATTACAAAATTTAATGAAAACGAGGGTTGCTCTGGGACAAGGGCGTTTAATGCATCTCCGTAATCCATTATACCAAGCAAGTCGTCACATAATTCTTGATCAATCAAATCCATTTAGTCTAACAACCAACTGAATCATGGGGTAAACTGGTCCTTTGACACCCAGAAAATTGACCAATAGCAAAAAGTTTCGACTTGTATCAACCTGTGCGGACTGCGCAGACTGACATGGGCGATACGTTATCCAGATGCATTACACCCCCTTTTCACGGGGCATAACTCAAACATAGCTGCAAAGAGAGACATTGCTCGTAACGAGTAGTGTTTTCTCTTACCATATTAATTTCAATGGTGGTTTGCAAGAAGCAAAAAGGAAGCTGCGGAAGATAATTGATTGACGTGAATAACTTTCCAATTATGGAGAATCAATGAAGTGGCTTTAACATAGACTTTAACAGTTTTCGTTTGTTTGTAATGAGAAAATAATCATGGCAATGAATTTTGTCGGAGCGCGACTGAAGCACGTGCGAAACTCGAAAAAAGAAGTCAGAAGAACAATTTCGAACAGTTCTTCAACATCTCAGGTAACAGTGTGTTAATTCAGTGCAGTTACTATTATCATCATCATTCATCATCATCATCATCACTGAAAAATTATAGACTATGAGCCAGCAGGGTGTTTGGTCCCCCACCCCCGGGGGAATTTTCGGGACTATTATTTTGTTAAACCCCAATGTCTGCCGAGCACATTCCCAAACTCTGCTACCTGGCGAGTGGGGCTTTTGGAGGTTATAGAGGTCAAAGGTCATCAAGTGAATCTCTAACCCTAACTGTATCAATTGATCCTCAATTGACAGTTCTTTGGAAATTTCATACCTTGTGAAAGTCCCAAATGATCTCAGGTAATGTAATAAGCTTATATTTAGATAATTGTATGCATTTCTATCAAAATGAAAGAACGTTTAATGCAAATCAAAGCACTGACAGCACTGTTTTCTTCTTCTTCTTTTTCTTTTTTTATGATTCAAGCTTCCAAAAAATCATAATCTGAGAAACTACAAGGATATTTTTCAGATAAAGCACATTTTCTTGATCACAAATGCCTTGGATGCATCCTAGAAGCAACCCAAACGGCATTTTCAGATTTACTGTATATCAATTTGTCATATTCATGGATAAAATGGAAGCACTTATAACCAAAGTTCATGAATATACTTTTTAATTTTTTATATCATTTGCTGAGAACTCAACAACTACCTGGTTCATTTCTTTATTTTAGATAAAAAAAATCTAAGATTTATTGGTACACTTATTTTCATGGTCTTAATATATTCATTACAGTATACAGAAGCTTTTAGTTTAAATCAAAGTACTGAAGTTACTGATACATTTTGTACCATTTAAATCTTGCATAAAAAAAAAAAAAAAAAAAAATATGGAAAAAAGTTTAAAAATAAAATATATCTTGATCTTATTTACTAAGAAGACATTGCATATGCTATCTACAGTGCCTTCTCTTGTTAATTTATCAATTTAGTTTTCTCAGTCAATGATATCCATGTACTAAAATTTAACTTGTCATGCGGTGGTAGTAAAGGTATGACCAACAGCCATATCCACCTTTTAGTTAAATATAGGATACATATGCATGAATTTAACCCTTCAGCGCTACAGGCGATAAAAGAGGCCTTCGAGGAAAACAAAGATCAAGATCAGACTGCACAGAACGTGCAGTCTGACCTTGGATCTCTGTCGTCCGCTTGTTTAGTCAAACCTAATATGATAAAACTCTTTCTGAGTTTCATTGGAGTCTTTTTCCAGGCATCAAAAGAGGTGGACATTAAATATTTGGCGCCGAAAAACTTAACAGCCCAAAATCAGACATATTATTCCTAGTTAATCTTGTGCCACTTTTTACACACATCACTTAAGTAATCAGGTGATTTACTAGCAATGTGCATTATCCTTATTTCTGCTGTGAGTAAAAGGCCTGTTTTGTTTTTCTCTCTGTCTATCAAACATGTATATGAAGGTACCTATCATATGTCAAAAAGAAAATGCCTGTTGCAATATACTTAGACTATGCTTACCTCCACCTCATCCAATATCAGCATAATTACATGAACAGATGAACATTTTTTTTTTTTTTTTGCATTTGGTATCACGATCATGGGCTTATTGCTATTTCCAGGATATTGTTTCCCATATTAAAAATGATAGGTTTTCATTTTACTGTGCTATTCCATATATAAGTGATGCACCAATAATCGCCCATCTGTAGGAAGAAATGATCAGTGATCTAATGGGAAGACAATTTCTTCTTTTCTGGCCTGATTTCCAATTCCCAAAGTCTGTACTGTGAAGGAAAGTCTCTGTAGTTCGACAAAAGTAAATCCTGTTTTGCAAAATGCTACCTTGGAATCAGTTAGAGAATAACAAACTCAGAGTGTTTCAAAATTGGTTTTATGCAAGCCTTCTTTGCATACATTTTGATATTTTTCAATTGTGGTAAAAATGTCATATTGTGAACAGAACAGAAACTTTATTGAATATTCACAGTGTTTACTAGGTACTTCCCCATGTCATAGACATGCAATTCGTGCATAAAATAATATAGAGTATAAATCATACCAATGGTTTAGTTGACTTAGTGAAATATATTCTAACCAAGTGATGAGGAAGACGATAACAATGTTGACTTCATGAATGTGATCCATGGGCGATGGTGAATAGACTTTTATAAAGCATGGAATGATATGTTAAACATCATTGATATCATTTTAATGACAGGCAACTTCATATTAGTCATAAACTCTTTGAAGGGCCACCATTAAGAAAAAGATCTAAACAACTTTATTCACTGGGTTTAATACAATACCAATCAATGTGGCAAATTACTGTTGACCGTAGAAGTGATAAATACAATCCTGATGTCATTGAGTTCTTATGGGTTAACAGAAAGAATTATCTTAAATTCCAGAATATGTCATAAGGTTTTTTATAAAGCTCAACATTTGTCACTGTTATTTCTCTGATTTTCTTCGCTGACACCGCTTATAGATAGAATAAATTATAATGGTAAGGCACAATGTTTGTCATGGAATCTATTCTGTATCACTAAGATCATAATTGTTGATTTTTTATACTATGGTTACGTTTTTGGGTACCAGCCATTTTGCGCTCACAAGCATGACCAAGAACAGTTCTCTCAGTAGTTTGATTCAAACAAAATTGCTTCTGTTTCTGTTAAATAGCTGTTTCGACTATAGATATGAGTGTATAAACCCATCTAAACATGATTCTGGCGTATTAATTGTAGAAAATGAAATGAAAATGTAACCTGAACTGCTATTTATTGATATCTTGTATGCAACAGTGCACTTAATGACCTTTGACCTCTATAACTAGCAAAAGCCCCTCTCGCCAGGTGACAGACTTTGACAAAGTGCTCAGGAGACTTTCCGAGGATCTCTCAACGCTGATCAATGTTTCGACTATGGTTTTGTGAAAAAGCAGCCAGTGGCTTTGAAAGAATATTGTGCGAAATATTGGTAAAAGAATCTCCAGGAAAGCATGGATAGTAAACTGAACGTCGTGATATAACCGAAATGATGTTAAAAACGGCGTCAAACACAAACATACAATCATTATGCAAGCTGATTTGCTGTCTTGGTGTAATATTTCTCAATACTAATCGACCAAGAAGTTTCCAAAACGTCGTATGGAAGGCTGAAGCACCATGTAATGTGATTTCTTTCCCATATGGATATATAGTTTGGCAAATAAACTGTTATAAAACTTTTCAGTCGAAATAAAGGTAACAACAGTATCTGACAAAAAAAAAACTTTCTAGACGGTAAATTGAAATAGTGATTCTTAATACTTCATACATAAATTATATATGGTACATTCTTTTTTTTTTTTTTAGGCCTTTACGAGTTAACCCTTAGGCTGCTAAGCGCAACTCAATGGCCTTTTGGGGAAAGTGTAGAGTAAGACCAGACTGCACAGAACCATCAGGAGATATTTCTCGCCAGTAAATAAGTTTGAAATAGCAACTTTCGGGTTTTGGCTTTAAAGTCCCATTTAATTTGATAGCCCTTGGGCTGCTAATGCTTAATGATCTTTTGCGGACAGTGTAGATCAAGATCAGACTGCACAAAACGTGCAGTCTGATCTTGGATCTATACTGTCCGACTAGAAGATTTTTTCCCTGAAAAATACCCCTGAAATAGCAAAAAGTGGGTTTTTACCATAAGTTTGAAATTTTCATTTCACTTATTTAGCAGGTTAAGGGTTAATCAGGATAAAAGTTAAAATACATGTGAGCCATGCTCTGGCATAAGGGGGCTTAATGCATCTCCGTGATACATAATACCAAGTAAGTCATCACATACTTATGGCTCCATACTAGCCACGTTTTCTAACAACTGACTTGATTATGAGGTTGACTTGGCACTGGATATACAAGAAATGTAACAATAGCGAAAAGTTTCGGCCCAGGTCAGCCTGCGCGGACTGCGCAGGCTGACCCGAGTCGATACTTTTCGCAGATGCATTAAACCCCCTTTTCACAGAGCATGTCTCGTGTAGTTTAGACTCGTTCGTATTGAAAGTTTAAGAGAAGACGACAAGTCAAATGGAGATGAAATATCGTTTATACACAGAATCGTTTGGAAAAGAGTTAATACAACAAAATTTGTGAAACACACACAAAATCCGACACTAATAGCAATACGGTAAGTCCGACACTAAAAGCAGCAATACGGTATCAAAGGACTGATAGTCCTGAGAGCCACCTGGTGCGTAGTGGGTCACACGAGTGTGCAACAGTATGATATAGGTCTAAAGCTTTATCTTAACAAGTGGCTTTTTTAATTGAACATCGCCTTTTTATAGTTCAAGAATCGAAGATATTGACCTATACATGTAATTGTAACCGCAACACTATGCTACCGTCTAACTCGGTAAAGTAATTCCTTTTCGGCCATGGACTGAGTTTATAAATAGCTGATAAGACTAATATTTTGGAGATGATTGTGTAAATTTATGACAAAATAAATAGCCTGCGAATGCATATATTATAATAAACAATAAACAAAAAAAGTGTTAAAATATACTGGAAAATGAAAATCTCCACGGGTAGGACACTTCATAATTGGGACAATTGGGACCAATGGCTCTGATAAGAAAATGTTGTCTTCAGGCTCTGAAAATATCGGCTCAAAACAATACAAGAAACAGGTTAGCGTGTCATTTTTCGTACTGATGTGTTCTTATGGCTTTGAAATTCGAAAAAAAAAAAAAAAAAAAGAGAATGTCATACAATGCTCAGGTCTTTCAACGAGATTTCTACGCTACGAAAAGTTTTAGCATGTTAGAGCGAGATACCTCATAAACGAAATGATTTTCTCCATTTCCCACAATGTTTCTACCTTTACAAAGACAAATCCTATCGTTTGAGCTGTTTAAAATCTGTTGTCTGCAAAAGCTTTCAATTTGGACAAATCAGAAGTTATGTCATCTGGCAATGAGTTATGCCAAGCTCGGTAGTTCACTTATTTACGTATTACAAAGGGGAGGGTTAACCATATTCCTTCAGAGGATTGATCTCTTCCTCCCCCTCCCTTCTCTTTCCCCCTCCCTTCTCTCTCTCTGTCTCTCCCTTCAGGGTCGGGGAGGGGACCAATATGAAGGAGCATCTATTTTGCGGAGCTCAACTTTTTGCCTTGTATGAGGCTTAATTGTACGTTCAGAATGCAGGTTTTATGTACACTTTATAAAACACCCCGGCGGCTTTGTTGATATCGACATGTTAACAGGGTTTCATCGACACCACTGCAGATTTTTACAAATTATAAATTTGTCTCTTTATAACAGACTTCCGGAATTTTTTGGAGCGAAACGATATAAGACATAGGATCAATTAGAATAAGTCACATACTCCTCTCCATCTCTAAAACTGTGTAGTTGTTCAAATTAAGTTTTAAATAATGCAACTTTAAAGTATTTCACCATAACGACTATTAATTGAAAAGAAACGTTTTGCTCTTAGTACCCGTATCGGCGAGTTCATTGATACAGCCCGAGGGTCCTAACTGTTTTCACCATAAACACAACAGCTGAATCAATAGTTTATTCTTCATTTTTACATTATCATTTCTCTTTATTTCCGTTTCATTCCTTTCAGGACAGACAAAAGCATAACATTCATTCGTTCGTTCGTTCATTCATTCATTCATTCACTCATTCATTCACTCATTCCATCAATTTTTCTTTTCCTTTTTTGTTTCTTTCGACCAGTTCATACTCAACAAACGTATAAAAAAAAGAAAACATTCTGGGAAAAAGTGAGGCTTCATGGGATATTGAAACGAAGATCGATTTTAAAGAGTCTTAATCCCAAACGAATGCACGAACGAAAAACAAACATACAAACAAATTAACAGCACCAGAAACTGAATTGAGCAACAACAAGGGGGCATAGGGATGCAAGCCATGCTCTGGAAAAAGGGAACTCAATGCATCTGCACATATTCAGATTTCGAGTCACGTTTATCTTTCTTCTGCAAAAGCTTTCAATGTGAACCAGTCAAAAGTTTTGTCGTCTGGCAAAGAGTTAATTGGTGTTTTCGCCACTTTCAATATTATTTCAGTCATATCGAAGCAACAAATCACATAGTCATGTATATTCTGGGTTTCACTAGTAGGCTAAAGCTCTAAAGTGTTTTGCCCAAGGACACTCCCAAGAAAAACATAGTGCTTACAGTGAGGGTCAAACCCGGGACCTCCAGTTTAAGAGCCCTACACTTTACCACTGAGCCAGGCAGGAAAACATCTTTAACTTCGCTTATTGTTAACCCTTTACTACGAGGCAAAATTTTAGACTAGAACTTTTCAAAAGTATTTGCAGACAGTAACCTAAATTTGGCTAAAATGGCGAGATTTGTCTGAGAAAAGATGAATCGTAATCCTAAAACCGACAACTTAAATTTTTAAAGGAAGCCATCATCCATCGGTGTCGACCGACATATTCAGAGCCAGTCCACAAAATAGGAGATTTTGCTTATATATCAATTTTGTGTTAATTCTTTGCCAGCAGCGAGTGGAAAAGTTCAAGACAATAATCCAAGCTTCTGGGAGGGACGGCAAAACTCTCTCTAATTTGCTAATTAATGGAAGTATCAGTCTGAAATTAGGTCCTTCACGTATTATTTCGGCAACAGTCAACCCACGGCACAAATAATTCAAACAATACACATGTTACAACTTTTCGTAGTATAAAAAACACACAAAAAGACCAGAGCATCGCATGACATTCTCCCCCCCCCCCCCCCCCCCCCCAATTTCAAAGACATAAAAACAAAGGATGACAAGCCTTTCTATTTCTTGAGTTGTTTTGAGTCGATATTTTCGGAGCCGGAAGACCCACACATTTTCTTATCAGAGCCTAGGCTCCGGTCATGAAGTATCCTACCCGTGATCTCGCTATTTGCTGGATTAATAAAATCAAATAGTTGTGAGCTGCGCTCCGGTAAAAGTGGGTTTAATGCATCTCCGAGTCGTCACATAACTATGGATCCATATAACCCGTTTTGTCTAACTACCGACTGAATGATGTCGTAGAATGGTCCTTGGACATGCATAACATTTATCAATAGCAAAACATTTGGACTCAGGTCAGCCTGAGCGGACGGTACAGACTGACCTTGGACGATACTTTTTGCAGATGCATTAAAACCTTGATTTACAGTGTAACAGTTCGTTCATATTCTGTAATTGTCGCATGAATCGCTGATATTCGAATATGGCCTGCAACACGTGAAAAGGGGCATTCGGACATTTGCGTAAAGTGTCGTTTCGGATCAGCCTGCACAGTCCGCGCAGGCTAATCCGAAACGACACTTTCCGTTTTTATGTAATTTTCTGTTTCACGCAGGTCTACTGTAGGAAAAAATCTAATGTAGACGTAAAGTGCCGTCTCAGATCAGCCTGCGCGGTCTGCGCAGGCTGATCCGAGACGACACTTTACACAAATGTCCGAATGCCCCTTTTCGCGTGTTGCAACCCATATAAACAATATTTAGGGATAGGCTGCCGCTTCCACTTATTGTTATTCGATATATTTTCACTCAGCGTTAGGCTTCATTTATATTTTCATTTATATTTTCATAAAGCATGTGTAACTACATGTAAAAATCAATAACTCGGCAAAACTAGCAACGTGAATAATTTACCAGTTTTAAAAGGTGCGATAAACTTTAACCCTTTACCACACAATCTCGACTTTCAACGACCCTGAAAAAAACAGCTTACGAGAACAAAGAGGGAAAAGGAGAAAATGCTAGTAACCAGCACTTTTTCCTTGTAGAACAATGTTTTGTACCCTTCAAAAAAAAAATAAATTTCTGAGCCACATTTAATAATTTTTTCGTTTGCAAATGCTTTTAATTTGGACAAGTTTAAAATTTTGTCGTAAATCCTTATCCCTCTGCAGGAGAACCTTGACGTGTTTGATCTAACTGCAAAGATTCGTCGTCTGATCTCGGTCTACACACTCAACTTCTCTGCACTATGAATCGCTGAAGTCATATTGTCCACGTTCGTTGCCAATAAACCTTAAAGAATCCATTCCACAGAATCTATTAAGTCAAGCTAAAGATAAAGCAGTAGAACGAGTTTCCTTTTTGCAACAATAAACATTTTACAGATATTTATGGCTTTGCTCTAATTCTAACCGAGATTTTTTCCTGGTCCTAATTCATTGTAAAACATTAGATTATGTTGACTGATATACGACTTGTGTTTACACCGTTCGCAAATGTAACAGAAAGACGTAAATCTTGCGTCTTAATCGCCGAAAAGGTCAATCCTGTTATTATTCGATGGTTGAAACGTACATTTTAAATAAACCGATTGAAATAAATCAATATTTGAGTTCTAAGGCATTGTGGTCTCGAATTAAAGATAAGTTTGTGTCAAAGTATCCCTAAATTCTGGGTTTCTGGTCATTTCCCTAGATTTTAACTTGTGTGTCCTCTTCTGCTCAGAGGTCGAAGTGTGTAGCCCTAAATATTGGCACACAAGAGGCAGACTCCTAAACTTTGGAGTTTGTGTCTTCTTTAGCTCCGTTGTAACACAGTCATGAGCCAACTTGGATACAACACACACACACACACACACAAAGGTTTTGATGGTTTCCGTAGTTTAGTTGGAAGCATAGACAGAAGCTTGCAATGCTCAATGTCGGTTTGTGACCTTCTAGGTTCTCGTGATTACGTCGGTGATAACCCAGACAGTTGCACACAAGGATAGAACAAAAAAAAAAAAAGATTTCTCTTCGGGTCAGTGGCTAAGGCACCAGCTGCACCACCTCTAAAAAGTAGAGACACAGCACAAGATGGGAAAAGAGTTCTCGGTTCAATGATACTTGCGGCCTCAGCTGCACATATACAACATACTCTAGAGAGCAAGGACATGATACAAAATGGGTGGAGAGTTTTCCTCGAATCAGTTGCTAAAGCGCAAGCAGCACAAACATTAGCAAGCAGGTAAACAACACAAAATGTGTGGGGAGATTTCCTTGGCTCATTTGCCAAGGCGCTAAGGCACAAAATGGCTGGGGAGTTGTCCTCGGCTAAGTTGCTAAGGCGCCAGCAGCTCAAACACTAGCACGCAAGGATACAAAACCAAATGGGTGGGGAGTTGTCGTCGGCTCAGTTGCTAAGGCGCCACCTGCACCAACGCTAGCAAGCAGGGATAAAACAGAAAATGGGCAAGGGAGTTGTCATAAGCTCAGTTCCTAATGCGCCATTGTACAAAATGATTGGGTAGTTGTCCTCGGTTCGGTTGCTAAGGCGTCAGCTGCACATTCAAAATCAAACACGGACACAGCTTCGGCTGAGAGGCTTCAGTGAAAGTCGCACATATACAAGCCAGAAGGGAACACGGCACACAATGTTTAAGCTGGTCTCCTCGGATCAGTGCCTCAGGCATTAGGTGCAGATAAACAAGCGAGCAAGAACGAAGCATGGCTAAGTCGCGAAGGTGTAAGCTGCACATACTCTAGCTTGACAATAACAGAAAATTAGTAAGAAGGAGTTCTCGGCTCAGGAATGGTGGCAGCCTTAAGTCTTTATCACACAATTCCGAGTTCGAATGACCCCCAGGAAAAGGACTTTTAAAACGTTGTGGGAAAAAGAGAAAATACTGGTAACCAGTATTTTCTCATTTCCGCACTATGTTTTCTACTTTTTCAACCAAAGAAATTCGTAATTTGCGCAACACTTGGTTTGTCGCTTGCAAATGCTTTCAAATTGGTCCAGTATAAAATTTTGTCTTATAGCAAAGAGCTATTCGTCGCATGCACAGGTTCAAGACATAAACATTGAGGTCTGGAGGACTTAGTCCTTGCACTAGTCGCATTTGAGTGACATTTACCCGTTTATCCGAGAAAGAGTTTGAATACGTTAAATATCGTTGGAAACGATTTAAACTAGAGTGCTATATTGACCAACAGAAGGGAAGTAACTAAAATATCAAACCGAAGTTCCTGTGGAAGACATTATTCTCCCTTTCAAACGCAATCGTCATCACAAAATTTTAACTTCGTCTCCTTTTTGCAAAACTAATAGACGTTTTAACGAATTAGTAAAATGTCCTACCCGTTGGTATAGTAAAACAACATTTTACACAGAAACAGAATTTAGTTTTAGAGAATGGTTGGTTAATACGAGCACAGACTGCGCATGCCAAGCACCCTGGTGTTTTGTTCACACTGCCTAATATCGTTTAACCCCTTGGCTGCTAAGCGCGACTCACTGACCTTTGGCGGACAGTGTAGATCAAGATCAGACTGCACAGAACGTGCAGTCTGATCTATCACCTACACTGTCCGAAAAGGAGATATTATTCCCCAAAATACATATTTGAAATAGCAATATTAGGGATTTTACTATCGAATTAAATTTCGTTTTAGTTATTTAGCAGGATAAGGGTTAACTTCTCAAACCTTTGATCTGTTTGACTAGCTTGAACTGTAACTTTCAACTGAATAATTATTATAAAACCAGACAAATTGTAGCATTGCCCAGACTGAAAATATTTGCAGACGACAAAGGTGACAGGTATAAAGATTTCATTAGCACCTAATGGATTCACTTATATTCAACCAGAAACATAGATACAGACATTTCAACATCAGTCTTGTTCGTTAAAATATCTCACAAAGTATTGGGTAGTGTCAATCCACGGTTCTCTGCAATCTGAACTTGATCTACAATATTCACAACAGATCAAATCTCTCGATTGTAAACACGATGGGTGATATACATGTACCTACACCTTACATTTCTTCGCCGGAAGTAGTCCGCTTTACTGCTCAAAGAATCATAAGATTCCAATTACAAAAACACATGAGTCAGATTTCAATCGAAATCATTATAAAAATATTTCCGTTTACAAACAATTTATTTAATCTATTTAACGTTATTTATCAAACTCGATTAAAGTTTTGCAGACAGATTCATAAATGTAAATAACCTTACTGTAGTTGTTGAAGCTGAATTTCAAAGACGCCGCCATGTTTAAGATCATGTGACTAATAAGTATTTTAAATGGAAACTTCCTTGAAACGGACGAAGTTAGATGTAGTTACGGAATCAGCCGGTTGGGACCGATTAATTCATTGCATGTACTGATGACTGGGAATAAATCTGCTCAGCCTAAAAATCTGTGAAAATGTTAAAATTGCCATCGTCTGTGTATTGTGTTACTGAGTTTTTAGAAGCGCGCTTTTTTGCTTTATATGTTGCAGTCCATCTTTCGTTCACACTCATTTTTCTTTCATCCTATCGTTATTGTTTTCTCCCTTTGCTTGTTTGCTTGCTGGCCTGCTTCCAGCCAGCCTACCTACAGGCATTCACATCTCGGCGTTAAATGCTATTTTAGCCCCATATATGGCTTCCAACACGCGACAAGGGACATTCGGACATTTGTGTAAACTCTCGTCTCGGATCCGAGACGGCACTTTACAACTACATTAGATTTTGTGCTACAGTAGACTTGTGCAAAACAGAAAATCACATAAAAACGGAAAGTGTCGTTTCGGATTAGCCTGCGCGGACTGTGCAGGCTGATCCAAGACGACGCTTTACGCAAATGTCCGAATGCTCCTTTTCGCGTGTTGCAGGCCATATAGCAAACAGTGTAGATCAATATTTGACAGTGTTCAAGAACGAAAGGTTATCTAAACCTAACAACAAGCAACGACACGACAAAATCAGTGATACCAACAACAATACCTTAAACCTTATCCTGCTATATAAGTGAAATGAAACTTTATAGCCGATTGTAAAAACCAAAACTTTGCTATTTCAAAGGTAATTTTTTTGTGCAAAAAGATGTCCATATCGGAAAGTGTAGATCAAAGATCAGACTGCACGTTCTGTGCAGTCTGATCTTGATCTACACTGTCCGCAAAAGGTCAGTGAGTCGCGCTTAGCAGCCTAAGGGTTAAAATTTCATTATCTGACAGTAAGTGTTCATTTCTCTTACTTCTTTACCTCCTGAAACAGACTGACAGCTATAAGAAAAAAAAAAAAACATCCGTTTAAAATTTTGCAACCATGATGAGTTAAACTTTTACACATGATTACATGTACATCTATGGAAAACAATGCGACAAAAGGAGAAATTATTCAACATAAACAATTTCCCCTTTTGTCACAATTTTTACAAAAGTCGTCGGTATAGAAAAGAAAAAAAAACACGTCTATTTATTGCAAATGGGTGATAAAAGCTTTAAATTTCCCTTTTTCCTCTCATTTTCAGAACAGAAAACGGAAAGGGTGTGACTGCACAGATTTCACCACAAAGGTTGGTTTAAACATGTTTCTTTTTGTTTTATTGATAGATTTTAAGGTATTCCGGGCATAAAAATCAAATCACCATAATCTCGGGCGCGACAGCATTAACATCCGCCGAGCCCCGCTTGAGCAGTCGGTAGCGTACAGGACTCAAGAACATGGGATCGCTGGTTTGATCCCCGGCTTGGCCAATTTCTCTCTGAGGATTGATGATAGCCATTGCGACAGGATTCATTCCTCTCTCACCGCTGATCATTGTGTCGTCGATGAATATGTGGGAAAGCAGCCATTGACTTGGAAAGAATATTGTGCGGAGTACTGGTGAAAGAAACTCCGGGAAAGCATGGATAGGTGCACTGGCCGCCGCGATATAACTGAAACAATGTTGAAAACGGCGTTAAACACCATACAGCCGATCAACATTACATCGACGTTCAGTCCATCAGTGTAACACCCCACTTTTTCATACGTCCGTCAGTTATATCTTTACATGTATACGGTTTATTTATTTAACACGACAAAATTTTAGCCTTGTCCAAATTGAAAGCATTTGCAGATGACAATTTCAATGTAGCTCAAATTTTTCTTTGAAAGGGTAGAAAACATAGTGGGAAAAGGAGAAAATGCTGGTCACCAGCATTTTCTCCTTATCCCACAATGTTTTTAATAGGCTTCTTTCCCAGCGTCGTTAAAAGTCAGCATTGTGATGTAAATGGTTAAAGTCAACATCTTCATTGCCATGGTTGTGGAACGTGCACTGCTTGTTCAAAACTTGAAATTGACAGAAAATCCATACCTGATTAGGAAAAGTAGCAATTTTGAGTCAAAGCAGCAGTTTCAACAGGTCCGTACTTTGGTTTTTTCATTTTAAAACTTGGGGGAAAAAAAAAAAACCTTATCACACTTTGGTATGAAACCGTCTCGCGGTGTCATACAGTCTCATTAAGGTTTTTTCTCATACCTCCATGAAAAAAAATCTCTTCCTTCCTTGAAATAATTACAGAAGTTTTGCCTGTTCTTTCACTTGTCTGTCTATTTTGCTTCACCGGTTGACGGAATAAAGTCCTCATTACTGATCTCATTTGTTTTGAACTTGCATGGATAGTTAAGTTCAGTAAGGATCGAATGTATATTAGTTGGATAGGTCGCTACTGGCCTCGAAAACCGAACTTAAACCTTATCCTGCTAAATAAGTTAGATTAAACATTCAAGGCGATAGTATAAATCCTAGTAATGCTATTTTGAAACTTATTCTTTGGAGCAAAAAATATCACCGTATCGGACAGTGTACATCCAAGATCAGAGTGCACGTTCTGTGCAGACTGATCTTGATCTACACTGTCCGCTACAGGTCAGTAAGCCGCGCTTAGCTGCCTGATCTGGGGACCATCTGATCTGGGGACCCACTGTGCAGCTTATCGATTGCCTAAGAGAGTACCACTTGAAATGATCTAGAAATCCGCTTGACTGGTCACTGACGGCCATTACGGACATCTGTCTCGTCCTCACAGTACTCTCAGTGCTTTGATTTGCAATGGCTCGTCCGTCGGTGTTTTGTTTCGAATTTAACAAAAGACAAAACATGTTAGGATGTTAGGCAGAACGTAGTTTAAAACAGTTTGCAATAGGAAATTCTAAACAGAAAAAAGAGTACCCGAGCTTGTCAAAGCAGATTTTCTTCAGGAAGAAAATAAAACTCACGTAGAAAGCAATAAAGTGGAAACCAGTTATTTGTCGTAGAGAGGAGATACTAAAAATAGCATCAAAACTTAACAGTGTACTAAATTATTCATAGAGAAAGCAAGCTTCTAGTAAATTAACGGTGTCAGCAAAATGTCTTGTATAGTAATATGCTACTATTTGGAGCTTGAAGCTCATTGGATGAAAATTGTGAAAACTGCCTCGTAGAGCGGCTTTGCGGAGGATAGCGTTTGAATCTAAGTCCCTGTTTATACACTTTTCTTCTGCACCATGTTATTGCCTGAAATCGCAAAACAACATCATGAAAGAGTTCAACCTTTCTTTGTATGCACAAAAAGACTTCGAAATAATCCTTGTAAAATAAGGAAAAAGGAAAGGCCCAGTGGCGGCAAAAAGTAAACAATGCGAGCTTTAAAAATGCATTTAAACCATATCATTTGAAGGTATGGACATCACTGTGAAGACGAAAATCTGTCACTGTGCAGTCTGCCTAAGTGCTAGTTGCTGGTAGAAAAATAAATTGTAAAACTAGGTACAAAGTTGCCAAGTCGCTTTGTCTTTTGTTCACTTTTTATTTGGTTTTAAAATTCATTTTCCTGCCAGTGTGATGTTATAGTTTAAATTCAAATGCACTTTGACATTGTTAAATTTTGGCCGCTACTTGGCCTATAAATCTTCACCATACAATCCCGATATTAAAAAAGAAAAAAAAAAAAAAAACATGATGGAGGCTTATGAAAATATTGTGAGAAAAGGAGAAAATGTTGTTTACCAGCATTTTCTCCTTTAATTACAATATTTTCTGTCCTATCAAAGACAGAAATCATCATTCTGAGCTGCCGAGCCCCGGTAGCTCAGTCGGTAGCGTGCAGGACTTGAGAACACGGGGTCCAGGGTTCGATCCCTGGCCATGACCCCTGGCTCGGCCAATTTCCTTCCGAGGATCGATGATAGTCAGTGCGACAGGATTCATTCCTCTCCCACCGCTGACCATTGTTTCGACGATGATTATGTGGGAAAGCAGCAAGTGGCTTGGAAAGAAAATTGTGCGAAGTACTGGTAAAAGAGATTCCAGGAACGCATGGATAGGTGCACTGGCCGCCGCGATATAACTGAAATAATGTTGAAAACGGCGTTAAACACCATACAATCAATCGTTCTGAGCTATATAGGATTTGTCGTATGCAAGTTGTTTTAATTTGGTTGAGTACAAAATTTGGTCGCATGGTAAAGAGGTAAGATAACGGACTGAAGTAGATAGTGACCGTTATTAGCCTGCAACACGCGAAAAGGACATTCGGACAATTGCGTAAAGTGTCGTCCCGGATCAGCCTGCGCGGACTGCGCAGGCTGATCCGAGACGACACTTTACGCAAATGTCCGAAAGCCCCTTTTCGCATGTTCCAGACCAATTATACTAGCAGATCTATTTACCTTTATATCAAACAACAAAATATTAGACCAGTTCAAAGTATTTACAGACGACACATGTAATGTGGCCTTAGTAATGAAACTTGTTGTGAAATGTTTTCAAATGGCTTCTTCCTCTGGGTCATTAAGATATAGGGCTTTTTTGCTCGTAGGTTAACTTGGTGATTTTCGTTTCTGGTGATTTTTGACAATCTTTATATACTTATAATTCCGATTAAGTACTTGGTTCCACTCGAATTATAAAAGTTTTCTTGTTTCCTGATTCCAAGAAGGAACCGGAGAGTAGCAATCTCTGGATTAATTACTCTGTAGTTATAATCTGCCGACAAGGCTTATCGGGCTCTGCGGCGACATATTGACGGTAGGATTTGACTTATATCACAGCGCGCAGTGAATCTATCTATGTTTGTCCGGAGTTTTGCTTTAGCAGAACTTCGCATTGCACATTACTTTTCCAATTTCCAAACTACTGGCTGCTAGATATATCACACATAAATATGCTCGAACGAAAATTCAATAATGAGAGAGAAATAAAGCTTGTCTCAAATATCCTCAACCCATTCCCCTACATGATTTTTCCGCTGGCCGACCTGGGATTCGAACTAAGGTCCTATAGATTACTAGCCCTGTTAGTTATCTACCGAGCAAGCGGGCTCGACGGGGATGGGGCGTAAATTCGTGTGGTGATTTTATTTGGAGATAAAAATCAATATTTGTAACATGGTATCCTTGCAAAACAGATCAAGCGATCAAGTACCGTACAAATATGACTTTTGGTCTCTAACAAAAAGTCACAGAGTTCTTCAACTTTGGAAACATTGTGGGTAAAAAAGGAACAAATTTTTGTGACAACCAATGCATAAAAAGTAACCCTATAATTTTTACTTTTTCTGAAAAATGTATATTTTGAGTTCCATGTACAAGTAATTGTAATTTTTACTGGTTCAGATTGAAAGCTTTTTTTACTGACGACAAATTAAATACAGCTCAAATAATGGAATTTTTCCTTTTCCCACATTGCTTTCAAAAGTCATCCGTACGGTCGTTGAAAGCCGGGAGTGTATCGGAAAGGGAATATTAAAAAATAGCCTATCCAGCAATGGGTTAAGGCGAGAGTAGAGAGGCGGTGTGAACTTTGGTATTTCATATGGAGACAGCTGATAGCACGGCTCTCCACGATTTATTGCCTCGCTATTGGAACGATCTAACGCCTTTTAAGGGGATTCATATCCTCATGTTTTTGGAGTCCTTCGTGGCTCAATGGTAAATGTGTTGGTTTCATTCGGATGATCCGTTGATCAAATCCCTCGGCTGTATTACGATGGATGATATGCACCTACACCGTACATTTCTTCGTCAGAAATATACCGCTTTAACGTTTTTAGAATTGTTACATTCCTCTTAGAAAAAGAAAACCTTTCCAAATACATTTCCGTTAACATATAATTTCAACATTTATTTTTTAACTGGGTCTGTTGATTCCGTTGGCATTTTTCAGCGATAGGTTGATAGAAGTAAATAAATTCACTCTGACTTTTGTCGTTGCTAATCGATAAACGTGGGCGTCACCATGTTTAAGATCACGTGACTGGCATTATTTCAAAATGGAAACAGGGACCCTGATCTTAGTTCTAATATCTTTGATCAAAGGACTCAAAATCCTGAAAAGCAGATTCGTGGAACAGTATTGAACTATAAAATAGTGTAATGAAAAATAAAACTTCCATCACATGTAATACATGTATACTTGTATGTAATTAACTTGTGGAGTTAGCAAGGGTAAGGAAAGGGGTGTATTACATGTGATGAAAGTTTTATTTTTTCCCCAGTTTTAACGACCCTACGAAGAGAGACTTTTGAAATCAGTCACGGTTTTGTAAAGACAGTAACTGTAACTGTTATTTCATTACTTCTAAAGAGTCTTTAATTAATCTATCATTCTGACACGGTTTTCTGCTGGTATAAGATTTAGGACTGTATACACGTACATAAGGTGGTGACAAAAGCGAGGTTGGGTTGTATTAGCCAAAACTGAAAGTAGAATGAGTTGAGATTATGCGTGTATGACAGTATTTGCTTCCGGTAAGACCGATCACAGTAAGCGGATTTGCTGTACAAATCCGCTAATAAACGGCGTGATAGGTACTTTAGGACTGGCTATCGACTAGCAGTGGCAACCTTTGTATTATTGTCATATATGTGCCCCCAAACCCCCACATACGCCTTCAGGGACCCGCAGAATAGACATGTCCACATGTTTTACCAATCGAAGAATTACTATTTTTTTTTTTTCATTTGGGTATATCAATACCAAAGACAGATCAAAAGCAAGCGTAGTCAGCTACGCTGAAACAAAAGCACCGACACCGTGGTGTAGGTGGAAAGAGCAAATTACCAAATCTTATGAATACATCACTGATATTCCGAAATTGGATAAAGAAATAGTGATTAATTACGATTACGATTAATTTCGAGCAATCGGAACTGCTGCTACTACATTACTTTGCCCGGGAAAGATCGAATGAGTGAATACCCATCTGTATTAAGCTCCTAGGTCAAACGAATATTCTGAACTGTGATTCCTCCATTGGAAAACTGGTCATCAGTGGGTCCGTATTTGCCAACCTTTCTTATGAACATTCTTTGTCTAATTTCAGTTTTAAAAAGTAAAACAACTTCTGATTGGCTAAATAATTTTGGTTTACCTAATCAGAAGTTGTGTTACTTTCAAATTTAGAAAATTCTTGAGATTAACACGAAGAATGTTCTTGACCCTACTAAGTGCGACTTACTGACCTGTAGCGGACAGTGTAGATCAAGATCAGACTGCACAGAACGTGCAGTCCGATCTTGGATCTACACTGTCCGATAAGGACAACAAAAATAGCTTTGAAAAAGAAAAATCTTATTTTTTCCTATGGGACTGAAAGTTTAATTTCACTTAACCCTTTACCAAACAATCCCTGGTTTTTACGACCCAGAGGAAGAAACCTTCTGAAAACATTGTGGGAAAAGGAGAAAATGCTGGTAACCAGCATTTTCTCCTTTTCCCACAATATTTTCTACTCTTCTGAAGTCAAGATTCAATTTTGTCGTCTGCAAATGCTTTCAATTTGGACAAGTCCAAAATTTTGTCGTTGGTAAAGGGTTAATAAGCATGATAATGATTAAGAATGATTGGTGAATACAGACCCATGTGACCTGATTGATCCATGGTCTGATCTGAGACGCCCGACCATGTTATGACTGGAAAACAACGTGTCCGGGAGAAAATCAGCTCGTTAATCAGAGCAAGTGAAGAAGTAATTTCGTTATTAGACAATCTCATCGTTTCAGCTTTAATAATTCAATATTCTAATGGAGAATTTACTTCTCGTTCCGAGCCAGGCGAATTCCTCAGTCTATAAGATAGGCCTACCATACTCGCGTTCTGGAATACTGGCAGTGGAGATTTGCTCACGCATTGGACAAATTTGTGCGATATGATCTTGATTTAGTACACTGCTCAAAAAATAAATGAATAAATGAACACACGTCCTCGATTTTGATCACAAGATAATTCCTTCAGGGCAAGACAACGCAAATAATTTTCTGCTCGTAAGTTTATTCAGTCCTAACACTATGAAATCTCAGAACAGGCAAAACGATTTGGTTTGCACAAAAGATGTATGGGCTATGCCTGTAAAAAATCTTCTTGATATGCCACACAGGCTTTCAAGAGAACAGGAGGTGCCATTTTTTATTCTCCTTTTCTTGTTTCATTATGATTTGACAAAACATATCAAATTAAGATTTAAAAATATGAATGGTTTAACAAAATTAACAAGGAAAACGAATGGCTTATCAGCATTTAAAATCAAACAAGCAAATTTGTTGAGCTCTTATCTCCGGTAAGAATGTTTGTCCGGCAAGAATGTAAGTTGATGGTTTTCAGAGCACAAAGACTGAGTGTTTAGCAAAATGAAAGATCTGAATTTCGGTGTTTGTGTGTTCCTTAAATTCTTTTGCGCAGTGTATTTATTGTATGTTATCTCTGAAGATTTTTTCTGCTGTCATGACACCATGTAGTTTTGCTTTACTGAATAAGTAAACCTTTTCTCAGTCATGCAAGTCATCACATTATAATGGATCCATAACATCACTATTGTCTAACAACCGATTGAATGATCCTTGGTCATGCACAAAATTGGCCAGTAGCAAAAATCTTCGATCCATGTCAGCCTGGGCGGACTGCGCAGGCTGACATGAATCGATACTTTTTGTAGATACACTAAGCCCCCTTTTCACAGAGTATGTCCCTATTATATTTTCAAAGAAAAGGCAAACCTCTGGAGTCACAATGAAGACGCTTTGTTGACCTTTGGCAGTTTTTAATACTTTAACCGTTAGGTAAGCTAAGCGTGACTGGATGCGCTTTTGCAGACAGAGTAGATCCAGATCAGACTGTAAAGAACGTATTGTCTGATCTTGGAACTACACTGTCCGATGAGGAGATATTTTCCCAAAAAAGTAACTGTGAAGTAGCACTAAGGTTTTTATTCTCGGCTTAAGAGTTTCTTTTCAGTTATTTAGCAGGTTCAGGGTTAAACCTGATTATGAATCCAAAGTTTCTGAAATCGAAAAAAAGAAGGCGGGAAACATCCACTTTTTCTAGTGAAAGAAAACGGCCGCAGTCGCCATTTTGCGTGCAATGGCGGATGTCTTAAAAACTGCCAATCATCCACAGAATTGGATATAAATGTATCTGACAGCTCACTGCATTAATCAAGCGGTTGATTGACAAAGATTATAGTGGTATTCGTTCTAGAGGATGGTCTATAAAACTTCTCCTGATTATATGTTTGCTTTCCCTTCCCAGAAACCTCAATATTCTCATCACAGAGCCATATCAACGCCACTGTGTAATCATTGGTGAGGTTTACGTACAATACGTTCTTTCTTGGACTTCGATTTGGGGTTTTCTCAAAAAAGTATTCTTTTCGCTAAATGGTTTATAAAAACAGCTGGCGTACCAAGACGAATCTTTTACCAGTTGTCATAATACCGAACATAATCATTGAGACAAATGTTGGAGGAAGGATTATTGCCATTTATTTCATGCCTTTCGGTACTTTATCAAGAAATAATGGTAGATTATGGTTTGATATTTCATGGTTACGACCAGTGAAAAATACCGATTTCATATTTTCTGACTCTAAAATTGAAGGCGGAACAGTAGTTCACGCGAACAAGATTCCTAGGTGAACAGTGCGTGCCATTCAATAAGACGAAAACATGACGTAATTTACGCTCATTTACCCTACATTTCTCGCGCTGTACGTAATATTGTAATGCGTTGTTATGTGGAGGGGGTACGCCACGGGGAATTACTGTATTCTGGACTTTGATGAAAATCCCATCGAAAAAAAGGGTTTAAAAGTATGAAATAGACAGAATATTTTATTTTTCCGGTGAAATATCGAAATTTATTTTATCAAGTAAACATCATCCGTAATATTTTCACGAGTGGCTGCGCCGAAAAAAATCAAGTATCCTCTATCTTTTTTTATTTAAAAAAAAAATACTGACAACGTCTGTCTCTGACAGCAATAATGACGGATATCGAGCAATTAATTTCTCTGTCAACAAAACACGGAAGATGTAACAGTGCCAGACAGGTAAAGCTCTCAAATTGACTCATTCAGATATCTGGCTTGAAAATAACCTTCTAGCATGATAACAACAATATAAAGAGCTCTTGCGGAGAGTGCAGATCAAGATCAGACTGTGTAGGAAATACAGTAAGATTACTGATCTACTTTTACGGCAGCATTATCTTGGGCAGTGCAGCAGCCCTTTACCACACAATCCCGATTTTTAGCGACTTCGAGAAAGAAAGCTTTTAAAAAATTGTGGAAAAGGGAGGAAATAGAGGATATTTGTTTTTTACGGTGAAAGATCGAAATCTATTTCATCGAGTGAACATCATTGGTAATATTTTCACGAGTGGCGCAGCCACTCGTGAAAATATTACCGATGATTTTCACGAGATGAAATAAATTTCGATCTTTCACCGAAAAAAAACAAATATTCTATTTATTTCATGCTTTTAACCCTTTCTGGGGGGAACCTAATCAAAGTCCAGTACAGTTCTTTTCGATTATTCCCCGTGGCGTACCCCCTCCGCATAGCAACGCATTACAATATTACGGATGCTAAGCGCGGCTCAAAGACTTTTTGCGGATATTGTAGATCACGACCAGACGGCACAGAACGTGCAGTCTGATCTTGAAGCTGCATTGTCCAATAAAGAGATAAAAAAGACTTTTGAATGGCAACATATGGGTTTTCACTTTGGGTTTGAACGTTTCATTTAACTTAATCAGCAGGGCAATGGTCAAGGGGGACTAGGAGAGGCAGATTTTTACAGTTCACAAGCGCCCCACCTTCTTCACTAGTAGACCTGAGCATTACCACATGAGCCAACCGGGCTTGCTTTTAGCCTTTTAACCGAAGTTGGTCAATAAATGTCAAATGAACAAATCAATCGCCATTGTCTACTTTAGTGTATGTCAACAAAATTGAAAGTGGCTCTTTAACTCTATACCACATAATCCGGAGTTTTAACAACCATTAGAAAAAAGCCTTTAAAACATTGTAAGAAAAGGAGAAAATGCTGGTAACCAGCATTTTCTCCTTTTCTCACAATGTTTTCTGCCCTATCAAATACAAATTCCATCACTTGGGTCACGTTTAAATTGTCGTCTGCAAATGCTTTCAATTTGGACAAGTCTACATTTTTGTCATGTGGTAAGAGTTAAATGAATCTGATAATAAAACATTTCCGGGTTCTACTTTACCGTGTTATATTTCACACATTACCCCCATCACGAATTCGCTCCAGACCTCGGAAAATCCTCCTACGAGGGATAGCAAGAAATATCAAGGATAGAAGGAATTGAAGAAGAGCATTATCTCCCGCTAGATGGCATTCTACAAATACACATCTATCTAATTTGGGCATTCTGGGTACAGAACCGGACAACTTTTCAAAACAACAACCGTTACTTTGAATTTCAAAATGAAATAAACGTTTACTCAATAAAAACGCTACCTGGTGCGATTCATTCAGCTATGATCGGCTAGCATGTAACCTATGCACCGGCAATTTATTAAAACAGCCCCTACATGCTTGGTTAATAGGCCAATAGCTTTGTTATAAGCCCTACTTTTCCCTAATATTCGGGGGTGGGTGATGAATCATAGCAGACAGGTCGAACCTTCGAAGAATATGACATGTGCAGACAACGGAAGAAGAGGTACTGGAATATGACGCTTCAAACTCTTTTGTTGCTAAATACGAAGAAAAATAATGAAAAGTCACCACAACAGCGATTGTTTCATTTTCGTCATGGTTATAAGTATTATCAAAGGGTGGAATTTCAGTCAGATGCATTTTTCGACATAAGATGTTAAACAAAATCATCATTACTATATAGAAGCAGTTGCTGATAAAATTGATGTGGCTGAAAAAACATCTTGAGATACATGTAATTAGAGCAGTAGGTTATGGGATAATGTTAAAAAATAGCGGTAGAAACGCTTGTATATTGCTGTCATAAATTTTCCTTCATAGGCCCGAGGAATAAACATGTCCTCATTTTTCAACCTTGTCTCAAATTTCATATTTTTTCATTCCAATATATCAAGACCAAGAAGTAGGTAAAAAGCCAGCATAGACAGCTCAAAATGAGGAGAAACTACTTGGTACGGACAATTTCTCTTTTTGACACAATGTTTTTTGAAATGGTCTGCAAAAAGAAGGCTGCAGAAGTAAGTGTTTGTACAGCGATGGCAGATTGATTCTAACTCAGTCACTCCAAAATAAATGAGCGGCGCCCAGGAAAAAAGGGAGTTTAATGTATCTTAGAAACGCATTATATGGCTTGCAACACGCGAAAAGGGGCATTCGGACATTTGCGTAAAGTGTCGTCTCGGATCAGCCTGCGCAGTCCGCGCAGGCTAATCCGAGACGGCACTTTACGACTACATTAGATTTTGTGCTACTGAAGACTTGCGCAAAAGAGAAAATTACATAAAAGCGGTAAGTGTCGTTTCGGATTAGCCTGCGCAGACTGCGCAGGCTGATCCGAGACGACAATTTACGCAAATGTCCGAATGCCCCTTTTCGCGTGTTGCAGGCAATACCAAGCAAGCAAGTCATCACATAATTATGGACCCTAAAATCTATTTTATCTAGAACCGAATCATGTGGTTGACTGGTCCTTGGAAATGCACAAAACTTTATGATTAGCAAGAAGTTTTGACCAATATCGACCCCCTTTTGACAGAGCATGGCTTATATATATTTAACGATTCAAAATGCGGACTATATCGCGTAAAACAAGAAATTTCCGACATTAAATGGCTTCTTTTCCCTTCCAAATTATTAGTTTTTTTTTTTTTTACTCTCAAAATCTTCGCAACTTATAGGCTTCAAGCTATTTGTAATATAGAGAAACTGTGGAAATAAAAAAAAAAACTCAACAAATGCAGACTTTATCGTGTAAAGAAGAAAAAGACTTTCAGTCTGAGAGACGGACGGACGGAAAGTCGACCGTACGTCGGTAACCACTCCATGTTATAAGCTTTTCTGGCCTTCGGCCAATAAAGGCAAAGACTTATGAACAGTGTAACAAATAAACAAATGGGTATATCGGTATTTGTGCCGAGCTCTGTGAACAGGAGGTTCAATACATCTGCAAAATGTACCTACCCAGGACTGCGCAGTCCGCGCAGGCTGACCTAGGTCGAAACTTTCCCTATTGGTCAATTTTCAGGGACCAGCCTACTCATTACTACATCGTTTGTCAGATAAAATGGATTTTATAGATCCATAATCATATCAATATCACTAGCTTGGTATAATACTTCATGGAAAATGCATTAAAACTCCTTTTGCCAGAGTATGTCTCATATACTGTTGCAAGAATTTCTCTTGAAATTGGTCAATGTAAAACAACTGGTTCAGACTTTATGTTTTTTATTAACACTCTTCCAAAGTCCAGACAGCTTATTCTAGTGCCATACATGTGTGATCTAATAAGTGTTTTTTTTTTTCTTCCTCGCTAAAAGTCGATACAGATATCCACGAAGTGATTTCAACCCATATGGCAGAAGTTCTCATTTCTTCCTCCAGAAAGAACAAATAACTGAGTAAAATATCTGTTAGTCTATTTATAGACCTAACTTGCAGATATATAGTATTTACGGACTGTTTTCTTCATACTGCGAATCATGAATCTATACTTTGGTGCGGTATCGAATTAACCTTAAAGCGCGTTTGAAAACTATAGTTGCCTTTGCGGCCAGTGCAGATCAAGATCAGACTGCACAAAAATGTGCAGTCTGATCTTTGATCTACATTGTCCGCTTTGCTGAAACACTATCAACAAATGCAACCATGAAGTTGCAAGTCTTTGGGTCTTATTTTTAGAATGAAAATGTCAGTTAGGTTTATTGAGCACTCTAAAGGTTAATAAGAGTGGTACTACGATTATTTCGATTGCATAAATTGGGCAATAATCTCACCTGTAATTAGGAAATACTACGATAGATTGCCGAGGAAGCTATTTGTCATGGGGGAGTTTCCTTTCGCAAGGCACTACAAAGCCCAAGCTAAGGACTGACTTAAGTTGGGAAGATATGGATAGCTGAGCTGGCCCCTTGTTATGACTGTACTCCTAAAAACCATACAGAAAGATAAAAGTACAGCCTTAAAAATGCACTAGTTAACGTTCGGAAACTTCCTGTTCCAGTTCAAAACAATGTTCGCGTGATTCGTTTATTTGCTTTTGTACACGGTTATCCTTTACTGTTCAATAAACAGAGAATACTAATAGAAATGGACTAAAATAGAAAGAATACAAATGAGATAAAGAACGAGAGAAAGAGTGTGTGTGTTGTTGTTGTTTATTGGAAAACTGCTCATCATGAAGACCACCTCTATGGACGTAGGTTTTGGAGCATCCCTTAAAGCAATGTTTAGTTCTGTCTATTGGGTATAGGGTTTTAACACTTCAACACCTAAAAAATAAGAATTAAAATAAAATTTCCTGCTAATATTTAAAATTCAAAATATTGCCAGTTCAAGGTTCTTTTTGTCGAGGAAAGAATTCTCGCGGTACTGGAGAGCGTTGATCCAACACCAGAGCGCAAGCTGCATGCTGTATGATCTTAATCTACGAACATTCTCCGGAAAAGCACAATAGGTCGATCGTAGTGCTCAGCCAAAGTGTTTTAAAATAGCGGTGCGGAGTTTTGTCTATTTTTGGAGAAGCTTCGTTTCGGATAATCAATAGACACCGTGATTAGAGATTTGCTCGAGTAGCAGAACCAAGTACCTCCAGTCACCGTTTCTCTACAGAGGTATTTTGGGATAAATTTTCAGTTGCTTGTGTAAAACGATGCAATTAATATAAATTGAATTCAAAGAAATTAAAAGTTGTTTCAGGTGATTATGGATTTTAACGGGATATAGTTTCACGCCAGTGATCGCAATCATAGGGAAAAAAATATATAATTTTATGCACTGCGGTTTTTTTTAATCCCAAGGAAATCGTTCGAGTGATACAATATGCGTGTATAATATAACAAATAAGTTGCTTTGGTCATTATCTCCTGTAGTTCACTGACTGATACGGCATGCCACTTTAGAAAAAAATTTGACAATGGAGAAAAAATGCAATTCCCCTTTAGACACTTGAGATCTAGGCCCGTATTCACTAACCATGCATTCTTAAGAATATTATAAGACTTAATATGCTGAAGAATTTTCTAAGTTTGAAACTAACACAACTTCTGATTGGCTAAACCAAATGGTTTAGCCAATCAGAAGTTGTGTTACTTTCAAATTTAGAAAATCCTGGAGTATAAAATACTAAGAATATTCTTATGAATGGTTAGTGAATACGGACCTCTGTGATGGTCACAAATACGTAGAATCACATCTTTAAGGAGTGAAAACGAAAAATTTGTCTTCGGAACTACAATTATATATGAGTCAAGCTCTATGAAAAGGGGGCTTAATACATCTGTTAAAAAGTATGGACTCCTGCCAGCCTGAGCAGGTCACGGAGACTGGCCTGGGTCCAAAATTTATTGCTATTTGTAAATTTTCTGCATTTCAAAGGACCAGTATATAACTTATGATTCAGTCGGTTGTTAAACAAATGGATTTTTCATGAATCTCTAATTATGTGATGACTTGCTCGGTATAATGTATCAAGGACATGCATTACATCTCCTTTTCCTAGAGCATGTTATATATTTATCTATCATTCTGATACCCATTAACTAATAATATCGATATCCAAATTTTCTGTTTTTCACTGTTTTGTAATGTTGTATCTAATCTGCAAAAAATCAGTATGAAAATTACAAGACACTTATAAAAGTTCGATTTACAAATAAAAACAATACACAATGGTGGGATATGCTTAATACTTCCATGCAGTGGAATAAAGACCAATCAAACGATGCGGTAATTTTTATCACATTTAGGTAAACCCTTTACAAGCCTGCAGGATATTACACTTCACCACGATCGCAGTATTTGCAGACGACAATCAAATTTGGCTTAAAGGACGGTTCTTGTCTTTGATAAGGGTAGGAAACGGTGGGATAAAGAGAAAACGCTGATTACTAGTACCTTTACCTTTTCCAACAATAGGCTCAAAGGCCTAAAATATTTTTTTGAAGGTCGTAAAAAAACGAGATAGTGGCTCAAATCAACAACGAAATAGTTATATGGTTGTGATATTTCATATAGGCTTGCAACACGCGAAAAGCGGCATTCGGACATTTGCGTAAAGCGTCGTCTCGGATCAGCATGCGCAATCCGCGCAGGCTAATCCGAGACGACACTTTACGTATTTAAGTAATTTTCTGTTTTGCGCAAGTCTACTGAAGAACAAAATCTAATGTAGTCGTAAAGTGCCGTCTCGGATTAGCCTGCGCGGACTGCCCCTTTTCGCGTGTTGCAAGCTATATAACGTAGACACTCAAAACATAAGTGTTCAGGGGAATCTTCATCAAAATCTTCCTTAGTGACTATGTAGATCGCGATCAGACTGCACAAAACGACTGAGATGCTTTTGAATAAAAATAGAAACAATGAACATGAAAAGTTCAGGAGAATCTTCGTCAAAATCATCTTTCTTCTCGCCAATGAAGTCTAACCTTAAAGCATCTTCGGCGAAGGTCAAATCTTTACTGTGGCAAAAATCTTTGAGAGCGGATCCAGAACGCTGCCAAAGTGTAGACAACATCAAACATTCCTCCTCCAAGACAAAATCGTCACTTTGGTTAAGCTCGATAAAACAAGACTCACAAAACTGGAAAAGCTTAGACAATCTCAAATCAGAATCATCGTCATCAGCATCATCAGCATCATCTGGAAATGCAGCTGGAAAAACATCGAAACCCTTGTTGTGGCAAAATACCATACACGAAGACTCGGTCACGTGGCAAAGTATGGAGAGTTTAAAATCTACATCTCCCGCGACAAAACGGAAACCGTTGTTTTGGCAGAAAACATTACATCATGACTGCGACTGGCAGAGTATGGAAAAAATGGATAACTTACCGACGGAACAATTTAAAAATAGACTGTCAAAGCGGCGGTGCTCAGAACCTGTCACAATGGTTCTAGGTTCAAAACCAGCCAGGAAACCATCGCTCAAGTCAATTCAAATGATGAAAGCGGGCAGCACTGATGTACCGTCGGTAAGAGTTTCATTAGTTTTGATATTGCATCCCTGCCAATTTTCCCCGGCCTACATTGGAATCGACCTGTCTGTCCGTCCACTTGTCGTGCCTGCCCATTCATATGTGGTCTTGCTTATAGCTATGCAAGGGCTGTTCCAGAAGTCTGTATAGACTTTTCCACAAAAACTCGCCGATTTGTTGCTATTTCCATATCAAAATTTGAGGCGTATCGTGAAGTCTGTCCTTGATACACGCTACAAATTTCGTGAAAAAACAAAGTTGAAAGTTACAACGGATAAAAGAATAGCACTAACTGCGATCCTGCGCACATTAGGTCACTCTGACGTCGCGTTCATAAATCATCTTAAACTTGGCCATTTTTGTAGTATATTTTGTATTGTATTATATAAATAGACGCTGGGGTAATTCTTGACGTAAACATCGTTAGGACAGGTATTTGTCAAATTACACGCACCTATGGAGAAATCGAACTAATTTCCTCTACGTTAAATATTTCAGCCAGTCATTCTAGATAATCGAGCGAATTAATTAGGCTAGGCAATATGCTTTTGTAAAAAAAATTAATATCATTCTTTTTTAAAAAGCGCATTTTTGACCTACCGTATGCTTTACAGTCCTTTAGTGTGAACGAATTTATTTATGGTACATCTGTGCCTAAAAGGCACTGGTTTATTCATAAACGAATATGGTATTTGGGAAGTTAAACACTCTTTATAAGACTTGTGTAAGTCTTCATATATTTTACTCATAGTATTCCGCCAAATGATTAAATTCTACGAACTTTATAAACTTTCGCCTATGACTTAAATTGAGTATGACAACGAGTTATTCAAGCCGGAGGAGCATGTGACAAGCGCCGATGATGCTAGTTTGATCACGTGAAAAATACAGGTGCTCGCAAAGAAAGGCATGCTCCTTTATAGGACAGATCGGCTTCGACTCAGGATGAAAAGAGGTTTTTTTTTTCACCATCAAAAATTCTTTTTCTTGCGTTTTCTGGTTTTAAATTATGGTGTGTTGTTGACAAAAAAGCAACAATAACAAAAACTAGAAATTTATTGTCAAAGGAATTGTTAGTCGCTAAATTATACTCGAGTCTGAGTGGAACTTCTCCAAAAGCAGTAAACAGTGAACGTTCTTTCTTTGCCCACAGGATCTTGAGATATCACATATTTAAAACACCTACGGGATGTTTCTAGATTGTTACGTCTGGCCTCGTCAGCTAGCAACTTTAGCTTTCTGGAACAGGAATGGAAGGCAATCATTTGTCCTTTTGTTTGACTTTTTGAGGCTAAGTGTTCTTGGTCAGTCGAAAAAGGATAGTGCTCCCATCTTTGTTTTCCTGGCTTTCTCACACTAAGACAAATACAGGAGGGTTTTATCGCTTCACTGGTAACTGTATTACTAGGACAAACGAACAGTTGTTCAGATAGGAAATAGGGAACTTTAAATTATAACAATTTGCAGACACATTTTAGTGCATGCTTCGGTGATTAACCTTTTCTCACTTTTGCTATTTAACTCGTATAAAAACCAGACATTCTTTTAAAATGTGATGGTTTTAGGCATGAATGATCATTATTTTCATAACAAAAGTTAAAGTGACATTATGTGAGTAGGAGCATGTGAAGACCTGCCTTAATAAAGTCGACTTTTCTCGGACGTCTAAAATTATATCTGAGCTGAAACAGAAGACAATTTTGGGTAAAGCTTAGCATGAGGTATCGGATGGTGTAGATCCAAGATCAGACTGCATGTATTTGCGCAGTCTGATCTTGATCTACGCCGTCCGCAAAGGCTGTCCAAAGGCAATATTGGCAGTGAAACAGTTAAAGGGTCATACAAATATTTTGACAATAGATTTCTAGCCATCAAGCATGAAGATTGATTGACAGCCATCTCTGCATGTTTGTTGTCCAGTGATACAACCTACTTGTAGAAGATGACTTCGGCTTGTAAAAGAACATCAAAAATTAATTCCATGTACCAGCCACCCATCTTATAATGGGAGAATACATGTTGATGATACTGGACAAAGAGACCATAAATTTGCCTCATTTGAAAATGTAAGAATCACAAATATGAATGAAAAAGGGTATCTATTTGCTCTGTTCTTTCCTTTCCAGTTAAGTACAGTATATGGATACAAGTGCATTTATAAGCAGTGATAAGCAATAAGTTCCTCTCATGAAAAACAAAAAAAAAAAAAACAGGTGTATGACGTTGCTGCTCTTGCTCCTACGTCATTTTTCTATCTCGTATGTTACTTTGTCGAGTATTACGTATAAATCCCAATTGTACAACAGAAACAGACGGGTTTCGAAAGCATTATTGGTTACATGATACATGCATATGTGAAAAATGGGAACATGTTTATCCTACTCTTTTTTAACCGCTCGTACATCAGAAATTGACAATTCCGTTACTTGTTAAATACAACACATTACTTGTTCATGTATCTATTGTCTGAGATCTTATTTGTTTATTTGTTTATTTTCAATAGTACAAAACTTGTCTATTTGTGATAGTCTATTGCTAAAGCTATAATATTTTATAAGAGAAAGCGTTTAAAAGAATTACAAATTGGTCTTAGCATTTATTTATTTATTTATTCATTTATTTATTTATTTATTATTTTTTTTATTAAAAAAAAAAAAAAAAAAAAAAAAAAAAAAAAACATATTCATGTAGATCTTTGTGAAATCATGCAAACAAAATGATTGCTGCTTCTTAGTTTTATTTTGCAATAGAGGTTTCAATTCACATATATGAAGCTGCAAATATTATTTTTTACTTAATTCTAGAAATAGAATCTGTTCTCAAGGAGAAAACAAGATTTGATGAGACGAGTGCGCATGCACAAAATATCGAAATCGGAAACTTCGGTTTTTTTTTTCGCGTAAACGCGTTCCACATCTGGTTTTCGGTTGATATTACACCCGAGGGAACCATCGACACTAAGTTGTGTAAATTTTAAATTATTGTTCTAGCCTCTACGTCCTCCATCCTAGATATAGAACACTGAGGGACAGAAATAACGTAGAAACATTTTCTTATCATTATGCAAATTATCTATTCAAAGGGGATTTCATGTATCTGCAAAAAGTATCGACCCATGTCAACCTGCGCTGACTGCGCTGCTGACATGGGTCGATCTTTTTTAGCTATTTATAGATTTTCTGCATGTCCAAGGACCATTCCACCATATAATTCAGACAGTTATTTAATAAATGCATTTTATGGATTCACAATTATGTGATAATTTGCCTGGTGTAATTCATCACGGAGATGCATTAAACCCTTTTTTCCCGGATGGTGCCGCTCAGAAGTTTCATCTGTCACTGATACAATTTACAATACAATGCATTTTATTTGCTTCAATGTAAACAGTGTACATAATACAAAATACAAATAATTAAATAGAAAATTGCCAACGCGATGGTTTTGATTGATGGTCTGCTTAGTTATATAAAGACTGAAGAAGCCATTCTGTGAATGTAAAATATTTGTGAATTGTTCTTTTAACTGGTTACCCCCTCAACTGAATTTGTCATTGACGACATTGAAACTATTGTTGTGAAGCATGGATATCAAATATGGATTCAAGATATATCTATACTCGTTTTCAGACAGTTTTTAACCAATTTCATTCTTATTTTATGAAACTGTAACAATTCTTGTATCTTCATGCCAAATGTTGCCCATGACGGCTGCAAGATTGCATTGATTACGAAGGATAGAAAATGCATTTCTTGTTTTGGAGGCCTTCAAAGCAATCGCTGTTGTCGTTTCCAGTTTTAAATGAGGACAAATCCTTTGTTTTTTTTTTCCTATCCCTTACACCATATATATTTGTAATTTATCTGTGATTATACAGCTTAGCCAACTACACGCTTTCCGTTTTTTCTATCTAGCTCAAAGGATGTATCTTTAAAAATTGATACATGAACACGCCAGATATTAGAGAGGAAAACTTCGTGTCTTAAAAATGTCTTCTGCAAGGCAAAAATATGCCTTCTGCTCGAGGTAATGTCTGTTTTGGAGTATAACGCCATTTGAACAGCTTAGGACATATTACGGCGGTCTGTGTACCTATACATGTGTTTCCGGGCCTTCTCACGCCAGTACCGACACAACTTTCTTTCCAAGCTACTGACTGCTTTTCTCACACGCATCAGGGGTTAGAGGTGGAAAATCGCCGGAAAGAAAGTTTTCCTCAACCGGGTAGGCCTATTGAACTCACAACCACCAGGTAACGAGTCAGATATGCTGATTACTGAGCTTCCCGACCAGTCGCCTGCTGGAGGTAATAGATTTAGTCCTTTACTAAAACAGTCACGTGTCTCATCGACCCTACAGAAAATGGTTCTTAACCCTTTACCAAACGATGCCACATTTTAAGGATAGTGCACCCTAATGCGGATTCCTGTAACATCGTCTTTCATCGCCGAAAAACTTACGGATTCGGCTAAGACTCAGGTAATCCGTAATCGATCGGCTGTAGATGCTGGTTCCCCACATCGATTACGGATTACCCGAGTCTTAGCCGAATCCGTACGATGAAAGGCGATGATGTTACACGAATCCCATTAGGGTGCCCTATTCTTAACGGCCCCTGAAAAAGAGGCCTTTCGAAAACAGCATTTTCTCCTTATTCCTACTATGTTTTCTAAAGACAAACTCTGATTATGAGTAATACTTCATTTAACATCTACAATGGCTTTCGCTTTGGACAAGTCTAAAATGTTGCCGTTTGGTAAAGGAATAAGACATTTTTGAAAAAGGAGAAAATGCTAGTTACCAGTATTTTCACCTTTTCCCACGATGGTTTCTCCCATTTTATAGACAGTATTCATGTTTAGAGCTACATTCAATTCGACGTCTGCAAACGATTTCGTTTGGTCCAAGCTGAAATTGTGTTGTTTCGTGAAGAGTTATGGAAAGAAATGGCCATATCAACATCAAAAGCTCGATAACTCGAAAACGTTTTGAACCAAAAAGTTACACAGGAGCATGAACAGGACCACTGGGGAGTGGGGTGGGAAACAGGGAGATAAGCCTCTAATAATTAAGGCGGGGACGTAATGGCTGCCCCTCCTGCCCTTATTTGAACTACATGCACATGTAAAGTATGTTTTGTTTTCTTCTACAATAAATACAATAAGATGGTTCTTTTTCGTGTATAGAAATAAATCGGTAAACATAATACAATCAGACTTGCAAACAGTTCTCTCTTTTTTTTTCTTTAACTGTTATCTTAAGTCAACATGTAGTGAAGACTGTGGCTGGAAAAAGAGCAACAACAACATTTTACATTTTTTCTATGGCATAAACAGGTTATGGCTTCCCTAACAGACGAAATCCGCTGGTCAGTACAGGAATTTCAAATTATGAAATCAGTGTGAGTTCGAAGCTCAAAGTTCAGCTGTGCTGCGGCAACTAATAGGCCAAATTGCGGCCAAATTTAGATTATTCCATGTATAAAATCCTGGCAAATTTCACTCATACCATTTAAAAAAATGTCGATTATTCTAAGTCTGACGATCAGTTTAAGTGCGGTTGATGAAATTTGTAGTCACTGGCAGAACAATAAATATTAAAACTGAGTTTAATATTTGGCAACTTTATGTCTAGTTTTAGTATTCAGTGTTCTGCAAGTGACTGGCATTTTGACCGACTGCAACTAAACAAATCGCCAGACCTATGATAACTGCCATACTTTTAACCCTTATCCGGCTAAATAAGTTAAATGAAGCTTTCAAGCTGATGGTATAACACCTAAATTATGCTATTTCAATTCTATTTTCTGGAGAAAAGTATCTCCTTATCGGACAGTGCAGATCCAAGATCAGACTGCACGTTTTGTGCAGTCTGATCTTGATCTACACTGTCCGCAAAAGGTCAGTGAGTCGCGCTTAGCAGCCTAAGGGTTAAATGGTAGCTTTAAGATTACTTGTTCTTTATACACAGAACTGTTTACAATCGGACTGACTATGCCGTTATATGTCAAGCAAACTTTCTGGTGAGATACCACCAAAAGATCGAGGGGGGGGGGGGCATGTTAGGGGTGTAACAAGCATAAATAGGTAGCTTGTATTATCATAAAATCATCGAATTGTGGTATGGAAGTGGCAATCCGAAATGAAACGATGGTGTCATGCTATTTCCACAAAGCCATGCAAATAGAATTTTCCAAATTCATCTCAAGAACCTCGCTTTTAATGTGTAGTTAAATCAACGTAATGATAACAAATATTCAGTATTGAACAAATTCTTTTGACTTTCAATATTTTAATTTATAAACAATGGCATGTGAATGTTATATATATATTTAATTCTTTTAGATCAATTTTAAATGATGATCTTTGACACAAATGAAAGTTCTGCAATAATAAAATAAACTGTTTACAAATATTTCTGTTAAAAAAATCCTTGCACCACCTGGCACTTACATGTCATACTTAATTTCAAAATATTAAAGCTAGTAAAGCCGCCATTGTACTCGTACATATCTCCGATTGTTTATCATTTCCTGTCAGCAAGGTATTCCTATATCAAGAGGAAAGATCCAAACATTACAAATTGAACACTTTATTGGCTATCCCTCTCATATCAGGAATAGTACATATGCAATCAGGCTGCACGTTCTTCGCTGTCTGATCTAAATCTACATTGTGAGGACAAACTGAAATGGTTGCTCTTAGCAAGCTAAGAGTATAAAGAGTGCAACCAGAGTAAAGCAACCGAGACAGAAACTGTTCCCAAATGAAGGTCCAATTAGCTCTTTAGTTCTCGAGATAATTCTCTGGCGCTCTTCCTCTTCGGGGGTAAAATTAGACGTTTTATTGAGTGATCCAAGACGCTGAATATTTCTGAGAAACTCTTGCCGCGTGAGCGAGACTGCATGATTATTGTTGTCTCTTTCAGAGCAAGGGTCCTTGTGTGACACTGCATGATTAGTTGTAATTTTTAGCGAGGGTCCCTCTATCTGTTGCAGAAAACTGTTTCAACCGCTTTTCGTTGTATGATAAAACGACCATAAGTCATAGCTCATGTGGTAGAGCGTAGGACTTGTTAACATCAAGTCTTGGGTCACTTGGGGGTGTGGGTTCGAGCCCAACGGCTGGCCATCTAAAATTACTAATAATTTTTTTGTATGAGACGGTAAACTGAGGTCCGGTCTGACGGTGCTCTACACCGAGCAGGTTAAAGAACCAGGTGTAACTAAGGATGGGTTTCGTCCTGTATCTTGCACTATTCCCCGTAACAAAAAGCTTACAGTCTTCAGGGGGCGTTGCCCATATGAGCAACCGGTGGCAACGATAAATAAACTCAAGTTCAGTCATCCATAGGTCGCCATATTTTCGTCCAAAAACATTTTCACCTGCCACAAGCCATTAACCCTAAGGCTGCTAAGCGCGACTAAAGGACTTTTTGCGGACAGTGTAGATCAAGATTCGACTGCACAGAACAAGCAGTCTGATCTTTGATCTACAGTGTCCGATATGGAGATATTTTCCCACAGAAGTGACTCTGAAATAGCAACATTCAGGTTTTTACTGTCGGGCTGAAGATTTCATTAAATTCATCTAGCAGGTTAATACTTATCCTGCTAAATTCGTGAAATGAAACTTTCAAACCGATAGTTAAAAACTGATTGTTGCTATTTCAAACTTACTCTTTGGACAAAAGCATCTCCATATCGGACAGTGTAGATCCAAGATCAGACTGCACGTTCTGTGCAGTCTGATCTTGATCGACACTGTCCGCAAAAAGTCTTGTAGTCGCGCTTAGCAGCTTAAGGGTTAAGACTTAACTCTTTCCTTACCGTTGACGACACAAGAACCTATTGTGGACAGTGTAGATCAAGATCACCTCAGAGCCATTCAGCTGTACTTGTTAAGCCTTGAAACACACACAAAAGTTAGTAGTCGCTGTTGTAAAACTGTTTTAATTGCTCAAACGGAGCCTGATATAAGTTAAATATTCAAATCCTTATATCCCATGTTGGCATGCATTTCGTTATAAGCTCAAACTTTTGAGCTATATTTTAATAGCGTTTTACAGAGCTATTTTTGATGGCGTTTTATCGACCTATTTTTAATGGCATTTTACCGAGCTATTTTTTGATGGGGTTTTACCGAGCTATTTTTTGATGGCGTTTTACCGAGTTATGTTTCGATAGCGTTTTACCGAGCCATTTTTTTTATAGCATTTTACTAGACAACCACAAGTTTACACGAACTTAAAGAAGAAGGCTTGAAGACTGTGTATTTCCCTTTTCTCACAAAGCAAAGCTTCCTGCACTATCAATTGCCATTTCGAGCAGTTGAGTCACACTTTAATTGTCATCTAAAAATGGATTTATTGTGGACAAGTCTAAAGTTTCGTCATCTGGGCCCGTATTCATTAACCATTCTAAATTCTATTCTTAGTCTAGTTCTATGTTTAGAACATAACGCAACTTTTGATTTGTTAAACCACCTGCTTTAGCCAATCAGATTATTTTACTTTAATATTTAGAAAAATCCTGAAAATGAGATAAAGAATGTTTTTAAGAATGGTTCGTGAATACGGAGCTACGTAAAGGTCTGGATTTCTCTTTACCATTCATTTCGATGAATATACAGTTTGCTATCTGAGAAATAAGAGAAATCCAATCACGTAATTTGGAGATGCTTTCTTTTTATCATATGAATCTGGTGGAACTCGTTTCTGCTTTAATTATGATCAGACTTAATTGTACACGTACAAAAATAATATAGAGAAACACCTCATTTGGTTGCCATGGTAATTCCGAATGAGCAAGAACCTTGTATACTTTCCAGATTTGTTTTTTCAACTTAACATTGAATATTTTTCTTTAAATGCATTACGCTATTTCTGAGGATACTTTAGTTCTGCTCTGTCTATAGTCAAGCACTGCACAATGGAACTATGATATGACTGTGACAATTATACCAAATACAAACGTTGCTGTTGTTATTGTTATTACGGTAGTAGTAGTTGTTCTTGTTGATGACTGATTAATCTATCGGTGTTTAGTTGTTGTGACCGAGGTTGTTGCGATAGCATATTTATGTAGAGAAATTCGATTTTAATTTGTTTGCTTGCCTCATCAAAATGCAAGGTTGATGATGTGATCTGTCACGTGACATGAATTATGTAATATCGTCGAATGAACAAGCAGAGTGACGCATAAATCAAAACTGTATTTTTTGTTGGTTGTTATCTATAGAATATTGCAAATGTTTTAGGTAATGTTTGAAAAAAAAAGCCACTGGATTGGCGAGAGTATTATAAATTAAAGTCAAAATGTGCCAAAATTGACTGGAAATAAATAGGCCGTGCTCTATGAAAATGGGGTTTAATGCATCTGCAAAAAGTATCGAACCAGGTCAGCCTGCTCAGTCCGCGCAGGCTTTCTGGATCGAAGTGTTTGCTATTCGTTTTTTTTTTTTTCATGTCCAAGACCATTCTACCTCCTGATTCAGTCAGTTGTTAGACAAATGGAATTTATGGATTCATAATTATATGATGACTTGCTCAGGTGAACCTATCACAGAATTGCATTAAGCCCACTTTTGCCAGAACATAGCTCATATATAGTTCGTTTATTTTTAGGCATTCTTAATAATCTTTACTGTAAAATGTACAAAAGGGACAGACAAACAAATATGAGTGACTGTTAAAGTTGTTCACCGCCTCTTACCAAATGAAAACGATTTTGTTTTCTCTCTTTCAGCTTTTTTTTTTTCAAAGGCAAACAAAATCGCTCCGGTCTGAGAGTGATGTTCACGTGTTTAAAACAGGTGTTTGTTTTAGATATACAAGCCGCACACTTTCGGAAAATGTCAGTGGATAAAGACCGCAAGCCCGTCTGAAAAGAGCGAGAATTTTGCACCGTTTTATTCCAATAAGAAAGACAACATAATAAGAGTTACCTCCCTTGTTGATCCATGCAATCTGTATCAAGTGCGTCTATATTGTTGATTTTCTATTTAAACTTTTCTGTCCTTTCAGCCCTCAAACTCAATATCATACGAGGAAAGCGAACTAACGGAAGAGCAGAGGAGAGGTAAGATTTTATTCTTTCATCAACCGAATACCAGCCGGAGTCAGCTGCCAGTATTTTTCAATATTCCTAAACTCGAACAGAAAATAAGTTGTTACTTCTATCATGTTCTGCGACAATTTATCTTTAATCTGGTACATATAATGGATCAAGTAGATTAACCCTTAGGCTGCAAGGCGCGACTCACTGACCTTTTTCGGGCAGTCTAGATCAGGATCAGACTGCACAGAACGTGTAGTCTGATCTTAGTTTAAACATATTTTATTTGTAACATTCTTACATACTAGAATACAATAAGACAAATACAAAATACATATACTTGTATATAATATGCTACAAAATGGATTGGAACGGAAACGTAAGCTTATATTGTTGATCTTGGATCTACACTGTCCGATAAGAAGAACTCTCCCATACATACCTATGAAATAGCAAAACTTGGGTTTTTACTATGACAGTGAAAGTTTCGTTTCACATATATAGCAGAATAAGGATTAATATGAAAGGGGTAATGAAGGTCGGAACGTTGTAAGCGGACAGGTTTTTCTGTTCCAACCGTGTGATGGAAATTTTAATACCAATAAGACAGAACGAATCTGGTTAGTGAATGAAATATGAATATCACGTCTGTCTGTCTGTCTCTGTCTGTCTGTCTCTCTGTCTCCCATAATTCATCCCTCTCTCTCTCTCTCTCTTTGTAATACCCAATTGTCTATCCATCAATGTCAGTTTTTTTCCTTATCAACATTATTTACCAGCTACTTACAAGTTTTACTAATGTTACCAGCCAAGCGTAACGAGAAAGAAAACCAGTAACAAGCCTTTAACAATTAACAATATTTATTAATGAATAAAGACAAAATAGTACAAGTTAAATTTGAATGAAATTTTGACAATTCTTAATCTTAGAACAAGAAATAGAATAAATCCCTCAAAATTAAGAATTAAGTTTAGACTACAAAAAGTATGGAATTTCTGGTTCCTAAAACCTAAATTAACAATAGTTTTAACTTGCAAATAGATATGAGCAACCTGTTTAAAACTTAAGCAATTCTAACTTACAGTTCTATATCCCAAGTTAAATCCAACACTTTTCACTAATTCTGTATCCTCAAAGCCACAAGTCTAACTTCAAAATTCAATCCACCAAGTAAGTCACTTCTATTTATATCAGCTTAGAAAATTCTAGATTAGTCTTTTCTAGAAAGATGACAACATGGATTGGTAAACAACTTGTTTACTAACAACCTGTTTCTAAAAATAACCACAATGGAAAAACCAGTGAATGTTCTTTATGTTTCTAGAATACTCTGTATATAGAGTGAAAGTGATAATGAAAACAGGTTACATGTATATCCTATTTACATAAAACTTGCCCTCCTAAAGGAAAAGAAAGTTTTAAGAAGTAAAACTTTCTTTTGTCTGAAGATAGAAAACATCATTACACATAAATGTACATAAAAATACACTATACATAGAGACAAATGTTAACTATTTACAAGTTAAACTCTAGACAAAGCATCAGGGATAATATAGTCCATCAGGAGTTACAAATGTAGAGATCTCTTTAGCTCTTTCAGTGAGAGGAATTTTGCCAAAATCCTTTTAGAAGATCAAATTTGGTCACATATTTTGCATGACCAATATTGTCAATGCAGTCATCTACTCTCGGCACTGGAAACGAATCAGTTTTGGTCACAGTATTAACTTTTCTATAGTCAGTGCACATACGAAAAGTTCCATCTGGCTTTGGTACAAGAATACAGGGAGAACTCCATTCACTTTGACTAGGTTCAATAAAGTCATTATCCAATAGATACTTGATTTCCTCTCTAAGATGCTCCAGTTTCTTTGGATTCATTCGATATGGGTGTTGTTTCACTGGTTTTGAATTTTCAATGTCCACATCATGGTATATTGTATCTGTCCGTTTTGGAATATCAGGGAACAGGTGTTCATATTCAGAAATTAACTTTTTTAATTCATCTTTTTGATTATTATCTAAATGTGAAAGTTTTTTTTATCTAAATTTCTTAAAATGTCAGAAGTCTGAAGTTTTGAACAAATAGGGTTAGACTTATCAAAGTTAATTTCTTCACAATTTATGTCTTCATGTTTAATGTGAATTTGATTTTGAGGAACTGAGGAAACTACATTTATTGGTGAAATATTTGAATTATCCCTATCAACATATTCTTTTAATATATTAATATGACATAATTGCTTTTGCTTTTGCCCAACAGGAGTTGTTATCACAAAATTTAAGTCACTGACCTTTTTCTCTACAAAATAAGGACCAAAATATCTTGCTTGTAGAGGCCTACCAGGAATTGGTAGAAGAGCTAAAACTTTATCTCCAGGTTTAAAATTTCTTTCTCTACTATTCTTGTCATATCTTTCTTTAATTTTACATTGAGTTTTCTCTAAATTTGATTTTGCCACCTCACAAGCTTTAAATAACCTGTTTCTAAAGTCAGATACATACTGAAGCAAATTTAAAGGAGAGTCTTCTTGTGAAAGAAATGTTTCTTTTAAAATTTTTAAAGGTCCACGAACTGTGTGGCCAAAAGCAAGCTCAAAGGGACTGAAACCAAGAGATTCCTGTACAGACTCTCTTAATGCAAAGAGTAAAAGATGTATACCTTCATCCCAATCCTTTTGTGTGTCAAAGCAATATGACCTTATCATATTTTTTAAGGTCTGATGTAATCTTTCAAGGGCACCTTGGCTTTCAGGATGATATGCAGATGACCTATATTGTTTAATTCCTAACTCATGCATTACTTGTTGGAAAATGCCAGACATAAAATTTGACCCTTGATCAGATTGAACAGATTTCGGAAGTCCTACAAAAGTGAAAAATTTTAATAAAGCTTTGACAATTGTTTTAGATTTTATATTTCTTAAAGGTATTGCTTCAGGAAAACGGGTGAAAGCACACATAATAGTCAAAAGGTACTCATTACCAGCCTTAGTTTTTGGCAATGGACCCACACAATCAATTATAATCCTGCTAAAAGGTTTATCAAATGCAGGGATCGGCTGTAGTTTAGCCTTAGGTATGACCTGGTTGGGTTTTCCTACCATTTGACAAGTATGACAAGACCTACAATAATCTGACGCATCCGCTTTTAGACCAGGCCAATAAAAATGATTAAGAATTTTGTGATAGGTTTTTTTGATACCTAAATGACCTGACACAGGTATTTCATGAGCTAAGCTTAATATTTCTGATCTATACGATTTAGGAACGACGACTTGATGACTGACAGCCCACTCATCATCAACAGAGACTTCAGGAGGGCGCCACTTTCTCATTAGTATTCCATTTTTTATATAAAAACAGACAGGTTCCTGTGAAAGATCAGTTTCACTAACAGCTTTTCGAAATAAAGGTGCAAGTTCTGGATCATTGTGTTGGTCTTCACTTAGTTTTGACCTTGACCTTGTATCATGGCCTTCATTAACTAAAACTGAAGATGTGTAATCCAATTCTGATGAATTATGTTTAGAATTTGTCTGACTTTCAGACGGGTATTGTGAAATAGACCTCTTAATTTCATTTTTAAATAAATGACCCAACAAAGAATCGGGTAAGTCAATATCAGACTGATTTTCAATCAAAATGGCTTTCTTTGCCATAGCTCTAGTAACTGCACATGAAGGGTAAAGGTCAGGAATTTCTTCCTCAATCGGATCGGGTGATTGATCCATGCAAGGTGTGTCAGTTACAAGTGGATTAACAATTACCTTATCTCCGGCTAAATCATTGCCTGATAACAAATGAACACCTTTAAAAGGTAAATTTTCTCTAATACCAACAGTCACTGGACCATTAATTAAGTCTGAAGACAAATAAATGTTATGAAGCGGAACATGAACAAATCCACATTTTACACCCTGAATAAGGACACTTGTCCCAGAAGAAGTCTTCTCAGAAAAAGGCAGGACATCTGCTAAAATAAGAGATTGAGAAGCTCCAGTATCACGTAAAATTTCAATAGGGGTAGACTGGGCGAAATCACTTTCTAGTGACACAAAACCATCTGATAAGAATGGTTCATAAATCTCCATAACAGTTTCAGTCTCAGGTACTTTGGCCTGGACAAAGGTTTGGTCTTTAAAACATGACTGAGGTGTAGACTTTAAAGAAGTAAGGCCTGTAGGCTTATGACCTTCTTGTTTTTCCCGTTTTCTTTTTAAAACAGGACATTCAGAAATAATATGACCTGATTCTTTGCAATAATTACAAGTGGGTCGAGATAAGGGATTTTGACCTTTGGCTTCATAAGGAGACTTGGGTTTGGGACTATTCTGATTGGAATTGTCATTAAATTGATTAAAATTTGGTTTAGGACCAGTAGATGAATAAAAAGGTTTTCGAGGGTTTGATTTATTTATAAAAGATACCTTATGCGTAAAAGCAAAGTTGTCTGCTAGGCAAGCAGCTTCTTCTAAAGTTTTAACTTCTTTCTCATCTAAGAAAGTTTTTATATCTGAATTAATGCACCTTTTAAATTCTTCAACTAACAGTAGTTGTCTAAGTTTTCTATGATCTGAACCTATTTTCTTTGAATGGCACCACCTATCAAATAATTGTTCTTTAGTTCTAGCAAATTCAACATGGGTTTGACCATTTTCTTTTCTGCAATTCCTAAATTTTTGTCTATATGCTTCAGGTACCAATTCATAAGCCTTTAGAATCAATTCCTTAACATTATCATAATTAGAGAGCTGTTCATTACTTAGTTGAGAAAAAATATTGCGAGCCTTTCCAGTTACAACGCTTTGCAAGAGTAAGGTCCAGTGTTCTTTTGGTCATTTCAGATTTTCGGCAAATCTTTCAAAATGTGAAAAGTATTTATCAACTTCCTGTTCTTGAAATGGCGGTACAAGTCTTAGGTGCTTTGTAATGTCAAAATCATTACTCATATGCAAAGATGGTTTTTCTTTATTTTCTATTTCTAATTCTTTCATTCTCACCTGAAACTGCCTTTCCTTCTCTCTCGCTTCTAATTCAGCATGCATTTTTTTCTAACTCTAATTTTAATTCTTTTTCTTTCATCAGTTCTTCTCGTTCTAATTCTTTTTCTTTCATTCTTTCTTCTTGCTCTAATTCTTTTTCTTTCATCTTTTCTTCTTGCTCTAATTTTTTCAATCTTTCTTCTTTTTCCATTTGTAGTTTTAATTTTTCTAACTCAATGTTACTTTTAATGTTTGTCTGAGACACAAGAATAAGAGACAGAGCAGACGAGTCAAGTATTTCTTCATCAACTAAAAACTGAACAATAGAATTCTTAATTTCATGCTTTAACATAGTACCTTTAATGGCAGTCAGCTTATAATGAGAAGCAAGATCTAACAAATCAGACTTTTTTGCCAAATTTAACAACTCCTGTGACGGCTCAGCAATAAATTTTTCAAGATCAAAAGACATGATTGCTTTTTGCTGGTTTAGTACAATAAAATTCAAATTCTATTTTTTCATTATTATTTATTATCTAATAAACTTTAATACTGTAACAAGTTCAAAATAATTTCAAAGTATATCCAAAATGACTAGATGATCAATCCCGGAGGAGCCCCCAATTTCTGTTACCAGCCAAACGTAACGAGAAAGAAAACCAGTAACAAGCCTTTAACAATTAACAATATTTATTAATGAATAAAGACAAAATAGTACAACAAGTTAAATTTGAATGAAATTTTGACAATTCTTAATCTTAGAACAAGAAATAGAATAAGTCCCTCAAAATTAAGAATTAAGTTTAGACTACAAAAAGTATGGAATTTCTGGTTCCTAAAACCTAAATTAACAATAGTCTTAACTTGCAAATAGATATGAGCAACCTGTTTAAAACTTAAGCAATTCTAACTTACAGTTCTATATCCCAAGTTAAATCCAACACTTTTCACTAATTCTGTATCCTCAAAGCCACAAGTCTAACTTCAAAATTCAATCCACCAAGTAAGTCACTCCTATTTATATCAGCTTGGAAAATTCTAGATTAGTCTTTTCTAGAAAGATGACAACATGGATTGGTAAACAACTTGTTTACTAACAACCTGTTTCTAAAATAACCACAATGGAAAAACCAGTGAATGTTCTTTATGTTTCTAGAATACTCTGTATATAGAGTGAAAGTGATAATGAAAACAGGTTACATGTATATCCTATTTACATACCACTAATTAAATGTTCATTGAATAAGCAGTTTGTTCATTAGCCTTGTGAACAAAGCGTGAATGAGCAGAGGTCATGGATCAGGGTGTCAAAAAAAAGACGAATAGAAAATAAGGCGAACCGCCGATGGGCGATGGAAATAAAAGGTGAACATAAGTAAATGTCGTCAGAGTAAACAGGTCGCATAAAGCTTTTCATACGTTATAGTTTCTTTTTAATTGATCTTGTTATGATACACAAAGAAAGGCGAAATGTTAAACTTTTCAAGTAATTTAGAAAAAAAAAAAAAAAAAAAATTGAAATTCAATCATGTTGTGGTTTAAGTGTATTAAATTCTTCAATGTGTTTGACTAGGGGTTAGAGATTGTAATGCTGTTAGTTTCAAATTTTAGATCAAATACGTAAGGACGTGAATCTTAAGGCGTTCTTCAAACAGCGCATTCAACGAAGTCTTTTGCTTGTAATAAAATATTAGTAAGAATAATCGTCTGGGCATTTCACTTATTTAGCAGGATAAAGGTTAAAGTAATATAATGACACCGTTAACGACTTTAAGCAAAACAGGAGACGTTTTTTCTTTTTCGTGAAACCGGGCCCTGATGTCAAAGTAACTTCTTCAAAGCCTGTGTATAAATTTTCATTTAAATATTCATGTATAGTTAACCATAAAAAATGGTTATATAAGCTACGTTTACATAAGGCACGATGCCCACGATTTGAGAGAAGCATGGTGAGCGTGGGTTCGTGGGATCGAATCGTGTTGATCTTGACGGAACTTGGCGCTATCGGGATGATCGTAGGGATCTTCACAGAATTTTTTACGGTCAAACATTTTGCCACGATTACGCCGAGAACGTGGTAGATCCGGGAAATTGTAGTAGAAGGTAGTATAACGTTGCAGATCTTAAGGTCCACGGCCCCTAACTCATCGGTAAACATCGACGTTTTCGTAAAGACTATTCGGCCAATCTCGCCAGCTTCCGTCTTTTAATTTGATAGTTAGGGGCCGGAGACTCACTAACTCTTCGGTAAATATCGTGTAACATCGACGTTTTTGTAAAGACTATTTGAATTGTTTAGAATTATAAATACTATAAGTGTGGAAATTATAAGAAAAATCTGTTTGTTAGAAAGTATGTATTTATTACAGATTAGCCCTTAGTTCGGTCAAATTATCTCCCTTTTTAACTCAATGGTCTATAGATAGTATGCATATTTGACCATTTACGATGCTCAAAAGCAGGCTTTTATATTTTTTTTGTGCAAAACGAGATGAATTTTCAATAAAATTATGTATATTCTTCCGGTAATTTTCCTGTTTAACTGACTATTAAAGAAAAACGTGTTAAATCAAATATATGCTGAATTTTGGAACTTTTATATCCTTTTTTTTCAAAAGGAAAATTTCTCTGAAACGAGCACGGTGACCCATATCTTTTTTTTACTCGAATCTCATAGAGACATGGTGAGCTTTGAATGTGGAAAGGTTTTGAAAAAATCTGTCCGTTAGAAAAATTTGTGATATACCTCGTTTAACAATATATTTCATTTATGTTTATGAAATTTTGATTAGGCGTCTTGTTGGCTTAGACATATCTAAGCTGGTCAGATGCTTTCAAAATGTCCTGGGATACCTTTCTCTAAACTGCGTAGATTTACGTATTTTTTTAATTGAATATATACACATACGATATCGTTTTACCCAGTGGTATGAGCTAGCGTAAAGATTTGCAAATGTTTACTCAAATCGTAAAGTTATGCGGTTCAGTGAAACATGTTTTCAGACTCGATACTTGATTACTTAAATTGCGTACACAAATTTTGTGCACACGCTGTTTATTGAAAGGTACCCCTGGAATTTAGAACCAGAAGTTATTTGATGATGCTTGGTGAATACCACTCAAGAGCTTTTTATGGTAAGAAATCGTTTTCCACAGCTCCGTGAAGTTAAGTTTTTGAAAGGCAGTAAAAAAGTATGTCTGCCAGAGCCCTCGTTGTGTTGTTTGAGGTGCTTAGAGTGATCATGGCCTTCTGACTAGGATTTCTCTTAGCTGACCATAAAATTGTTTTTCAGAGCTCAGAAAAGCCTTCAGGATGTTTGAAAAGGGTGGTAAAAACAAAATGTCTGCCAGAGACCTTGGTGCGTTATTGAGGTGCTTGGGATGGAATCCTTCGGAGAGAGAACTGGAGGAAGCCAAACACGAGCTTGTAGTTAGTGGTATGTAATGGTGTTTAACTCATTTATCAAAAAATTCCGAGTTTTTTTATGACATTATTCGTTTACCAAACTATTCCGAGATTTTTTACCTTAACCATTTACCAAACAATCCCGAGTTTATATGACCTTAACCCTCTACAAAACAATTCCGAATTTTAAGGACACGCAGGAAGAAGCCTTTTGAAAACATTGTGGCCACCAATCATTTTTACGTGAAGGATGTCCATAGATCGAGTGCACTTCCCACCATTCAAGAAAGACCTGAGTACGACCCTCATGTAAAGCTGAACCTAGTCAAGCTGAAGTTATAGAAAACGAATTAGAAATTACAATCATGTAATACTGAACAAAGTATTTTCACGGAGCATGGCCCGTTTCTTTTTATAGCACGAGGTTCAGTGACGTTCGCAGAAGTAGAGCGATATGTTGCACGACGCGGAGGAATATGTTATGGTTGTAAAGATGAAGAAGACATCCAAGAGGCGTTCCAAGTAAGTAGTTCTGGTAAAAAGACAATGATTTGTCTACTTTTTGAGACTAAAAACATGTTTCAAATTTTCAGCTTGTATAACAAATTGCAGCAATGTACGAAATGTCTTTCAGTTTAAACATATTTCATTGCCATAATTTAAATATATGTACAATACATAATAACAAACAAGCAAAACAAAAAACGGCAAATGGGTTGAGAAATGTCTTCTACATCCTAGGGGGGTAAGTATGAGTGGTGTAAAAGTATCAGGAAAAGCCTCAAAACTTTTTAAAAAAACACGAATTTATCTAAGTAATTTTGACTAAACATACTTCGATGTGTGGTTGATATAATACAAAAGACAAACTTTGCACATCTTTGCAAGCCAAGGTGACAATCACTACGTGGATCTTCCACGTAGTGATCGTCACCTTGGCTTGCGAAGATGAACTTTGCCTTGTTACATAAATGCGAATATCCCAGTTACTATAGCAACGCCAAGTAGCCGTTCCCTTTCTTGTGCCCTTACTTGCCCCGTTCTTTTCTTTCTGCTTCCTTGCTTCCTTCCTTCATTCATTTGCTTTCCTCCTGCCCTAAAAGCATCAAAATTATAATGTTAGGCAATTTGGCCACACAATCGTTTAGTTTTGGCCGGTAGTTTGGCATTTAAAACTTAAGAAATAATCTTCTTTCTATCGTGGTTTATTGTTCAATAAACCACAGTTGTGAGTTATGAGGCACAGTAAATAATCTACGAGGGCGATAGCCCGAGTGGTTTATTCATTGCGCCTCATAACTCACAACGTGGTTTATTGAACGATAAACCACGATAGAAAGAAGATTATTTCGATTCTAACATGACAAATTCTTTATGAAAGGAAAACAAGTTCATCCTTAGAGTATAAACGCGGATGACGACTGTGTTCTATTGAATAACTCACTAACTTACTTTATACAGAGTGACGTCACTCTGCATGTGGAATGTCGCAGATTTTACCACGCTTTCCTTGCACTGTGTTTATAGAGCCGAATTCGCGTGTCATGTTAGAATAAGAAATAATCTTCTTTCTATCGTGGTTTATCGTTCAATAAACCACAGTTGTGAGTTATGAGACTCAATAAATAATCCACGAGGGCGATAGCCCGAGTGGTTTATTCATTGCACCCATAACTCACAACGTGGTTTATTGAACGATAAACCACGATAGAAAGATTATTTCGATTCTAACATGACCAACTCTTAATCAAAGGAAAACAAGTTCATACTTAGAGTAAATACGCGGATGCAGATTATATTCCATTTGAATAACTTACTTACTTACTTTATACAGAAGATTTTACCACGCTTTCGTTGCACTGTGTTTATAGAGCCGAATTCACGTGTCATGTTAGAATTATAATTATTATCTAAAATACTTCTCATGTAGTTAGATTTTAGGGAAACCTGGGTCTGTATTCACCAACAGTCCCTAAGAACATTCTTGGTCTTATTCTCGAAGACTTGCTGAAATGGTTTAGCCAATAACTATTTTAGAAGCTCTGAAAAGGTAGTCAGTCCTTGTTTTTCACTGTCACTGTCAAAAACAGCCCGGTTCTTTTTCTTTTTAACGCGGGATTAGAGTCTGGCTTGTGATTATCAATCGTGGTGCTGAAGTTCGCTGGTGTACTGTAGAATTTAGAAATACCATTTCGAAACCAAACACGAAACTACTGCAACGGGCATTGATATCGGACAATATCAAGTTCTGTATAAAAACGATTTTTAAAAACAGTAGATGACCAATAACAGATGAAGTATCTATAGATACACTAAAATTTGTTTACCATGCTTCGTCATGCTAGCCGAACGTTGTAGAGATTTGGCTGATAGATCCAAATATTAATACTCAAAAGCAGTCCGATTATGTTCTACTCGCGGCATATGCCTAATTCGAAAAAACTTCCTGGTCGGTTGTATATTTGTGAGTTTGATAACGCCCGTATTTTACTCAGGTCATTTAAAGGTAATAAAAACTGTTCTAGGTTTTGGACCAAGATGGTGACGGTAAGATATCGCTGGAAAAGTTTAAATACTTCATGACGACACTCGGAGAAAAAATGACCGACGACGAGGTGGAAGAAATGCTCACATCCTTGAACAAGCGAAAGCATGCCAACTTTGACAGTATTGAATATACAGGTATGTGTACCATCATCCTGCTAAATAAGTGAAATGAGACTTTCAAGCCGATAGTAAACCCCAAAATTGGACCTAAGTGTAAAAAACAACTTATATGGCTTGCATATAAGTGTCGTCTCTGATACTGCGCAGGCTGATCCGAGAAGGCACTTTACGATTACATTAGATTTTGTGCAACAGTAGACTTGCGCAAAACAGAAAATTACATAAAAACGGAAAGTGTCGTTTCGGATTAGCCTGCGTGGACTGCGCAGGCTGATCCGACACGACACTTGACGCAAATGTCCGAATGCCCCTTTTCGCGTGCTGCACGCCAATTATAACAATAATAGACTACGTATTAGCTCTTTACCAAACGACAAAAGTAGATTTTAGATGCATTAAACCCCCTTTTCACAGAGCATAGCTAAATTCTATTAGGCTCATAAGACGTTGGAAATATCCTGATTTATTTAGGTACATAATTCTGTGCCGTTTACAAATGCGACATTTGTAGATCATGGCTGCTAAAAGCTTAAGATTGTTTATTTCATTGGTATTTAAAGCCCTTTTCAATATTATTTCTGTTCTTTAACGGCGACCAATGGACCTACTCCTCAGTTCCTTTCATCAGTACTTCGCACAATATTCTTTTCAAGCCACTTGCTCCTTTCCAGCATAAATATTATCGAAACAATGCACAGCGATAAGAGAGGAATGTATAAGAGAGGAATGTATCGTATTGCAATGAATATCATCCCGGAAAGAAGTTTCGAATCGATTCAACAACCAGTGGTCTCAAGTCCTTTACAAGTTGTCTGAGCATGTCATATTCTTCGAAGATTAGACCTGTCTGCTATGACGTATCACTATCCTGTACAGGATAAATATTTATTCACGGTGCGTAAACAAAAAAAAACTGCCGCTAAAAAGTAGTAAGGGGAAATTTAATTATAAGTATGTGGAAAAATGATGCGTATTTATCGCTCAAAATTTGCAAGAAATATGATAATTTTACACGAGAAAAATCATTTAAAAAAAAATACCATTGTTTACTGGAAATCTTTGCATACAGTTTCTAAATATAGACACGGAGAAAACCGGGAATTTGTGCAGTAGACTAGACTTTGACAACAAACATAACGTCCCCAACATGCTAAGCTTATACAGGGGCTGTTTTTCAGCTTACAGGGGTTGTGTTCATAAAAAACTGGTGCCTAGGTTACATGCTAGCTAATCATGGCTAGATGAATCCTACAATGTAGCGTTTTATTGAGTAAACTTTTATATTATTTTGAAATTTGAAGTAACGGTTGCTGTTTTGAAAATTAGTCCGGTTCTGTACCCAGAATTCCCAAATTAGATAGAAATGTATTTGAAAAATGTCATCTAGCGGAAGATAATAGTCTTGTACATTACCAGCTGAGCCTGTCCGTATAATTATCTTTCTCGTTGCAGATTTAATCGAGGGATTAGACGGAACTACTTTAGACACCTGATGACACGTAAACATTTTTTATTTATGAGAATAAGACATCGTATAGATCAAGTTGTATTTTTTAAATCTTATCTCTAAAGTGATTTGCAATCTTCCATGCACGCACACCTTTATCTCCACATTATTTCTCTTCACATTAATTTGTATTTTATGCTTACTTCCAAGGTTGTATTTTTCGTCGTATTTTCTTTTTAATCAGGTAAAAAAACCTAAATGCGCACCCAAGATTTCTCACTTCCAGACAAAGATTAATTAACCATTAACCTGCTAAATAAGTGATATGACACTTTCCAGTCGATAGTAAAACTCCAAATATTGCTATTTTGAAGTTATTTGTTGCTGAAAAAAAAAATCTCCTTATCGGAGAGTGTAGATCCAAGATCAGATTGCACGTTCTGTGTAGTCTGATGTTGATCTACACTGTCCGCAGAAGGTCAGTGAGTCACGCTTAGAAGCCCAAAGTTTAAGGAGAAGAAGTTGGACACGCTAAAGCATCGCGATGCATAGAGATTTCACTCATGTCCCGGAATTATGATTTTTTCCCAGTATAACAAACAGCGATTTCTAAAATGATCATGTTATTGGCAAAGTTCATACTCTTTATCAAAGTACAAAATGTTTGCGTCAAACAGAAATTGAAAGCAATTGTTTTCGGTAATTCTACATGGCTGACCCCCCTCCATCCCCAAGACCGCATTGCAATGAGAATGTAGTTACCATTTCACAAAGAAAACAGTTCGTTGGTACAGACCAGGATTATGACAGAATTGTGTTTTAATCAATTTGAGAGAATATCATGTTCAGTGATATGTTTAACAAAGACAAAAATCCATTTTCAAATGAATATTTTTTTTTCTTAATCCTTAATCTTCCGCGTTAGTGTTATAAGTGTCCGCCATTTATTTACATTCAAAGTGACACAACGAATCAACAAAAATCATACTCATAAATTTCAGAGGATTATTAAACATTTTCAAAAAGAGGATTTTCTTTTTTTTAAGATTACCCGATGTAATCACTGTCTGAAATAGATCTGATGCGTTTGAAAAGGCGAAGTTGTAAACAAGGTGCAAGAATCGAAGTAGTTCCGTACTGGATGCTATCAAAACGGTTAATTTCACAGATCATAACCATGAATTATCAAACCATAATCAACCATTACTTTCCGATAAATTACCGAAAAGCACAAAATAGGCATGTAAACGTCTAAATGTTTGGACTATTTCCATTCTAGTTTAGAAATATATAAAAGATACTAACAAATGAACAGGCTCGTGATCGATGCTCAATAGGGTTAGACCCATAATCCTGTATTTTCGGTTTAATGGGCGACGTTTTTAAAAACAACAACAACAAAAACACGAGTATCTGCGCTTTCGAAATATACCTAGGTTTTGAACATTATGTTACTTTTTCTTCCGATAGTTTTGCAAAAAAAAAACTTATTGTTCTTTAAATTTTAAAACTAACGAAATTTCTATTTAGTGATCTCGAAATATTGTGTGTGTGAGTCGGCGAATCAATATACTGATGTTTATAGGCTGTAAAAATTGACCTGGCAGGGCGTGGCTGACCTTTGACATAAGTCAGCCAGTTTATTGTTCGTTTTAGTGGCCTCGAGCCAGTTCGGATTTGTTCATCGTAAATCTACATAGACACTATCCTCGGTGACCCAGTTTCGATTCATTCTGTAATCGCCCCTGGGTTATTTCGCTGGCGTTTCCTCATTCTCATGAATTATTCATGAAGCATTTTGATAGGTGATCTCAGTTTTTCTTTGAGAAAATTTAAACTATTTTTATCACAAATACGCTGTCATTTCTATTTTTTACTTGTCGATATCCAATCACATCATTCGTTGCAAATCAAGCTTAGCGATACTTTAAATATGGCAGCGCCCATCAACACCACAATCGAAAAGCGTTTAAAAGACCGAAAGGTTTCAGTTAAAATATGTACACAAAGATCGATACTGTCGTCCCTGTATTGCAGAATGGCATATCTCACAGGAGACAAGCACGCCGACGGCCGCCATATTTGCTGACAACATTGGGTTTTTTCCAGGGTTATTTTTAGTAATGGAAAGTATGAAATTATCCTATCTACAAGAGAGTAACATTATGTTATCTATCTTTCGATTGGCTATTAGGGTACTTCCCGACCATATGAATATTCATAAGAAAGGACGATTTGCTACTCAATTTTCCTAGGGGTGATGCATGGAGAGTAACGTAATGCTTCAAACCTGGGTTCCGAGGATGCGTAAACATATGCATCATATCTAATACGGTATTTATCGATTCATAGGCGAATACGGCTACTCACGATGATTTCCGAATTGCATATTTTACCTCAATGTGAAATGTAGTGAACCAAAACATAGCTTCGCCCTGCAAGATCAATTTCTTACAGCCTATAGATACTTTTGCAATGATGTATTTTTGTTATTTCATCATAATAATTGTTAGTTAAGACTGTGATACACTTGTAAATACATTTCCATCTGTTGTAAAATCTCCAAGTTTATTTAGATATTCGTTTAACATAAAGGTTATTTAAAGACGGACCAATGACAAACGAGCTATGCTATGTGAAAAGGGGGCTTAATGTATCTGCGAAAAGCACTGACACACTGTCAGCCTGCGCAGTCCGCGCAGGCTGACCTATGTCGGAACCTTTTTGGGTTTTTTTGGGGGATAGAATGGTCCTTGGAAATGGAGAAAATTGACATATAGCAAAAGGTATCGACCCATGTCGACCTGCACAGACTGCATACAGCCCCTTTTCACAGAGTATGGTTAATTCAAGGTACAGAAAGAACAAAATTTTAACAGGATACTTGCCTGTATAACCTGTTTATCATATACCAACAATGGTTTTACGATCATGACGAAGAAGGTTTTGAAAACATTGTAACCAGCAGGTCCTCTCTTACCTAGAAAAGACGGCTTATTAAGCCCTCGCTTCTTTTTGAAAATATTAATCCTTAACGTTCTAGATAAGTTAAATGAAACGTTCAAACCAACGGAAAAAAAATGCTTTTTCAGTATTTCAGAGGTATTTTGGGGGAAAATATCTCCTTATCGGACAGTGTAGCTCCAAGATCAGACTGCACATTCTTTGCAGTCTAATCTTGATCTACACAGCCCGCAAAGGTTTTTGAGTGGCGCTTAGCAGCCTAAGGACCTAAACCTTAACCAAACGACAAAATTTTAGATTTGTCCGAATTCACAGCATATCCAGTTGAGCAAAATTTTACGTATTTCTGCCCCCCGTTTTACTAAGGTAGTTACGAACAAAAATTGCTTAAGTTTTACGTAACTATAGTATAGTGGCATTAATCTGCCACGAGATACGTGATAACTATCATGATTAATTTAGAAAACTATTGCGATAAATCAAAGTTTCCTGGAAATTTTATCTTTTCATTTTATCTAGATAAAAATTTTCCAGGAAACTTTGATATGTCGCAATAGTTTTCTAAAATAATCATGATAGTTATCACGTATCCCGTGGCAGATTAATGCTACTATACTATAGTTACGTAAAACTTACGCAATTTTTTTTCGTAACTACCTTAGTAAAACGGGGCCCACTGGCTGGTGTACAAAGGCATTTTAATTTGGTAATTGTTGATTAATTCCGAGCCTTGTGGACTAAGCTATGAAGGGAGGTTACTAATAAATGTAAGTTGTTGAAAATCAACGTGAGTCGTTTTCCGTAACACTGAACTGTTGAGAACTGGATATTGGTCTCATTGAATCAGATGTCTTTTCTCTTTACCAAACGACAAAAATGTAGACTTGTTCAAACTGAAAGCATTTGCAGATGACAATTTAAGTGTGACACAAATGATGAAGCTTGTCTTTAATAGGATAGAAAACATTGATGGAAAGGAGAAAATGTTAGCTACCAGTATTTTCTCCTTTTCCCACAATCATTTCAATAGGTTTCTTCCTCAGAATCTTTAAAACTCGGAATTGTGTGTGGTAAAGTTAAATGCGAGAAAAAAGGGCGAAGGGCTTTCAGGCCCCTGGTTTTAGATTTGTGATATATAATTGTTTAGAAAAGGTTTATAATATTTTATAGAGAAATACATTGTTCATTTTGAGCTGTTTATCAAAACAAGAAATATAAAAAATAATTTGTTATCAATTTCAAGATTAAAGGATATGTTTCATAAAGTTTTTTTTTTTTTGTAAACAGTGTGGATCTAGGAAATCAATCAAAGAACAGTACAATGGTTATCAGGTTTCAAACATATGAAACATGTAAAAAGGGGGTTTAATGCATTTGTACAATGTATCGACCCGGGTCAGCCTGCGCACTCTGCGCAGCCTGATCTGGGTCGAAACTTTTTGCTATTGGTAATTTTTCTGCAATTAAAGGGACCTGTGTACTTGATGATTCAGTCGGTTCAACGGATTTTATGGATCCGTAATTATATGATGACTGGTATGGTATCATGCATCCCGGAGATGCCAGATCACGACTCAATGGTGTAATGGATAAGCATTGATTAGTTCCTTGTGAATCTTTAAATATAACGATTTTTTCCCCCAGCGCCAGTCCTAGGTTAGGTCTGAATTATTTGACAATGAAGAAGATATTCAGAAGGTTGATTACTATTATAGTTATTAATATTATAACAATTACTATTTGATTTCAATTATTTCGATGAATTTTTATAATGTGCAAACATGATTGTGCTCCTTTTCTCATTTTTTCTGGAATGTTATTTCATACGAGAATTATATATTCTGTAATTCACCCTATTAACTTTATATTGTCAAGAATTACATTTATGTTTTTAAAATGATGTTAAAGCCCCAATGGTGGCCTGAAGGAAACAATGTGGGTATATAAAAGTAGGTCAACAGTTGCCATGTACCTCTATCTTTTGCTTACTTTTTAACTGATCTCAAGTTTCATTTTTCTGCCAGAGACTAACACTTGGACCGACCGAGAGATGATCGTCTGCACAACTATTCCCTAATTCACATACCTTTTAAAAGGCATTATTAAATTTTCACACCTCCTTTATTTACTTTTGGCCGCTACTGGGGATTTAGGTTTAACGAACGGGACTTATAAGCTTTGATACTGATTACTCGTTGAATAACAGGGTCTTTTTACACTTGTCTTTCTTTTCACTGGGAACTCGCATCAACTTTTCGGTTCTTTTACTTTCGGCTTTTGAACAAATATTACTAGGTCCTTGCTCAAATTATTTCACTTTTTTTCCCTTTTTGATAATACACACAAAGCATTTTGTGCTACTTTTAGAAGAAGTTGACCCTTAAGGATAGGGCACCCTAATGGGATTCGTGTAACATCGCCTTTCATCGCCGAAAATCGTACGGATTCGGCTAAGACTCGGGTAATCCGCAATCGACGCGGGGAACCAGCGTCTATCGGCCGATTGATTACGGATTACCTGGCCGAATTCGTACGTTTTCGGCGATGAAAGGCGATGTTACACGAATCCCATTAGGGTGCCCTATCCTTAAACTGAAAATTTCAACTAATAGTAGAAACAAAAATATTACTATTCAAAGTTGATTTCATCGCAAAGAAAATACAGTATCAGACTGTGTAGATCAAATATTCGCCTGAAAGTTTTGTGCAGTCTGATCTTGATCTACAGTGTCTGCAAAAGGGCCCCGAGTCGCGCTTATCAGTCTGAGGGTTATGACGGAAAAGGGGCTCGTTCTTTCTGTTATTCCACGAATTAACGTTACAGTTGTCATCCAAAATATTTACCAACAGAATCTATTGATACAGTGAAGAATGGATCTCTAAATCATTCATTGGATGTTGTATAACCGAGCGAAGCTCTGGGAAAGTGGGGATTAAATGCATTTCCGTGATGCATAATACCAAGCAAGCCGTCATATAATTATGGATCCACAAAATCCATTTTGTCTAAAACTAGACTAAATCATGAGGCAGAATGCCTTTGGACATACAGAAAACTTACAAATAGCAAAAGGTTTTCGACCATTTTTCAGCCACCGCGTATTGCGCAGGCTGACAAAGTTCGATAAATTTCGATACATTAAACCCCCATTTCACAGAGCATGACTCATATGTATTTACATGTACATATATTAGCCTTTGTTCTTCAGTAAGTTACTACGGATATATCGTTGCATTATTATAATAGTGTTCTAACCGCAATTTGGATGTTTTCGAGAAAATTAGCTCAAAAGTTTCTAATGGCTGTAAAATCATTAGTGGAGTTAGAACAAGTTAATACTGAATATCTTCTTAACCAAGGCCTATAAACTGATTTCATGGGAAGATAGAACTCTTCAAGATAATTCCAACAATATAAAAATCTCAAATTTCACAAAAACTGAGTAAGAACACTATTGGAATAATGCAATGATATGTACTTTGCGAAGAGGTGTCGACGAAGTTCAGTCTGCATAATTTGTGCAATCTGATCTTAGTCGGCGTGTCCCGTTTCTATATGATTTCAGTCATATAGAATTCGCTCATTTTGATGCTGTTGTCGGAACCTGATCATGATTGATACACAGGCCTTTGAAGCTACATATGTCAATCACGGAACACTGACATTTTCATTGGTCGGTCATCGAAAATATTTCTAAAGATAGCGCATTGGCGCATCCCTTCCATATAATGAATATATACAATATAGAGGCCATTTGCCATGCGCTATTTTTAGTAACGGTGTCGATGATCGCGCAATGAAAATTTCGGTGTTCCGTGTAAGACCAATGAAGTTTCAGTGGCCTGTGATGGATGTACGTTGACATTTTACCAAACGACAAAGTTCTAGACCAGCCCAAATTGAAAGCTTTTTGCAGACGACAGACTAAATTTGACTTAAATAATGAAATCGTTCTTTGAAAGGATGGAAAACATATCGGTAAAAGTAGAAAATGCTAGTTACCAGCATTTCCTCCTTTTGCCACTATGTTTTTTGTAGCCTTTTTCTTCAGGGTCGTCAAAACTTTATAATTTTCTTTGAAGCGACAGAAAACGTAATAGGAAAAGGAGAAAATGCTGGATACCAGTATTTTCTCCTTTTCCTACTATGTTTTATTATAGCCTTTTTCTTCAGGGTCGTTGAAAGTCGGGATTGTTTGACAAAGGGTTGAATGAGGTTGTCGATGGTTTAAGATACTTGGTCGCTATACATATAGAACACACAAGACAGCTTGACTGTAAAAGAGTTAGGTAAATATATACAGACAGAATTTCATAGTACTGCACTTTACTCAGTAAAACACATGGTACACCATTGTTGTTATTTGACCCCACTTTTTGACTTTTGAGATATTTTTTATAGTTTATTTTTTGCACTCTAATTTCATTATTAAATAGACTTCCAGGAAACCATTTTTCGATTGATTTTCTTACCTGCCCAAGAAAAAGATAACTTTCAAGTGGATATCCCCGCCTGATGCAGCTTAAATACTGGTGTTCGCACTGTTTGTTTTGAATCTAATGTGTCTGCCAGAGGTCCTTTTTTCCACAATATTTGTGTAATGAATACAAAACCTCAGGCTTCAAAAATAGTACAGTCCATTTGGTTGGTATGAAATCCAATTGGTCTATAAAACTATTAAAGTTTTATCCTATAACGTTACATGAATAGCTTGAATAGCTTGAATATCATTTCTCATCTGATTATTTTCTCACTGCTAAAGGCGACCTACGTAGCTTTGGCGGACAACGAAGACTCTGATTAAACTGTAAAAAAGGTGCAGTCTGATCCTAGTTCTACACTGTCCACTTAACAATGACCAAAGAGGACCTTCATTTGTATTAGAGCTACGACTGGAGACAAGGGGGGTGGGGGGAGACCAAGACCTTTGCTACTTTCCTTAAAATATTCATCGAAACAGCGATGAACGAAGCGAGGAAGGAAGAAAGGAAGGAAGAAAGAAAGAACACTGTTTAACCCTCTGTGAGATACAGAATGACGAGGACCAGAATTGCACCGGGACATTGAGATAACAACCAATCATCACCACGAATACAAACAAGAAAAAGTTGTCATTGTTCTGCTCCAATATCCCTATAGATTTAACCCTTAATCTGCTAAATAAGTGAAATGAAACTTTCAAGCCGATGGAAAAAAAACCAAAATGTTGCTACTTCAAAGTTATTCTGGGAGAGGGATATCTCTGTATCGGAAAGAGTAGATCCAAGATCAGACTGCACGTTCTGTGCAGTCTGATCTTGATCTATACTGTCCGCAAATGATCCCTGAGTAGCGCTTAGTAGCCTAAGGGTTAACTTTCGTTCTTCTACCTGGCTGGAAAACATCGATAACCTTAGCTTGTCCATACAGTCATGAAAGCTCTTGGGACGTACGCTTGACAATATCTATGAAAACACAGACTTGTTGCAGCAGTGAAAGCATCAATAATTCTATCAGCGAGTTGATTTCACTTGTTATTATTGGATGTATCAATTCCTCGGAATTAATGGTGTTTGTCATTTTATGAGGTATTTTGTTATTCCGGTATTACTCGGGTGTTTTACGACTTTTTAAGGTATTTTTCCTCACTTTGACAGTTGCTGGACACTATCCAGTATAATGTAAGTATGATCCACCCCAAAATGCTTAACCCTTTACCAAGCACTTCCAAGTTTTATCGACCGAAGAGAGGAAGATTTAAAAAAAAAAAAAAAAAAACACTAGAGAAAAAGGAGAAAATGCTGGTAACCAGCATTTTCTTCTATTTCAATAGCGTTTTCCACCCTTTCAAGTGCAAATCCCATGATTTTATTCATATTGAACTATGAAGTCTATAAATGCTTTCAGTTTAAAAGTTTGACGTTTTGTCAAGGGTTATATGTATTTTGATAGCATTAGTTCGAAATATTCCGGTTCGTGTTCAACAATAACCCTAAATCATGTTCTTATTCTAAATGCAGAACTAGCAATCTAATGGGCTCAGACGATCTTCTCTCAGCCAGGGTACATATTCACCAAAAATTCTCAGTAAGATCATTCTTAGTGTTATTCTCAAGAATTTTCTAAATTTGGAAGTAACTCAATTTCTGATTGGCTTAAACAAGTGTTTTAGCCAATCAGAAGCTGCGTTACCTTCTAAATCTAGAATTTAACTTAGACGGAAATTAAGAGTGGCTGGTAAATACGGGCACTGATATCTAGTTTTGGAAAATAGCATAGACAGGTGAACTGGCCGCCGATCCATACTGAAATACCGTTGAAAAAGGCGTTCATCACTGAACAAATTTTGGTAAACTGAATCTTTTTGGCACCAAAGGCAAAAAAAAGGGGCTTATGAGGATGGCATGGATCACGATCAGACAGCACTTTTTATTATACTGCAAAGAAATTTCTCGTGATCTGATTGGATAATCCGCCCCGAACATATATATCATGTACACTGGCAAAACCAACGTAAAAGCAGTTTCCCTTTTTGGAGCCCCGTATACATGACTACACTTTTCAACACAACATGGCGACGTCGATCAAGATTAACATCAAGATTATGCACCAAACTGCACGTTTTACCAAGGTTCCAGTGACGTCAGTTCCCAGTGACGTCAGTTTTCATTGAATTGGGGCACTCAGAAGGGAAATTCTACTTCGTCAACGTACTCAATTTTTTAAAACCAAAAACAGGTAAATTTCGCTTAATACAGGTTGGAATGGTAAAACTTTGCAGTATGATAAATTCGTTGTACGGTCAGGTGGCAGGGGACTTGGAAACTTGTTCACAGCTGTGGTGAATCATGTCGCCACCTCGCCTTCGGCTCGGGACGACATGATTCACCACAGCCGTGAACAAGTTTCCAAGTCCCCTGCCACCTGACCGTACAACTAATACTGTGCAGTCTGATCTTGGATCCATACCGTCCATCGGTTTAGTCAAGTCTGTAAGAGAAAAATCTTTCCAAGTTTCAATAGATTGAATCTTCAGCCGTCGAAAGAGGTTGCAATTATATGAATCATGCGATGTAATGCAGCTGCAAAACGTATCGACCCATGTCAGCCTGCGCAGTACGCGCAGGCTGAAATGGGTTGAAACTTTTTGTTATCGTTAAATTTTCTGCATGTCCAAGGACTATTCTACTGTTTGATTAAGTCGGCCGCTTGACAAAGTGGATTTCATGGATACGTAATGACTTGCTTGGTATAATGCATCACATAGAAAGTATAGGCTTAATTTGGTTTCATGAAAAAAGTGACTTGTTTGACGAGTCTGTCGTTGCTCGTCTGGTAAAAAGCTCATTGATTAAGTTGTTCCATACATTCATCTGTCATTTTCCTTAACTTGGGATGAGCTTAAAATGTTAAATGGCTGTAGTGAAGCTGAAATAGTTGAAAAGGTATCAAGTACGAAAACTTGACCAGAGAATAGCAGGTCGTGGCGATACCAAGTGCTGAAATTTCGAGAGTAATTGACGAGAATGTTGTAATATCCAGATTTGGTATATCCCGAATACCTAAATACGACTGATTTATTTATAGTTTTCCTTACTTCTTTCTAAACAATAGTCTAGTTTTGTAACGGTGACCAGTTTTACCTATTAGTGTGTTTCTGGGGTTTCTTTAACTAAGATTATGCACAAAGCTCTTTCCTAGCAACTTACTGCTTTAGAAAATAAGGAGCGGAAACAATATCAAGCGCTGAGACAGGAATCAATCCTATTGCAAGGACTTCAATCGATCTTCGGACTGAGCTTTGGCTGAGCCGGGATTCGAGCTTAAATACTAGCCTTGTGCTTAATCAAGGAGTCGCCTAATAAACAGAAATAATACAAATAAATAGATTAATAATAATAATAATAATAATAATGAAGATGATAATAATAATGATAATTCACAACAACGACAATAACCAGGGGTAGTACATTTATATCAATTAAATAATCCGCTAAAGGCTCACTGGCGATCAATAGTAAACAATGTGGGAGTCAAATTGCAGACAAGTTTAATTCATACGGTTTAACCCTTACGCTGCTAAGCACGACTCACTGACCTTTTGCAGACAGCGTAGATCAAGGTCAGACTGCACAGAACGTGTAGTCTGATCTTGATTTACATTGTCAGATGAGGAAATATCTTTCGTACAAAATTACAGTTATTACAGTACAAAATTAAAGTATGGAGATTACTGTGAAGATGACAATCTGTCATTGTACAGTCGGTCCAAGTGTAAGTTGCTGACAGAGAAATTAATTTCAAAACTAGGTTAAAACCTGCCAGGTAGCTGTGTCTTTTGTTTACTTTTAGCCTGGTTTTAAAATTCTTTTTCCTGCCAGCGACTAATATATGGCCCGACCACACGACAACAGACTGTCATCTCCACAATATTTTCCATACTTTTAAATGGTATGATTTAGATTTAAATGTAATATGACACATGCTTTGATTTTTTGGCCTTTACTGCGCCTTTAATGTTCTAGTCACCGGAAGAAAGATATATTGTATTGTAAAATTACAACAAAAGTTGCAAACAATGGGTAGCGTACAGGTCTTGAAATCTGGGGGTCGCTGGTTCGAATACCTAGCTCGGCGATTTTCTTTCCGGGTAGCGATGATAGTCATTGCGATAGAATTCATTCCCCTCTCACAGCTGATCATTTTTGCGACGATGGTTATGTGGGAAAAGGTTAGTGGCTTGGAAAAAAAATATTACGCCCAATATTGGTAAAAGAAAACTCCAGGAAAGCATGGATAGGTGCACTGGCCGCCGCAACATTACTGAAATAATATTGGAAATGACATTAAATACCATGCATACCATACAAAACAAATTTCCTTTGTCTGAGAAGGTTTACTCTAAAAAAACGAAAAAGAATTTTAAAATCGACTAAATTGAAAGCATTTGCAGACGACAAATTCGATTTTTGTTCAATAGATGATTTCTGTCTTTGACACCGTTGAAAACGCTGCTGGAAAAAAAAAGAGAGAGAAAATGCTTGATAGTGGTATTTTCTCTTTTTCCAACAATTTTTTGAGAGGCTATTTTTCTAAGGGTCGTTAAAACGAGGGATTATGTGGTGAAGGGTTAAAATCCATTAAGTTGTTTACTTCTATATAAGAGGTTGCGGACAGTTTTGTGGGCAATAAGAACCTAACTTTAACAAGACCACTGTTGTTAATGAGACTAACAACTTTATATGATTGTGTGACCACTAATTATTCTTCAGTTTACAACTAAATCACAGCTACAGAAATACAGCAATCATACTGCCACACTCATGAATAACAGCCTTTTCAAAAGTACAAGTATTACTATTTACAAACAATGTCATGGCACTGCCTGATCAGGCTCCTCAATGTGCTTCACCAGCCATTTCAAGAATAGTCATGTCATTTTTCTAACAAAATATAAACGAGCCGTGCTCTGTGAAAAGGGGGCTTTAGGCATCTGCGAAAAGTATCGACCCAGTCCGCGCAGGCTGACTTGGGCCGATACATTTCTCTATTGGTCAATTTTCTGTATATACAAGGACCACTTTACCTCATGATTAAGTCTGTTGTTTTTTGCTCTATTGCACTGTAGGACTATTTCGTTTCCACATAGCGACCGACAAGCTACATGATCGTTATTACACGTAGACAGGGTGGGCAAATTCACCGGGTCAGGCAAGATCGACAAAATCAGGCGCAGCCACGAGTGAAAATATTACCGATGATGTTCACGAGATGAAAGAGATTTCAATCTTTCACCGTCAAAAACAAAATTTAATATCCTCTATCTACTCCCCCTTCCCCCGTTCCTCAGCAGCTAGCACATTAACTCAGTTGTTCAGCCATGACATTGTCGTCTCTTCTGCTTTATATAAAAAAGCGGAGAAAAATATGTTCTGCTCGTGAAAGGAAACGTGAAAAGTATTGGGATACACTATATGAAATCATGTCCGTTTCGGTCAAGTCTGATGAATTTACGTCTGTTTGTGAAGCGTGAATGTAAATCGAAAATAGTACTTTCTCTTTCAAATCCCAAAACTAGAACATAATGGCAAAGTGGTGTTCTCACTGACCAGATTGTACAGTGAAAACACAATTTTCGTCATCATAGGTCTTTGCATGTACATAAATTGTTTACAGGTATTAAGTAAAAATCGGTGTCTAGGTAAATTTACACCACGAATATCTCGCACTAAGGTAGGTTTTGAACAGCCAATCAAATTAGCAGCTGCGAATTCACGGTATTCAGACACTGTGGTTGTGTGCATTAATACATGATGTTGAGAGTGATTGCAGCTTTCAAGCAAAATTTTGAAACCGGTACGTCACAAAAGGCTGGGCGGCTGGAGGCTCCTGGTCCAAAACTATATACAGAGGTCTGAAATTTTCTTTGTCGTTGTTTTAGAGAATAATGCGTATCTCATCATTAAATAAAATTATCGATTCGAGATGCATTATGAACCTAAATCCTCCAGCTTCGCCCTGTTTTTAACGATCGCGTATGACAGAAAAATAGTTCTCTAGAAGGTCACTGACGGTATAAACTAGCAATCCTTTTCCACTTCTTTCAGAAACCCCATTGCGGCTCTGTATAAAGTTGTGTATTTTATCGGTTAACATTGACCTTGTACCAAACGAAAAATAATTGGACTCGGCCAAATTGAAAGCAAGTTTGCAGATAACAAATTAACTGTGGTTCAACTAATCATTCTATCTTTGATACAGTTGGAAACATTGTAGTAAAAGGAGAAAGTGCTGGTTATCAGCACTTTCTCCTTTTTCTCACAATGTTTTAATAAGCCATCTCTTTTTAAAACTCGGGATAGTGTAGCAACAGGTTAATCAACTTGCCTATAAATAGCTCAACGTCACAAGTAGTTGACCCAGCCATTAACCCTTAACTTGCTAAATAAGTTAAACCAAACTTTCATCCCGACAGTAAAAATCCAAAAAGCTTGCTATTTCAAAGTTATTTTTGGACGAATATCTCCTTATCCGACAGTGTAGATCAGATTGCACGTTCTTTGCATTCAACTTATTTAGTAGTTTACTATTTTATAATCACAAACCATTAAATTATGATTTTTTTTTTTTTTTTTGCTTAAATCTAAGCATTCCCAGTTTTAAATGTGCAACAGGTACAATTAATGTTTATGAAAGCAACTCTTAGTGACCCCCCCCTTTTTTTTTAAAAAATTTTTGTTCCAAAATTACAGAATGATGTCTGGGAGATTATTGGTAATGAATTTCTAACATAAGATACCATTTAAATGAAACTGGTCATGTTCTAGTACAATATGACTTCAGTTTTACTCCTGAATTTTACCAATGTACAAATTTTAGCTCATATTCCAGAAAGATCATAATGATCATATAAGTTTTTGTTGTTGTCATATTCAAAATGTGACTTCTAATGCATCATGATGTTCATGGAGTTAATTTGCCTTTGAAATTAACAATTGCAAGACACTATAACCAAATAAATAACTCTGAGAATATGGCAATTTAGGCCATTAGAATTTTGTATCAAAGGTAACTTTACAACTAGTTTTTGAAAATCGTTTGCTTTGTATCAAAACGTCTCTCTGTACTCCACAGCAAAATTATATCTTCTTAAAAACAAACAGCTTGATGAATACAATGTGCCAGTTTAGAAAATGCAAGACGTGAAACACTATCCTTTACCGTATATCAAACCATTTTCTTTCACAAATGAAGCAAATTCTTAAAGCACATAATGACATAAAGACCAAAGATGTCTCATTCAGACAGTTTATAGCTTCATTTCAAAATATTCGGCTGATAACTAACTTCATTACACTGAAAAAAAAAAAGGACTCATTTATATACGGAAAATTTATTTCAATGTTCTTGAAGTTAAAAAAAGGGAGAATACTTTATTTCGTTTACATTAATAGTGTCACTAATATGAAATACCATAAAATCTTTAAAAAAATGTAATAAAAGAGGCTTTTCTTTTGAAAGAAAAAAGCGTTTCACCTCTACCATACATGTTTATGTCTTTACTTGAAAGGTCTTGCGTGGCAGAAAAGGTAGTTTTCTTCTAGCTAAGATTTCGAGGTCAGAGTATTTGAAAATAAAAGAAAATGCAATTCATTTCCATTCGAAGCAAGAATACAACAGTGCAAATATAAAGCCTTACAATCCTGACAAGTAGGAGAGAAAAAGGTGTCATGCAAAAAGCCCTTCACTTCTGAAAATTCTAGTCACATTTTTAAGCGCCAAATATAGGCGAAGTTTGATGAAACTTGGAAGCATGCTAATTTGATATAAAAGGTCCCTTTCTGTATAAAGAGAAAAAAGAATAGTTGAATGATTTAGCTGTGTGTAGAATGGTTAATAAAGTCATTTATTTTGAAAGTGCTCAGATACAAATGACGACTGCAGATGGTATTGACTTCTGTAACATTTTATTTGGAGACCAGTAGGTGATTCCAAGCGGTATGACGTCGGCCATTGAGCAGGGGTGTGGAAATCTAAGAAATTTCTACTTGTCCACGGACAAGTTGTTATGTAAATAGGATATACAATGACCTGTTTTCAGAATATTCTAGAAACATGAAGAACATGTATTGGTTTTTCCATCGTGGTTATTTTTAGAAACAGGTTGTTAGTCAACAAGCTGTTTACTAATCCATGATGTCATCTTTCTAGAAAAGACTAATCTAGCGTTTTCCAAGCTAATATAAATAGGAGTGACTTACTTGGTGATTTTGGATTTTGAAGTTAGACTTGTGGCTTGGAGGATACAGAATCAGTGAAAAGTGTTGGATTTAACTTGGGATTTACATCTGTAAGTTGGAATTATCTTTTTATTAAACAGGTTGCTCATATCTACTTGCAAGTTAAACTATTGTTAAATTAGGTTTTAGGAACTAGAAACTTTATTCTTTTGTAATCTAAACATTATTCTTAATTTTGAGGGACTTATTGTATTTCTTGTTCTAAGATTAGAATTGACAAGATTTCATTCAAACTTAACTCCTATTGTGCTCTTTTGTCTTTGTTCATTAATAAATATTGTTTAATTGTTAAAGGCTTGTTGCTGGTTTTCTTTCTCGTTACGCTTGGCTCGTAACAGAAATTGGGGGCTCGTCCGGGATTGATTATCTAGTAATTTAGGATACATTTTGAAATTATTTTGAAATTGTTACAGTATTAGATTTTATTAGATAACAAATAGTAATAAAAAATTAGAATTTGAATTTGAAATTGAATTTTATTCTACTGAACCAACAAAAAGCAATCATGTCTTTTGATCTTGAAAAAATTATTGCTGAGCCGTCACAGGAGTTGTTAAATTTGGCAAAAAAGTCTGATTTGTTAGATCTAGCTTCTCATTATAAACTGATTGCCATTACAGGCAATATGTTAAAGCAAGAAATTAAGAACTCAATTGTTCAGTTTTTAGTTGATGAAGAAATGCTTGACTCATCTGCTCAGCCTCTTATTCTTGTGTCTCAAACAGATGTTAAAACTAATATTGAGTTGGAAAAATTAAAACTGCAGATGGAAAAAGAAGAAAGAATGAAAGAAAAAGAATTAAAATTAAAATTAGAGCAAGAGGAAAAAGAATTGAAATTGAAATTAGAGTTACAAAAAGAAAAAATGTACCGGTATGCTGAATTAGAAAAGAAAGAAAAGGATAGGCAATTTCAGATCAGAATGAAAGAGTTAGAAATAGAAAATATAGAAAAATCATCTTTGCATATGGTTAATGACTTAAAAAACACCTTAGACTTGTTCCGCCATTTCAAGAACAGGAAGTTGATAAATACTTTTCACATTTTGAAAGATTTGCTGAAAATTTGAAATGGCCAAAAGAACATTGGACCTTACTCTTGCAAAGCGTTGTAACTGGAAAGGCTCGCGATATTTTTTCGCAACTAAGTAATGAACAGCTCTCTAATTATGATAATGTTAAGGAATTGATCTTAAAGGCTTATGAGTTGGTACCTGAAACATATAGACAAAAATTTAGGAATTGCAGAAAGGAAAATGGTCAAACCTATGTTGAATTTGCTAGAACTAAAGAACAATTTTTTGATAGGTGGTGCCATTCAAAGAAAATAGATTCAGATCATGGAAAACTTAGACAATTATTGTTAGTTGAAGAATTTAAAAGGTGCATTAATTCAGATATAAAAACTTTCTTGGATGAAAAAGAAGTTGAAACTTTGGAAGAAGCTGCTTGCTTAGCAGACAACTTTGCCTTGACGCATAAGGTCTCCTTTATGAATAAATCAAACTCTCGAAAACCTTTTTATTCATCTACTGGTCCTAAACCAAATTTTAATCAATTTAATGACAATTCCAATCAGAATAGTCCCAAACCCAAGTCTCCTTATGAAGCCAAAGGTCAAAATCCCTTATCTCGACCCACTTGTAATTATTGCAAAGAATCAGGTCATATTATTTCTGAATGTCCTGTTTTAAAAAGAAAACAGGAAAAACAAGAAAGTTTTAAGCCTACAGGCTTTACTTCATTAAAGTCTACACCTCAGTCATGTTTTAAAGACCAAACCTTTGTCCAGGCCAACGTACCTGAGACTGATACTGTTATGGAGATTTATGAACCATTCTTATCAGATGGTTTTGTGTCACTAAAAAGTGATTTTGCCCAGTCTACCCCTATTAAAATTTTACGTGATACTGGAGCTTCTCAATCTCTTATTTTAGCAGATGTCCTGCCTTTTTCTGAGAAGACCTCTTCTGGGACAAGTGTCCTTATTCAGGGTGTAGAATGTGGATTTGTTAATGTTCCACTTCATAACATTTATTGGTCTTCAGACTTAATTAATGGTCTAGTGACTGTTGGTATTAGAAAAAAACTTACCTTTTAAAGGTGTTCATTTGTTATTAGGCAATGATTTAGCCGGAGATAAGGTAATTGTTAATCCACTTGTAACTGACACACCTTGCATGGATCAATCACCCGATCCGATTGAGGAAGAAATTCCTGACCTTTACCCTTCATGTGCAGTTACTAGAGCTATGGTAAAGAAAGCCATTTTGACTGAAAATCAGTCTGATATTGACTTATCCGATTCTTTGTTGGGTCATTTATTTAAAAATGAAATTAAGAGGTCTATTTCACAAAACCCGTCTGAAAGTCAGACAAATTCTAAACTTAATTCATCGGAATTTGATTACACATCTTCACCTTTAGTTAATGAAGGCCATGATACAAGGTCAAGGTCAAAACTAAGTGAAGACCAACACAATGATCCAGAACTTGCACCTTTATTTCAGAAAGCTGTCAGTGAAACTGATCTTTCACAGGAACCAGTCTGTTTTTATGTAAAAAATGGAATATTAATGAGAAAGTAGCACCCTCCTGAAGTCTATATTGATAATGAGTGGGCTGTCATTCATCAAGTCGTCGTTCCTAAATCTTATAGATCAGAAATATTAAGCTTAGCTCATGTACCAGCTATGTCATGTCATTTAGAAATCACTAAAACCTACCACAATATTCTTAATCATTTAGAGAAAACTCAATGTAAAATGAAAGCAAGATATTTTGGTCTTTATTCTGTAGAGAAAAAGGTCAGTGACTTAAATTATGTGATAACAACTCCTGTCAGGCGAAAGCAAAAGCAATTATGTCATATTAATATGTTAAAAGAATATGGTGATAGGGATAATTCAAATATTTCAATATTTTAAGAAATTTATATAAAAAACTTTCACATTTAGACAATAATCAAAAAGATGAATTAAAAAAGTTAATTTCTATATATGAGCACCTGTTCCCTGATATTCCAACACGGTCAGATACAATATACCCTCATGTGGACATTGAAAATTCAAAACCAGTGAAACATCCATATCGAATGAATCCCAAGAAATTTGAGCATCTTAGAGGAGGATATCAAGTATCTGTTGGATAATGACTTTATTGAACCTAGTCAAAGTGAATGGAGTTCTCCCTGTATTCTTGTACCAAAGCCAGATGGAACTTTTCGTATGTGCACTGACTATAGAAAACTTAATGCTGTGGCCAAGTCTGATTCGTTTCCAGTGACAAGAGTAGATGACTGCTTTGACAATACTGGTCATGCAAAATATGTAAGCAGCTTTGATCTCCTAAAAGGATTTTGGAAAATTCCTCTCACTGAAAGATCTAAAGAGATTTCTGCATTTGTAACCCCTGGTGGACTTTAACAATGCAAAGTTATACCGTTTTTGGAATGAAAAGCTAACCATCAACATTTCAATATCTTATCAACATGAGAATATCTGGATTGGACGACTGTAGGGCCTATATCAAAGACTTCATCATTCACAGCGATGATTGGGATGAACATCTAAAGACTATCACAAAAAAATTTTGAAAGACTGACTAAAGCCAAATTAACATTAATCTTGTTAAAAGTGAATAGACTTGTAATTACTTAGCATTTGTCTTCATGTATAATATTTTAATTTGTATTTAGTTTAAATTTTGTCTTCACGTAATTTTATGAACATTTATGTGTAATGATATTTTCTGTCATCAGACAAAAGAGGGTTTTACTTCTTAAAACTTTCTTTTCCTTTAGGAGAGGAAGTGTTATGTAAATAGGATATACAGTGACCTGTTTTCAGAATATTCTAGAAACATGAAGAACATGTATTGGTTTTTCCACTGTGGTTATTTTTAGAAACAGGTTGTTAGTCAACAAGCTGTTTACTAATCCATGATGTCATCTTTCTAGAAAAGACTAATCTAGCATTTTCCAAGCTAATATAAATAGGAGTGACTTACTTGGTGATTTTGGATTTTGAAGTTAGACTTGTGGCTTGGAGGATACAGAATTAGTGAAAAGTGTTGGATTTAACTTGGGATGTAAGTTGGAATGATCTTTTTATTAAACAGGTTGCTCATATCTACTTGCAAGTAAAACTATTGTTAAATTAGGTTTTAGGAACCAGAAACTTTATTCTTTTGTAATTTAAACATTATTCTTAATTTTGAGGGACTTATTGTATTTCTTGTTCTAAGATTAGAATTGACAAGATTTCATTCAAACTTAACTCCTATTGTGCTCTTTTGTCTTTGTTCAATAATAAATATTGTTTAATTGTTAAAGGCTTGTTGCTGGTTTTCTTTCTCGTTACGCTTGGCTCGTAACAAAGTAAATTTAAAAAATCCACTTGTCCGCCAGTGCGGCTTACTTGTCCAGCACAAAACAGTTTTAAATTGCATTCAACCACGCCTCGTTAAAAAGGCGCTGTCTTGTTTGTCATATTCCTTGTCGCGGTATACTTTTGCTGAATACACGTTGGAATTTTAAAACTTTGCAGTATAATAAACTCGTTGTACGATCAGGTGGCAGGGGACTTAGAAACTTGTTCACGGCTGTGGCAAATCATGTCGCCACCTCGGTTTCGGCTAGGGGCGACATTATTCGCCACAGCCGTGAACAAGTTTCCAGGTCCCCTGCCACCTGACCGTACAACTAATAATGTAACCACACGGGGGTCATCGTGTGCCATTGTTATGTACATGTAGCAGATGGTTAGTTTAAAGTAACCTCTCGTAGCTATACAGAAACATCGCTTACATAATAGGGTACTCCTTTCAATGCGCACTTTCACTGGAGAAAACTTATTGGAAATATTCGCTTGTTATTTGAAATCGACCGGCATTTCTTTTGCAGTTTAATCAGATCTTAAAATACATGTAATCAGTTCAGATAATGTGCGTAATACACGAAGTCTCATTTAAGTGTGGCGTTGAAAGTTGGTGGCGAAAAGAATGAAGAGAAGGGCAAAGGATGTGGAGTTGAAAGGGCTACGAACACAGCAGACAGGCCATTAGTAAACATTTTGAAGCCCAGTAACTCGACAGTCCATTCATAAATTGACCACCGCGCTTCGGATGTATTTCTCTCGTTAGTGACACAGTATCACCAGTTTGCAGGGTCACCTGACATGTTTCTTCTTGATGAAATGAGCATCAGTCTGTTAAACCTTCATTAAACAATAATTTGTTTTATTGGCCTCCTAGATTAAGGAGTTTAAAAACTCTGTAGATCTACTTCAAAGATTAGAAAAACTACAAAAGTAATTTCTTTTTCAATTGTTTGATGATTGGGAATCTATATTTAACGAGGTTTAGTGTATTAGCAGTACCATTCGGCAAACCTCGCGTGATCCGTTGACCAAGTCCCTCGGCTGTATCACGTAGCTACTCGGGTACATTTCTTCGCCGGAAGTACACTCCTTCAACGTTCTTAAAATCATAATACTCCACTTAGAAAGCAAACACTAGTCACAATTTTCCGTTGGAATCTTTCTAAACAGATTTCCGAAGACCAATAGTTTGCACAGTTTTTTTCTATCAAATTACGTTGGCATTTTTCAGCAATATGTGGGCAATATGTGGTTATCACCGTGGCTGTTGTTGCCGTTGCTAATCGATTTACAGGGCGCTGCCATGTTTAAGACCATGTGACTGGCAGTATTTATAAAATGACCCCCCCCCCCTTGATACGGACGAGGTTAGATGTAGATACTGAATCGGCTAAGTTGTGACTAATGCCAGAAGTACGTTCACTTGCACCGTTGTTCGCTCATTGAAAAAAAAAAACACCGATGTACGCCGACCAACAACCAGTAAGTGGATTTGTTCAATGAACGCAATCGAAACGTTTCGGTTCCTGATTATACCTGTATGGTCACATTCGTTCATCGTCTTCCAAATAATCCTGATTTTTGTGAACCTGAAAATAAGGTTTTTGAAAACATTGTGGAACAAGAGAAAATGATTATAGCCAGCATTTATCTGCTTTTCCCACAATGTTTTCTACTCTATCGAAGTCATCAGTTGAGATACATTTAATTTGTCTTCTGCAAATGCTTTCAATTTGGTAGAGCCGTGGTATTAGCATGCTTTTAATTATTATGAATAATCAAAAGGTTGTTTAATAGGAATATATTGTTTTGAACTCGCTCTTATGACGTAGTTGCCCTTGTGAGGTCGGGAAAGACTACCAAAAGAACTCATTCTACACAATATATTCACATACAATTCCAGCAACCTATAGCATTATGTCTGGTGTGCACGTGTTTACTGCATTGCGGCCTGAACGCGAGTCTTTCTGGTCACATGCTACTTGAAATAAGGACAAAAGAAAAATACCAAGAAAATTTACAAAAGAAGTATTGCTGCTTGGGTTAATCCGGTACATTTCTATTATTTGATTTTTTTCCTCGGTGTGCCGGAAATTAATGGCGCTTACCTCTTTAGAAAACGTCAACTTTTTAAAGTTGTCCAGAATGAAAAAGTTTATTGAAGACACACGTTTAAGTTGATCGTGACTGAAATCATAGAGTTATTCGTATAAATGGTTGAACAATATGTTAAAAGAAGAAAATGCTGCCTACCAGTGTTTCAAAAACCTTACACATTCTTCCCCAGGGTCGTGAAACAAGGGACTGTTTCGAAAAGGATCGAAACGCTCACGTAACCTAATACGAAACACGAGTGACTTCCGTTTTTATGAAAGCATAATTGGCTCTGCGATATTCTGTCAATATACCTCGTATTGATCCGGGATTTTCACTCCTTGCCTCCGTAGGTACATTATGAATTATTGCAAGTTTTATACAGTTGCATATTGATAATCAAATAAATAAATAAATAAATAAATAAATAATGAATAAATGACAGAACGAACAAACCAACAAACGAGCCAACGAACGAACTAACGATTGAATGAATGTAGGGAAGCAGCCAGTGGCTTGGGAAGAATATTGTGCGATTTCCAGTTAAGAGAAACTCCAGGAAAGCATGGATAGGTGCGCTGACTGTGGCGATATAATGAACTAATGTTCAAAACGGCGTAAAACACCATACAAACAGAGCTATACCATTCGAAAGCAAGCTTACTGGAGCTACTTACACAAATAATTTTTTGTTATTAAGTTTTCGTCGTCTGACATTAAAGTTGTAGCTCTCTTAAACCTGTGGTGTTGTTTTCCGCCATGGACGTCAATGTAAAACAGAAAACGTTTTACGAAAATATTGATCACTTTTCAAAAAGATGCATTTATATAAGGTTACATTGTTCCGAGTCTGAAAATGTATATTTTTATTACAAAAATTCATTTTGCCTCATTTCATTTAAGTTTCATAACTAACGTTATAGCTTTTTTTTTTTTCAACAATTCATTTGAGCCATGCTCTACGAAAAGGGGGTTTAATACATCTGCAAAAAGCAATCCGCACAGGCTGACCATGGGTCGAACCTATTCGCCAGTTGTAAATTTTCTGCATGTCCAAAGGACCATTCTACGTCATGGTTCAGTCGGTTGTTCGGACAAATGGATCCATAGCTATGTAATGACTAACTTGGTATAATGCATCACAGAGATGCATTAAACCCCCTTTGCCAGAGAATGACTCATTTAAAAGTAAAGTTGAAAACACATTTAAGTCGATGGGTACTCGGAGTAAATTGAGAGCAGTTGCAGACGACAAATTAAACGTGGTTCAAATTATGGCATTTATTTTTGAAAGAGCAGAAAACCTAGTGAGAAGGGGAGAAAATACGGGTTCCCTTCATTTTTCCTTTTTCCAGTAATATTTTCAGAAGCTGTCTTCATCTTGGTCGTTGAAACGTGGGGTTATGTGGTAAAGGCTTAATTAGAATCGTTAATAGATTATGCATCATCAGACATATTCTAAAATAATCTGAAGGCACATTCATTATTTTCTCCTGTTATGACACTTTGAAAAATAAAAATGACTTATAATTAATCACGTTAAATTGAATGTGAGAGCAAGATTTATCATTCTTTACGCGTTGTTCTCGTCCCCATTAGCTCAGTGAAAACTCACAGCGGTGTTTCGGATTTGAATCCAACCTCTGTGGAAACTTTTTTTTTTTTTATCGCATAACCTCCCGTGGTTTCAGTGTGGTATATCCATTACGAATTTTCTTTTCTTGCATAAGTTTGAGATAAAAATTGTGTGACGTCATTTGTAACGTCATTTTCTATACTTCTATCTGAGAAGTGATACAAGATTTATCTATGGGAATTTATGGTGGCATATTTCTGCCGCGAGATACGAGATAGCTATCATGATGATTTTAGAAAACTATCGTGATAAAACAAAGTTTCCTGGAAATATTATCTAGATAGTAAAAAATTTTCACGATAAAAATATCGCGATAATTCTACCTTTTATCATGATTTTTTTTGCTTTCGTGCCCATAACTGACATTCACGGTATCTATAATTAGATACGGTTTCGGAACATCTTCGTCTACAACCTTATGAATTCTCCTTTTCCCTGAATGGTTTTAAAATGTTCGTAGGAGGCATTTCGAGTCGTCTTTGTGATTTTACAGACTTCTGTTCATTTCGAGTCTTGTCAAAATTTGCCAATTAAGCTACAATTATTAATTATTCGAACTTTTACTTACTGCAATCTTGTGAAGTCAAAAACTACCGAGTTCATCCAAATGATAAATTTTCTATTGATAGATATCGAGAAACAAGTAGAACTATCACGATAATTTTATCTTGCATGTCAGCTTCGGGCACGATTGAGAAATTTTGCGTTAAAGTATTAAGTTTATCGTGATATTTTTTTCAGGAAACTTTTCACAATCTCGATAAAATTTCCAGGAAACTTTAATTTATCGCGATAGTTTTGTAAAATTATCTCGTATCTCGTAGCAGAAATATGCCACCATAGGAATTACCACGTACACGTGCATTTATGGTTTTGCGTATTCTGACCTACAGTTCGCGAGATTTCGTTATGTGATAAAAAGAAACCTACAGTCGTTGGATTTTGAGATAAGTTTTATTAAATTTGTCAACGAGGCTCACCAGAGGCTCGCTTGGTAACATTTTCTAGATTCGTTTAATAAAATTTCATTTCAAATGCCAACTTATGTCATATTTTCTTTGGTCGATGAACGCGTCAATGAGACAGGCTCCTGGTAACAGGATTCTTCTCTCTTTCACCGGTTAACATTTTGTTGGCTTTGTTCATTTGATGAAGCTCCCAGCGACTTGAAAAGAGTGTCGAACTCGGAACTGTAACTTGGTTCCCACACGGATTAAATGAGATTCGTTGTGAGAGAAAAAAAAAAAAAAAAACGGGTTTTAAATTATACCAAGTAAATCAGCACAAAATTATGGATGCAGAAAACCCATTTTGTCTTCCAACTGATTGAATTATGGTTAAAATGGTTCTTTAGACATACCGAGAATTTACAAATAGCAAAAATAATCGAACCATGTCACCTTACGCGGATTGCACTGACTGACACGGGTCAATACATTTGACAGATGCATTCAAATCCCCCTTTCAAAGAGCATGGCTCAATTACATGTTCAATATTACTGAAAAAGGAAAGATAGCTCGAGCAACTTCCCTTTTTGCCACAATGTTTTCTTACTAAAAGCCATCTGCACAAGCACTTGTCAGTCTGTATCAATGAAGATCAACTTGCTCAAGCTCAGGACAACTCATTGGTGAAGTCAATAAATTGATTAAACTACATTAATAATCCGTAACTTCGACTCATTGAAATTGAGTCGAAGTTATGGATTATTAATGTAGATCAATCCAGATTATTCAAATTACACGAAAATCGATTGAAAATTTTAAAGTTAAAATGCAAATAACATGAGCATGTCATTTTACTCTTTACATAATTCATGTGAAAGATCTTTTATGTTCTTCATAATAGAGTGCTGTGGTAGTGTAGCGCCTATATTCATCAACTTTTGTAACTAGCATTCTAAATCTTATTCCAAATTTATGAAATAACGCATTTTCTGATTGGCTCAACTTTTTCAGCGCCAAATAAATAAACTCGAACTCTTTCGATGGCTCTAAATACAATCCATTGAAACTTACAAAAAATTTAAATGTAGAGGCTTAACTGCACAAGCGGACGGTATAGATCTAAGATCAGACTGCACGTTCTGTGCAGTCTGATCTTGATCTATGCCGTTCGCAAAAGTCACTGTTTTAGCCTATGGCGCCGAAAGGGTTAACCATCTCTTGTGAGCAATCAGAAATTGTGTTACTTTGAATTCCATATCATTCTTGAAAATTGGACTAAGAGTCTAATTTAGAATACTTGGTGAATAGGTGCTCTGATTGCTGAAATGAAAAAGTAAGATCTACAGTTTTTTGCTCAGGGTACGGTAGTATTAGTTAATGCACATAATTAATCTATAATTCAGTATTCAAATCTAGACAAATGCTGTTTAACTGTATGTGATACCACTTGCTTTAAAGTTACCTGTTTACTCCAATGTGACTTTAGTACATACATTGTATTTTCAAATTGGATATCTGACGCTTTGATTGTGTCGGATTAATTTGGATAGTCCAGCATCGCTGGGCTAAACAGAGAAGTGTTTTCAATTTTTCGATTCATCAACAAAGTTACAAATAACAAATGCATTTCTAAAACTTGAAAGAAGGACTTTGATTGGCCTAGAAGAAAACTAGTCAGAAGATGACCCACAAATCGGCCAATCTCAGATCCACGTGTAGTGGACAGTGGACTTTAACAAGATTGTTATTTACTTGTTAGACTATATATATACATATATATACATACATCTGTGAAAAAGTTTAATGCATCTGCAAAATCTATCGACCCAGGTCAGCCTGTGCAGTCCGCGCAGGCTGACCTGGGTCGAAACTTTTTGCTATTGGTTAATTCTCTGCATGTCAAAGGACCGGTCTTCGTTATGATTCAGTCAAAATTTCATGGATCAATAATCATGGGATGACTTGTTTTGTATAATGCATCACGAAGATGCATCAAACCCGCTTTTGCTTATCTTTTTTTTTCTTCTTCTTCTTACAGGTCAAAACAGAGCCCCATGAGTAACAAGGCGTGATGTTATAGTACGAGAGAATATTAATCGATATAAAGAACAACTTCATTTATATAAAAGATGTGTAAATACTATGTTGTAACAGACATTAAAGAGACTATGACATTCTGCGACTTCGATTTGCTTTTCAATGGCGATGGCAACGCTACAATCCATTAGTAAGCGTGTGAATAGCTTAGATGACGGCATTACAAGGGAACCTATTACAACTCAAGAGACAAACAACACGAAATCAGTTTTATCCAATGGGAAAATCCGAACCAAAGATCTTGAACATGGAGTGGTTAAAAGTTCTTCGAAACCAAATAAACGTCAGAAGGTAAAGTTGTGCTTTTGATAATTACGGTAAAATGATGCTCTTCTTCCAGTAAGCAATACTTTGATCTTATCACTTAGCTAAACATATTATTTAAGACCGTCATTTCTTGATAAAGCGTGTCTTTCTAACTGCTAATGTATTTCTAATAGAATACCATCATTCCAAGCTATATTTCGGCCCTTTTCACGGTCATATTTTAAAATTATGTGAGGTGGTCGGCAGGTGGTAATGTGAGGTCGTCTGCAGATACCGATGTGAGGTCGTCTGCAGACGGCGATGTTACTTCGCTTGTAGATGGTATATTGAGGTATGCATGTATATCGTAATATGAGAGCGTCTGTATGTTAGGTTGCCTCTAGGTGATAATGTGAGGTTGTGTGCTGAAGGCAATATGAGGTCGTTAGCAGATTTTAATATGAAGTCATCTGCGGAGGACAATGTGAGGTTTTTTGCTCAAGGCAATGTAAGGTCGTCTGCAGAAGGCAATGTGAGGTCGTCTGCAGATTACAATATGAGGTCATCTGCGGAGGGTAATGCAAAGTCGCCCGCAGAAGGCAATGTGAGGTCGTCAGCAGATTTTAATATGAGGTTATCTGCGAAGGGTAATGCGAGGTTGCCTGCAGAAAGAAATGTGAGGTCGTCTGCAGAAGGCAATGATAGTCGTCCGCAGATTAAAGAATTAGGTCATCTGCGGAGGTTAATGCGAGGTCACCTGCAGAAGGCAATGCGAGGTCGTCTGCATATTAATATATGTCATCTGCGGAGAACAATATAAGGTTGCCTGCAGAAGGCAATATGAGTTCATCTGCAGAGGTTAATGTGAGGTTGTCTACATGTTTGAAATCTTAATTTCCAGAAATTCGTAAAATGTCGTGAAAATTGACTTACACTCGATTACCTCGTTAAAACCATTCAAAAAGTTTGTTTTGATTGATTAATGCTTTGAACGACAAACCGCATCTCTTTACTCATGATGTTCAAATATTGATTCTACAAATAATTGCAACTATTGACTTCCGCCCATGGTATCACATTTTACCTTTTCTTATTCCGGACACATTTAGATCACGATCAAATTCCGCAGATCGAGCTATCTGTTCTTGAAACAACACCGTCCGATATCTTGTGATGTATTCTCTTTAGATCTGACTTTTTCTCTTTATGACTGAAAGTATCCATTTTATATATTTGACGCGAATAGGTGTTTTATAACTGTAGATGATGATTATTTTATAACTTCATCAACAACAGTAGCCATTGTATCAATAGAGAAACACTAAACACAAAGAAGAAGCTGGGAAATGAATAGGAAAAATACAAAAAACGAAATCAATTGCTCATCCGAATGTTTCGAATATAAGCTTAACTTTTTTTTCTAAAGATTTGTTTGGCAAGGTATTTCGAATTTACCAGCATGTCCAAACTTGTGGATACTTGAATGATCAAGATACTACAGTACTTACAAGATGGATGAATTATTAGTTGTTCATCGCGTTTGATTTGTAATTCAAAGTTTCTGTGTCATGTATCCACTGTTGGCGCTCGAGTGAGCTTTTGCAAGTAGGAACAAACAAAACTACATGTAACATCCTGTGACAACACTTAGTGGCTTTTTAAAATCCGCTTCCTTGAGGGGGTGGCCTTAACCCTTTTATCACACATTCCGGAGTTTCAACGACTCTGAGGAAGAAGGGTTTTGAAAAAAATTATGGGATAAGTAGAAAATGTCAGTAACCCGCATTTTCTCCTTTTCAAATATGTTTTCTATACTCTCATAGAAAAGTCTCAGCATTCGAGTCACACTTGATTTGTAGTCTGCAAATAATTTCATTTAGGACCAGCCCAAAGTTCTGTCATTTGGTAAAGAGTTAAAGCTTTATGCACATTTATTGCTTATTACCCGTTCTGGTTAATATAGATTTAATTGCACTATTAAGCCCTTGTCTAGGAATTACTACCCGAAAACCAAGGAAAATACGAGCGAGTAAGTTGTCACCGTGATGTGAATGAAATCATGATCTCGGAGTAATCTTTTTCCTATCAAACAAACAAACAAATAAACGGACAATGCTTACATTTTCTCTTCACAGGAACCATACTCAGTTTCGGAGAAGACGAAAAAGAAATTGTCACTGTTTAAGAAACGTTCCATAGAGTTGATGCGAGAAAATGAAGCTCAAGTAGACATCACGAAAGCTGAAAGCATATCCAATACAGAACTCGGGGAGTACCACTTTAAACGGGCAAGTATTATGCTTTGTACATGGACTTTATTAGAATTGTTGTTTTGTTTACTCTATTACAGAAATGTAGGAAAAGACAAGGTACCAAAATCAGTGTAATTGCTTGTACTTAAAAAATCGGAAAATTTCAGAATCCGCTATACAACATTCGTTCCCTATATATAAAACTGACTGTTAAAATCTGAATGACCCTCAGAAAGCTCAAATCATCCTCCTGTCCTTTTCGTTTATGAAAGCAACAATGTCCGATGGTCATGTTTTTTTTTTTAAAGAGAATTCGATTCCATTTGCAGGCTCATTTAATTTACTCTTTATACGTCGAAAATGCTTTGCTTATTAAGTTTTACTGAAGTAATTTCATCATTAACATCTCTTATTAACCATTGATATTTCTAATTACAGCGAGTATCCCATTTCGTCAATATGGCGTTTGAAAACAACGAGCTTGAAACATCAAACCTCACGTTCGCTGACGTAGTGCGTAAAGTAATAAACGATCCAATCAAAGAAGACATACACCCTTTTGGCCGGGGCCACCTCTACGCGTCAGCGTTTGATGGAGAGCGGCCAAAGATACACCATGACGAGGGAAAATATCTCATGTGGATTTTAGCCTCCTTACTTATCGTAGGAATAGCTGGCTCAGTCATTATAATGTCTAGTATGTCAAATTCGATGAGTCTTTTTTGAGCTTTTCTCTCTCTTTTTGCCACGGCAACAACACAATTTACCAAACAATGTCATTTATAGCCTTAAGGAAAAAAGGAACGCCTTTAGAACGTTTAGAAAATAGAAAATACTGAGTACCACCATATTCTTTTTTCCCCAGTATGTTCAAAAGACAAATACTCCCGTCATTACGTTTGAATATGTGATAATAACGCTTTTTTTTTTCTTTTTAAAACCGAGAATAGTTAACGCCAAAGAACGTATTAACACCGATGAATATAGAAAACGTATATATACGAAACATTTTTTGAAGTCATTTTTGTAACAAGTCTGTCATATATCAGAAATATCAAAATGTTTGATAATAGTATTGGCCGGTAGAATAGTTTCATTTAAAAAAAGTAAAAACCACTAAAATTACTTTCGGCAGTCATTTCTGTGATAATTATAAATTTTTGTCCCTTCAAATAAATTCTTACTTTGCTGCAACTATTTCTAAATGTTAATCATTATAATGCGTATTCTATACGTTCAAAAGGAATCATTTACTGTTAGAGATTAATCATTTTTATTGTCTTTAATTCAATGTCTTTATTTTACTTATGGGTACGTACGATTATCAGAATTATATTGTAGATATAGTCCAGACGCCAGCACGGGCCAACTTAGCTGAACAGAAATTAGGAAATTTCTAACTACACAGATATAGTTGTCATATCTAGATATGCATAAAAATGCAAGTCAACTGCGTACCTGGTTATGGTCTAGACGGCAAGAGGGTGACATAAAAGTCCACTATAGACATTTTGAGTGGTGGGTTGTGTCTGCCAGACAGGAAAACGGAAAACCGCGTTTGATTAGCTCTCAAATAACCCCTCTGGCAAGTCTTCTATACAGATAAGAACGGCATCATTCCTTTTCTTTCCTTTTTTTTTTTTTTTTGAAAAGAATTGGCCTGTGCAGGCACAGTTTTTAGCTCATGTCATCCTGAAATTCACAAAACATGTTAATAAAAAAGAAATTAGTTTTTATTTTTGTGATTAATGTCCCATTCACATGCCGTTGCATTCTGATCTTGTTTAATACTGTTCTCCAAAGTAACAAAAATCCGTTCACGATCAGCGCCATAATTACTAAAAATTGTCAGTACCAGAGCAGCTTTTCAAAAGATGTCGGTATACTAGATGTTTCCGATGCCTGAACCTGTATTTACATAACTTTATTTAATGGTAGGCTAAAATTCAAAGTTTCACAAATGCGCTAAATAGTAAATTCTATTTCACCTGTATTAATTAGATAAGATCAATACAGCTTTGAATTTAGCAGATTTGGGCACGAACAACGTTTTATGAGTCCTTGCTCTGGTCTTTTTATCCCAGTTATGCAGCATAAAGCCATTTGGCGAACGAGAGATATTACAATTAACACTGTTTCCGTTTTATACTTTCAGTCACATATCAACCGGATGTCGTTAACTTTGATCTCGCTACATCTACGCCCATAACGAGGCTCAACACAACGACTTAGCGACAGGAAAAAATGTTCTAATTCCTTTTAGTTGTCATGGAGACGCGTCTGTTTGTCGTAGTGTGTGAAGAAACCACAACAATTAGAATTATTTTTGAAACCTAACAGTGCAGGCTTTTCCATTGCAATAACTCATTTTTCAAATAATCACGAAACTAATGTTATTCCATTTTGACGGCAGCTTTTTGGGATTTACTGAGTAATATTGTAAATATAGACAAATATACATGGCGCAAATGGTAAGAGTTCCGGTTTAGAATCTCAGCGCACGGTCTCACAGACACATTATATCGCATTAGAAGGTTTGTAAATATTCCACAGTGTTGGCAGCTGTTGGGATGTATCAAATTGTGTTATAAATATAGACAAGATACCATTGTGGCACACGATGACAATGACTTTTTGGATTTTTGTTTGTATGTATGATCTACCTTTCAACATTATTTCATTTATATCATGGCTGCCAGTGCACTTTTCCATGCTATCCTTGAGTTTCTTTTACCAGTACTTAGCACAATGTTCTCCCTAAGCCAATGGCTGCTTTCCCAAATAACCATCGTCAAAGAATGATCAGCGTTGAGAGCGGAATGAATCCTGTCGCAATGACTATCATCAATCCGCGGAAAGAAATTGGCCGAGCTGGGGAATCGAATCAGCGACCCCCTGGTTTCAAGTACTGTACTCTACCGACTGCGCTATCGGGGCTCTGTGTTTAGTCTTGAAAAGAGCTTGTTTGTTTGTTCGTTTGTATTGAAGTTTAACGCTTTTTTAACAGCTTAGGTCATATCATGTCGGTCGGTGCACCTACGCATGTGTTTCCTGCTTTTCTCACATCAGTACTGACACAACTTTCTTTCCAAGTCACAGACTACTTTTTTCACGTGCAATAGAGGTGAGATGCAAAAATTCGCCGGAAGGAAAGTTTGCCTCACCCGGGTATCGAACTCGCAACACTTAAGCCGACTGTAAAGCAGAGAGTTCCCGTTTCAGTCAAGATCATGTACGATTCAATACGGTCTTGCGCGATTCTACTATGCTGTCCTCAGGAAAACACCACGATTGTACACGAACATAGACGATGGTCTACCATATAGCTCGTTTCTCTTTTGAACCAACAGTATATTCAACATTCTATTACGGCCAATGCGGATTCATGCCGACATTGTCAGGTCTTTGCCACGGTTTGTGACCCGTCACCACAGTTTCGTCTCGAGGCTCCGATCACAAAAACGAAGCTGAAACAAGTCTCAAGGATGGAAAGGACATGGGTCGTGGTCCAATGACTTTTACCAGTCCCTGACATGAATTTGTTCCGATTCGGACTTGTAGTCAGAATCGCTTGGTTAAAAGCCCTGCACCTGTCTGGGCCCAATAGCTAAGCATGTAAAAGTGCACGTCTTGTTTGGTGCGTGAGGGTAAAACTCAAACCTTACCAGAAAAACATATTGAAGACTCAACCGTCCTAAAAGCATTTTGTAAGTGACATATTATTGATGATATAAAGCAACTATGCAAGTTTCATGAAAATCCGATCTCATATGCAGACTTTATCGCGTATACAAGAAATGTCATTTTTCAACTTTGAATGGTTACTTTTCCCTTACTGGTTGTCAGATTTTTTTTTCAAAGTCAATAGGGTTCAAGCTATTGGTGAACTAAACAAAGTGTGCAAGTTTCATGAAAATCAGACTACAAATGCGGACTTTATCGCGTAAACAAGATAAAGACTAACGGACGGACGGACGGACGACGGAAACCATATCATGACATAAGATCTGCTGGCTTTCAGCCAGTAGAGCTAAATATTAACTTTCTATCCCCAAGCCCCGAAGGGCCGGTCGATATCTAAGGGACACGAAGTCTACAATTTAAATTTGACTCAACTGATTGTTGTCATTGGAAGAGTGAAAAGGAAAACAAGCTGCTTACCAGCATTTTTCTTTTTACTTTTGCCACAATGGTTTTAAAACCTCTCTACTTCTGAGTCGTCAGAACAATATTTAGATTTTTTTTGCGAATTAAAAGTTAAGCAGTGATATTAACCACAAGAAAAATTTTTCTCTGCAAACATGAAGGAAAGTCACGGTAACATGCAGTAAAATGGTAAATATTTGGCATTCACTAACTTGTTTGTCGCATTTGCAATCGGTAACGGATTTCACAAAGGTTTGTGGAAATGTCACATTATCAATAACACGCGTCGGTTATTTGGGATCGTACTCAAATAAGGCTTGTTTTTCATGTCCGTCACCGACAGCATTGTCCGTTTGCGATTGGCTTGTCCGTTTATTGCAATCGAAACCGCTCTTCAATATATAAGACCCGACCACGCGATCTGTCATTTGAAACATGATCCTGAACAGCAAATATGTCAGATGAAACAAGAAATAGTTTGTTGTTAATGGCTGGTGACATTTTAGATATAGAAAACAATACGAAAAAACTGATGGTGGGTGAGGGGACATTGTTACGAGACGCGTAACGAGAAAGAAAACCAGCAACAAGCCTTTCACAATTAACAATATTTATTAATGAATAAAGACAAAATAGTATAACAAGAGTTAAGTTTGAATGAAATTTTGACAATTGTTAATCTTAGAACAAGAAATAGAATAAGTCCCTCAAAATTAAGAATTAAGTTTAGACTACAAAAAGTATGGAATTTCTGGTTCCTTAAACCTAAATTAACAATAGTTTTTTAAAAACTTGCAAATAGATATGAGCAACCTGTTTGAAAATTAAGCAATTCTAACTTACAGTTCTATATCCCAAGTTAAATCCAACACTTTTCACTAATTCTGTATCCTCAAAGCCACAAGTCTAACTTCAAAATCCCCATCACCAAGTAAGTCACACCTATTTATATCAGCTTGGAATATTCTAGATTAGTCTTTTCTAGAAAGATGACATCAAGCTATTTATAGACATGGATTGATAAACAACTTGTTTACCAACAATTCTGTTTCTAAAAATAACAAGAATGAAAAACCAATGAATGTTCTTTATGTTTCTAGAATATTCTGTATACAGAGTGACAACAAAAACAGGTCACATGTATATCCTATTACATAACACTTCCCCTCCTAAAGGAAAAGAAAGTTTTATGAAGTAAAACCTTCTTTTGTCTGAAGATAGAAAACATCATTACACATGAATGTACATAAAAATACACTATACATAAAAACAAATGTTAACTATTTACAATTTAATTCTAGACAAAGCATCAGGGATAATATTATCCCTACCTTTTATGTGTCTAATATCCATGTTATATTCTTGTAAAAACAGACTCCATCTGAGTAATCGCTGATTCTTGTTTTTCATTTTATGGATAAAAGTCAGAGGATTTTGATCACTATATACAATGATGGGTGCAGGAGAAGACGACAAATATATTTTGAAATGCTGAAGAGCAAGAATGAGAGATAAACACTCTTTTTCTATTGTTGAGTAGTTTTTCTGATGTTTGTTAAACTTTTTGCAAAAATAACTAACTGGACGATCTACACCATCACAATCTTCTTGAAGTAAAACACCACCTGCACCAGTATAACTAGCATCTACTGCAAGCTTAAATTCTTTTTCAGAATTAGGAGCTAAAAGAACTGGTTCACTTTTTAGTATGGCTTTTACTTTATCGAAAGCTTTTTGACAATCATCATTCCATATAAATTTTTTGCGTTTGCTGAGAAGACTTGTTAGTGGCTCAGCAATGACGGAAAAATTACCACAGAATTTCCTGTAGTAACCAGCCATACCAAGAAATCTCATAAGTTGTCTTTTGCATGTAGGTACAGGAAAATCAGAAATAGCTTTTACTTTAGCTTCTACGGGTTTTACCTGTCCTTGTCCAACAACATGACCCAAAAATGTTAAACTAGCATGACAAAATTCACTTTTAACAAGATAAATTGTTAATTTGTCTTTACTCAGTCTGTCAAAAAATTCTCTAGTCTTTAGATGTTCATCCCAATCATCGCTGTGAATGATGACGTCATCAATGTAGGCCCTACAGTCGTCCAATCCAGATATTATCATGTTGATAAGACGTTGAAATGTTGCTGGCGAGTTTTTCATCCCAAAAGGCATAACTTTGTACTGATAAAGTGCATCTGGAGTTACAAATGCAGAGATCTCTTTAGCTCTTTCAGTGAGAGGAATTTGCCAAAATCCTTTTAGAAGATCAAATTTACGAGCCTAGTTACATATTTTGCATAACCAATATTGTCAATGCAATCATCTACTCTTGGCACTGGAAATGAATCAGTCCTGGTCACAGTATTAAGTTTTCTATAGTCAGTGCACATACGAAAAGTTCCATCTGGCTTTGGTACAAGAATACAGGGAGAACTCCATTCACTTTGACTAGGTTCAATAAAGTCATTGTCCAATAGATACTTGATTTCCTCTCTAAGATGCTCCACTTTCTTGGGATTCATTCGATATGGATGTTGTTTCACTGGTTTTGAATTTTCAATGTCCACATCATGGTATATTGTATCTGTCCGTGTTGGAATATCAGGGAACAGGTGCTCATATTCAGAAATTAACTTTTTTAATTCATCTTTTTGATTATAATCTAAATGTGAAAGTTTTTTATCTAAATTTCTTAAAATGTCAGAATTCTGTAGTTTTGAACAAATAGGGTCAGACTTATGAAAGTTCATTTCTTCACAGTTTATGTCTTCGTGGTTAATGTGATTTTGATTTTGAGGGACTGAGGAAACTACATTTATTGGTGAAATATTTGAATTATCCCTATCAACATATTCTTTTAACATATTAATATGACATAATTGTTTTTGCTTTCGCCTGTCAGGAGTTGTTATCACATAATTTAAGTCACTGACCTTTTTCTCTACAGAATAAGGACCAAAATATCTTGCTTGTAGAGGCCTACGAGGAATTGGTAGAAGAGCTAAAACTTTATCTCCAGGTTTAAAATTTCTTTCTTTAGTATTCTTGTCATATCTTTCTTTCATTTTACATTGAATTTTCTTTAAATTTGATTTTGCAACCTCACAAGCTTTGAATAATCTGTTTCTAAAGTCAGATACATACTGAAGTATATTTAAAGGAGAGTCTTCTTGTGAAAGAAATGTTTCTTTTAAAAGTTTTAAAGGTCCACGAACTGTGTGGCCAAAAACAAGCTCAAAAGGACTAAAACCAAGAGATTCCTGTACAGACTCCCTTACTACAAATAGTAGAAGTTGTATACCTTTATCCCAATCCTTTTGTGTGTCAAAGCAATATGACCTAATCATATTTTTTAAGGTCTGATGTAACCGTTCAAGGACACCTTGGCTTTCAGGGTGATATGCAGATGACCTATATTGTTTAATTCCCAACTCGTGCATCACTTGTTGGAAAATGCCAGACATGAAATTTGACCCTTGATCAGATTGAACAGATTTCGGAAGTCCTACAAAAGTGAAAAATTTCACTAAAGCTTTGATAATTGTTTTAGATTTTATATTTCTTAAAGGTATTGCTTCAGGAAAACGGGTGGAAGCACACATAATAGTCAAAAGGTACTCATTACCAGCCTTAGTTTTTGGCAATGGACCCACACAATCAATTATAATCCTGCTAAAAGGTTCATCCAGTGCACGGATCGGCTGTAGTTTAGCCTTAGGTATGACCTGGTTGGGTTTGCCAACCATTTGACAAGTATGACAAGACCTACAATAATCTGATACATCTGCTTTTAGACCAGGCCAATAAAAATGATTAAGAATTTTGTGATAGGTTTTATTGATACCTAAATGACTTGACATAGGCGTTTCATGAGCTAAGCTTAATATTTCTGATCTATAAGATTAAGGAACGACGACTTGATGAATGACAGCCCACTCCTCATCCACAGAGACTTCAGGAGGGCACCACTTTCTCATTAATATTCCATTTTTTATATAAAAACAGACAGGTTCCTGTGAAAGATCAGTTTCACTGACAGCTCTTTGAAATAAAGGTGCAAGTTCTGAATCATTCTGTTGGTCTTCACTTAGTTTTGACATTGACCTTGTATCATGGCCTTCATTAACTAAGGGTGAAGATGCGTAATCCAATTCTGATGAATTATGTTTGGAATTTGTCTGTCTTTCAGACAGGTTTTGTGAAAAAGATCTGTTAATTTCATTTTTAAATAAATGACCCAACAAAGAATCGGATAAGTCAATATCAGACTGATTTTCAGTCAAAATGGCTTTTTTTGCCATAGCTCTAGTAAATGCACATGACGGGTAAAGGTCAGGAATTTCTTCCTCATTCGGATCGGGTGATTGATCCATGGAAGGTGTGTCAGTTACAAGTGGATTAACAATTACCTTATCTCCGGCTAAATCATTGCCTAATAACAAATGAACACCTTTAAAAGGTAAATTTTCTCTAATACCAACAGTCACTTGACCATTAATCAAGTCTGAAGACAAATAAATGTTATGAAGCGGAACATGAACAAATCCACATTCTACACCCTGAATAAGGACACTTGTCCCAGAAGAAGTCTTCTCAGAAAAAGGCAGGACATCTGCTGAAATAAGAGATTGAGAAGCTCCAGTATCACGTAAAATTTTAATAGGGGTAGACTGGGCAAAATCAATTTCTAGTGACACAAAACCATCTGATAAGAATGGTTCATAAATCTCCATAACAGTATCAGTCTCAGGTACGTTGGCCTGGACAAAGGTTTGGTCTATAAAACATGACTGAGGTGTAGACTTTAATGAAGTAAATTCTGTAGGCTTAAAACTTTCTTGTTTTTCTCGTTTTCTTTTTCAAACAGGACATTCAGAAATAATATGGCCTGATTCTTTGCAATAATTACAAGTGGGTCGAGATAAGGGATTTTGACCTTTGGCTTCATAAGGAGACTTGGGTTTGGGACTATTCTGATTGGAATTGTCATTATCTTGATTAAAATTTGGTTTAGGACCAGTAGATGAATAAAAAGGTTTTTGAGGGTTTGATTTATTCATGAAAGAGACCTTATGCGTCAAGGCAAAGTTGTCTGCTAAGCAAACAGCTTCGTCTAAAGATTCAACTCCTTTCTCGTCTAAGAAAGTTTTTATATCTGAATTAATGCATCTTTTAAATTCTTCAACAATAATTGTCTAAGTTTTCCATGATCTGAATCTATTTTCTTTGAATGGCACCACCTATCAAAAAATTGTTCTTTAGTCCTAGCAAATTCAACATGGGTTTGACCATTTTCTTTTCTGCAATTCCTAAATTTTTGTCTATATGCTTCAGGTACCAATTCATAAGCCTTAAAAATCAATTCTTTAACATTATCATAATTAGAAAGCTGTTCATTACTTAGTTGAGAAAAAATATCGCGAGCCTTTCCAGTTACAACGCTTTGCAAGGGTAAGGTCCAGTGTTCTTTTGGCCATTTCAGATTTTCAGCAAATCTTTCAAAATGTGAAAAGTATTTATCAACTTCCTGTTCTTGAAATGGCGGAACAAGTCTGAGGTGTTTTGTTATGTGAAAGTCATTAATCACATGCAAAGATGTTTTTTCTTTATTTTCTATTTCTAATTCTTTCATTCTCATCTGAAATTGCCTATCCTTTTCTCTTTCTTCTAATTCAACATACATTTTTTTCTTTTTCTAACTCTAATTCTTTTTCTTTCATTCTTTCTTCTTGCTCTAATTTTATTTTTAATTCTTTTTCTTCTTGCTCTAATTTTATTTTTAATTCTTTTTCTTCTTGCTCTAATTTTAATTTTAATTCTTTTTCTTTCACCCTTTCTTCTTGCTCTAATTTTTTTTAATCTCTCTTCTTTTTCCATCTGTAGTTTTAATTTTTCTAACTCAATATTAGTTTTAATGTCTGTCTGAGACACAAGAATAAGAGACAGAGCAGACAAGTCAAATATTTCTTCATCAACCAAAAACTGAACAATAGAATTCTTAATTTCATGCTTTAACAAAGTACCTTTAATGCCAGTCAAGGTCTAATAAATCAAACTTTTTTGCCAAATTTAACATCTCCTGAGAAGGCTCAGCAGTAAATTTTTCAAGATCAAAAGACATGATTGGTTTTTGCTGGTTCAGTAGAATAAAAATCAAAGTTTATTTTTTTTATTATTTTTCATTATCTGATAAGCTTTAAAACTGTAACAAGTTCAAAATAATTTCAAGGTATATCCAAAATGACTAAATGATCTATCCCGGACGAGCCCCCAATTTCTGTTACGAGACAAGCATAACGAGAAAGAAAACCAGCAATAGGCCTTTCACAATTAACAATATTTATTAATGAATAAAGACAAAATAGTACAACAAGAGTTAAGTTTGAATGAAATTTTGACAATTCTTAATCTTAGAACAAGAAATAGAATAAGTCCCTCAAAATTAAGAATTAAGTTTAGACTACAAAAAGTATGGAATTTCTGGTTCCTAAAACCTAAACTAACAATAATTTTTTAAAAACTTGCAAATAGATATGAGCAACCTGTTTGAAAATTAAGCAATTCTAACTTACAGTTCTATATCCCAAGTTAAATCCAACACTTTTCACTAATTCTGTATCCTCAAGGCCACAAGTCTAACTTCAAAATCCCCATCACCAAGTAAGTCACACCTATTTATATCAGCTTGGAATATTCTAGATTAGTCTTTTCTAGAAAGATGACATCAAGCTATTTATAGACATGGATTGATAAACAACTTGTTTACTAACAATTCTGTTTCTAAAAATAATCAGAATGAAAAACCAATGAATGTTCTTTATGTTTCTAGAATATTCTGTATACAGAGTGACAACAAAAACAGGTCACAGGTATATCCTATTACATAACAACATAAAAACAGAAACAACTGTGGCACATATACTATCATTTACTAGTAACTAGAACGCGAATTATAATTAAGTACAGAAGACTTTCTACGTTACTTCAGACCTAACAAAACACAATTTGCATCATTCTAGAATGTGTAGAAGGTAGAGCCCTTATACCCGAATTCCACTGGACGGAGATTACACTGCGCTCATGGCGATCATGGAGCTTCTCCAAAATCTTCCGAATCGCCGAAGAAGCGCCGACGTGTGCAACATTTTTGGACTTAATGCGTTTCCAGTACGCTTCAATTACGATCTCGTTGCGCTGGTCACGATCCAGTCACGCTGTCGTTGCGCTTCTACGGCGCTTCCTCTACGTCACGGGATTTCAGGCTTACGACGTTGCTGCTGCGACCTTGCTACGACCTATGCGAAGGAGCTGCGCTTCTTTTGCGCTTTTGAGCGTTTCTATATAGCAGCAGTTGAACATCGGCCTTCGAAGACATGAGGCCCATTGGTCCTAAAGCGCTCACTTGAGTAAAATCATCTACGGTTGGTAAAGCTGAAGAGATCCTGGTTTTAATAATGTAAAACGCATGCGTATAAGTGACCTACTTTTTGGCCAACTTGAACTACTTTTGAACTTGTCAGAGATATCATCCAGATAAACATTCTGATGATGTTTCATGATTATCAGACTGAAAATGTGTCTCTAGACTGCGCATTGGTTTTTTCTAAGATTTGGCTCAGTGACTTACTTTTTAATCTGTTGTGACCCAATTTCAAACTTGTCTAAGATCTCAAAAAGATAACCTTTCTGACCAAGTTTCATGAGTATCAGGCTGAAAATGTGGCCTCTAGAGTGCAAACAATGTTTTTTCTTAGATTTGGCCAAGTGATCTACTCTTTTACCAGACATGACCCAATTTCAAACATGTCCAAGACATCATGAAGACAAATTTTCTGACCATGAGTATAAGGCTGTAAATGTGGCCTCTTGACTGCACACAAGCTTTTTCTAAGATTTAGCACTGTAACCTAATTTTTGATCCGACGTGACCCAATTTCAAAATTGTCTTACATATCACCAAGACTAACATTCTGACAAAGTTTAATGAATATCAGGCTGAAAATATGACCACAAGGTTTTTCTAAGATTTGACCCTGCAAACTACTATTTGAATAGACATGACCCATTTTTGAACTTGTCCGAAATATCATCAAGACAAACATTCTGACCAAGTTTCAAAAGTGTCGGGCTGAAAATGTGGCCTCTAGAGTGCATACAAGCTTTTTCTAACATTTAACCCTGTGACCTACTTTTTACTGGTCTGAGATATAATCAAGACAAACATTCTGACCAATTTTCATGAGTTTCAGGTTGAAAAGGTGGCCTTTAGAGTGCACTCAAGGTTTTTCTAAGATTTAGCCCAGTGATCTACATTCTAACCTCACATGACCCATTTTCGTGCTTCTGCGATATATCATCCAGACAAACATTCTAAGTTAGAAGAGTATTGGGCTGGAAATGTGGCCTCTGGAGTTCACACAAGCTTTTTCTAAGATTTAGCCCTGTGACCTACTTTTTTACCCGACGTGATCCAATTTGAACAGGTCCGAGAATTATCAAGACAAACATTCTTATTAAGTTTCATGAGTAACTGACTGAAAATGTGGCCTCTAGAGTGCACACAAGGTAAATGTTGACGTCTGGACGACGGACGAAGGACACAGCACGATCACAAAAGCTAACTTTGAGCACTTCGTGCTCAGGTGACCTAAAAAATGGATAGAATTGCTTCAGAGGCTGTCCTCCAGCTTGCAGTTATGAACAATAGATTGAAAGGAATGGGTGTTGCTTTTGTTACGATGCACTGCACTTTCGCTACGTTATTCTTGCTGCGGTTACGATAATGCTGCGTTCACGAATTTCTCGCTACGCTTTTATTACGCTTTTGTGGCGCTTCGAGCCCACGGCGATCCCGCTACGTAAATTTTAAGCAAGGTCAAAACAGGCGCCGTGAAGTGACGATCATGAAGCTTTCGATTCGCTTCAACTACGATCAAAGCGTTTCTACTGCGCTGTTGCCGTTTCTGCTACGCTTCGTGGCGTTTTGACCAAAATTTCGAAGCGTAGCGGAATTTTTGTTCAGTGGAACGGGGCTTTAAAGTGGCGATCATGAAGCTTCCGATACGCTTCTACTACGATCAAGGCATCTCTACTGCGCTGTTGACGTTTCTCCTACGATTCACGGCGTTTTGACCAAAATTTCGAAGCGTAGCGGAATCGCCGCCAGTGGAATGGGGGTATTACCTCAAGAAATTGAATCCCTTGCCTAGTGCTGGAGAGACCCAGGAAATACATGGGTATGTCAGTTTTCGCCGTGATATGATTGAAAGCGAAGTAAAACACCATTCAATTAATCACGAACAAGCTTGAGGATTCTACTTGGCTTCCACCCTTCTCAGAATTAGAAGGGTAACCACGTAAATTGTCCGCAACGATTAGTGATACGCCTGGTAACGGCTTTTACTATATTACCTGTAAATTTTCCAGTTCAAATACTCGTACATGAATCATACGTGGATGAAATCATTCAGGACGGAAAACAATTCTATATCTACATAGTGTCAAATACGATTCGAAACGTGGTAAGATGACGTGTACCACACGTGGAGCTCGTACACAATGATTTGCAATTTGGTTGGTCAAAGTGTTAAGCGATAATATTCATCCGCCACTCATCAAAAGAAAGTTACTTTCCACCAAACCAGTATTTGATTTACATTTGTTACAGTTTCGAATAACATTATCAATACTTGCAATACTGGCATTATGTTGTTGAAAGTTGTAGGTGCATGTACAGGGTGTCCCAAAATATATGTCCGAGTAATGATGAAAAATTTTGTGACTTTAAGAAAAGAAATTTGCAGAGTCCTGCATACCATTTTAAAGCTGACAATCTAAATTTTTATGTAGAGTACAAAAAGACGTTATAAATCGTCACGGTAACGTTGTATGACGCCATTAACGACGTCATATGATACGTTGTTTATTCAACAATGGCTGAAGATGTTGAATTTGTTAGACTCTTCTATGAGCTTGTAAATTAGCCTACTTGAATGAAAAGGCACTTAAGAAAGCATTATAGGAGTAAAACAGTGCAGTCCAGAAAACAAATATGATCTTTAGTTTACAAATTTCATATGTTTCGAACAGTATCAGACAGATAGAATGAAAATGAAGGACGTCCAAAGACAGCCCGGTCTGATGAAAATGTTGCTAACGTCACCTCTTATCACTACATTGATATTTTAAAACAAAAATTGTGCCTAACTTTTAAGAAGATGTTTCTCATTAAGTGATTGTTGGTTTTAACAAGATTGACCAGCACCCCATACAAGTAGAGCTGCTATTAACTTTCTGACCCTTACTTGTGGAAGGAGGCTGATTTCATTGAAGACTAAAGTAGAATGACTACCTCATTCGCCCAATCCAAACCCGTAAGATCTTTTTCTGTGGGGACTTATCAAAGACAAGATGTATGATTATAAACCAGCATATTTAACTGAACTCAGAACTGCTATATTTGTAGGATAATACGGAAGATTACATAGGGCAACTGCCAAAACGTCATCAACAACTTTTGACGTCATGTCAGACGTGTACAGCAGAAAATGAGTGGACATGTAGAGCATGTCTTATGAGGGAATTGAAGGCAACCTAGTCCCTCAAACTTTTGTCTACACAAAATTTTAGATGTTTTCAATAGTACTACAGAGAATTATCTGTTTATATTGAATATTTACTGGCAAAATTGGGCTTTGAAAATGGGAAATATATTCTGGGACACCCTGTATATAATGAAATGAATATTATGTAAATTTGGACATTTCGCCTATACATATTATATTTGTATATTTATGTATTTTGGGCCAGAGGCCTTTAATATGAATAAAATGTTGAGTTCAGTTGAGGTGAACTCGACCTTCAATCTAGCGCGATATAAATTTTTCTCACACTGCTCTAAGCAAATACAAGTACTAGGAAAGTGACTACAAATAGATTGAAAGGGTTGGGTGTTGCTTTTGTTACGATGCACTGCAATTTCGCTACGTTACTCGCGTTACGGCTGCGATACTGCTGCGTTCACGAATTCTCGCTACGCTTTTATTACGTTTTTGTGGCGCTTCGAGCCCACGGCGATCCCGCTACGTAAATTTTAAGCAAGGTCAAAACAAGCGCCGTGAAGTGAAGCTATCATAAAGTTTTCAATATGCTTCTACTACGATCAAAGCGTTTCTACTGCGCTGTTGCCGTTTCTGCTACGCTTCGCGGCGTTTTTACTGAAAGTTCGAGGCATGGCGGATCTACGGTCAGTGGAATGGAGGTTTAAAGTGGCGATCATGAAGCTTCGGATACCCTTCCACTACGATCAAGGCATTTCTAATGCGCTGTTGCCGTTTCTCCTACGATTCAAGGCGTTTCGACCAAAATTTCGAAGCGTAGCGGAATCGCCGCCAGTGGAATGGTGGTATTATATACATTGTGACGTAAAGTATTGTTATAATGTGATTGGTATAATTGGCAATGAACACCAGACAGAACTTGCACGTTTCTGACTTTTAGTTTCTTGAGTGTGATCATTGTTTGTAAGAGATACAATCTGGATGTCTATTACAGTCGCTGATAAGAATTAATGTAACGAAATTTGAACTCTTTAGTAGGAAGATTTCTTAATACTCGTATAAATTGAAATTATGAGCACATAACAAATTTAATGAAGAGCAAATAATAGTAAATGCTGTCTACCGATTTGTGGGCAAAGGGAAAAATGCAGGTAACTAAATTTCTCTCTTTCACAACCGGTGTTTCCTCCTTTCCAACGATGTTTTCAAAAGTCTTCTTCCTCAAGGCTGTTAAACACTGAATTATTTTATTAAAGGTTTAAACATAGATCTTCTGGTTTCTTTCTTTAAAGACACCACTGACAAGTGCTTAAGTCTGGTTACAAACCTAGAAAGACAAGAATAGATGATTAGGCAGCGTAATTATTGATAAAATACTGTTGAAGGCGACGTAAATACAATAGAATAATGCTCTTTGAAAAGGATATTTAATGTGCAAGCTGAGAAAAGTCGGTAATCTTTTGTTATTTGTGAATTTTCTACATGTGCAAGGTCTATTCTACCTCATGTTTCAGAGGGTTGTTAGACAAAATCGATGTTAAAGCTCCAGAATTACGAGTGCTGATTGATAAGTTTTCAGCCTTGTATTGAAGGAGTTAATCAGGGATGTCCTACTATTCCTTGACTCTTTCAGGCTGTGTACCAGAAGACTGGTGGTAGTTTATGTCGAGGAGTTAGCAGTCTGAACTAAACAAGGCAAATGAATTTCGTACCACCAGGACAAGGACCCTAATCACATGTCTGTCATTGCCATTGCTGCCATTAACGATCGTGACTTTAACGTACTGGGCATCTGCCTTATTCGCTTAATCTCGCTCCATCAGATTTTCATCTATTTCCGAAACTGAAAAAGGCCATCTCCGGTATCCACATTCGGTCAGATGATGATGTCATACATGGAATAGGGGACTTTCTTAACGGCTAAGAAAAGAACTTCTTTATAAGTAGCATTGAGGCCCCTTAAACATCACTGGCAAAAGTGCAAAGACCGGGAACGGGTATTTCCGAACTATCGGAAATTTACGAACAATGTTCTAAGAATCGTCTTATCTCTCCTGGAGACAATAATGATTTCATCTGACGTCATGAACTTTACGTTATATTTCTCTTCTTCGTCATTTTTTTAAAGTTCTGAAGGATACAGAAATAATCCACAGAAAAATCGGTAGATCTAGTTATCTACATTTTCTTAATTTTCCGGTATCTTTGCTATGTGCGTAAAATGCTCCTAGTTCTCCCTCGGCTCGATATTTAAGAATTCTTATATTTGCAATATAGGATATAGACATATTACTCTGTGCAGATTCTAAAAAGTTCTTACCACGTGTTAAAAGCCCTCGAGAAGCATGTTCGGACAACCCCTCATCTAAACTTAAATACGAGGGTAAATTTACGAACTAGAGCTGAATTAATAAGAATCTGCGGTGTTTTTAGCAAAGAATGGAGAATACAACAAAATTGAACAGAGCAGTTATATCATCCATCAAGGACCCTTGCAGGCATAGTCTACATATAATTTTTAAAACGTATGTAGAACCTTTAATGCATTAAAATGATGATGTAAGAAACGAAGAAAGAAATTTAAACACACACGTACTCACATACAAAATAATTTATCACACGTAAGCCCAAATAAGGCTTATCGAAAGGTTACTTATATTGTAAAAGCTATGTTCAAATCGTCGTTTTGATAAACCCCTGTGTCAGAAGTACAACTTACCTTTTTTTTTCTAGCATGAGTAGTATGATTGGTAAAAAAAAAGAAATTGCGCCAGTATGACAGTGCAGCACTTGATCATGCTGTTAAAGAAGTCAAATGCAGGCTATCAGCTTATACCGAGCTGCCAAGGAATATGGAATCCCTAAAACCACCCTACACGATAAGGTTTGAGATTCCTATATAGGTTTCAGAAACTCTTAAAGGTCTAACTGTCGTACTAGCAGGGTGGAAATTTAGGGATGTCTAAACGATGTCAAAATCTTCATGTTTATATGGGTCGTACATGTAGATTTAGAGATTAATCTAAAATGAAATTTCAAAGTCTCATTATTGCCAGCGTCAACATTTTTTCAGGTAAGAATTTTATCTCCTGCTCATCTTGTTGTGATACAAGGTTGTCCTTTGTAACATTATTAAGGTACTGCACAGACCGCCTCGCCATCCCTTTTGCATTTTGCCTTCTTTATGCATTTCAGGTGAATAAGAAATATGCAGTCATGATTTAGGCTAAAACCAGAAAAAAGACTGAAAGAATGGGCGATGCACATGTCAAGAGAGAACTAGACGAGAATTGGCCAACACAGTTAAGAAGAGTTTAGATGCGAATGGCAGGAAGACGCCCTCGTCTGATTATAGACCGCCCAAAGATTGGCTTTCGGCGTTTTTTATACGACATTCTACCCTTACCCTTCGAACAACTTTGCAAGAGCGCGCTGTAATTTCTCCTGAAAAAAAAAAAAAAAAAAAAAAACCGCTGGTTTCTGACTTTATTTAATACACTGAGGAGGTTGTGAAGGATCCAGACCTATTGAAGGATCCATCACGTCTCTACAATACTGACTAAACTAGGTTTACTTTATGTTCGTTTACAGGGAAAGTGATTGGATGCAAGGGGGCCCCTGTAGTTTATCACTCTGGAAATAGCAGTAAGCAACAGCTTACTGTGATGGCCGCAGCAAGTGCAAGTGGTCATGTTGTACCACCTATGATTGTATATCCAGGTCAACATTTTTCTTATAATCCTTTAGAAAGGTTTTGAAGACGCTTCTATGGATTGCACAAAGTTCGGACGAATGGATATCGATCTATGTGTAAATGGTTAAGAACATTTTTCATTCCAGCCATCACTTCCCGAAGGATAAAAAGGCCTTTGATTCTACTCCTGGATGGGCATAGCACACAGGTATCTCTCGGGGCGTCTGATATATGTATTGAAATCAGAGCATTGATCAAACAAAAGAAGAATTTGGCTCAGTTGGACCTAACCAACAGAATCTCAATTATTTTTTGTAAGATATTTAAAATTAAGTTCATTTCGCCATTCTTCGCGTACATGTGTAGATCTATCATTACAAGATTCACAAAAAAAAAAAAAATGAACTAATGATATTGTATTGATAGAACTAGTTTTAATTAAAACGTCATTTATACAAGGTTAATTCACGGTTTTGAGGTCTTTAACATTCGCAGAGGCCTATAAAATGTTTTAAGAGTGAGTGTTAAAATATTTTGAGGGCCTTTGCGAATGATGACGACCGAAAAAAAATGTGAATAAATGCTATCATTGCATAAAGTAAATGTATTTTAGCAATAATTTGCAACGAAAGCAAAAATATTTCCATAGAAATGCAAATAAGCGAACTTGAAATGTACTGGACCCAAATGAGTCAAAACCGGAAGCCGATCACGTTAGAAAGTTGAGGGGATGTAGCTGGTGTAGAATACAGTTCACGAGTGACTTTTTGTTCAGATCTTGATTTGACTAAGATTCTGCAAAAACGTTGTTTGTGGTGTACTAATATCATCAAAGTCAAGCTATAAAAAGGATCTGATGTGGTACAAATTCCTACAGTTTGTTGGTCAGAGTCTATGAAGTTCTGACAAGAACAAACCTTGTTTACAAGGTAGGCCTGGATCGAGGATTTTAATAGTGGAAAGCTGGGCGTTAACGGCGCGTGAATTTACTGATTGATACACGTTTTGTCCCGTTAACCCCCGGTTTTTACCCGTTAATACATGCTTATCACGGCCCGGAAAAGCACAGTTTATGCAATAATGACGCAGCACTGCTCCATTGCTGATACGATATGCTTGCTCTGTTGTCATTTACTGACGTCCGCATTTGACCCCGTTTGCCCATTTGCAGTTCGCCTTACTTCCTGTACGTCCTGGTTTCTGCGACATCCTTATCCATGTTGTGTACTCGTTTACACTCTGTTCATACGGCTAACGAGACAATTGTTTCTCCAATGAATATATGATTAAGAAAACTTGTAAGAAGATAATAAATACTGGCGAGAGAGAGAATAGATAGACAGCAGGCTATATAGAACTTATGGCTCGTTTTCTTGTGTGGATTGGTGTGTCACGGAAAGCGTTTAGATATATAATCACTCAAACCTGCCTTGCTGTTGAGTTAGCTTTTACAGCGATGCGGTTTGCTGTAGATCGATTTCCCTCCGTGCAAGTTAAGCAAGCTGCGTTATGGTTAGTGCTTGGTTGAGTGACAGAGCCAATGCACGTCGCATTTGGTGGCAGAGATGGAATTTATGACACTTTCCGGACTGGAGTTGCCTAACTCTGTTATAATCCACTGGTTTCTTCGTATAAAAGTGTGTGGAGTCGAGGCTTCTCAAAGCGGAAAGCAGTGTCACGGAGAGCGGTTTGGTATAGTATCACTTCAATTAGCTTTAACCGCGATGCGGCTAGGCACACTTCTCTCCGTGCAAGTTAAGCAACGTGCGTTATGGGTAGTGCTTGAATAAATGACCAAGCCGTTGCACGTTATTATTAGTAGTGGCAGTATTTGTATTATTACTGTTATTGATGGATGAGTCTTGAATAGATGATGGGATCGAATTCATTTTGAGTGCGAAGAGGTGGAAGGTAGTTGGGAAAAAAGGGAAATGGTTTGATCGATCGATAGACTGATAGGAAGATAGATGGATGGATAGATAGATAGATAAGAAGATAACTTTTAGTATAAATTTTACTTAAGCTTACTAAATTCAAAAGATCAATCTGGCCATGATCTTTCTGTATAGATTATCGAATAAACTCATTCAGACAAGCAAAAAGTGATTCATAAATTTGGTCAAAAGAAATAGAGAAAAATAATTTGTATGCAGGCAATACTGGGGGTGCGAAGACGAGGGTAGGGCTGGTGCTGGTGGGGAATGTGCCTTTGCTCTTGCTGGTACACCCCTTTATTGCAAAACAAAAATGGTCTAGTTTATGCAGCTTTAAAGCATGCATTTTCAAACAAGTGAGCAAAAGTGACATCTATGTTTTTTTGGGTTTTTTTGCTACAAAAATGCTACACTTGTACGTCGCTGAAAAAAATGCATTGTACTTTCCTCAAGAAAATGAAATGGTCGATGATCCAGCAGAATCAACCATATACCATCGACCGAGACTGGGCATACAAAATAGCCTTATTTGTCAGTTGGAGTGGTCCAGATTCAGCATTGACTAGGGCCACAGACTCGTTACTTCTTGCTTTTCGAAATTAGAGGACTTTCCCATAGAATGGAGACTTACAGAATTTCCTGGTCAAACTGATATTCGGACTTATTTCGGTTGTATCACAAATAGTTTGAAAACACCAGATTTTCATAAATCACAATGGTTTCGTTCAAATTATTGCAAGAATTATCTGAGTCCAAATGGTAAAAAGCTTTTAAATACAACACCATAGTTCAAAATTTCCAGTTTTTACAATAAATCCTATTAAACTCGTAAAACAGTGAAATCACTTTAAATACGATTTCAGCTTATACAGCCGAGAAATGTCACTTCATCTGGTATTAAAACTGTATAATGATCTGAGCGCGTGATTATATCTCATTAAAGGTATCTCAGACAGAAGAATTACCCATACATAATTAACACTGACAATAAATTTCAAACATCACACCAAGTCCTTGCTTCAAAGAGGAAAAGAGTTAAAAACAAATGGGAAGGGAACTCGCCCTGATGCTTCTGAGCTTCCAACCATAGATGAAAGAAACACATTACACCAAAGTGGTGCGACTCTCCAAAGAAACTGCTTAACTTTGTATGGTTAAATAATACTATGTTATTTGGGGTGGTAATGAAAACAGACAACTTTGTTAGGATGACATCGAACTGAAAAGAAAAGACAGGGAAAGGGAATATATCGAATATAATGAAAGGATTTTAAAAAAAAAAAAAAGCTAGGGCGTGTGAGAGGACAACTGAATTCAGGGCTTTTCAACGACAACAATCCAACAGTTAAGTGCACACAGGTATGTACAGACTGTTTACAACGACAACAATCCAACAGTTAAAAGCACACAGGTATGTACAGACTGTTTACAATTATGCAAAGGCCGCAGATGCTATGCAGGAGCAAATGTTAGACATAATTTTCGCTTCTAGAAAAAAATTTGACCTTCGGTCTCGCACGATATCAAATTTTACCACACAGCTCGAAGCAAATACAAGCTCGAGGTAACTTACTACATAATAATATTCCGTATATATTCTCCAATCTGCTCCATTTACCAATCATCTGCTTGTCACCGATTTTTCTTTAAGGAACTGAAGAGTCTCAGACTGAGATGTTAAAGAGCATGTGACGCATACTTCAATTAACAAAATATTTCTATGTCACTTGCACGGCATGTGCTTGAGGCCTCCTTGGTAAAACGGGTTTTAATGACCGTCGATAAGAAGCAACGCAGGTTTTTTCGGCGTACAGAATTTCGTCGAGAGAGTGTCACCTGGTAAAAGTAAAACCATAAGTGACCGCGGCAGTTTTTCATCCAATCAGAGATCAGTATTTGACGAGATTTTCTTCATCTAAAACCCAATAAAACTTCGTTGGTCTAAAATAAAAAAGAGTCGTTCTGTATATATTAATTGTACCAGATCCTCCCAAATTGTCATAAGGATATTGTTCTCGGCGGAATGCTGATGAAGTTTTCCCTGTCTCATGCATTTAAATAATCATGCAAAATCTACGGAATTCTACTTGGGCAACTATTTTTCGGCGTAGCTTTATTAGCTGACTTGAGATTAGTACTGAATCACGAAATAAAAGTTTGTAGTTGGTGAAAAATGTGGACATTTTTATTCTAAGGGTCTATCGGCGGGTCCGATCTTTGACAATAACCGACAAGGGATGTTCCCTTTAAATTGGTGCATACTGCATAGAGGCGCTAGTTCACGCCTTAGCAAATAAATTTGATTGGGGATAGTCCTTTTCTCGGAATCATTGGCATTTAACTTTTTTTTATGTGTTACCTTGAAAACCATTACTTTACCGTTTACAATTAATTTTGGGCACATCATTTTTAGCGTCAACTGCTCCCTTTCCAACGATGAGTTGGATTAGTTATATCAGTAGTAAAGGGAGAGAGCCTGGTGCACTACCCCGGCCTGGGTAGTGCACCAGGCTCTCGTCCCTGAGTGCCCTACATCACCGTCCCTGACAAAAATGTGGGCTAGTTTGCCCTCCCGAAAGAATTTTTTTTTAAAAATGCACTAGGCTCTCTACCCTGAGAGGGATTTAGCATTCAAAATGGCGGCCTTGTGGGTGGTACTCTGGGTAAAAAATGCCCCAGGCTCTCTACCCTGAGCGGAATTTTTCTGCAAAAAAGGGAAAGGGGGGGAGTTTTACCTAGGCTCTCGTCCCTGAGAGGGATTTAGCATTCAAAATACCAGCCTTATGACTGTCAGTCTGGGTAAAAAATGGTCAGATCACTGAGTTGGACTTAGTTTTTTCACCCTATGATTGATTTTCTCTCTTTCTAAAAGCCTGATCACTGAGTTGGACTTAGTTTTTTCACCCTATGATTGATTTTCTCTCTTTCTAAAAGCCTGATCACTGAGTTGGACTTAGTTTTTTCACCTTATGGATGATTTTTTCTCTTTCTAAATGCCTGGTCAGTGAGATGGACTTAGTTTTTTTTACCCTATGGATGATTTTCTCTCTTTCTAAAAGCCTGACCATTGAGTTGGACTTAGACTTTTTTTCTTTCTAAATGCTTTGACATTGAGTTGGACTTAGTTTTTTCACCCTATGGATGATTTTTTCTCTTTCTAAATGTCTGGATATTGAGTTGGACTTAGACTTTTTTCTGCATCTATGAATGAATTTTCTTTCTAAATGTCTGGACATTGAGTTGGACTTAGTCTTTTTCTGCAATTATGGATGATTTCTCTTTTCTAAATGTCTGAACATTGAGTTGAACTTAGACTTTTTTCCTATGAATGATTTTTTTCTTTCTAAAAGACTGAGCACTGGGTTGGACTTAGTCTTTTTCTGAGTTTTTTTGCTCTTTGCAGTATAACTCTCTGGAGTATAACTCTTTTGGAGTGCATCTCTTCTAAAAGAAAGAAGTTTGACAATTTGAAGAAATGACAATTTTGAAGAAAGATAGAACTTTCGTGGTAATGGTTAGTCCTGAAAAGGACTGTTGGGTTAGCTCTGAAAAGAGCTGTGACAATTTGAAGAAATGACAACTTGAAGATAGAACTTTCGTCTGATAGCTTGAAGGTAGAACTTTCGTCTGACAATTTGAAGAAATGACAATTTGAAGAAAAGATAGAACTTACGTCTGACAATTTGAAGAAAGGTAGATCTTCCGTGGTAGATGGTTAGCCCTGAAAAGGGCTGTTGGGGTGTCCCTAAAAGGGACCTGGTTTTGGAGGTTGTGTTTTTAAGCACAACCTCCAACCTTTCCGCAGGCTGGGCAGCTACTCGCTGCCCGCCTCTTTAACCTTTTCAGCTCCTGAGCACTCAGGTTGAACTTCAGCGAGAACGGTGCCTCGTTGTCATCATCCCAACTTTCTGTTTTTGGTACAACGACCTTCTTCTTCTCCGACAGTTGAGCAAGCTCCCAAAAATCCATGTCCCTAAGTGCAGTCTCCATCTTATCTGCGACTCGAAGAAATGAACAACGTGCGGGAAATAACGCTGGGTTTTATAGCTTTACAGGAGGATTGAACTAGCTGACCCATGACGTCATTTTCTCCTATGTTTTTTCCCGCGTCAGCGTTTCATGCTGTTTTGGCTCCAAATTAATGTTATCCAATCAGATTCACCGTTGTTTTTCTATTACTAAATGTTTTATTGTTGGCCAATCCGTGGGTTTGTTACATTTTCTTGTTCGGGGATTTTATTGTTGACCAATCCGTGGGTTTGTTACATTTTCTTGTTCGGGGATTTTATTGTTGACCAATCCGTGGGTTTGTTACATTTTCTTGTTCGGGTTAGAAAAACTAGAGTTTAACTAACCTATGACTTTTTTTGATTGTGAATCTTTTGAGTTTTTGACAATTTTGAGTTTTTGACAATTCGAAGAAAGATAGAACTTTCGTGGTAGATGGGTAGTCGTGAAATGGACTGTTTTGTTTTTGGAGGCTATGTTTTTTTCCCACTTCTAATGACAACATCCGAAATTCACTTGGTAAATGACTAAGATGATGCCAGACGTTGTCTTTAAAAATAGTTGAAGTAATCTTTCCACTGAGATTTTTGTAGAGCTGTGTTATACGTTGCAGTTGTTTTTATTTCTCCACTCCTATAAAGTGAGTGGTTAGTTGCAATAACTGCTGCCCGGCATTTAGATACTCTTGGAGAGCCTCACGTAGTTGATGATTTACCTCCTCCATATTGATATTGCTTCCGAATATTGACACTGCTTTCGAAGTGAACGTTAACTGAGAGTCAAAGAAATGGTGATTGTATGAAAATAACGCTGGACTTTATACGTTTAAGGAGGATTGAAATTTTTTAAAGAGCTCGGCCAGGGTAGAAAACACATACATTTTTTCCATGCTACGTTTCATGCTAATATAGCAAAAAAGTTATGAGACGTTGTATGGGAAAAATGTAGCCAGAACAAGTCTTTTGGGGGAAAAACAGAATGAAGAGCTCTATTGTTTTTGAACTTTTATTTACTGAACTTTTATTTACTGAACAGAACTAAACATTGAAACATTTTTTGCAATGCATCATAAAAAAATTTCTTGACAATGAAAAAAATTTCTTGACAATGAAAAAATCACAATGAAACATTTTTTTGCAATGCATCATAAAAAATTTCTTGACAATGAAAAAATTTCTTGACAATGAAAAAATCACAAGGAAACATTTTTACAATACAGCATAAAAAACATTTTCTTAACAATGAAAAAAAATCACACTGAAAAATTTTTTCACAATGAATTGTTCACAACGATTTAATCACGATGAAAAAAACACAATGAATTATTTTTTCGCAATGAATTATTTACAATGAATTAATCGCAAAACAGTATATAACAAATTTTATGCAATGTAAATTCGCAAAAAACCACGAGTTTCATATTTGTTTTCATATTCCTACCGTTTTGTTGTTTTTTCTTGGTTGTTTTCGTTCTGTCTTTGGTTTTTTCGGGATCTTGAAATCAACGTGATTGTCAATGTTTTTCCCGTATTTGCCCTGCCCTGTCAATATTGGTATAGTTGGTTTTTGATCAACTCGCTGCTTCTTGTGGAGATGGTTAGCATCTTCCTCAGATTTCCGCTTTGTTGTTTTTCTTGGTTGTTTTTCCTCTGGTTGTTTTTTCTTTGGTTGATTTTTCTTCACAACACTTACGATAGAGTCCACTAAGTTGTGAAGATTGGATTTATCAAACTCGAACTCCACAGGAATCTTCACAGGAGTTGTTGAAATGCACTGATCCTGTTGACGTAGTACCTCGATATTTCTACTGAGCTGATCAGTACTTGCGGTTAAAGTTTTAATTTCCTCCAAATGTCTGTTTAAAGTCTCCAGCTGATCTATGATTCGGATCATCATGCTATCTTGTTTCAAATTTAGCTGCTTTACCTCTTCATAAATGTTGTCAAACACTGTCGCTGGAATGATGGTTGTCGAATTTAACTCCGGTGGTGGATTGATGATTGTCGAATTCATAACTGATGAAAGAACGTCTCCATTGTTTTCCACTGATGGAAAATCGCCCAAGTTGATTTCATCTAAGTTGTGCTTCATATTGAAACTGACTCTGAATATTGATACTGTTTCCGAAGTGATCGTTAGCTGAGAATCAAAGAAATGGTGTTTGGTATGAAATAACGCCGAGCTTTATACGTTTACAGAGGATTGAAATTTTTAAAGAGGACGGACCTGGCGGAAAACACCGGTATTGTACTGTGTGACACAGAATTAGGAGTGGTAAAAACACCGATATAACCGTCGATTTGATTGCACAATGTTAATGAAACGTCAACGCGGGAAAAACATAGGAGAAAATGACGTCATGAGTCATCTAGTTCAATCCTCCTGTAAAGCTATAAAGCCCAGTGATATTTTACATAAAATCATATTTGTTCCAGAATGGTTCGAATTCTTGTATGTCCTAACTGTGCAAACAGATGTCTGATAGAGTGTGGGAAATGTTTTTCCATACTCGAGTATCTTGGCCAGAAGCATAACTGTCCAGGTACAGATGAAGGATTTTATGATGATGATGAAGGTTCGACGATTTGCTGCGAACACTGTGGATGTGAAATCATCCCAGTGGATCGGGCGGAAGAATCGTAGAGCTGGATGTCAATGTGAGATCCTTCAAAAAAGCCCTTTTCAGGGCTAACCATTTAGCACGAAAGATCTTTCTTCTCAAATTGTCAAAAGTAAAAAGACTTACAGTCATAACTAGAAAAAAGTCAAAAGTAAGAAGTAATTATTTTATATTTTTTATTTCAAAAAGAACTTATGTACAATGAAAAAATCAAATCATGAACTGTAAAGACAAAAATGAATGAACTGTAAAAGACAAAAAATGAATGAAAAAATCAAGTCAGTCTTTTTTTGTTTATAATCAATATTGTATTGAAATCTTTTTTTTCACTCAGTATGTTTTTTCTTTTTTCTTTGAGATGTCAGATTCACATTTGGTTTTACGTTTTCTTTTCCTATCGTTGTTTTTTAATTTCACATCTGGACAGATTTTGTCCTCATGTTTTGTTGATTTGTAAAAGAAATAGTTCTTTGTCACTCGTTTTTTCTTCTTTTCGATGTTTTGCTGTTTTTCCTTTCCGTACGAACAACCCGGTTCTGCAGAAAATTCGTTTTTTAGATCCAAAGTTTGTTGTTTTCTTAGATCCAAAGTTTGTTGATTTCTTAGAATTTTTTGTGATGTCTCTAAATCATCTGTTATTTTGCAGATTTCTGAATCGCTGTTAGCCGCTGTATCGCTCTGCATGTCTACGGTCTGAGTTTCAACCGATGAGGATGTAGCTTGTGGTGAACTTTTTTTCCATGTATTTTCACTGCAGAATGAATTTAGTGTCCCGACGAATTTCATATCTTTGAAACCATCAACGTTGTAAAACGATGGTGAAATCTCAATGTCGTGACTGTGTGGATTCACGTAGACAAAAACAATTGTTCCTAGCTGATTTTCTTTTTCTGGACATTCTTTGGCCCAATGTCCTGCTTTGTTGCATGTGAAACAAATATTTGTTCTTACACCATTCGCACCATATCGTTTGTCAATCATCGCTTGATCCAAAACTCTGTAGCTGGTAGTACGGTAAACATCTTTTTCTTCTAAATGTTGCTGGGATAAAAATGATCCCACATAGTTTCCGATATGTTTAACATTATACTTTGATGGTATATTGCTGATCTCATAATCGTGGGTGTATGGATTAACATACAGATACACCCTCTTTCTAAGTGGTGATGTATTTTGCAGCTTTAACTCACTCATATTTTTTATCAGCTGTACTGACTGAGATCGAGTAGGAGAATGAATAGATTTTCACAACTAGCGGCTTATTTATACACTGTTACAACGGAGAGGGTATATAAATTGCTAGTTTTTTCTCACTTCTGCATTATTGTCTTTTCACTCAGAGCTAAAACGATGGGTAAAAGAAAAAGAATAATAATCTATTCAGACAGTGAAAGTGACGATGAGGTGTTTCCACCAACAAAAAAAAAAACTAGACCGTTGAAAGAAGAAAGTGACGATGAGGTGTTTCCACCAACAAAAAAGAAAAAAACTAAACCGTTGAAAGAAGAAAGTGACGATGAGGTGTTTCCACCAACAAAAAAGAAAAAAACTAAACCGTTGAAAGAAGAAAATGATAGCAACGATGAAAGTACCAACTCTAACTTAGACATGAAAAGTCTATATGATTTAACAGAAAAGGGTAATAAGAAGTCAAGAAAATTTAAAACAGAATCACATGTGCTGATGCTGAGTTTTAAGAAATTTGAAGAATTAACACCTCAGAGACTCCTTGGATTATTTGACGATGTTACCCGTGAAATCATTCGAAAGTTAAATGCTAACCCTACGGACATGATTAGAATTACCATCAATCATCCTTCGTTGGAAATAGGAATCCATATTCCTTTTTTAGCTGCAGATCAGTTACAAGGTGAAACTATGCTGAATGAAATTGAACGAGTTTTACAATCGAATACAGATTTCGTCTTGAACGATGGATTCATGACATTTGACATCACACATACAATACCACCAAGTGGTAGCGGAAAACCAAAATATAGATCGTCAGAATTAGATTCAAAGTTTTTTGCCCAGAAGAAGAAATCTATTATTCAAATTGGCAATCATGACCAACTATGTTTTGCAAGAGCTGTTGTTGTGGGAATTTGCTACAGTGAACGTGAAAACACCGGGGCATGGAATAGAAAATGGGATCGTATTCGTCTTTCAAAATACGTCCTTCAAAAGACTGAAGCTGAGAAATTGTTACGTGAAGCTGGAGTTTCACCAACACAGTCTGTAGGAATTGATGAATACAAAAAAATTCAAACAATCTTGTATGAAAAAGGCTATGTCATTAAAGTTCACCAACAGCATTCAAAAGTGGAAAAAATATTTAAACATCCAGAAGTGAAAGCCAATAGTAAGATCATACATTTGTACTTTCATCAAAACCATTATGACTACATTAAATCTATCAAAGGTTTTCTTAGTTGTGGATATTATTGTGAGTTCTGTGATGTGGGTTACTCTCACCGGGAAAGTCATGCTTGTTCAAATATCTGTAAAGGTTGTTATCGCAAAGGAAAATGTCCATCAGAATCAAAAGAATATGTTTGCAGTGTTTGTAGTAGACGATTTTTTAGTGCTGAATGCCTTGAAAATCACAGAACTGTAAAAGGTAAAGAAAAGAAATCCATTTGTGAATTAGTGAAACTCTGTTCAAAATGCGGTGCACAATATCATGTCAGAAAGAAAAATCATGTTTGCAATGGAAAGAAAAGATGTCATATCTGTAAGAGAATTGTTAACTTTTCTCATCATTGCTATATTCAACCTTACCAAAGTAAGTTGAACCATGACAGCGATGACGAGACGAGTTCTTCTGTAGTCAAAAAACCACAGTTTATTTTCTTTGATTTTGAATGCAAACAAGACACAGGCGTACACATCCCGAATTATTGTATCGCACACAGAGCGTGTGATGAATGTATCGATAAATCGCTTGATTTTCATTGTTCTACATGCAGTGAATTTGAAGAGGGTAGGGAAGTTATTTTTCAAGGTGAAGAAACTTTGAGTCAATTTTGCAACTGGCTCTTTTCAAAACATCATAAAGGGGTTACGGCTATTGCCCATAATTTCAAAGGCTATGACGGTCAGTTCATTCTTGACTATATTGTCAAAGTTGGGTTAAAACTTCCAAAAGTGATCATGAATGGAAACAATATTATGAAGTTAGAACTGAACGGTGTACGTCTGATCGATTCTTTCAATTTCATGAGTTTTGGTTTGGCAAAATTTCCATCCACCTTTGCCCTTCAAGAAATGAAAAAAGGTTACTTTCCTCACTGGGCGAATACAGATGAATTTTGGAGTTACATCGGACCCTACTTGGATATGTCTTATTACAAGCCCGACTCAATGTCTGAAGAGGTTAGGTCAAAATTTATAGTTTGGTATAATGACAAAGTTCGAAATGGTGAGGAATTCAATTTTCAGAAGGAGATGGAAATGTACTGTAGGTCAGACGTTGATATCCTCAGACGAGGGTGTGCTGAATTCAGAAAGCTGTTTATCGAACAGGGTGGTATTTGTCCATTTTTAGAGGCGATTACCATCGCAGATGCCTGTAACAAGGTGTGGCGAAGCAAATATTTACCAGAAAATCAAATAGCTATCATTTCAAGTAAAGACTCATCCAGACGTCGCTTTTCTATGAAAGCGATACGATGGGTTCAAAGCGTTGCTCAGGAAAAAGGTATTAATATTCAGCATGCAAAAAATGGTGGTGAAGCTCAAATCGGGAAATATAGTGTAGATGGTTTTCACCATCAATCAAACACTGTTTATGAATTTCTTGGGGATTTGTATCATGGTTGTCCTGTATGCTATACAGATCGAAAACAGATCAATCCTATTAATGGAAAACCCATGTCTGAATTGTACGAACGTACTTTTGAACGTATAGCAGATATCGAAGACATGGGATATAATGTAGTGTACATTTGGGAACACGAATTTGATGCTAAGATGAAGGATAAAGAGTACAAAAAACTCATTGAAAAGTTATATCCACATTGGGACCCTATCGATCCGAGGGATGGTTTGTCCGGGGGAAGATGTAATGCAATAAAAATTGGATATGATGTTGATGAAAAAACCAAAAAGGAAATCAAGTACATCGATATCTGTTCTCTATACCCTTATGTTTGTAAACACAAATCCTACCCTGTAGGTCAGCCAGAAATTTTGTCTGCTGAGAATATTGATATGAACAATATTCGCCAATATGAGGGATTAATCAAATGCAAAGTTTTGCCTCCAACTGATTTGTTTCACCCCGTTCTCCCAGTTCACTGTAACAGCAAAATGATGTTTCCCCTCTGTATGAAATGTGCAGAAGAAAGCTCAAACATTTGTAGACATGGTAAAGAAGAGAGGGCTTTGGTCGGAACTTGGGTTACTTTTGAATTATTCAAGGCTCTTGACTGCGGTTATCGATTATTGCAAGTGTATGAAATTTGGCATTTCAATTCTGTGTCAGATCAGTTCTTTAAACATTATGTGGACAATTTCTTGAAAATTAAGCAAGAAGCCAGTGGTTATCCAGATTGCTGTCAATCAGACTCAGAAAAAGATCAGTTCGTTTGTGAATATGAGAAGGCAGAAGGTGTTCGTCTTGATCCAAGTTGTATTCAAAGAAATCCTGGGAGAAGATCATTTGCTAAGATTATGTTGAACTGCCTTTGGGGAAAATTAGCTCAGCGTGAAAAAATGACCCAGACGGAATACATCAGTGATCCGTCTAAATATTTTGAATTAGTCACCAATCCCAATTTCATTGTAAAGCATGTAGAAATCTTTGATGAGAACTGTTCATTCATCTTGGTTAACTATGAATCAAAGTTGGAACATATTGACACCCATGCTACAGCCAATGTGGTAGTAGGTTCTTACGTAACAGCTTATGCAAGATTGGAATTGTACAGCGTTCTTGAAAAGTTAAAAGATAGAGTTCTGTATTTCGATACAGATAGTTGTATGTACATTCACGACCCTGAATTATGGAATCCCCCTATTATTAACAGTCGGTTAGGAAAATGGACTGATGAAGAGCCTGCTTGTAAAATTACTCAATTCAGAGGACTTGGACCTAAGAATTATGCTTACAAAATGAAAACAAAAGATGGAAAAGAGATAAGCAAATGTAAAGTAAAGGGGATTACTCTGGATTACAATACAAAACAGGTGGTAAATTTCGATACATATTCGAAATGTGCTTTGGATCGCACAATAGAAATCAAAATTCAGTATGATTGTAAAATTAAAAGACACAGAGATAGAACGGTTACCAGTGAACCACAAACAAAAACGTTTCGTTCTGTATACACCAAGAGAGTTATTGTAAATGGTACTGATACTGTACCCTATGGTTATAAAAGTTTGAGAAAATAATTTCATATCACATTGTTGTGTACCAATCACTCAAAGTAAGTCGGGGAAAAAATATTAGCCGCTGGTCAAAAAATAACAATCATGTTGCCGCTACCAATAGAACTAGGTGAAAAAATTTATGGAGAATTTGTTCGACAGCATACGCTTGATAAACAAACACAGCTTAACATTAAATTTTTCTGTGCGAAAATTTGGATCAAAAAAATGTTTAAATGGGTTGCAAAAGGAGAAAAGTCATACAAAGTGTATGCTATATTCAACTTTATCGCGATGATGGTGGACGATTCGGGGTTGGATCTCGTTCTCAAGACTTATTTAGCAGATAGCTGTATGAAAGACAATGTTATTAGTAAACTGTTTCGATCCACAAGTCGATGGACATTTTTTATCATAGGAACAACAGAAGAAAGTTTTCTTAACGTTGTGAAAATGAAATCAGTTCTATTTGACTTTTACTTACGCTACAAAAAAGGATTTGTTCATGATTCCTACGGAGAAACAATGGAAACCATGTCAGGGTATATTCTATTTGATAGAGATGTTACAGAAGAAGTAGTGAATTCAGCTCTTTCAACAAAAGACGCTTATAGACATGTTGCTCCATTCATAGGACTACAAAATTTCGACGATATGGACAGTGAGTATACAATGTTTTTGGGGTATGACCAATTGCATAAAGACATTACGGAATATGAAAACAAATGTGAAACTCGTGGTATTTGCGAATTTGCATTGCATAAAATTTGTTATATACTGTTTTGCGATTAATTCATTGTAAATAATTCATTGCGAAAAAATAATTCATTGTGTTTTTTTCATCGTGATTAAATCGTTGTGAATAATTCATTGTGAAAAAATTTTTCAGTGTGATTTTTTTTCATTGTTAAGAAAATGTTTTTTATGCTGTATTGTAAAAATATTTCCTTGTGATTTTTTCATTGTCAAGAAATTTTTTCATTGTCAAGAAATTTTTTATGATGCATTGCAAAAAAATGTTTCATTGTGATTTTTTCATTGTCAAGAAATTTTTTTCATTGTCAAGAAATTTTTTTATGATGCATTGCAAAAAATGTTTCAGTGTTTAGTTCTGTTCAGTAAATAAAAGTTCAGTAAATAAAAGTTCAAAAACAATAGAGCTCTTCATTCTGTTTTTCCCCCAAAAGACTTGTTCTGGCTACATTTTTCCCATACAACGTCTCATAACTTTTTTGCTATATTAGCATGAAACGTAGCATGGAAAAATGTATGTGTTTTCTACCCTGGCCGAGCTCTTTAAAAAATTTCAATCCTCCTTAAACGTATAAAGTCCAGCGTTATTTTCATACAATCACCATTTCTTTGACTCTCAGTTAACGTTCACTTCGAAAGCAGTGTCAATATTCGGAAGCAATATCAATATGGAGGAGGTAAATCATCAACTACGTGAGGCTCTCCAAGAGTATCTAAATGCCGGGCAGCAGTTATTGCAACTAACCACTCACTTTATAGGAGTGGAGAAATAAAAACAACTGCAACGTATAACACAGCTCTACAAAAATCTCAGTGGAAAGATTACTTCAACTATTTTTAAAGACAACGTCTGGCATCATCTTAGTCATTTACCAAGTGAATTTCGGATGTTGTCATTAGAAGTGGGAAAAAAACATAGCCTCCAAAAACAAAACAGTCCATTTCACGACTACCCATCTACCACGAAAGTCCTATCTTTCTTCAAATTGTCAAAAACTCAAAATTGTCAAAAACTCAAAAGATTCACAATCAAAAAAAGTCATAGGTTAGTTAAACTCTAGTTTTTCTAACCCGAACAAGAAAATGTAACAAACCCACGGATTGGTCAACAATAAAATCCCCGAACAAGAAAATGTAACAAACCCACGGATTGGTCAACAATAAAATCCCCGAACAAGAAAATGTAACAAACCCACGGATTGGCCAACAATAAAACATTTAGTAATAGAAAAACAACGGTGAATCTGATTGGATAACATTAATTTGGAGCCAAAACAGCATGAAACGCTGACGCGGGAAAAAACATAGGAGAAAATGACGTCATGGGTCAGCTAGTTCAATCCTCCTGTAAAGCTATAAAACCCAGCGTTATTTCCCGCACGTTGTTCATTTCTTCGAGTCGCAGATAAGATGGAGACTGCACTTAGGGACATGGATTTTTGGGAGCTTGCTCAACTGTCGGAGAAGAAGAAGGTCGTTGTACCAAAAACAGAAAGTTGGGATGATGACAACGAGGCACCGTTCTCGCTGAAGTTCAACCTGAGTGCTCAGGAGCTGAAAAGGTTAAAGAGGCGGGCAGCGAGTAGCTGCCCAGCCTGCGGAAAGGTTGGAGGTTGTGCTTAAAAACACAACCTCCAAAACCAGGTCCCTTTTAGGGACACCCCAACAGCCCTTTTCAGGGCTAACCATCTACCACGGAAGATCTACCTTTCTTCAAATTGTCAGACGTAAGTTCTATCTTTTCTTCAAATTGTCATTTCTTCAAATTGTCAGACGAAAGTTCTACCTTCAAGCTATCAGACGAAAGTTCTATCTTCAAGTTGTCATTTCTTCAAATTGTCACAGCTCTTTTCAGAGCTAACCCAACAGTCCTTTTCAGGACTAACCATTACCACGAAAGTTCTATCTTTCTTCAAAATTGTCATTTCTTCAAATTGTCAAACTTCTTTCTTTTAGAAGAGATGCACTCCAAAAGAGTTATACTCCAGAGAGTTATACTGCAAAGAGCAAAAAAACTCAGAAAAAGACTAAGTCCAACCCAGTGCTCAGTCTTTTAGAAAGAAAAAAATCATTCATAGGAAAAAAGTCTAAGTTCAACTCAATGTTCAGACATTTAGAAAAGAGAAATCATCCATAATTGCAGAAAAAGACTAAGTCCAACTCAATGTCCAGACATTTAGAAAGAACATTCATTCATAGATGCAGAAAAAAGTCTAAGTCCAACTCAATATCCAGACATTTAGAAAGAGAAAAAATCATCCATAGGGTGAAAAAACTAAGTCCAACTCAATGTCAAAGCATTTAGAAAGAAAAAAAGTCTAAGTCCAACTCAATGGTCAGGCTTTTAGAAAGAGAGAAAATCATCCATAGGGTAAAAAAAACTAAGTCCATCTCACTGACCAGGCATTTAGAAAGAGAAAAAATCATCCATAAGGTGAAAAAACTAAGTCCAACTCAGTGATCAGGCTTTTAGAAAGAGAGAAAATCAATCATAGGGTGAAAAAACTAAGTCCAACTCAGTGATCAGGCTTTTAGAAAGAGAGAAAATCAATCATAGGGTGAAAAAACTAAGTCCAACTCAGTGATCTGACCATTTTTTACCCAGACTGACAGTCATAAGGCTGGTATTTTGAATGCTAAATCCCTCTCAGGGACGAGAGCCTAGGTAAAACTCCCCCCCTTTCCCTTTTTTGCAGAAAAATTCCGCTCAGGGTAGAGAGCCTGGGGCATTTTTTACCCAGAGTACCACCCACAAGGCCGCCATTTTGAATGCTAAATCCCTCTCAGGGTAGAGAGCCTAGTGCATTTTTAAAAAAAAAATTCTTTCGGGAGGGCAAACTAGCCCACATTTTTGTCAGGGACGGTGATGTAGGGCACTCAGGGACGAGAGCCTGGTGCACTACCCAGGCCGGGGTAGTGCACCAGGCTCTCTCCCTTTACTACTTATATCTTACATTTTTGGCTTTCAACAATATGCAAAATAAAGTTCAAAGAAAAGAAGGCAGTTGCTGGCTCGGTTACTTTTCCTTTTTTTCATGTGGAACCATGAGTGAGTTTCAGTACCTCTTCCGCCGTCCATCCTTATTTTTAAAATCGATTTTGTTTTGGACATAAAAAAAGTCTAGGTTTTGGACATAAAAAAATCTCTGCAACTCTAGGCTAAGAGCAAAGAAAAAATAATAAGCATAGACACATAACAAGAAGCAAAAATACATTTTGTTTAAGTCATCATTTGCCTCCTGTACAAATAGGGCACAAGTAAGTTACAAACTTGTAAGGGACATTAGCAGAGCTTTGAGTGTGTGGTCTTTTTTTTTTAACTTCTAAAAACATCTGTAACTTCAGGTCAGTTTATCATATTTCCCAAAAGCTTAGGAATATTTACAAAAAAAAAATGAAGCACATAGCTATTTACTAATGTTGGAAAAAGGGAGAGAATTTGGTCTATCCGTAGAAGAAAGGATGTGTCCCTTTTGTAACTTAAGTGTTGAAACAGAGTACCATTTTCTTTTGGAATGTGCGTATTACAATGATATACATTCTGATATTATACCACAATTCTATTAGAAAAGTCCAAATGAAGAAAAATTTAACACGTTAATGAGCGCTGAAAATGAATGTTTAATCAAAAACTTATCTATGTATATATTTCATGCAAGTGAAAGGAGAAAAATCAGACTGTAAAGAAAATAACCAGATTAAGCGCTACATCACATTTATGTTATTTTGTATTTCTGTGTACCGTTGTACGTAATGTATTTAGGCCGGTGGTCATACCATTAATCGATAAAAGGAATAAAGACCTAAAACACAATACACATTTTTCATCACATCAATCTGTTAGTTTCGTTGTCGACCAAGACATGAAAATGTCAACACTACAGTTCACTGGCTTGAAAGTCCATAATTGTATTCACTTAAAGTGTAAATTCTCGTGACGCGAAAGAACTTAAACATGTCACTCTTTTATTAAGAAACTTTTACACGAATAGCACAATGTAAATTCACTCCACTATGATAAAGTTTCATTCCTAGGATTGATCGATACACGAGATTGAAGGAAAAAAAACATAACGCCAATAAATTGCGCCTCATAACTCACAACCGTGGTTTATTGAACGATAAACCACAATAGAAAGAAAATTAGTTAGATTCTAATAAGACCAGCTCTTGATCAAAGGAAACCAAGTTAATACTAAGTGTACAAGGGCGAATGCGGATTATATTCCTTGAATAAACCATGGCTGTTACAGTTACTTACGAAAACAAAATCCCACTGCCCAGTCGATAATTATAAAAAAGAATCAAAATTTCATTAAAACCTTAGGCATCAAACACAACATGAAAAACCGCGCCTTTTACTATTATATTTTTTCCCTTTCAAATGACAAAGAAGAATGAATATATCGTCAAGCATTAGAGTCGCAGTCGCTTCGAATGCTCTGAATATTACTCCACCAACTTCCAATCCCATTTCCAATGCAACGACGGCCAATTTTGAACTAACCGTCAACATGAAAAGACTCTTGATTCATTTATGTTTACTGATAACATTTCAAATGGTTTCATCGTTGTCAAAATTTTGATCAAAAACAGTTGTAATCGGTAAATCCTTGAGTTTTGCCTTCCTCTTTGGTCGAGTATCGGAAATTGACGATTTGTTTGTAAACGTCAAGTGGCTTTCATTGATGAAATATCGGAAGGCGGAGATCGGAACAGCTACGAGCGACTTATTTACACAGAATGACGTCACTTCATATACAATGACGTCTATTTTACCACGCTTTCGCTGCACTGTGTTCATAGACCCGAATTCACGTGTCGTGTTAGAATGATAATTATCTTATCTCCTTTTTAGCGAATGATGGATTTAAAAGCAGTCCTGAATGTTCTCCTTGTCTTCTAGTTAAATAGATTTATAGTTGCTGAATTTTCTGATGGATTTTCTGTCTTTCGTCTCTTTTCATATTTTCTCTCCTCATCTCTTCGTCAGACTTCGATTGATTTTAGACATATTTTCGGCAATTTTGTTATAGTAAGCCTCCAGACATCGAACTGCTCTGCTGTTTTTGTCTATAGCTTAAACATTTGATTAGCTATTTTCAGGAGCGACTTCATTAAAGGCCCATTAAAGGCCAAAATATCAAAGCTGGTGTCATGATACATTTAGATTTAAATCATACCATTTAAAAGCATGGAAAGTATTGTGGAGATGACAGTCTGTTATCGTGTCGTCGGGCCATATGTTGGTCGCTGGCAGAAATAAAGAATGTTAAAAATCAGACAAAAAGTAAACAAAAGACACAACTACCTGGCAGGTGTTAACCTAGTTTTGAAATTAATTTCTCTGTCAGCGACTAACACTTGGACCGACCGTACAATGACAGAATGTTATCTTCACAGCGATTTCCATACTTTAAATGGTATGATATAAATTTAAATGCATTTAAACATCCGCTTTGTTTACATTTGGCCTTTATTGTTACTTTAATAGGTTGTTGGTTTGTTGCAATTCTGGGTCTGTGTTAATCCTACAGAAAACAGTTTCAGATGTCATGATCTTTGGGTCAGCCTTGGTCGCAGGAGGTCGTTCACTTGGTTTTCTTTGACATGAGCTCCTCATCGTCGTAGTCAGCACATGAAAAAATTCATCGGCCCAAAGTCCATCAAGTAGGTCAAATCCTGTGAAAGGGGATGTAAACATCGAAGTAGGTTGTGCTGTAGTTGAAGTTGCTGTATAAATATGAGCATGTGCTGGTAAATTGTTAATCGGCGATTTCAAAGTTGAAATCGAAGACTGTTGACGTTGATTCGTAACTTATTGATTTATCAGTGGATCCAGCAGTCGTACATTTTATTCCATTGTCAGGTGCTATTGTTTTTAAGTCCACAAGTTCTTCTAGGGTGTGATCTTTGTTTTCCACCGAAAAACGACTATGGTCTAGATTGCCCTTATCCGAAGCCAGCTTTGCGTGCCTTTAGTATTGAGCAACATGCTTCACATGCTGATCCTTCGTAAGCGACCCGAACATATACAGGGTGCAGCAGAAATAGGTTCCGCCTAAGTGCAGGCGGTGATTTAGAAATTTGTCCCTCAACCCTGTGTCTTGCTTCATGGCATTTCTTGCCCTTGTTTTGGCAGTGGACGGAGCAGTACATTTTTCTCTCCTCAGCATGGTTATCAGAAAATACAGAAGAAATTAATGCTACTCAGCGATCTATGGGATGATAAATGCTGCTGAAATAAAATAGTTTTGAAAATGAAAATAGAATACTTTGAGCTTGTCTTCTCTTTTTGAATTATCAAATTCAAGCTGAAGTTTAATCAACGAAAAATCGATGTTTAACGAAGAGTTAAACGAAAAGTGTTGTAAAAATTGTCGTAAAATGATAGTGGTCTAAGGCTGAGGAGTTTTCCAACCTATAGGTGCTACTCCAACTTTCCTCATACAACTTTGCCGGCTCTGAAGGCATTTACTGATATTCTACTGCAGTAAATGACCTTACTTCGTTTAGCAGGTTCACTAAAGTGACGGTTTGCAACTGCATGGGCTTTTTGCATCCTAGCTTTTACGAAATCAACGTATTCATCGTAAGATGTTATGGTCTATTGGTCTGCAAATGTACTCTCAAAAATCGATTCAGAGGTCTGTCCTATCTTCCGATCCAGTGCAAATAAATTCGGTGCGCATTTTGTAATTTCGTTTGGCGAACTACCATGTGTTTCAGCTTTGCACCTGTTGTGTAAATCCTATTTCCCCTTCGAAGATTCAAACAAAGATTTTGTTAAATGCAGTGAAACCATCTCTAGTTCCTGATATGCAGATTTCTACTTAATTTTGTCTCAGATTTTCTCTCTCTCTCTCTCTCTCTCTCTCTCTCTCTCTCTCTCTACCCGTACTCGCTTTGCATTGCAGTTACTTGCATATTCACCTTTGCTGTCAACTGCCCCTTGATCTTCACTGCCGTGCCTGTTACAGCATCCCGATGGATTGTTACAGGGGTTGTGAAATGGTTCATTACTCGTACTTTGTTTGTAATATTAGTTAAATCTGCTAGTTAGAGTGCTATGCAGAGTTTATGTCTACTCTGAAAGTGAACAGATGGTACTAAAAAGATAATGTATCCTGATCAAAGTCATCACTTTACGTTCTATCAATCATTTTGAACTGGGATGACATATTTATCTGTCGTCTTGACTCTACGTGTCTTATCAATACCTGTTTGAGTTACTTAAGAAATAATCTTCTTTCTATCGTGGTTTATCGTTCAATAAACCATATTTGTGAGTTATGAGGCACAATAAATAATCCACGAGGGCGATAGCCCGAGTGGTTTATTCATTGCGCCTCATAACTCACAACGTGGTTTATTGAACGATAAACCACGATAGAAAGAAGATTATTTCGATTCTAACATGACCAACTCTTAATGAAAGGAAAACAAGTTCATACTTCGAGTAAAAACGCGGATGCAGATTATATTCCATTGAATAACTAACTTACTTACTACATACAGAATGACGTCACTCTATATAGAATAACGTCACTCTACATAGAATAACGTAGATTTTACCACGATTTCGTTGCACTGTGTTTATAGAGCCGAATTCACGTGTCATGTTAGAATGGTATTTTTACCTCGTCTAATACCCTGTGGTGAGCAATACATCTGTTGGACCTCTTTTACACTTCTGTAGAATATCGATACCAAGGAGGCAATGGTCTTCAATATCTGCCACGATTATTTCCTTCTCAAGGCTTAAAGTGCCGAGTTTCATCTGAATCAGTTCCTTTCTGAATTCATTTAGTGGTGTTCTAGCTGCTTCAGCCTGGCAAACTGATGACTTTAGTTCTAGCCTTTAGGATAGCTTATCTTACATTTCTTATATAAAACTGTTTGAGGCACCTGTGTCAGCAGTGAAAATTATCGGGATGCCCTCAATTTCACCTCATACAAAAAAAAATACCATCTCATAGCTGGCGTTTGCACCGAATTCGTCTTTCTCAGTTCACCTCATGTTGTAAAACTGATAAAGCTTGTAGGTCTCTTTTGCCCCAAGGTGAGGTCTGCTCTAGTTTGAATGTTGTGTGCAGTTGTTGACTCGGGAACTGTATTTGTCTGTTGGTCAACTTGGTGTTGCTTAAGGATATATTTCCTTCTGTTTGTGATTCTCGCCATATTTGGGCAACTTTGCGCCGTGTCCTCACTGTCTAAGTTCATTCTTCCCTGCTCAACTTTTGATACTCTTCCTATCAGCTGTCTGATTTAAGCTTCACTTGTACCAGATACTGGGAAAAATCTAAAATTAACTGTAACGCTGTAATTCACTTCAGAATTTTCAGTAGCTATATCATCCTCACTGCCATGTGAGATATCTTTTAAACCGTCTTGTTTTGCATCTGAAGCTCTTCTATTGCTTTTCTTTTGAGGGTCTATCTTGGCTCTATTACCTCTATTTCCTATGGTTTGTATGAAACGCAGTCTCATCTATATTTTCAATCTCTTTATAATACTATACTTCTAAACGAGTTTTTTCATCAAACAATCCGTCCCAAAATCTTCTTACTAAATTTTTCTGTCTTGTTCTACGGTCCCTGTAATCGTTAGCCCTGTCGTAAAGCCTTTTCAGATCGGCAGCAAACTCTCAACTATCTCCCAAAACCCTTGTATTCTTTAGCTGAATTTAGCTGCAAATGCTCTTGCTGTCTCTACATGTACTACTCTGTATTGGTTATTCATCTGTCTAATTGGTTCATGACAGTCGTCCAGGACGGGCTTGGGTAGCTGGGTAAAAACAAATTGGCCAGGTTAGTCCCCCATTCTTGGTTAAGCCGGTCATCTTCATCCACCCGTACCTGTCAGCTATAGCCTCAAATCTAGATAGCCGTACATTCCAATTTTCAGTCCCAGTAAAGTTGGGGATGTTCATATTACTATAAATGCTACTATACTACTGGGACGATCTATACTGAGAATACCTTTGAATTGGCAGGGAATTTGTCATTGAACACCTAAATATGCCCCGAATACTTGATCAGGGCCATTCTGCCTGTCTTGGAGGACAAACTGATTGCCTTGACCGAGATAAGCAGTCTGGTTTTAATCTGCACACACCCTGTTATTGTCATGAAGGTACCTATTATCTGCAGTAAACCCATTATAGCCTGCTAAACTAGCATTAGCACGTTGACCGAGATGCATTGCATAGCCAGCCTGAGTGTTGTGATCAGATCTGGATTGTTGTTGGTCATTGGCTGTATTTTTGTTCGAAGTATGTGAGAAGGGTAGTTTTTCAGCACTTGCAGTTCGCGAATTACGTCTTAAAGTTTATCTGCCATATTAGTCACCATTGACCTTGTAGCAAACTGGCTGTCTGATTGTGTTATTTATTGCTGAATTAGTCGCGAATATGGACCTACTCTAAGATGCCGCGTGGATCTGCTGGTGGAATAAAGCATATCCCACTTCTGTCACCACAAATGTTACTCGCCGAGGGGTAGACCTAAACCAGTAGTGGAGTGATAAAATATGGAGGAAAACTAAAAATGGACTCAAGGGGGAGAAAACATATGAATTAATCAAGGCAAATCCAATTTAATGGGAAACGAAAAGTGATGTGAAATATCTGGATATAAGAAATCAAGAATTGTACACACTATTGGTTGTCTTCCCTGGTTAAATGTTTCAAGAATATATTTCTTATTGGGAAGAAAAAGATTCGATTTCCGCTTGATGGATCCACTAGTTAAGTGTCGCTGTGTACTTTGGCAAAACTATTTCAAAAGAGTCCCAGTCTAGATCTATCTGATAAAACCCAGAAAACAAAGTGAGCTATCTCCACGATCGTTAAAACGATGTTAAAAGCGGCATAAAATTAGATCTACACACATTTCAACACCACACTCACACATATGAAAAGTGTCTTTTCTATAAATAGAATATGATAAAACAGACAATACACTCGTTACCGTTTCGATAAGTGCACAAGACGTGGATAGTGTAGAACATCCAGGAAATTCGCAACGTAAAGGTAAACCTCAATATATTATATTAAAACGGAAAAAAATCAGAAGTACGCATGCGAAGAGACTTATGCATACAACGGGCTCTGTCCGACTTTTACAAAAGGAAGACTTCGATGTCTTTTCGATTCGGACAGGCACCGGGAGAGTTTTATTTCATTTTTTCATTGTGTGTAACTAATAAAACTGGCGTCGGACGGATTTCGTAGACTGAGGAAGCAAGTCATGACGCAATTATCGAAAAAAGAAAAAACAATTAGTCTAACAGTTTTGACCATGAGGTATTTTGGTCCTTGTCCTGGAAGAAAATGTAGAGTTAGCAATTGTTTCGACCCATGTCAGCCTGCGCAGGCTGACATGGATCGATACTTTTTGCAAATGCATTAAACTTCTTTTCACAGAACATGGTTTAGATTTTAAAAAATACAGGAATGAACTTCGATCTGTTATGATGGAAGCTAGCAATCATTATCTTTCCAACTTTTTATGAGATTGACACATTTCATGGTGACCTTGTCATTTCAACGGGCCATTTATTTTTAAACCATCTCAAGGCTATCTTGTCCAGAAGCATGCTATTGCTTTATATTTAGACGCATGGTACAAGGCAAACGGTATGGCGAAAGGGAGACTGGAGGAGTTTTACCGAGAGATCTCTGCAGATTTAGACAGAACGATGTCATTCTGGATGAAATACTCGCATGACACTGAATACGGGTGATTGGCCCTTTTTTTTTTACTTGCTTTGTGTTATCAGTGTTACGATGTGTTATTTTGACTGAATTGGAGTTTAACGCCGTTTTAACAGCTTAGATCATATTACGGCGGTCAGTGCACGTACTCTCAGTGTGTTGTCCGGCTTTCTCACACCAATACTGACACAACTTTTTTCCAAGTCACTGACTACTTCTCACATGCATCAGAGGTGAGAGGCGAAAATTTGCCTTTGCAGTGAAAGTTCAACCAGTTAAAACTGAACAAAATCTAATTTACAGTAAAGGATGGAAGACATAAGTGAAAGTTAAGGAGAAAAATCAGCGTTCAGGTGCTTTTAGTCTTGAACCTTCAAAAATAAACCAAAGTACATAACACTGGAAAGCTGTAACAAGATGGCAGTCTGAAGGAAAGCTATTATTACCCCTTGCCGCCAAATCTTTTTGAAAGTCCCTACGTGGTTGAACATCATTCGGCATACCTCGGGTGATCCGGTGATCAAGTCCCTCGGCTGTATCTTGATATGCACCTACACGGTACATTTCTTCGCCGGAAATACGCAGGTTTACCGTTCTGAAAATTGTAAGGCTCCTCTTAAAAAAGAAAACTTGAGCCTCGATTTTCTATCGAAATCTTTCTAACTATATTTCAGTTGACAAACAGTTCCTACTTTCATTTTTAACGTGGTTTATCAATTCCGATTGAAGTTTTAACCGACAGATAGATAGATGTGAATAACTCCATCGAGGTTGTTTATGTCGTTGCTAAAAGACTTACAGTGGCGCCACCATGTATAAGATCACGTGATTGGCAGTTCAAATAGAAACGGCCGTTATACAGAAGAGGTTAGATGTAGGTACGGAATCGGCCGAGTTGTGACGAGTGGGTTGAACATATGGCCAAGGGAGATCTTTTTAAGAGTACAAGAGACATAAAGCCACAAAAAGGTGTTTTTGTCATACCTATAGTCCTTAACATTTTACTAAAGGTTACTGATAATCCTAGGTTTTGTACATCATTCTTCTAAGAGATATACACTTAACCAGAATTTTTTGAAAATCCCGAGAGGGTTGAAACAGACATGCAGGAGACACAACATTCAAGGCTCAAACACCTGACTCTCAAAAAAGAACTAGCCCTAAGCTAGCATGGTTAAGCCATTGGTTCTGCACACTGTCTAACTGAGGTGTACATTGAACCAAATCAAGGCAATATAAGCCCGAAGGAAGCTACCAAGAGCAAGTTATCTTTAAACCCGCCCTTTCTTCTTTGAATGTTAAACCTCCCGACGTCAGAAAACCTGAATGTATATGTCTGTATCTGTAGAAGATAAGCCGTTCTTCATGGATGCAACTCTGAAAGTAAAGAAGTTTATCTGTAAAAGTTATAGCTGCTGTGATCATAATGTGATTCAAATCTAAAAGTAAAAAACTTCATCCGTAAAAATATTAGTTATTGTAGAGGTTATTTAACTCTGGAGGTATATAACTTTATCTGAAGAAGTTAAAGTTTGTCATGCGATGCAACTCTGAAAGTGAGTAACTTTATTGTACAAGTTATAGCTTTTGACATGTGACACAACTCTGAAAGTATAGACCTTTATCATTATTATTTAATTGCAGTGGCTTCTTCAACTGTATTGGGCATAGCGGTGACATATACGATACTAACAAATATGTCTGGCTGCAAGGTCGGCAGGTACTGATTATTATAGGATACTTTACCGTTTTCCTAATCAACGGATCCAACGTCATAAGAATAACTTTTCGTTGTTATTAACAAATCTTATCTCATTAACACCTGTAAACGTCAGCTTTCGTCTTTATGCTGATGATTGTGGAAACATTGTGGCAAATTGGAAAATTTCATGTAGATCAAGTAAGCAGTTTTTCATTTTGCCGTATTTTTTCACACTAGATCATATTGGTTATGCAAATGTTTAAGGCTTTCAGTGTTGTCTTTTCCAAATTTGGTTCAGGTGGGATTGAAATGGGTAACGAAGAGGTGAGTCTCCTTTGGTTTGCTCCACTACAAAACGCTACGCTATTCGATTGGTGAAGCTATGGGCGACGGTCCACTTCAATACATCACAATACACTATTTGATTGATGGAGTAAGAAAGTGGAGTGTTACCCTTGGTTTACAGCGCTACAAAACGCTACGCTTTTCAGTTGATTGAGTAATGCAGTGGAGTTTCTCCATTGGTTTCCTCCTCTACAGTACTCTACGCTTTTCGATTGAGTAACGAAGTGGAGTGTAACCCTTGGTTTGCTCCACTACAATACGCTACGATATTCGTTTAAGGATAGGGCACCCTACTGGGATTCGTGTAACATCGCCTTTCATCGTACGGGTTCGGCTAAGACTCGGGTAATCCGTAATCGATGCGGGGAACCAGCATCTATCGGCCGATCGATTACGGATTACCCGAGTCTTCGCCGAATCTGTACGTTTTTCTGCGATGAAAAGCGATGTTACAGGAATCCGCATTAGGGTGCCCTATCCTTCATAACGAAATGGGCGATTCACTAAACTACAAAACGCTAGGCTATTCCAAAGTGAAGTGTCTCCCATGATGTGCTCCACTACAATATGATACTCTATTCGATTGATGGACTTACAAAGTGGAGATTCTCCTATGGTGTGCTTAACTACAAAAGATTTTCAATTTACTCAGTAACGAAGTGGAGGGTCTCCTTTGCTTTGCTTTACTACAGCACGCTATGCTATTCGATTGAGCGCGTAATGAAGTGGAGTAAATCTATTACCTTTTTTTTACAAAGATCGAGTTCTCGTGACCGAATCTTTGCAGCTCATGTTAAAATTTCCCTGTAAAGTGTCCTTTAGAAATCAGGGAAAGTTTTGTTTACAAAGATTTAGTTCCCGTGACCGAATCTTTTCGGTTGCATGTTTAAATTTCCCTGTAAAGTATCTAGTGTCCTTTAGAAATCAGGGAAAGTTTTGTTTACAAAGTAGAGTTCCCGTGACCGAATCTTTGCAGCTGCATGTTTCAATTTGCCTGTAAAGTATCTAATGCCTTTAGAAATCAGGGAAAGTTTTGTTTACAAAGATTGAGTTCTCGTGACCGAATCTTTGCAGCTGCATGTTTCAATTTCCTTGTAAAGTATCTAGTGTCCTTTAGTAATCAGGGAAAGTTTTGTTTACAAAGTAGAGTTCCAGTGACCGAATCCTTTCGGTTGCATGTTTAAATTTCCCTGTAAGTCATCTTGTGTCCTTTAGAAAACAGGGAAATTTTTTTGCTGTAAGTTCTCTTAGCACAATTAACCATCAGCATGGTGCAATATATAGCTATGCATCTTCTAGTATGTCCGCACATTTATGAGCCGTGCCCTAGCAATAGGGGGCTTCATGCATCTCTGTGATACATTGTACCAAGCAAGACATCATGTTACTATCATAAAATCCATTTTGTCTTACAAAAGACTGAATCAGGAGATACAATGGTCCTTTGACACATAGAAAATTGACCAATGACAAAAAGTTACGATCTAGGTCAGCCTGCGCGGAATAGCAGGCTTACGTGGGTCGATATTTTTTACAGATACATTAAACCCGCTTTTCACAGAGCATGGCTCTTACATATAATCAGTCGAAAATGAAAGTGGGCATTTCTCTTTCGTGTGTAACGTCACTAACTTGACAACAGCAAAACTTTCAAAATAATATACGTAACTTCTCTTGTACTAACTAAGTTTCACAGTTTTCATATTTTTGTCGTCCTAAAACTTAAGGTAACGTGTGTTGCTGTGTTTTGCGCGTGCCAATTATGTCTCAAGTTCCCCCCCCCCTCTTTTTTTTTTCCTTTTTTTTTAAAATAATTTCATGTTGTATAGTTTAACTGCGATATAGTGGCATCGGTATGCAAACAAAAGTTCACTAAAATGATACGGAGTGGGCGTTATAATAATTCAAAAAATTTGTAAATATATACTTTGGAATGTAGAATTTCGTTTATAACATTGTGTTATCATTATCTTATACATGCTCTATCTTAACCGTTTACTTAAATCCGAGGTTTTAACGACTCTGAGAAAATAGCTATTTGAAAATCTGAGAAAAAAAAACTGTTTGAACACCTTGTGGTTTTTCTTCACTTTCACAGACCAAAGCATGTGCAGACGACAAAATATACGAGATATCTTCTGTATGAGTCGTATGAGTATATTCGTATGAGTCGTGCTACTTCATTTGCATAATCCATCTTACAGACCTTTAATTATTTTCCTTTAATTTTCGCGAATTTTGAAATTGACCTTAACCTTACAAATCATCGTTAAATTTCGTATTTTCCTACAAAACACTTGCCAACATTGATTCCATTCCATAGACTTTACATCTACTTTAAAATTCATACCCATACCAAAGTTTCGTAGGTGAATGCTTTAGGTTTTCTTGCCTGATTGTCAAAACCCTGTACACACTTTCTTTTTCGACTGTGTATATTTAACATTTACATTTCTGTTTGAATGTAGGTTTGGATGTATGCAAGGCTGTATAACGAAGAAGATGCTTACAAAAACCAAGACGTTCTTAACAGTGCAATAGCAGGGAAGAGTTTTAAGAGTTTTTTGATTTTTCGAGATCCGTATCTTGTTTTCAGGAGAGAGAGAGAGAGAGAGAGAGAAAGAGAGTTTATAGAATTTTAGAATTCTCAGTTGTGTGTAGCTCAACCTGGCTAAGTATGCAACCTTAACAGGGTGCTTGTTTGAATGCTAATCGAGCCAGCTCCGACAGAAAAAGGGCTTTACAATTTGATTTACCAAAAAGTAAAATGAACATCGCTAGAACGTACGAAAAAAAAAGAACTATTGCATATTGAAGGGTTTTTATAACCGTAGAATCTCTTACAATGCTGAGCCCCGGTAGTGCAGTCGGTAGCGTCAGGACGTGAGAACAGGGGGTTGCTGGTTTGAATCCCATGCTCGACCAGTTTCTTTACCTAGGATTGATGACAGTCATTCCGACAGAACCAGGTGCTCTGGCCGCCGCGATATAACTTAACCTTCATTATACCGTGTGGGGTACATATGGACCCCACATGGTTCTGTGTTTGTCTATGATAAAAAGTTGAAGCTGCAGGGAACTGTCATTTTAGTAGTTTGTCACTAAACCTATTCTTAACCTGAATTTACATAGAAACTTGATGATTTCAGAGTGAGTGGAATATAAACCCAAAATATGTTGGGGTCCGCGCGGACCCCGGGAAATATCACTATTATTCTATGTATCGCGCATGTCATACTCACCTCATACTCACGATCTATATCTTATTTCCAGTGAGAAAAAGGTCAATGAATAATACCAGGAGTAGTTGATTTTCATTTACTGAACTTACACAAATAATATTCTGAACATTTGTACACAAGAAATCGAGAATGATGCAAGTTTATGACTGGGGTCCACTCGGACTCCACTTGGTATGATTAAGTTTGGGAAATGTGTCGGAAGCATGAAGGTTAAATAATGTTGAAAACGGTATTATACACCATATTGTCAAAGCTCTTGCAGAAAAAAAAATAGACTGTATGGATCGCGATCAGACTACACTTGGAAAGCATACATAATTCATCAAAGAGCAAAGTTAACATTTATCGTTTCCAGCACTTGATACAAAACTAACTTGAGGATGAGATCTATTTTCCTCTTTCATTAGGGGGTGAGTTTTTATTGAAATATGCCAAGAATCCAACCAATCACAGATGTTATCTTATTCTGACACGTGACGGTAAACCAATTAAAATACAGCGGTCAATTTTCTCGGAATGTTTTTACACTATGGCTATGTCTGAACTGGCCAGAGCTACACACCAGAGCAAGTACAAGGTAAGTGCATAACATCAACCCTTTACCACACAAGCCCAAGTTTCACGACTTAGAAGAAGATAGCTTTTGAAAATATTGAGGGTAACCGTCATTTTCTCCTTTTCCCACAAGTGTTCTACTCTTTCAAAGACAGAAAATCATCATTTGAGTTATATGGTGGCATATTTCTGCCGCGAGATACGAGATAGCTATTGTGATAATTTAAGAGAATTATCATGATAAAACAAAGTTTCCTAAAAAAATATTATCTAGATAGTAAAAATTTTCACGATAGAAATATCGCGATAATTCTAACTGTTATCTTTGAGTTTTTTTGCTTTCGTGCCCATAACTGTTATTCACGGTATCTTTAATTAGATACGGTTTCAGAACATCTTCGTCTACAACCTTATAAGTTCTCCTTTTCCCTGAATGGTTTTAAAGTTGTTCGTAGAAGGCATTTCGAGTCGTCTTTGTGATTTTACAGACTTCTGTTCATTTCGAGTCTTGTCAAAATTTACCAATTAAGCTACATTTATTAATGATTTGAAATTTTACTTACTGCAACCTTGTGAAGTCAAAAACTATCGAGTTCATCCAAATGATAGATTTTCTATTTATAGATATCGAGAAACAGATAGAACTATCACGATAATTTTATCTCGCATGTCAGCTCCGTGTACGATTGAGAAATTTTGCGTTAAAATATTAGGTTTATCGTGATATTTTTTTTTCAGGAAACTTTTCACTATCTCGATAAAATTTCGAGGAAACTTTAATTTATCGCGAAAGTTTTCTAAAATTATCATGATAGCTATCTAGTATCTCGTGGCAGAAATATGCTACCATGGAGTTACATTTATTTTGTCCTTTGCAAATGCTTTCAATTGGGTAATTTCCGAAATATTGCCGTTTGGTAAAGGAGTAGCACAGTCAAACTGATCACGTTACCTAGCATCTATGATCTAAATGTTTGTGTCTTCAGATTTGGACTTGATTAAATCTAGTTAATAATAGCCCCTGTCCATATGATACTGCCAGTACAAAAATAGGCCGGGTGAATGAAAAGTAAAATGATTCGAAGAAATTCACTATCAGGACGCTTTATCAGATGCCATATGATTTCAATTATTTTCCAGTTTTTCGGCTTAACTGAATGTGCTGGCTTTTGACCTTCCTCTTGGTACTAATACAGAATGAATAGATGGTAATTTGCGATTGGTAAAAAATGTGTACATGCTTATTCGGCGAGTCCCTGCTGCCATATTTGCTCTCGCATATATGAAAGCAATATTTACAAGCGTTGCTACCGCTAATCGATACCCCGGGGCCTTGATTCATACCAATGCAAATTAATTTAGTAGAGAATGATGTTTTTTTTTTTGTTTTGTTTTATTTGGAAATTTAAATGTTTTTCATAAGCGTCACCCAATAAACAAATAATACTTTTCAGCAAAATGAAAAAGTGTGAGGAAAAACAGGCAATTGCTGTTGAGGTTACTTTTCGTTATTTTACTTCAAATTGAGCCACAAAAAAAAAAAAATATATTCATATTCAAATAACTGTTACGCCGTCTATCTTTTTAAAGATATTTCCTGTTTCCGATATATTTAATAAAAGCCGAGTCATCTACAACCATCGTATTCTGTTACAGTGTATCATCTTGGAAAAGATTAAAATTAAATCTGAATGTCCTCACATAAGGTTTTAATTACTCCTACTAAAATAACTTTTTGAAGATGATTTTAAAGGTAAATAGATTGATTGATTTTATGGTGTTTAACGCTGTTTTAAACATTATTTCAGTTATATCGCGACAGCAAGTGCACCTATCCATGCTTTCCTGGAGTTTCTTTTACCCGTAATCCGCACAATATTCTTTCCAAGCCACTGGGTGCTTTCCCTCATAAACATAGTCGAAACATTAGTCAGCGGTAAGACAGGAATGAATCCTGTAGAAATGACTATCATCAATCCTCGGACAGAAATTAGCCGAGTCGGGGATCGAACCAGCGACCCCCTGTTCTCAAGTCCTGTACGCTACCGACTGAGCTACCGCGGCTCGGCTAAAACCTACTTGAGAGTCATACCCGTGAAAAAGGATTTTAATGCATGTGTAAAAAGCATAAATCCAGATCAGCGTGCGCAGTCCGCGTTTTCTTACATGGGTCGAAACTTATCGCTATTGGTCATTTATCGGCAAGTAAAAGGATTACTGTAACTCATTATCCAGTCCGTTAGATTATATGGATTTTGTGGATCCAAACTAATGCTATGAATGGGTTGATATAATGTATTACAGAAAGGCATTAACCTCCTTTTGCCAGAAAGCTAGTCACATGTTTTCCTTTCTATTCCAAAGGAAGAAGTCATTCTGATGATAGACAAAATGGTACATTGGGTTCGGGAGGACCGGTCAGATGTTAGACTTGGATTACCTCCCTTGGAAGGGGAGACTAGAAATAACTCCCTTGCTGTACCGATGATGCTGCTGTGTCTGGTCGACCAGATTGAGAAAATGGACAAGAAACTTGCCAAGGATAAATACGAAGCTGTCGCACAGTGGAGTGTGGACCAGATGTTGGCACACATACAGGTTTGCTTACAGATATGTAATCGTTTGCTGCGAATGTCATATTTTTCGAAGATTACCCTGTCAGCTATGACGCATCCCTATCCTGTACAGGATAATTATTAATACGCGGTGTGTACACAAAAAATAAATTCTTTGCCGCTAAAATAGTAGCAATGGCTATTTATAATAAGTATGTGGAAAAATCAAGCTTATTTATCGCTTCATATTTCCTAGAAATATGATAATTTTACACAGGCAAAAATATTTTTAAAAAATACTATTGTTACCTGCAAATCTTTTTCATACATTTTCTAAATATAGCCATGGGGAAAACCAGGTTTTGTCAAACAGACTGTAACACAAAAATAACGCCCCCAACATGCTGGTCGTATACCAGGGCTCTTTCTCAAGCTTGTAGAGGCTGTGTTTATAAATGACTGGTGCCTAGATTACATGCTAGCTAACCATGGCTAGATGACTCGTACCAGGTAGCGTTTTATTCAGTAAACGTTTACTTTATTTTGAAATTCGAAGTAACGGTTTCCGTTTTGAAAAGTGGTCCGCTTCTGTACCCAGAATGCTCAAATTAGATAGGTATTTTGAAAAAATGCCACCAAGCGGAAGATAATGGATATAAAATATGTTTAAAGGTATCTAATTGAGTCATACTTTTGCAAAAGAGTGCTTAATGCATCTCCGTATTGCATTTTACCAATTTAACAATGGATCCATACAATTCATTTTGTCTAACAATCAACTGGATCTGGGGGTAAAATGGTCCTTTAATATGTAGGTCATTTAAGAATAGCAAAAAGTTTCTACTTCTGTCAGCCTGCGAGGAATGGACAGGCTATTTTCCGATACATTAAGCCCCCTTTTCATTGAGCATGGCTCAATTTTAGGTCATAGGACGCTGGGGACTTTCTCAGAAATTCTTTTCAGTTAATTATTTGATTAACTGGATCTATAACCTTTTTCTTTCAGAGAGACGGAACCTGTATACTTGAGAACGTGACTTTAACTGGTGATGAAATGCCCGGATGTTTCGGCCGACTCATGATACCAGGTATCTGGTCCTTTTTCAGATAGATTTTTTTTTAAAGAATGCCTCTGACTTTGCCTTACATTAAAAACAGGTCAATTTAAAAACAAAACTGCCCTTTTACTGTCTATTACCGCCATTCCACTGAGTGGCGATTCCGCTACGCTTCGAAATTTTGGTCAAAACGCCGTGAGTGGTAGAAGAAACGGTAACAGCGTGGTAGAAACGCCTTGATCGTAGTAGAAGCGTATCGGAGGCTTCATGATCGCCACTTTAAACCTTAATTCCACTGAACGGAGATTCCGCCACGCTTCGAAATTTTAGTAAAAACGCCGCGAAGCGTAGCGGGAACGGCAACCGCGCAGTAGAAACGCTTTGATCGTAGTAGAAGCGTATCGAAAGCTCAATGATCGTCACTTCACGGCGCTTGTTTTGATCTTGCTTAAAATTTACGTAGCGGGATCGCCATGGGCTCGAAGAGCCATAAAAGCGTCGTAAGAAATTCATGAACGCAGCAATATCGTAGCCGCAGCGAGAGTAACGTAGGGCAAGTGCAGTTGATCGTAACAAAAGCAACACCCAACCCTTTCAATCTATTATTTGTAACGGCAAGCTGGAGGACAGCTACTGCAGCAATTCGATCCATTTTCTTCCAAGGCCGATAGTCAGCTACTGCTATACGAGAAACGTATAGAAACGTTCCAAAAGCGCAACAGAAGCAAAGCTCCAGCGCATAGCTCTTAGCAAGGTCACAGCAGCAACGTTAGTAAGCCTGAAATCCTGTACCGCGCAGGCTGACCTAGGTCGAAATATTTTTGGTATTAGTAAATTTTCTGTAAGTCCAAGGACCATTGTGACCTACTGATTCAGCCGGTTGTTGGACAATATTAATTAAACGGATCCATAATTATGTAATGACTGTTGATATAATACATCATGGAGATGCTTTAAATCCCGTTTTCTCACAGCGCTGATCCTTTACATCTGTTAATCCATGAAGCACCCAGTAAACCCAACGAACATTTACAGTCAAGAATAAAACCCAGATAATTGCAATTTCGAGATTACTTTTTGTCTGTAATGTTTCAGCAAACCGGACAGTGTAGATCATAGATCAGACTGCACGTTTTGTGCAGTCTGATCTTGATCTACACTGTCCGTAAATCCATCTATAGTCGTGAACGGTGCTTTAAAGATTAAAAATCGCGATACCCATACTACAGGTCATTCGATAGAAGCGGGCTGGTTCCTTCTACAGTATGGACTAAAGAGAAATAAGACGGATTTGATAAACATTGCCATTGACAAGTTTATGGTACTCCCGTTTCAATATGGCTGGGATCCGGACCATGGCGGTTTATTCTATTTTCTCGATGTCGATGGACATAGGTATTTTCTTCTTCTTCTTCTTCTTCTTCTCCTCCTCCCCCTCCTCCTTCTCCTCCTCCTCCTCCTTCTTCTTCTTTTCTCTTTTTTTTTTTTGCAAATGAATTTTGTTCAGATGATGTTTTATGTCTCTGAAAGGGTAGAAAATGAGAAAATGCTGATTAATTACTTTGTTTTCAAACAGCCTTTCTACTTTAAAACCCGGGGTCGATCGTCAATGGTTAACATTTTACCTTGTGCAGAACCTTTTTTCTCGGCTTAACTGAATGCACTGGCTTTTGACCTACTTCTTGGTACTGATAAAGAATGAATGAAATGTAATTTGTGATCGTAAAAAATGTGCTCATGTTTATTCGGCGGGCCTCTGCTGCTATATTTGCTTGCTCATTTATGAAACCACTATTAACAAGCGTTCCTACTGCTAATCGATACCCAAGGCCTTGATTCATACTATAGCAAACTCATGTAGGAGAGAATGATTCTTTTCTTTTGTTATTTAGAAATTAAATATTTCCATAAGCGTTACCCAATAACCCAATACTGGTTTTCAATAAATGATAAGACAAGAATGAAAATAAAAAAAAAACAAACAACTTGACCTCCGTGGAAATAAGACCGAAGTTTTCTTTTTGTTTTTTCTTTTTATTTATCTGTCCTTGATCTCTATAAGAAATGTTAACAAGTAGGATGAGGCAGAACCAATTTTTATGATTTTCTCTCAGTCCAGTGCAATTAGAATGGAACATGAAACTATGGTGGACCCACAGCGAGGCTTTGATCGCGTTTTTGATGGCTTTTAAAGTAACAAAGTACCCGGAACTGCTGGAAAAGTTTGCCACAATCTTTGACTACTGTTACAGCAAGGTTTGACTTGACAATTAACTATTGTCCCGCAGCAAAATTTTAGACTTGTCCAAATTGCAGGCGATAATTCAGTGTTACTCAAAACATGCAATTTGTTTTTGAAAGAGTAGTTCTAAAAACATGTCAGGAAAAGGAAATAGTGCTTGTAACATTCCCAAAACTTGTATTTGCTTCTCGCTGCGAGGAACAGTTTTGACATGTCGGGAGATCAAAGGTCTAAAATTTTTCTACACACCTTGCAGCAAATATAAGCTCAGGCACAGTTATCGAGAAATGATGTTTTTGGAAAATATATAAAACGGTCTAATTATCAGAATATTAGACCCTCTCTCTCTCTCTCTCTCTCTCTCTCTCTCTCTCTTTCTCTCTCTCTCTGTCTCTCTCTGTCTCTCTCTGTTATAATAATGATACTACATGATACTACTACCACAACTGCTAATACTACTATCACGACTTCTACTACTAATACTTCTAATACTGATAATCCTAATTATAATAACAACAACAACAACAACAATAATAATGATAATAGTAATAACAATGGTATTTTTCCCAGCACGTAGATAAAGAGGACGGGGAGTGGTTTGGCTATCTGAATAGAGATGGGACAGTTTCCATGAAATTTAAAGGTGGTCCTTGGAAAGGTTAGAGAACGCTTTAAAAGATAATCTGGGCCATGCTCTGTGAAAAGGGGGCTTAATCCGTCTGCGAAAAGTTTCGACCCAGGTCAGCCTGCGCGATCCGCGCAGGCTGACCTAGGCCGAAACTTTTGGCTATTGGTCAATTTTCTGTATGATCAATTTTCCGGCGCAGATTGCCCAGGCTGACCTGGGCCGAAACTTTTCCCTATTGGTGAATTTTCTGTATGTCAAAGGACTAGTGTACCTCATGATTCAGTAGGTTGCTATACAAAAAAGATTTTTATGGATTTTAAGAACTGTGATGACTTGCTTGGTATCATGCATCACGGAGATGCATAAAGCCTCTGTTTCACAGAGCATGACTCATATTATATTTCGGGCGAATAGACGTTGACCCTGTACCAAACAATCCAAACTTTAACCGACCCTGGTAATGGAAAATCTTGTTAACATTATGGGAAAAGATGAAAAAAAAATGCTGGAAACAAATGAGCCATGCTCTGTGAAAAGGGGGCTTAATGCATCTGCGAAAAGTATCGACCCAGGTCAGCCTGCGCAGTCCGCGCAGGCTGACCTGGGCCGAAACTTTTCGCTATTGGTCAATTTTCTGTGTGCTCAAGGACCAGTCTATCTCATGATTAACTTAATTGTTAAAAAAAAGTGGATATTATGGATCCATAAGTATGTGATGGCTTACTTGGTCCCATGGATCACGGAGATGCATTACGCCCCTTTTTGTCAGAGCATGGCTCAAATGTTTTGTTTTTTTCTTTGTCCCGCTGGTGAGCACGGTATTTTTTCTTTTCCCACTGATGAGCCTTAGTGCAGTTGGTAGAGTACAGGACTAAAAACAGGGGGTCGCTGGTTTAAATCCCTAGGTCGGCTAATTAATGTACTCTCCGAGGATTGGTGATAATCATTGCCACAGGATTTTTTAATCTCTCAACGCCGATTGTTGTTTCGATCATGGTTATGTGGGGATTAAGCCAGTGGCTTGGGAAGAATATTGTGCCAAGTACTGGTAAAAGAAAAGCATGGATAGGTGCACTGGCCGCCTCGATATACTTGAAATAATGTTGAAAACGGCGTTATACACAATACAATCAATCAATCTTTTTCTCATGTTTTCTATCCTTTCAAAAACAAATGTGCTGTGCTGTGACAAGGGGGCTCAATGCATCTGCGAAAAGTACCGACCCAGGCCAGTCTGCGCAGTCCGCGCAGGCTGACCTAGGCCAAAACTTTTGGCTATCAGTCAATTTTCTGTATGTCCAAGGACCAGTCTACCTCATGATTAAGTCAGTCGTTGAAAAAAGCAGATATTATGGATTCATAAGTGTGTGATAGCTTGTTTGGTACCATGGATTACGGAGATGCATTAAGCCCCCTTTTGCCGGAGCATGGCTCATATATGGCTTGCAACAAGCGAAAAGGGGCATTCGGACATTTGAGTAAAGTGTCGTCTCGGATTAGCCTGCGCAGTTCGCTAATCCGAGACGGCAGTTTACGACTACATTAGATTTTGTGCTACGGTAGACTTGCGCAAAACAGAACATTACATAAAAACGGAAAGTGTCGTTTCGGATTAGCCTGCGCGGACTGCGCAGGCTGATCCGATACGACACTTTACGCAAATGTCCGAATGCCCCTTTTCGCGTGTTGCAAGCCATATGGTCTTCAACATGCGAATAAGGGTATTCGGACATTTGCATAGAGTGTCATCCCTGATCACGACACTCCCCGTTCTTATGTAATTTTCTGTTTTGTGTAAGTCTACTGTAGGACAAGTTCGAATGTAGTCGTAAAGACTGCGCAGGCTGATCCGCGACGACACTTTACGCAAATGTCCGAATGCCCCTTTCTGCGTGTTGCTGGCCAATTATACGAGTATATGGCCAATTATACGAGTATATGCCGACAGAGTAGCTTAAGATCAATAGGCATAGAACGATGTCTGATCTTGGATCTACAATATTATAAGATATTTTGCGAGATAGCCTGGTGAAAAAACAAAACTATTACTTCTTTATCACACAATCCCGAGTTTTAACGACGGTAGAGAAGACTTTTGAAAACATTGCGGGAAAAAGGAGAAAGTGCTTTCCTTTGACAGACAAATTTCATGTTTTTAGCTACATTCAATTTATCGTTTGCAAATGCATTCAATTTAAACATGTCTACAGAGAGAGAGTATGTTCATATCAACACATTTGTGGGAAAGCAGTCAGTGACTTTGGAAGTATATAATACGAAGTACTGGTAAAAGAAACTCTGAGAAAGCATGGATAGGTGTCGCAAAATAATAGAAATTATTTTGAAAAACGGCGTTAAACACTGTACAATCAATCAATCAATAAACATGATATATCGGAAGATTCATTTATAAATGCATCATCATAAAACCATCATATATTGTTACCATTATTTACCAGTATAACCATTTTAATAGTTATACTGGTAACAATATATGATGGTTTTAGTGTGCGTGTGTGTGTATTTTTACAAAAAAGTACGTCAATACTCATTTCAGGCTGTTTCCACGTACCTCGAGCCCTACTGATGTGCAAACAAATGTTGAATGAGATACTACACGAGTGATCAGCTGATGAAACGTTGATGTTCGTTGCGAACCTTATTGAACAGTGTGTACTAAATCTAAGTCCGAAAGACAGACAGACAGACAGATTGTACTTTCTTTCTGTTTACTTTTGTATTCAAACAACATTACAACATAGGTGATACACTGATCAGACAAAGCATACAGCCTCACAAAGGTTCTAACCGTTCTATACGTTATATAGCAAACTTATAAGTATTCACATGGTTCTTCGAATCGAATTACTACTACATGCCCATCCCAGGTTAGTACTACAAATTTAAATAATCATTCTAAGAATCACATTTTCGAACTAACGTGGTTCCACTGCACCGGTCGCTCTCTCTTTGACTCATGCTACTGTGTCGAGAAACTTTGTACATAATTAATACATACGACTATCAAAATATCAACCTTCTTTTTTCTCTGTATCTATGTGTCTTTGTATAGTCTACAAGACGAGTTATAGATATTTTACTGTGAATTCCTCTTGAAGAGTTTAGATTTATAACTATTTCTCCAAGTTTTTTTTTTACAACAATACCCTTAAGAACCCAGTAGCAAAGAAAAAAAAAATAATAAAAATGCAGGTTTTAAAATGCATTTAAATCTAAATCATGCATTTTAAAAGTATGAAAAATATTGTGAAGATGATAATCTGTTATTATTATACTGCAAAGAAATTTCTCATGATCTGATTGTATAATATGCCCCGAACATATATATCATGTACACCGGCAAAACCAACGTAAAAGCAGTTTCCCTTTCGGGAGCCCCGTATACATGACTACACTTTCAACACAACATCCAAAATGGCGGCGTCGATCAGGATTAACATCAAGATTATACGCCAAACTACACGTTTTACCAAGGTTTCAGTTACGTCAGTTCCCAGTGATGTCAGTTTTCATTGAATTGGGGCACACAGAAGGGAAATTTTACTTCGTCAGCGTACTCAATTTTTGAAACCAAAAAACAGGTAAAATTCGCTTAACACACGTTGGGATGGTAAAACTTTGCCGTATAATAAATTCGTTGTACGGTCAGGTGGCAGGGGACTTGGAAACTTGTTCACGGTTGTGGTGAATCATGTCGCCACCTCGCCTTCGGCTCGGAGCAACATGATTCACCACAGCCGTGAATAATGTATGGTCGGTCCAAGTTTTAGTCGCTGGCAGAAAAATGAATTTTAAAATCGGGTGAAAAGTCAACAAAAGATATACCGACATGGCAACTTTTAACCTAGTTTTAAAATTCGTCTATCTGCCAGCGACTATAACACTGGGACCAACCGTACAATAACAGGCTGTCATTTTCACAGTAATTTCCCTACATTTAATTAGTATGATTTAACTCTAAATCCCGAACTTTAACAAAGATGAAAGAGAGGGCCTTTGAAAACATTGTGGTAAAAAGGAGAAATGCTAGTTATCAGCATTTTCTTCTTTTCCCCCAACAATGATTTCTTTCGTATGAAAGACAGAAATCACTATTTAACTGTTTACCAAACAAGCCCTGGTTTTCACGACCCTTGGAAAAAAAGCTTTTGAAAACCTTGTGGGAAAAGGAGAAAATGCTGGTAACTAGCATTTTCTCCTTTTCCCACAAGGTTTTCTACCCTTTCAATGAGAAATTTCATAAATTGAGACAGTTTTAATTTGTCGTCTGCAAATGCTTTCAATTATGGACCAGTCTAACATTTTGTCGTTTGGTAAAGAGTTAAACTACATTTATTTGTCATCTGTAAAAGCTTTCAATTTGGTCAAGTCAAAAATTTTGTCCGTTTGATAAAGAGTCAAAATGAATTAAAAGCGCTTTCAAACGAGAGAAATCATTCCATTTCTTGCCGCACAGACTGTTTTGGCTCCCTCACCACCATAGTTGTCTTAAAGCAGCAACAACAATTTTCTAGGAACTCGACCATCTTTTTACGGAAATCGTTGTTCAGAAATCCGTATAAAATGGGATTAACGGCACAGTTCATCAAATAGGATCGCAAGAAAAAGCTCCAAACCATTTTTCCTTCCTCGCTGGCCATGTCGTAAAATCGAGGGTTCACCAAGCGTAAAATTACAATCACGATGAAAGGTAGGAAACTTATGACGTAAGCAATTGTCACAGCGAATAACATCACAGTTGTCCGGCCTGCCCGAATGCGGCGTGAAAGTCGTTGTTTTTTCAGTGTACTCACGGTCTGTGGTTTAAACAAGCTGAATCGGTTTTTCAGTGTTTGGCTGATTGTATTTTTAACAGGGTCGGAAACTCCAGCCAGAACATGTCTGTTTGTTTCCAAATGGTCGTTGAATGAACAGCTGGTTTCCGAACTGAAATCTGCCATAACACTGCGTCGCTTCGCTGCTTTCCGCTTTGGCAAAGATACGGAGTCGTGTCTACGTTCTTCAATCTTCATTCGGCGATAAACAGCGCGTCCTATGATGAAGTAGTACACTACCAAAGTAATCAATATACCTATAGTTCCGAGAAACCAAATACTAAATATGATCTTGGAAATCTTGGCGTTGACAACGGTTTTCGTATATTTATCCCGTACCAAACACGTTTTGCCTGTAACCGTCAGGTTACCTATCGCTTTCAATTGAATAGTAAAAGTCCCATATATCTCAAATCCCGGGATGTAGACAGCAAACGCTAGAGCGAGGCAGATTATACAGATTAATTTGGTTTTCTTTGGCGTGAAAACCGGTTTTAAAGGACGACAGATCTTCCGGAACCTATCTACAGCTATTCCACAAAGCAGAAGAGCCGATGTTCCATTTAACACATACGTTAGTGTTCTTCCAACAGCACAGATAATTGGATAATCAAAAGTGAAGTAGTTGATTATAATGGCAATTTCAATTGGCATGGTAATAGCGCAGTTGATCAAATCGCAAAAAGCAAGGGCGAGTATGAATATTCGGGAAGTAGTTCTTCTCATTTTCTTCATATAGATATACACGGTGACCATATTTCCCACAAACCCGACAATCATCACAAGCAAAACCATCACGAAGGCTGGGATAAATAGTTTAAACATCGCTCGGTTGTGCTTTTGTAAAACTGGTACGATGTTCAGAACAGAAGCGCTGTTGTTGGCGTCAGCGTTATCGACATCATGTACTGAAATGGCTCTCGGGTCTACACCTAACTTGTAGTTATCTAAAACAGAACCAGCCATTTTCATATTGGTGACCTGAAATAATGAAAGCAAATAATCTAAACACTTTAACCCTCTACCAAACGTCAACATTGTGGATCTAGCTAAACTGAAAACAGTTTCAGATGTCAAATTAAGGGTAGCTCAAAAGATTATTTCTATCTTTGACAGAGAAGAAAACATTGTGGGAAAAAGAGGAAAGTGCTGGTGACCAGCATTTTTTCACAATGTTTCCAAAAGCTTTATTCGTCAGGGTCGTTAAAACTTTTGATTGTATGATAAAGAATTAAATGTTTTATAACGAGCGAATTTCTTATAATATCTAAGAACAAAAATCCAGCCTTATTTTTGTGTACATCCGCAAGTATTCCTGTACGCTTTCATTCCTAAGTCAACATAACAGTGATAAACGACGACTGAAATTAGTTTGGCCTGTTAAGGAAGTGTGCGTGACGTCATTCATCCGGGGCACGATTCAAGGACGGTACCCCCAGAAGTAGAATGTGATAAAGGTAAACAGCTGAAATAATTAGAAGCGATGAGAAATGAAACTACAGTACGCGTACAAAGCACATCCAACATTTATTTCAACGTAGTTTTTATTTTTAGTCCCCTACCGGTGAAGCCAAAGGGGACTTTAGGTTTGCACTCCGTCCGTCCGTCCGTTCGTCCGTCCGTCTGCCCGTCTGTCCTTCCGTCCGTCTGTCCGTCAGTCCAGCAAATCAGTTTTCCAGACTTTTTTTCTAAACGCTGGCAGATATTGAGCTGATTTTTGGTGTGTAAGTCAACCACCATGAGTTACAGATCAAGTTCGAGTTTCGTTTAGGTCCACTGATTTTTGACGAAATTACGGGCCTTGGACTTAGAAATTTTCACTGAAAAAAACAGTTTGCCGGACCTTTTTTTCTAAACGCTGGTAGATATTGAGCTCATTTTTGGGGTGCAATTTAACAACCATGAGTTACAGATCAAGTTCGAGTTTTGTTCCGGTCCACAGATTTTTGACGAAATTACGGGCCTTGGACTGAGAAATTTTCACTGAAAAAACAGTTTTCCGCACTTTTTTTCTACACGCTGCCAAATATTGAGCTGATTTTTGGTGTGTAAGTCAACCACCATGAGTTACAGATCAAGTTTGAGTTTCGTTACTGTCCACTGATTTTTAAAGAAATTACGGGCCTTCGACTTGGAAATTTTCACTGAAAAAACAGTTTTCCGCACTTTTTTTCTAAACGCTGGTAGATATTGAGCTGCTTTTTGGTGTGCAAGTCAACAACTATGAGTTACAGATCAAGTTCAAGTTTCGTTCCGGTCCACTGATTTTTGACGAAATTACGGGCCTTGGACTTAGAAATTTTCGCGGAAAAAACAGTTTTCCGGACTTTTTTCTAAACGCTGGCAGATATTGAGCTGATTTTTGGTGTGTAAGTCAACCACCATGAGTTACATATCAAGTTTGAGTTTCGTTCCGGTCCACTGATTTTTGACGAAATTACGGGCCTTGGACTTGGAAATTTTCACCCAAAAAAAAACAGTTTTCCGGACTTTTTTTCTAAACGCTGGCAGATATTGAGCTGATTTTCGGTGTGTAAGTCAACCACCATGAGTTACAGATCAAGTTCGAGTTTTGTTCTTGTCCACTGATTTTTTAAGAAATTACGGGCCTTGGACTTAGAAAATTTCACAGAAAAAACAGTTTTCCCCGACTTTTTTACTTACAATTCTCATGTTTGGTATGTAGGTACCTGTCATTGATAGCGATCTTCAAGCTGTCTTTTCTGTTTTTTATAGTTATTGAAATAGATTTACATACGTACCGACTGAACTGTATGATATAATATTTAAATTTTCAATATCATCAATCAGAAAAGACTTTTGATTTTTATGAAATGAAAATTATCGGACAACCAACATAAGAAGGGGAGGGGGGGGGGGGGGTCTTGTTCTTCCAACATGAGAGCAAAAAAATAAGTGTTATCAAAGACACCACAAGAAATTCATGAGGCATTTATCACTGCTGTTGAATTGCATTCAAAGCAAAAGTTTGTTCTTGAACTGGTTTTGTCTGGTGCCACCAACACTCCAGATGAGATGTGTACTTTCTTAAGTCATGATAAGGTCTCTGTAGACTAAGGTAATCCCTGTATTGTTTGTGGCAAATCCAGTTAGTACCCGCAATATAAGTGCTTTTCTCTGCTATTTACGTATTAAAATGAGCCGTGCTCTGGCAAAAGGGGGCTTAATGCATCTCCGTAATCCATCATACCAAGCAAGCCATCACATACTTATGGATCCATAATAGCCACTTTCTTTAACAACCGACTTGATCATGGGGTAGACTAGTCCTTGGACATACATAAAATTGACAGAAAGCGAACAGTTTCGGCCCAGGTCAGCCTGCGCGGACTGCGCAGGCTGACCTGGGTCGAAACTTTTCGCAGATGCATTAAGCCCCCTTTTCACAGAGCATGGCTCAAATATATTTTGTTTTAAATTGCCCTCTTTTGAATTTCAAATCGGTCCACCTCTTTGAAAGGGGTGGGGAGTTGGCCCATTGTTTCTTCTATTCTAGATTCAACTCTGACCAATAACAGTCAAAATTGGATACATAAATTCTATAAAAGGGAACATGCATATAGACGGAAATAGCATAAACAACCTCAATTTCAAAGCACATAAAATTGTCTAGATATTCATTCCCCCAATTTATTTTGATTGCCCCCAAATTTCAGAAATTATGGAGGAGGCAATCCTCCCAAATTTGCGAATTTCTAGATGCATCCCTAGTGTTATAGCCTCTGTACTTTTGCCTATAGACTGATATTTTAACCGATATATAAGTATTAGATCTAAGTCTTTACCAGACGACAAAAATTGTATACTTGTCCAAATTGAAAGCATTTGCAGACAACAAGTTTAATGGGGTTCAAATGATGGAATATATCTCAGAAAGGATAGAAAACATTGCGGGAAAAGAAGAAAATGCTGGTTTTCAAAAGCCTTCGTTCGCAGGATCGTTAAAACTGGGGATTGATTTGGAAAGGGTTAAACTTCAATTGATGTAGGTTATCGATAGTTTACAAGGACTTTTCATCGTCGTATGCAGTAAATATGCTTAGAACTCGGAGTAATTAGTTCGATCAACCGTTGATTATATTCTCCGCAAAGTGGGAATCGGTACAAATCGAAGTGGCTTGAGGGGAGTTCTATCGTCTTGCACAAAGTAGAATTTCGACTTTGTTCCGCAGTTCTAACAATTTATTGGTATAATTCCAGAATCGCACAAGAGATTTTATCGATTTTTTATCGAAAAGAGGCGCAAGTAGAGTTTTTGCGCAAAGCAGGATTGCTTGCAACAAAGTAGGAACTTTAATTAATTTAATTTATTCGAGCCATGTTCTAGAAAAAGGAGGTTTAATGCATCCCCGTCATTATTATGTATCCATGAAATCTATTTTGACTAACAACCTTCTGAATCATGAGGTAGAATGGTTCTTTGGTATATACAGAAAATTTACCAACAGCAAAAAGTTTCGACCAATATCAGCCTGCGCAGGGAAATCCAATGAATCTATCCCTTTTGCATATGCATTAAACCCCGTGTCATCTGTATTGACGGAATTTCTTGGACAAAAAGGCGTTATTTAAAGAAAAAAATCTGGTGATGTGCATTTTAATGATAAATATTTTATTCTGTAGCCCCTGAAGTGCCTGGCCTAACCTCGTTAGTTATTTTTGAGGGCAGGTTGGATGGAGAGCAAGACCAGACTGTTCAGAATGTTAAGTCTAATCTCTATGGTGGCATATTTCTGCCACGAGATGCGAGATGACTATTGCGACAGTTTAAGAAAACTATCGCGGTAATACAAACGTTCCTGGAAATATTATCTAGATGACAAAAAGGTTTCATGATAAAAATATCACGATTATTCTCACTGTTATCACGATTTTTTTTTTTACGTTTGTGCCCACAACAGACATTTACAATATCTATAATTAGATACGGTTTCGAAGCATCTCCATCCTTATGAATTTTCTTTTTCCCTGAATGGTTTTAAAGATGTTCGTAAGAGGCATTTCGAGTCGTCTTTGTGTTCAACAGACTTCAGTTCATTTTATGTGTAGTCAAAGTGTACCAATTAAGCTACAATTGTAAATAATTCAAGTTCTAACTTACTGCCATCTCGTAAAGTCAAAAACTACCGAGCTCATTCAGATGGTGAATTATATTATCTATTTATAGATATCGAGAAACGGGTAGAACTATCACGATAACTTTATCCCGAATGTCAGCTTCGTGCACGAATGAAAAATTTTGCGTTAAAATTTTTCTGAACAATGTAAAATTTTCTAGATAACAAAGTTTATCGTGGTATTTTTTTTTTTCAGAAAACTTTTCGCTATCTACACAGGAAACTTTTATTTATCGCGATAGTTTTCTAAAATTATCATGATAGCTGTCTCGTATCTCGTAGCAGAAATATGCCACCGTGATTGTGATATTTTTTTCAGAGAACTTTTCACTATGTACATAAAATTTCCAGGAAACTTCGATTTATCGTGATAGTATTATAAAATTATCATGATAGTAATCTCGTATCTCGTGGCAGAAAAATCTCAGATCTAAATACATCATACACTCTATGGTATTTTGTTAATAGAACAGAATTGTTCTGTTCTAGTATTCTGTGAGATATTCTGGCCCGAAACGACCGTCTGTTTGCAATGTTATATCCGTTTAGATACAATTATTTATCCCACTTTAATTAATTATACCGCTGTAGAAAACATAGTGGGGAATGGAGAAATAAATATTTTTTCAACTATACTTTCTATTCCATATCAACTGAAATGAATAGTTATTCACACAAGTGTTTCTCTTACGCCTCGAGGATTTTAAACCTTTTTAATTATTCTTAAATAAGTCAATACAGAAATGGACCAAGGTTATAAGATGAATAATAATAATAAATGGGTCTCAAACTTGGACAACTTGCAAGATTCTGGCGTTCCTTTATTTTCCGCTATGAGGTATTTATTTGGTATGTTAGACAATTTAAATCATTCGAGCAATAGAGCGTATTTAACTAGATAAGATATCACTCTCCTTGTGTCCAATATTTCTACTTTGCGCAGGAGCAATTTTAAAGAGAGAAAAAAAAAAAAGATAAAAAAAATAAATAGAGGATAATTGTTTTTTACGGTGAAAGATCGAAATTTATTTCATTGAGTGAACACCATCGGTAATATTTTCACGAGTGGCGCAGCCACGAGTGAAAATATTACCGATGATGTTCACGAGATGTGATAAATTTCGATTTTTTACCGAAAAAAACAAATATTCTATTTATTTCGTGCTTTTAACCTTTTCACGGGGGAACTTAATCAAAATCCAGCACAGTTCTTTTCGGTTAGTCCCCGTGGCATACCCCCTCCGCATAGCAACGCATTACAATATTACGTCAAGCGCGAGAAATGTAAGGTAAATTACGTCATATTTCCATCTGGTTGTGAGTCACGCGCATTTTACCTAGGTAACTAGTGCTCGGGAACAACTGTTTCCGCCTTCAATTGAAGACTTAGAATATAAAAATTGGTATTTTCACTGGTCGTTACCATAAAATATAGGAAAATATTTCACCGATATTTCTCGATAACCTACCGGAAAGCATGAAATAAAATATATTTAGATATTTACAAACATGTTTTAGGATAGTAGTTTGAAAGACTTAGATCGTGAATAGGGACGGACGGACAGATAGAAAGACAAACAGACAGATAGGCAGGCATCTACATAAATAGAAAGATATTGAAATAAAGACAGGCATTAAAATAAATACAGGCCTACCTTAAGGCAGAAAAACAGTCACCTAGACCGCCATTGTATAATAAACACAGCCATATTATCAATGAAGCTGATCAAAACCTGAGACAGACGGACGGACGGACGGTCGGACAGACAGACAGAAACAGAGAGAGAAAGAAACAGAGACGGAGAGCTATACAGAGAGAGAAAGAAGGAAAGGCAGAAAGAAAGGCAGAAAGAAAGGAATGAACTGTTGTAAAGAAAATTATCGTAAAAAACAGAAAAAAATCCTACTTTAAGCCCTTTTTAATCCTTCTTATCCGCAGCAGGTTTTGCCATTCCCTTGCTTTTTTATTTTGAAGCGACAACTTACATCACTCCTAAAATATTTGTGTTTAAGTTTCCATGTAAACAACTTATATTTCGAAACGTCGAGTTAGGCCTACATATACTATTCATTTCCTCTGTACTTATACATCCTTTACCCACTCACCAAATATTCCCTCCGTTGATTTATAAACCCTCATCTTCCTAAGTAAATTAAATAGAACTTCTAAGCCGATAGTAAAAACCCGAATGATGCTATTTCAAATTTATCTTTTGGAGAAAAATATCTTCTCATCGGACAGTGTAGATTCAAGATCAGACTGCACGCTCTGTGCAGTCTGATCTTGATCTACATTGTCCGCAAAAAGTCAGTGAGTCGCACCGAGCAGCCTAAAAGTTAATGTCGTTACGTCAAGTTTCTTTCCTCTCTTATCCCTCAATAATTGTACCGACTGTTTGTGTGGCAAAGCAGCCGGTGGCTTAGAATGAGTGCTATAATTAGTATAGTAAATTTATGTAGAGGTTGACATAAGCTGCCGTGATAAATAGAAATACCATCGAAAACGGCTTAAAGTGATGAAATTATCAACCCTAAAACTGCTATATAAATGAAACGAATATTTCCACTAAATAGTAAAAACCAAGATACTGCGGATTCAAAGTTGATTAAACTGAAAAGGAAATACCGTATCACACAGTGAAGATCGAAGATCAGACTGCATGTTTTGTGCAGTCTGATCTTGATCTACACCATCAGCAAAAGTGCTCCGAGGCGCGCTAAGCAGCCTAAGTGTCAACAACAACAATAATAGTCATTGTGTTGAATACAAAAAAAAAAAACCTTCATTACATACTTTAAACACCAACCCTTATATGGCTTGCAACATGCGAAAAGCGACATTCAGACATTTGCGTAAAGTGTCGTCTCGGATCAGCCTGCGCAGTCTGCGCAGGCTGATCCGAGACGGCACTTTACGACTACATTAGATTTTGTGTTACGATAGACTTGCGTAAAACAGAAAATTACATAAAAACGGAAAGTGTCGTTTCGGATTAGCCTGCGCGGACTGCGCAGGCTGATCCGAAACGACACTTTACGCAAATGTCCGAACGTCCCTTTTCGCTTGTTGCAGGCCAATTGCATTGTTAGGGAAGATCACTCCTTCCTTACTGCATAGCATCATCCCGTATAAAATCAATACCTAACAACTGCATAAAGAAAAATTCTCTATAGCTCAGTGGTTATGATGTTGGTCTTTTAAATCTCGAAAAACGAGGATCTTTTCCATACGAGTTCGAATCCCACCATGTGCGGTTTTTAGTTTGGCTATGCATTTGTTGCAAACGTTCATGTTCGTAAGAGCATCGACCAACTGCTGCTTGACTTGATGACAATAGATATGGAATATATCAACAGTCTGCATGTCTGCATGGCCTGATCATGTCCAGTTGCGTGTTTCAAAAGATGCGTATCTGATGAGATAGGTGTTATATATGTAATAAAGATCAAGATCAGACTCTACAAAGTGTACAGTAATCCCTACCTTTGGTGCACTTTTACATAAGCCTTTGTAGTGGATTGTTATTGATACTTAAAGATACATCTTTACTCGTTTTCAGCCAGTTTTTTAACCAATGTCATCTTTATTTCATCAAACTATAATCATTCTTATATCGTCATACCAAATGTTTCCCCTGATGGTTGCAAGGTTGCATAGATTACGACCGATAGAAAATGCATTTCATTTTCTACTGGCCATCAAAGAAATCACTGTTGTGAAGTTTCCGATTTCAAATCCAAGATTTCCGATATATGTACGTATTTATCTCTAACATCATATACATCGGTAATTTATCGATGTTTACGCAGCTAACCAAATTTTGAACCATTCTACAGTATATCAATTTATTACAACGTTTTTTTCTGTGGCTGTAAGGATGTATCTTTAAACTGTCTCAACAAATCTTGGCACACTGTTGACTTCACCCTTTAATAAACTACAGCATTTAAGACTTGTCCACATTGAAAGCAATTGCAGACGACAAATAAGATATGACTCGAATGATGACCTTTTTCTAGAAAGAGTAAACAACATTGTACAAAAAGCAGAAAATGTTGGTTACAAGCATTTTCTCCTTTTCCCACAAAGGTTTTTAAAAGCATTCTTTCTCAAAATGAATCTTGTGGCAATGACTATCATCAGTTCTCGGAAAAGCGATTCGCCGACATTGGGATTTGGATCAGCGACCCCCTGGTCTTAAGTCCTGACTTCGCTACCTGGGCTCGGCATTCACAAACTTAAGAAGTAGATCTGCAAGCATTTTGAAACATACATTTTGAAACATGGATTTTGAAACATACATTTTGGACTGGGTGATAAACGAAGCAAGAATATTAAGTAATAAATCACTTTCACATACTTGTTTCCGCTCGTCTTTTAATTGCTGTTTTTTTTTTCTTTTCTGATGGCTTTTTCCATAGCATATCTTCCAAATTTTATCTTCGTATGGTGCTTTTTATGTGTGTGGGTATTTTTTGCACTTAGGTTGACACTGGTTATGAGGAAAAACAACCTTTAGCTTCAAGCGAGTGTTTCTTATAGAAATGTACAAGTATACAACTACCAATAAAGCGTCTTTGTCACCTAGATATATTTTGTGCCGCTTTCAACACTAATGCAGTCATGTAACTGCGATAATTCACATTTCTCTATGTTTTTCTTGGGCTTCATCAACACCAGGCTTGGTACTCTACGCAGCATTGCCCAGGGAAACTTCAAGTGATTAGTATTACAAGTGGAGATAGAACAAAGGTTGTCCGATTGCTGATCTAATGCCTCAGCTCTTTACTGCACGACAAAATTCTAGACTGGACCAAATTGAAACTATATGGCTTGCAACACGCGAAAAGACGCATTCGGACATTTGCGTAAAGTGTCGTCTCAAATCAGCCTGCGCAGTCCGCGCAGGCTAATCCGAGACGGAACTTTACGACTACATTACTTTTTGTGCTAAAGTAGATTTGTGCAAAACAGATTATCACATAAAAACTGAGTGTCGTTTCGGATTAGCCTACGCGGAGTGCGCAGGCTGATCCTAGACGACACTTTACGCAAATGTCCGAATGCCCCTTTTCGCGTGTTGCAGGCCAATTATATAGCAGACGACAACTTAAATGTAGCTTAGAAGATGTCTTCTGTGTTAGACAGGGTTGAAAATACGGTGGGAAAAGGTCGTTAAAACTCGGGACTGTGTAGTAAAGTTTGTTTGTTTGTTTGTTTGTATTGGAGTTTAACGCCGTTTTTAATGGCTTAGGTAATATCACGGCGGTCAGTGCACCGAGGCATGTGTTTCTTGGCTTTCTCACACCAGTGCTGAAACTTTCTTTCGAAGCCACTGACTACTTTTCTCACATGCATCAGAGGTAAGAGGCAAAAAATCGCCGGAAAGAAAGCTTGCAGCAACCGGGTATCGAACTTGACACCACGAGGTCACGAGTCAGATAGGCTAACCACATATCTATCCTGTTGGACGCCTTAACTGTCTACCATACCACAAAATTTTAGACTCAACCAAATCAAAAGCATCAGTAGACTACAACTTAAATGTAGCTCGAAAGATGTCTACTGTCTTAGACAGGGTTGAAAACGTTGTGGGAAAAGGAGAAAATGCTGGTAACCATTTTTCTCCTTTTCCCACAATGTTTTCAAAAGTATTCTTCTTCAGGATCGTCAAAACTCGGGACTGTACGGCGGTCAGTGCACTTACGCATGTGTTTCCTACCTTTCTAAAGCAGTACTGACACACAATTCCTTTCCAAGTCACTGACTACTTTTCTCAAATGCATCAGAGGTGACCTCGGAGGTGACTGGCGAAAAGTCGCTGGAAAGGTTGCCTCGACCGGGTATCAAACTCGCAATCACCAGGTCACGAGTCAGATACCCTAATAACTTAACTACCCGACCGGACGCTTTAACCAACTAAAAACAGAGAAGCCCAACCAAGATTCTACTCTACATAAGGTAACAAACCAATACATTCATTATTCAAATGCTGCTAAGGGTTTATAGGCCTTATTATTAATGACGTCCTGTCATAAGATTACGTATAGCACATTCTTTTCCCCCTTCGTCTCTTTAACCATCACTGTACGTACCATTTTGACCAACCATAATAGATGAGCTATGGTCTGGCAAATAGGAATTTAATGCATCTCCGTGATGCATGATACCAAGCAAGTCATCAACAACGGACTGAATCATAAAGTACGCTGGTCCTTTCACATGCAGAGAATTAACCAAAAGAAAAAACTTTTCATCAAGATCAGCCTGCGCAGTCCGCGCAGCCTGATTTGGTCGATACTTCTTGCAGATGCATTGGGCTACCTTTTCACAGAGCATGGATCTGTTATCACAAGTTAAGTATAGGTCAAACATTTGAAAGAAAGGACCACATCTGTTTCTACAGCCACGATGAAAACGTTTGGGTAACGGAGCAAACGCTTGTTTCAAACATATGCTTCTTTTTCTAAAATGTTTTCTAATAGTGCAAATTGAAGAGGAGTGCAGTCATTTCAGTATGGTAACTAATTAACCATTTCTCTCAAGGAAATGAAAGAAATAGACATTTGTGACGGTTTTTAAATGCGATTTCAACTCCAGAAAAGCTTTAATTCTTAAGAATAAAGTAGTGGCCGATACAGATCCTTTATAAGACTGTGTGCTGTCTGATCTTGATCTTCGCTGCCCGTAAAAGGTACATGTCGGTGAAAGGGCGGAAGGTAGAAAATTCGTATTACGTCTGCCATTTTTGATTTTCTTTCGTAAAACGGCTCACAAAGTTCTATACATTTTGTGTGGGCAAGTTTTGAATGTTTACATCTACAAAATCGATGTTAAACTTTACACACCTTTATCCTTCGTTCGAATGCCATTTAAGATTAAACAATTATGTTTTATTATCATTTCTATAACAAAAGCTAAGAGTCGTGAATTTTCATGTCCATTGTGATCTTTTATGGTGGGCCCACTATATCAAAGATTACAATGTAAATGCAAATATACTAGTATTTTGGTCGCTTTACATGGAGGAATAGATCGAGTTGGGACGAATCCAGCGTGGGATATATCATATAGATATAAAATGTATTACAGATAACAATGAAGCATTGTTCAAAGTCAGGAAGATCCTCTTAAGTAGGCACTTCAACCAATTGTCATTATTGAAATACTCATGTAAGATGTCAGTCTGTACTAAACTCGTATTTGGGAACCAGGCGTATACCGATATTTAACCCATAGGCTGGTAAGCGCGACTCACTGACCGATGTAGATCAAGATCAGACTGCACAGAACGTGCAGTCTGATCTTGGATCTACATTGTGAGACGCAATGAATAAATCACTCGGGCTATCGCCCTCGTGGATTATTTATTGTGCCTCATAACTCACAACTGTGGTTTATTGAACGATAAACCACAATAGAAAGAAGATTATTTCTTAAATCGCAACATTGGTGTTTTGTCTGTCTCTCACAGCGGTACTTTGATTAAAGGCGCCATTAGGGGTTTTTACCGTCTCTTACCGTGGGTCATTGTTAAATAGCACTCTTGGGGTTTTTACCGTCTGCCACTGCGGGTCATTGTTCATTGCGCCATTAAGGCTTTTACTTTCTCTCCCCGCAGTGCATTCTTTCGTGGTGCCATAGTGTTCTTACCTTCACTTTTTATTTGTGCCATAAGGGTTTTTCTCTCTCTCTCTCTCTCTCTCTCACTCACCGCGGGTTACTGTTTAACTACGGTATTCAGGCGTTTACTTTCTCTTATCGCGGTACATTGTTAAATGGTGCCATTAGCGTTTTAGCTCCTCTTACCGTGGATCATTGTTTAATTGCGCAAAAAGGGTTTTTCTATTTTCTCTCACTGCAGGTTATTGTTAATGGCGACCTTAGACTTTTACCTTCTCTCTCCGAAGGTTAAATGGAGCAATAACATTTTTTTTATTCTTTTCCCACGTGTCATTGTTTTATTGTGCTATAAGGGTTTTTCTTTTCTGTCTCCACGGGTCATTGTTAGTTGTACGGTCAGGTGGAATGCGAGGTGGCGACATGATTTGCAACAGCCGTGAAGAAGTTTCCAAGTCCCCTGCCACCTGACCGTACAACGAATTTATTATACTGCAAAGTTTTACTATTCCAACGTGTATTAAGCGAATTTTACCTGTTTTTTGGTTTCAAAAATAGAGTACGTTAACGAAGTAGAATTTCCCTGCTGAGTTCCCAAATTCATTGAAAACTGCCGTCACTGGGAACTGACGTCACTAAAACCTTGGTAAAACATACAGTTTGGTGCATAATCTTGATGTTAATATTGATCGAAGCCGCCATTTTGGATGTTGTGTTGAAAGTGTAGTTATGTATACGGGGCTCCCGAAAGGGAAACTGCTCTTACGTTGGCTTTGCCAGTGTACATGATATATATGTTCGGGACATATTATCCAATCAGATCACGAGAAATTTCCTTGCAGTATAATAATGTTAGATGGACATCTTTCACCTCGTGTTGTCTAAGGTTAAACCCAATACGAACCTGGTCTGGATTATCTGCCCCCAACAATACGTTATCGGCTCAAGCAAAGCGCCTCCATGGCGGCCTCAAGCGTAGCCCGTGAGTCAAAACATACATTACAGAATCTTTAGTGTGTTGTTAGGTTGTGAATTATGTATAAATTGGACCAAGAATCATTTTAAAAAGTGGCCCTACTTAAAGGTATGCAATAGTGTGACATTACACTGTTCATGTTGTAGACAAGTTTTAAGATAATAACAAGAGGATAATTATATGTTTACTTCCTTTATTAGAATCTATATACACCTTTAGGTTTATTTACATTCAGTTCAATTTATAGTCTGGCATTACTGTATAGTATAATGGCAATAATGTGTTACTTGGCAACAGCCAAACTAAAATGTTCGGTATTAACATGTTAAAAAAGAAAAATATTAAATCAGTCTGTTAAATAGTATGCTACAGACCTAAATATACATCTACAATAATTCCAAGATCAATGATAACCGTTCTGTGCTGTCGTTTTGGATATTTTGTGAAAATATAACCATAGCCACTCTTCCAAAGTGTCATTCCCGCTACTTACTGTTATTTCTGTATACTACAATTACTGGAAGGTTTCTCAGCGACCATGTTTTCAAGCAACGGAAGTTCGTTCAATTTACACCGGTTCCCGAATCGTCGCATAACGAATGTATGGAATACGGGTACCACGGTAACGTCGTAAATAGTATTTTGAACTTTATTTTTAATGAACTCACTTGCTAATAACTGTTGGGTATTCATACCTAATTATTCGGTCTTTACTTTACAATGTTTATTAAGTTATTATGGTGAACGCTATGTTTTTGCATTACCGTGGTACCTGTAATGACTACATATGTTCGCTATGGAACGATTCAGGAACCGATGTAAATTGAACGAACTTCCGTTACTTGAAATGGCCGCTGAAAACCTGAAATTGTAGTATACAGAAATATATGAACCATGCTATGTGAAAAGGAGGCTTAATGCATCTGCATAAAGTATCGACCCAGGTCAGCCTGGGCCGAGACTTTTCGCTATTGGTCAATCTTCTGTATGTCTAAGGACATACCTCACGATTCAGTCGGTTATTTATAAAAGTAGCTATTATGGATCCATAACTATGTGATGACTTGGTTGGTACCATGTATCACGAAGACGCATTAAGCCCCCTTTTGCCAGAGCGTGGCTCCTATGTAAGTTGTAGAACTGAAACTTTGGATAGAGTGCCTATATATATGTAACGTACACGTGACACAATATCGACCTAAAGTTAAGTATACTGAGGCAAATTATACGAATCGTCTTTGGCCGTTTTTTTTTTTTCAGACAGGCTATAATTGTGAATTAGCCGGGGTCAGATCAAAATTGTGGTAAGTAAATGGTTCAGAAGACGAGCCTTTCAAAAAGATTTCACGGAATATGCAGATCTCTCCGTAAAATTTTGTAAATCAGTTCATTTGAACTATACTCTGTGAAAAGAGTGTTTACTGCCTGTGCAAAGAGTATCGACCCATGTTTACTGCCTGTGCAAAGAGTATCGACCCATGTCAGCCTGCACAGTGTGCGCAGGCTGACATGGATGGCAACTTTTTTTTGTTTAGAAATTTTCTGTGTGCCCAATGACCATCCTACCTCGTGATTTAGTCGCTTGTTTGACAAAATGGATCATCTATAAATCCTGTCAAATTCGTGTTTTTCATTTTTGGAAATAATAAATAGCAACAAATCAGACATTAAAAGATAAATATAATACGTACATAGTGTTGTTGTCCATGAAAAATTTCAAACTCGGTTGTGAGAATTGATTATTGTCTATTCACGGTAAGACATCTAGATTCACCCCTTTTATCCTACGAAATGTTTTTTCTTATCTTCGATTTTTCGTTTAAAAGAAAAAAGAAAAGATAGATCTTTAACTTTTTACATGGTTTCTTTATATCTATCTGTAAGTGTATTGAATTTTGGAATGATTAACATTAGGGTTATAGAAATCGTTAACATCATGAAATGACATGAGAAACGTGACGTTATTACGCAGAAATACAATAACAGTACAATAAAAAGAATAATTTTTTTTTGTCTGTTTAATGGTTGGTAGATTAAGGCAATAAAAAAGATGTTTGTCATGAGTTAAGGTCGAAAATTGATGATTTCTTACCTTCTACTTTATGGATTACAGAAAAACATCAGCGGATTATAACCTAATATTTTCACCGATCGTTCAGTTTTGTGTCCCTGTAAAGACCACAAGTATTTTGGTTGTTTTGACACCGGTAAAAAAATTAATGACGTCACACACATATTGTCATGAGCGTGACATTTTCCAAAAGATGAGATACAGGGATCTAGATATAGATTTATATAGATCTAGATATTTTGCCGTTCATCAAAAATTTTACAATAAAAAAGCGATAAATACTACGAGATCGAAATATATTTTTCACTGCAAGCGCAAGGAAAACTGAGGGGTATATGCATACAGTAAATATGTATTTTTTTTTTGCATGTAGATATCGTAATTGGTCTTTTACTTTCAATTGGTATTCCCGTCTTTTTTAACGAGATCAAAGATGACACCGAGGATTTTTTTTTCTGTGAGAGATCGAAATTTATTTCGTCGAGTGAACATCATCGGTAATAGTTTCACGACTGGCGCCGCCGCTCGTGAAAATATTACCGATGGTGTTCACGAGATGAAAAAAAAAATCGATCTTTAACTGCAAAAAAAAAAATGTATTAATTTCATGCTTCTAACCCCTTTTTTGTTGGGACTTTCATCAATATCCAGAACAGTTGTTTTCGGTATTCCCCGTGGTGTACCCTTTCCACATAACAACGCATCACAATATTACGTAAAACACGAATAATGTAGGGTAAATGTGCGTAAATTACGCCATATTTCCCTCTGGTTGAATGGTATGTGCTGTTTACCTTGGTAACTAGTGCGCGGGAGCTACTGTTTCCGCCTTTAATTGAAGAGTCAGAAAATATGAAATCGGTATTTTTCACTGATCGTAACCATGAAATATCAAACCTTAATCCACCATTATTTGTCGATAAACTACCAAAAGTATGAAATAAGTCATTGTACTTTTTCGAATACGACGCGTGTCATTTATCAAATAACAATTCCACAAGCTCTTTTCGAAATTCTGGCACGAATTCCAGAAATATCCACAGACACTAGTATCCCAGTAGGGAAATACCGTTAAAACTACCTTTTTCTTATGCGTCCTCCTGTTATTCATTGATAGTTTGTCAGCTCTTGCATTACTAAATTCGTTTGAAATAAACATTTTCAGTTTTGGTTTGAGTACTGAAATGTGAAAAGTCGCCTCTTCCCCCTCCCCCCACCCCAGTGGAATGCTAAAATGTGCTTTTTTGTCAGTTCAAAGCAAGCGAGAAAACTGAAAAAAAAAAAATGTTTGCTTTGATGTATGTTCAAGATAATTCTGATAATTTAATTCACATTAATATATATAAACATTAATTTTGGTGTTCACAGCATAAAAACCTATTTCGATCTTATACCAAGTAAAACCATTCTCCTCTTCTTCTTGAACATCAAAATTTAGGATCCGTGATTCTAGTATCAGTCATGTGATTCGGATGTAAAGTAAATGAATCAGGGGTTAATTCAACAAGTTTCTGTTCTCTGACGTCATCTCCGTCAGTCCATATCAAAACATCCGGTAAAGCACACGTGCACCCAAAAAAGAAGGACAGCAATAAAAGCGAAAACAGCTGATCCGGCATTTAGAAAGAAGGACCATTTCAGAATTGGCTTCGGACTTTCCTTTGTGTAGAAATATGTGAACAAACCCGTCGCTCCCAGGAAGGCAATCACTGTAAAGAAAATAGATGTACACAAGTGTTAGTGGTCCTTAAATTCTAAGTAGAATGAGTAGGTTTGTGAATTTCTCGTGCAGCTGAAACCGAAACTCAGTATAATTAAAGCGTACTTAATCATAATTGGCCTGCAACACGCGAAAAGGGACATTCGGACATTTGCGTTAAGTGTCATCCCGGATCAGCCTGCGCAGTCCGCGCAGGCTAATCCGAAACGACGCATTCCGTTTTCATGTAATTTTCTGTTTTGTGCATGTCTACTGAAGGACAAAATCTAATGTAGTCGTAAAGTGCGGTCTCGGATTAGCCTGCGCGGACTGCGCAGGCTGATCCGAGACGACACTTTACGCAAATGTCCCAATGCCCCTTTTCGCGTGTTGCAAGCCATATCATCTTAACCTTATGCTGCTAAGCGCGACGCACCGATCTTTTGCGGATATTATAGATAAAGATCAGACTGCACAGAACTTGCAGTCTGATTTTTAATCAACACTCTCTGATAAGGAGATATCTCCCCTTCAAAAATACTTTTGAAATAGGAAAATTAGGGGTTTTACTATTGGCTTGAAAGTTTTATTTCTTTTATTTAGCAGGATAACGGTTAAAGAGCGATTAATAATGACATCGATTTTTTTCTCTTTGCAATTGTTATGAGTATTCCCGAGCAGAAGGACAGGGGTACAGCGAAATTACTGAAAAAGGATGTAAAATAACAATACCATGTACTTACGACCGAAAAGTAGAAGGAGACCGATGATAATGCCGCAGCAAACTTTACTAAAGTTGACCCGTCTGTGACACGGGTAACATACCAGGGTCAACATGCCAATAAACAACATGGCTGTCCCGCCCAACTCTAAAGGTACGCCGTACGTCCAAATATCTTTCACTGAAATATAAAGACAAAACGAGAGGACCATCATGACCTGATTTTGATCATCAGAGCCACTTTATCTTTGACAAATAATAAAACAAGTAATTATCGCGACAATAGAGAGGATCTTACGTGATTGTTTAAGTATGTACGCGCTATCTATCGAGACTTGCTCATTTTCGTCTTTGTATGCGCATGTCATATTCTTCGAAGATTAGACATGTCTGCTATGAGGCGTCACTATCCTGTACAGGATAAATATCAATACGCGACGCGTAAGCAAAAACTCTGCAGCTAAAAAAGTAGCAAGCTAAAATGGCCACTAATAATAAGTACATGTATGTGGAAAATCAAGCCTATTTATCGCTCTAGATTTCCTAGAAATATGACGATTTTGCACGGAAAAAATATTTATAAAAAATACTATTGTTTACTGCAAATGTTTGCATACAGTTTCTAAATATAGACATAGGGTAACCGGGATTTTTCCAACAGATTTTGACAACAAATGTAACTTCCCGAACATTCTGGGCTTAAAAAGGGCTGTTTCTCAAGCTTAAAGGGGGCAGTGTTTATAAATGACTGGTGCCTTGGTTACATTGAAGCGAACCAGGGCTAGATGAATCGTACCAGCTAGCGTTTTATAGAGTAAACATTTATTCTGTTTTGAAATTCGAAGTAACGGTTGCCGTTATGAAAAAAGAAAGAAGTCTGCTTCTGTACCCAGAATGCCCAAACCAGATAGGTATGCATTTTTATATCCCCTTATTTAAGTTCAACTAGTCCTAGCAGGGAAAAACGGACTTGTCGCAATAACATGCATTAGTGCAGTGATTTTGGTCTTGCAGCGATTCGAACCTAAACACTTGAATAGCTATGCCTACATGATACCACTGAGCTACATGGGCTCGGCTTATCTAAACCAGTATAGCAAGGTATGAGTGGGTGAAGTTTCTTCTTTATGTACCGAAGATATTATCGATATCAGGAAACAAACAAGGTCTGACTACAAATGAGCCATGCTCTGTGAAAAGTTGGTTTAATGCATCTGCAAAAAGTATCGACCCTTGGATTTACAGTGTCCGATAAGGAGCTGCTTTTCTCCAAAAGTAACTTTGAAATACATGTTGCAATGTTTGGATTTTTTTCTTTTTTCTATCATCTGGAAAATGTCATTGAACTTATTTAGAAGGTAAATGGTATATACTTGCTGTGTGAAGGCCAAACGTGTCTCACTGATTCAGAAAATAGATTCGTTATCAGAGTCTTACATTTGAACCTCACCGATGGCGCTGATGTTCCGTTAGGAAAGACGCTACAGAGCAACAATACTAATGTTAAAACTTTTTTTGCTGTTAGTCAGGAAACAGATGAATAAGTGAGGTACAGCCTGATGTGACTGAAACATTGTTAAAAGCGCCGTGAAACATATTACAAGTTCAACTTACAAAATGTGTTGTTTGCATGGAGATCGCTGATGCCGCCACATTCCTGGGTCCAGTTGTTGCAGTAACGGAACATTCCCAGATAGTTCCCGTTCACGTTAAACCAGTAGTTAGTGCCAATAGATACACCGGCGCCGATCTATAAGAGGGGGTAATAATTTTGTTTAAAAAAAAATATGTATGACACAAAATGGCCTGCAACACGCGAAAAGGGGCATTCGGACATTTGCGTAAAGTGTCGTCTCGGATCAGCCCGCGCAGCCCGCGCAGGCTAATCCGAGACGGCACTTTACGACTACATCAGATTTCATTCTACAGTAGACTTGCGCAAAATAGAAAATAACCTAAAAACGGAAAGTGTCGTCTCGGATCAGCCTGAACAGACTGCGTAGGCTGATCCGGGACGACGCTTTACGCAAATGTCCGAATGTCCCTTTTCGCATGTTGCAGGCCAAATGGAGTTTATATTGATTGTATGGTGTTTAACGCCGTTTTCAACATTATTTCAGTTATATCGCGGCGGCCAGTGCACCTATCCATGCTTTCCTGGAGTTTCTTTTACCAGTACTCCGCACAATATTCTTTACAAGCCACTGGCTGCTTTCCCACATAACCATCGTCGAAACAATGATCAGCGGTGGAAGAGGGGTGAATACTGTCGCAATGACTATCTTCAATCCTCGGAAAGAAATTGGCCGAGCCGGGGATCGAACCCACGATCCCCTGTTCTCAAGTCCTGTACGCTACCGACTGAGCTACCGGGGCTCGGCATGGAGTTTATAGATCCATAATTATGTGATGACTTGTTAAATATAATGGATCACAGTAATCCATTTAACCCCTTTTCCAGAGCGCCGCTGACATGGATAAATAATTTCGAGTTATAATTTCCACTGAACGGCTTTTTTTTTTTTTATACACTTGGATATGATTTCCAAATTGATATTCCATTTTCAAAACAAATGAGCCGTGCTCTGGCAAAAGGGGGCTTAATGCATCTCCATTATATATGATACTAGCCCAAGTCATCACATAATTATGGATCCATAGGAGCCACTTTTTTCAATAACCAACTTAATCATGAGGTAGATTGGACCTTTGACAAACACAAAATTGACACATAGCGAAAAGTTTCGGCCCAGGTCAGCCTGCGCGGACTGAGCAGGCTGACCTGGGTCGATACTTTTCGCAGATGCATTAAACCCCCTTTTCACAGAGCATGGCTCAAATGATTTGTTTAACCCTTTGCCAGGCAATCCCGAGTTTTAACGACCTTGAAAATGACAGGTTTTGAAAGAAATAGTGGGAAAAGGAAAAAAAAAAAAACGCCAGCATTTTCTCCTTTTTGCAATGTTTCTAAACTTTCAAAGACAAATCTAATCATTGAGGCCACATTTCAAATGTCGCCTACAAATGCTTTCAGTTCGGCAGAATCTAAAATTTTGACGTCTGGAATTAAGTGACTGCTTACGTCCCTTTCAACACTATGTCATATCATGGTACAGATCACCTATCCATATCTTTTCTAAGTATTTTTTGCGCAAGTCATGGGCTCTGGTGTGTCTTGTTCATATGAAGCTCCCACATGATCCGTGACCCCAGGGGTACCAAATCAGAATTTCGTTATTATAAATCTAAACAATTATAACAGCCTGTTTAACTCTTAACCTGCTAAGTGCGACTTAATGACCTTTTGCGAACAGCGTATATCAAGATCAGACTGGATGGAACGTGCAGTCTGATCTTGAATCTACACTGTCCGATCAGGTGATATTTTTCAAAGTTTGAAATAGCAATATTCGGATTTTTACAATCGGCTTGAAAGTTTCATTTAGCTGTAACTTATTTAGCAAGTTAAGGGTTACAGAACAAACAACTTTGGTCTTACCAGTGCTATAGGTAGAAAGAAGGCCGCCGCCATTCCGACGTTCTGGATACAGAGTTTTTGATCTTTGGTTTGTTTATCAGAGTCTTCACTCGCCAAGCTGTCCGGAGTTACCGGCCTTGAAGAGGGAAAACGGTAATTCAAAATGAAAAGTTGATTTTAAGTTCTTTCACTGTGATAAATGATATTTAACCGTTTCAGCGCAGTAGACGCTAACTGGGCTGTGCCTTGAGCAGCCGCCATAGATCAAGATCAGACTGCACAGAACGTGCAGTCTGATCTTAGATCTATACCGTCCGCTTGTTTACTGACGTCTCAAGGATTAAAAACCTTTTTGAATGTCAGTGGATTGTATATTCAGCAGTTGATACAGGTCGAGTTTTTAATATTTGGCGCTGAAAGTGTCAACTTTTTACCAAACAACAACATTCTTTTTTTATTTTTCCAAATTTAGAACATTTGCAGACGACAATTAAAAGGTCACACAAATGAAGGGATTTGCTTTTGAAAAGGTAAAAAACATTATGGAAACAGAATGCATTTTCTTCTTTTTTTTCAACAATTTGTTACAACAGCTTTCTTTTTCATGTTTATTACTACATTTCATGGACAGCATAAGTCAAGACCGAACTCAATAGAACGTCTTGGCTCTACATTACTTGATCTGAAAGCTATGATCAAACGGCATCGCAATTTTCTGTGTATTTTAAGATCTTGAACAATAAAAAAAATCAAGCAGGCAGAAATGAATGAACCTATCCATATTTACAGACTAAAGTAATTTTGTTATCAACATATGGCCTGCAACACGCGAAAAGGGGCATTCGGACATTTGCGTAAAGTGCCGTCTCGGATCAGCCTGCGCAGTCCGCTCAGTCTAATCCGAGACGACACTTTCCGTTTTTATGTAATTTTCTGTTTTGCACAAGTCTAACGAAGAACAAAATCTAATGTAGTCGTAAAGTGCCGTCTCGTATTAGCCTTGGCGGTCTGCGCAGGCTGATCCGAGACGACACTTTACGCAAATGTCCGAATGCACCTTTTCGCGTGTTTCAAGCCATATGAAAATCTGTAAGAATAATAACAATATGAAGCGAGGGATGGTTATATATATACTTTTCGTGATGAATTGTTGCAAGCTGACGGTGTTTAGAGACCAGAAATCAAGACAATGCACACCAATCAAGTCAGCACATAATTGTTGATCCATAAACTATAAACCCAACTGAATCATGAGGTATGTTCCTTGGACATGCAGAAAATTACTAGTACAAAAAGTTTCAAACCATGTCAACCTGCTTAGACTGCACAGGCTGATATGGTTCAATACTTTTTACAAATGCATAAGCCCCCTTTTCACAGAGCATAGCCCCTTTGACTTGATTTAACATAATAATGTGCACTGAGGATGACATTGCAAAGAACCAGCACAAATGATACGTATTCCTGAGCATGCGTCTTATGGGCGCATTGGTAAAATTGCCAAGATGCCTTCCAATTTGCATATATGAATAAATATAATCTCGGTTAGAACTTTTTTTTCTGTTCTTCGAAGTCTGCATTCTAGATTAAAAATATAAATTCCATACCTGACTTTTTTGATGTTGGGATAAGCTGCTAGTGAAAACGAAGACCGTTTGAAGCCCGAGCCCATGGAGGAAGTGTTGGTACCCCCTATCACACTGTTCTGGAACGCATGTCGTCGAGGGGTCCCCATCGGGGTAGTCTTTTGACTCTACCGACAGTGAGAATAATTCAGTTAGGGATGAAGCTGCTGCTAGGATTTATAGCTTTTCTTTGCACTCTTTTTCTTATTTCTACTCAAATGCATGCAGTCGTACATGTATGCAAGTGTAGCAGACACTCAGAAGATTACTGACGGCCAAGTTTTAAGTACACGATATTGGAGTTAAGGGATATCAATTCTTAACCTGCTAAATAACTCAAATGATATCTTTATTGCGATAGTAAAGCCCTAAATGTCGCTATTTCAAAGTTTTTTTTTTTTTTGTGTGTGTGGGGGAGGGGGCACCATCTTCGTATCGGTATCGCACCAGTAGCATTAAGTTACGACCCAGGTCAGCCTGCGCGGACTGCGCAGGCTGACATGGGTGGATCCTTTTTGCAGATGCATTAAGCCCCCTTTTCCCAGAACACGGTGCATTTATTTTAGCTCGATTGTGAAACAAGTTCTTATAACGTATATTAAACACTCTCGATCAATGCTTCCTGTAAACCTTGACCAATGCTTGCGCCATGATATGGATAGATCCAAAGATTGATCTCACTCATCAAGAGACATGAAATTCTGGGCCCGTATTTACTCACCATTGTAACATTTAGAATAATCTTGGTCTTATTGCCCAGAATTTTCTAAATTTGAATGTAATACAACTTCTGATTGGCTAAATCGTTTGGTTAAGCCAGTCAGACGTTGTGTCACTTTTGAATTTGGAAAATCTTGAAAAAATTAGGCGAAGAATGTTCTTGAGAATGGTTGGCCAATACGTACCCTGATTTGAATTATTCTACTTATATCATATGTGCTTTCCGATCCTGACCACTATTCAGTGGAAATGACCCAGGACAACTTTTATAGTTAGAGTGGATGAACATGGTATGATCTATGACAGAGTCTTCGTGATGTGTTGAAGTTATCTCAATAGAAGTTATCTCAATAGAAATTATCTCATTATAATCCCATTAGAAGTTACTAAGAAGCGAAAATGGCTTAATGCATCTTCGTGATGCATAAAACTAAGCAAGTCATCACATAGTTAGGGGCCCATAAAATCCGTTTCTTTTAACAATCGGCTGGATCACAAGGTAGAATGGTTCTTTGACATGCGAAAAATTTACCGATAGCAAAAAGTATCAACACATGTCAGCCTGCGCGGACTGCGCAGGCTGACATGGGTTGATTCTTTTTGAAGATGCATTAAGCCCCTTTTTCACAGAGCATGGCTTAAATACATCGTCACATGCAGGTCACTACTTATGTCTTGCAGACAACTTTTTAAAACATTTTGGCAAAAAGAAAAAGTATCGTAAGGAGCAATAACTCTTTTTTCCACATGTTCTCACATTTTTTAATATGTATAAAACTTCAGTAACAAGTTCATGTTTTCACAAATTATCAGTTATATAAAGTCTATCTCTCGCTGTTCGTTTAGCCTATAATTCATCGTAGGCAAATAATATGTGAGTGTCGCACTGGAAGAAAGGTAGTTGAATGCGTCTCTTTGATGCATCATATGAAGCAAGTCGTCACATAATTATGGATCCATAAATCCATTTTGTCTAAAAAACCGACTGAATCATGAGGAAAAATTGGTCCTTTGACATGCATAAAATTGACCGATAGCAAAAAGCTTCGACTTATATCAGCCTGCGTAGATGCGCAGGGTGACATGGGTCTATACTTTTTGTAAATGCATCAAACCTCCTCCTTTTCAAACAGCATGACGCATTATTGTTGTTGTCGTCGTCGTCGTTGTTGTTGTTGTCGTTGTTAATTTACGCGAGAGTTTTGTGCGACTGACGTAGTTACTAAATGTGCCGAGGTGAGGAGTATAAGCTGGGACTTAAAAGTAAAATGCTTACAGCGCAAGTGTGCGTAATCTGGAGTGTTTGCTTCCCGTCTGTGCGATCACAGTAGGCATGCAAATTTCCTTGACCCTTTACCAAACAAACCCGAGATTCAACGACCGTACAGATGAAAACGTTTGAAAACATTATGCAAAGAGGAGAAATTGCTGGTAACCAGCGTTTACTCCTTTTCTCAAATAGTTTTATCACCCTTCATAAAACAAAATTAAATTTTTTAGTCACATTTATCTTGATGTCTGCAAATTTTTTCAGTTCAGACAAGTCTAAAATTGAGCCGTTTGATAAAGAGTTACTTCAAATTCGTCTTGTGCCACTTTGTTTCAAGAAAATAATGGGTCATCATGTATAATACAATTCTTCATATCAGAATTTTAGTGCTTGTGCTTACCGTCATGTTTCTGTTTTCCAATGCAGACTTGGTATTTGTTGGTTTTATCTATACGACGTGGAACTCTTTCCTGTTTGATACATAGATGTCTGTATATTATTAACCCTTTTTCTGCTAAATAAGTGAAATGAAATCTTAACCCTTATGCAGCTAAGCGCGACTCACTGACCTTTTGCGGACAGTGTAGATCAAGATCAGACTGCACAGAACGTGCAGTCTGATCTCCGATCTACACTTTCCGATAAGGAGATATTTTTCTCCAAGAAATAATTTTGAAATATCATCAAATTTATTTAGCGGGATAAAGGTTAAGCCGATAGTAAAAAACCCAAATTTTGCTATTTCAAAAGTATTTTGGGGGAAAATATGTCTGTATTGGACAGTGTAGATGAAAGATCAGACTGCACCTTCTGTGCAGTCTGATCTTGATCTACACTGTCCGCAAAGGGTCAGTGAGTCCCGCTTAGCAGCCTAAGAGTTAAGAAGTGTATGTCACACAGGACAGGGGATTTATGAACAATACCACAAAATTTCGTAATTAGGGAAAACCTTATTTCCGTTATCGTTTAACACGAAAAAGCGATTTGCATTGTTGGAAAAGGAGCAACTGCTTTTAAAAATCCATTGATTTTTGCTCTAAAAAGTATTTTTCTCTTCAATGATAAACCCATGTAACCGTGAACGAGTCGTATATGCATATTCCATCGTGATCGTCGTGGCAGACTTCTATTGGCATATTCTGTCCATGATCGTTATGGCAGACTTCTCTCGGCATATTCCGTCCATGATCGTTGTGGCAGACTTCTCTTGGCATTTTCCGTACATGATCGTTAAGGCAGACTTTCCGTACATGATCGTCATAACAGACTTTTCTCGGCATTTTTCGTCCATGATTGTCATAGCAGATTTCTCTCGGCATATTCTGTCCACGATCGTCATGCATAACAAACTTCTCTAGACATATTCCGTCCATGGTTCTCATGACAGACTTCTCTCGGCATTTTTCGTCTATTATTGTCATGAAGAAATTCTCACGGTATACTCTGTCTAAGATCGTCATGGTCGAGCGACAGACTTCTCTCGACATATTCCGTCATCACCGTGTTAATCATCTTCTTTCTGCAAGTTCTGTTCATGGTCGTCACCATGTACTTATCTATGCATATTCCGTCATGATCATCATGGCCGACTTCTCCCGACATACGAGCTCGTATTCCGTCTAAGATCGTCATGGTCAAATGACCGACTTCTCTCGGCACATACGAGCTATAATCGTTAGTCTTTAAGACGGTCGGTGGGCTCAAATAACTTGATTATATTGAGTTTAACGCCGTTTTAACAGCTTAGGCCATATCACGACGGTCAGTACACCTCCGCATATGTTTTCTGGCTTTCTCACACCAGTACTGACACAACTTTCTTCCCAAATCACCGACTACTGATAACCAGCATTTTCTACTTTTCCCACAATGTTTTCTACCCTACCAAAGAAAATTTACACCATATGAGTCACGTTGAAATTGTCGTCTGCAAATGCTTTCAATTTGGATAAGTCTAAAATTTTGTCGTTTGGAATCGAGTTAAATATGCTTTAGACTCTACAGGACTAGCAACCTGATCCTCATTGTACATATCGTATCTTGTTCAGAGAGTTTTGGAATTTACGATGCTCTAATCTGTTTTTTTTTTAGATATAGAGGATATTTGTATTTTTCGGTGAAAGATCGAAATTTATTTCATCGAGTGAGCATCATCGATAATATTTTCACGAGTGGCGCAGCCACTAGTGAAAATATTACCGATGGTGTTCACGAGATGAAATAAATTTCGATCTTTCACCGAAAAAAAACAAATATTCTATTTATCACATGTTTTAACCCTGTCTGGGAGAAACTTTATAAAGATCCAGTACAGTTCTTTTCAGTTATTCCCCGTGGCGTACCCCCTCCACATAAAAACGCATTACAATATTACGTCAAGCGCGAGAAATGTAAGGTAAATGACGTCATATTTCAATCTCGGTTGTGAGTCACGCGCATTTTACCTATGTAACTAGAATATAAAAATCGGTATTTTCACTGGTCGTACCCGTGGAATATCGAAAAATATTTTCACTGCTATTTCTCGATATCCTACCGGAAAGCATGAAATAAAGAAAAATATAAATGAGTGGAACTATGTGAAAAGAGGGTTTTATGCAAGTCATCGAATAATTCTTGATCCATAAAGTCATTTTGTTTTTTTTTTTACTATGTGAGGAATTTTGATTTCTATTTATTTGGCGATCTGGATGTTTCTTTAACTTTAAAGATCTACGGTAGTGATGATGTAGGTACACAATAAAGATTTCAGTAAAATGATATTATCAGTGCTGTGAAGATGAACTACTGCAATATTAATAATAAAAATGACAAAAATAATGATGACAAGAAGAAGAAGAAGAAGAAGAACCTTACATATAATAAGTTTCAGTTACCTGACCAAATCCTTACAAATAAAGACAATGAGTGATTGGCATTGTGTTTTGTTTTTTTTTTTCCTAATTTCCTCAAGTGACTTTTAAAAATGTAATTCAATACAAAAATTTCTGATCCATTTACTACGCGTCAAGTTCATTCAATAGGGACGTACATATTTTTCTATATAGAACGATTTACTCTTCTTTGGAATTAAGGCGACGAATATTTGATCTGATTTTATGCTTTCTGAAGAAACTCTCTGTAGTTAAGAATTTTCTTAAAGTTTGAAAAATGACCTCTAATTGCTTTTGTGTACAAGTATATCCAGAATGGACTGCAGGGAAAGATATACGAGCTAAGTCTCCTTTGGAGCGGCAATATTAAGGTCTTTCTGAATTTCTGAAAATGTCTAAGGTTTAAAAAATATAAGAATCCATACATAGGGAACTTCCTGGCGAAAGAAAAAAATATATATATATGTACAAAAGATTCACTTCTTAAGAAAAGAAAGTAATTTTCGGAATCTGACTTAAACGCTTCTTATGTTATTTTGGGGCAGTCAGTGCACCTGTTTTAGCGTTTCTTTTATTAGGCAGCTCGACATTCCTTCCAACCGACGGACTGCTTTCCCCCTTATACAAAGTAAGCACAACATGTTTGTGAAAAGAGTGCTCGAAATATAAGTGTCAGAATGACAAAAACCAGGATCCGTATTTACTAACCGCTCATAAGAACGTTCTTTGTACTATTCTCAAGAATTTTCTATGTTAGGAAGTAACACAACTTCTGATTGGCTAAACCAAATGGTTTAGCCAATCAGAAGTTGTGTTACTTTTTAAACCTAGATATTAGACTTGGAAAGAAAGTAAGAATAGTTAGTGAATTAGAACCCAGGTTAAGTGTTAAGAAAGTCAGAACAAAAACGCAATCAATGGATCAGAAATTTTAAACAAAGCCCGTATTGGGAACCCTTTAAAGGCCAAACGCCACTGAGCTGTTTTTACTGGCAGTGTATTTAACCATGTACTAAACAATCCCAAGCTTTAACGACCCGAAGAAAGAAGGCTTTTGAAAACATTGTGGGAAAAGGAGAAAATGCTGGTAACCAGCATTTTCTCCTTTTCCCACAATGTTTCCTACCCTTTCTACAGCAACTAACAAGGTTTGGGCCACACTTGTCATTTGCAAATGCTTCTAATTCGGATAAAGCTAAATATTTGTCGTTTGGTAAAGAGTTAAGCCCTCACAATGCAAATGAAAATTTTTACAGCTATTGTGTGTGAAAGCATTGCAGAAAAAGAAGCGATATTTTTTTTAAAAGCAGGTCGTTAGTTCGCCGCAAAGTTTCAATATCATTAAATATAATTATTTTCCTTTTTAATTAAATGGTTTTACAATGCGCATGTCTAGATATTGACCGTGCAGTGAAGGAGTAAGAAGTGTTCTATAAAATATATCAGAACAAACGCCGTACATGTATGGAAATGAATCATATTTTATTTTAGCGTGAACCGTTTTATTTGGGTAATGATATATGGCCTGCAACGCACGAAAAGAGGCATTCGGACATTTGCGTAAAGTCCGCGCAGGCTAATCCGAGACGGCACTTTACGACAACATTAGATTTTGTGCTACAGTAGACTTGCGCAAAACAGAAAATCACATAAAAACGGAAGGTGTCGTTTCGGATTAGCCTGCGCGGTTTGCGCAGGCTGATCCGAGACGACACAAATTCGCAAATGTCCGAATGCCCCTTTTCGCGTGTTGCAGGCCAATTATTATATACGTAAAATAAAATATATATTATATGTATGTGAGCAGTGCTATGTGAAACTGAAAAGAGGGCTTAATGCATCTCCAAAAGTATTGACCCATGTCAGCCTGCGCAGTCCGTGCAGGCTGTCATGGGTCAAAACTTTTTGCTATTGGTTAATGTTCTGCATGTCAAAGGACCATTCTACCCCAGGATTTAGTCAGTTGTTACATTAAGATAAAATGGATTTTACAGATCCATAATCGAATGATGGCTTGATTGGTACCATGCGTCATGGAGATGCATTAAGCCTCCTTTTCACAGTGCATGGCTCATATAAATAATCGATTCTTTGATGTATTTTACAAATGTCGTTATTAATATTAAATTACCGTGAAAGTCATTGGTTTTTTGGAAAAAATCCCTTTTTTTTTTATCAACCCTTTACCAAATAATCCTGAGTTTTAACGACCCCCGGGGAAGAAGGCTTCAGAAAAAATTGTGGGAAAAGAAGAAAATGCTGGTAACCAGCATTTTCTCCTTTTCGCACAATGTTTTCTATCGTTACAAAGACAAATCCAGCGAATCTGTTAAGCAAATAAGCCATCACTAGGTACACTATTACAGCTGTTAATTGTTAATTTTCACAAAATATGAATCATACAAATACATAGACAGTATAACGATATGTTAGAGATATAAAACACCATAGTTCAGTTGTCCTTTTCTCGTCGAAACTGGTTAAATTCAATCCTCCAATTGGTCAAGCGAACCTGTTAAGCAAAGAAAGAAATTGTCAAATAAACAGGACCAAGCCATGAGACCACACAAAATCGTAACAGATGACCGGGGAAATGTGTAATTTTTAAAGATACATCCTTACAGTCTGCGAGGAAAAAAAAAAATGCTGTCAAACTTGCAAGTGTGTAGAAGGCTCAGCTGTGTAAACAGATAAATTAACATTATATATGGTGTAAGGGAGAGAAAACCACAAAGGATTTTTCCTCATTTAAAACCAGAAACGGCAACAGCGATTGCTTTGAAGGCCTCCAAAAAATGAAATGCATTTTCTATCCGTAGTAATCTGTGCAATCTTGCAACCATCCGGGGCAACATTTGGCATCATGAGGACACAAGAATGGTTATAGTTTCATAAAATAGCTTGCAATACGCGAAAACGGGCATTCGGACTTTTCGCATGCCGCGCTGGCTAATCCGAGACGGCACTTTACGACTACATTATTAGTTGTACGGTCAGGTGGCAGTGGACTTGGAAACTTGTTCACGGCTGTGGTGAATCATGTTGCCCTGAGCCGAGTGACATGATTCACCACAGCCGTGAACAAGTTTCTAAGTCCCCTGCCACCTGACCGTACAACGAATTTATTATACTGCAAAGTTTTACCATTCCAACGTGTATTAAGCGAAATTTACCTGTTTTTTGGTTTCAAAAATTGAGTACGCTGACGAAGTAGAATTTCCCTTCTGAGTGCCCCAATTCAATGAAAACTGACGTCATTGGGAACTGACGTCATTGAAACCTTGGTAAAACGTGCAGTTTGGTGCATAATCTTGATGTTAATCTTGATCGACGCCGCCATTTTGGATGTTGTGTTGAAAGTGTAGTCATGTATACGGGTCCCCCGAAAAGGAAACTGCTTTTACGTTGGTTTTGCCAGTGTACATGATATATATGTTCGGGACATATTATCCAATCAGATCACGAGAAATTTCTTTGCAGCATAATAATAGATTTTGTGCTGCAGTAGACTTGCGTAAAACAGAAGATTACAAAAGAACGGAAAGTGTCGTTTCGGATTAGCCTGCGCGGACTGCGCAGCCTTATCCGAAACGTCACTTTACGCAAATGTCCGAATGCCACTTTTTGCGTGTTGCAGGCCAAATAGGGATGGAATGGGTTAAAAACTTTCCGAAAACGAGTAGAGATGTATCTATAAGTCCTTGCAATAGACTTGAGTCATGTTATGGCAAAAGGGGGCTTAATGCATCTCCGTAATGCATTTTTCCGAACAAGTCCTCAAATAGTAATGGATCCATAAAATCGACTTAGTCAAAAAATTGAGAGGATTGTGAAGTAGAATGGTCCTTTGACATACAGAAAATTTTTTAAGAGCAAAATACTTCGACCAACGTCAGCCTGCCCAGATTGCACAGGCTGGCATTGTTCGATACTTTTTGCAGATGCATTAAGCCCCCTCTTCATGGCGCATGACTCGCTTTTTTTTAACATGTTCACCTTATGTGACCGTGCAATAGCCTTTTTTTTTCAATATGTTCACCTTTTAAGTTCGTGAAATATACTTATTTTGAACACACTTTTTGAAAAAGAAGTAATTGCTCGTTATAACGCAAGAAAAACACATTTAACTTTTCTTCCCAATATTTTTTTTTCTTCTTGTCAGTTTTACTAATTTACTGGTATATGTTTTTTATGCACTGTGAACCTTTTTAACTCATTTGTAAATAGCTTGTATACAATGAGTTCAAAGTTCAAGAGCGTACAGAGTGCGTATCGTGAATCTTTGTCTTTGCAATTCCATTATTGTTTAGCAGTTAAGGGGCAATAGAATATTTGACAAGTGGTCTGGCGAAAGAGGTTTAATGCATCTCCGTTATGCATTATGACAAACAAGTCATAATATACAATTGTAGATCAGTAACATCCATTTCGTCCAACAACCGACTGAATCATGAGGTATACTGATCTTTTGACAAGCAGAAAATAGACCGATAACAAAAGGTTTCGACCCAGTTCAGCCTGCGAGGATTGCGCAGAATAATCTAGGTCGATTATTTTTGCACATGCATTAAGCCCCTTGTTTCAAAAAGTGTAGCTCATTTATATTTACTGTCTTAAATTGGTTCCAACTTACGGTGTAAAGAAAACAAAGAAACACATTTATGATATGTTCTGAAAACTTTAAAGATAAAAATATTTATGAACAAAACTGCAACATCATTAAAACTAACCGCAATAAATACAAATTTGAATTCCTAAAAATTGTTATCTAACAGTTATTGTCTTTGATTGACTGATTGAATTTGCGTTTATTTATCGTCGCCATCGGATTGCCCATATGGCTGTTAGCTTTGTTACGGGAGATAGTGCAAGATACAGGATAAAATCCATCCTACGTTACGCCTGATTCTTTAACGTGTTTGGTGAATAGCACCGTCACACAGGACTTCGGTTTAATGTCTCATTCGAAAGACTATTAGTAATCTTAGATGGCCAGCCGTGGGGCTCGAATCCACATCCTCAAATGTCTCAAGACTTTATTGATGCTTACAAGTCCTGTTCTACTACTTGAGCCATGCAGGCTGGTCTTCCTTGCTTGACTCTCGAGAGCTGCTTATTTATCAGGGTATATGGCGAGCTGTGATCATGGTATATGGCTAGTTGTGATTATGGTATATGTTGAGATGTTACTATGGTATGTGACGATCTCTGATCATGGTATATGTTAGGATGTTATCATGGTATGTGACTAGTTTTGATCATGGTATGTGTTGAGATGTTATCATGGTAGGTGACGAGCTCTGATCATGGTATGTACTGGGATGTATCATGGTATGTGACGAGCTGTGATCATTGTATGTATTAGGATGTTATCATGGTATGTGACGAGCTGTGATCATGGTATATGTTGGGATGTTATCATGGTAGGTGGCGAGTTCTGATCATGGTATATGGTGATTTTCTATCATACCTAATGGCGAGATTTACGTATTCGTGAAAGTCCAGTAAAATACATCTGTATATCTATCATATCACGGCGCGATTACGGGTAAGGTTTACAGAAAGCAATCATCAGGAGTTGTAGAACGTCTTTCACAAATGAGGTAAGATAATTACGTTATTCAAATACGTTACGACAACAACGACTTTCGTGGTAACAAAGGATAGTCACTTTTTCTAGTCGTACAAATAAAAAGAAAACGTTACGACACAATGACAAGCTAATCTCTTAAGTTTTACATCATTTAACTCGTTCCTTACTGTAGACGATTCCAGAAGCATTTGTGGACAGTGTAAATCAAGATCAGACTGCACAGAACGTGCAGTCTGATCTCTGATCTAAACTGTCCACTACTTTATTTTAGATTATGGCTGAACAGTGTCTTCATCTTGCAGTGGGACTATTTGTAGCCATTGAAAAGGTGAAACATATTCATTTGGTTGTGAAAGAGTTAATAAAAGTACACGGTCAACCTCTAAATGGTTTAAAGATCAAGCATAAAGCAATAGTGGAGAACGACAGATAAGAGCTGCTCTTGAAACCCAAGAAAAGTATGACAAAAAGAGCTGACACCATTGTATGACTATAGTGACAATGGCGTAAATCTAAGTATTAACTAATAGCTCGCCAAGTGATATGCAATCGTAATGTTGCACAATGGTTTTTTAAGGATGATTTCAAGATGTACTATTATGTTTGTTTAAACAACTTTTGTCTCATAATTGTGCCAGAATATGGTTGGGGATACGCTTTAACATTAGAATGTTTGTTCTGCAGTATGATCTTAATCTGCGTCGCTGCGAAAGCTTTTTGTGAAATGTTGAAAACATGTGCAGACATTAAATTCCTTGATTGCATTAAACTTGCCTCAGTCTGTCTATTACTGTTTTCCATCATCTCCATACATGGATTCTCCGACTTTCTTTATGCCTTTAAAAGGGCCTGCCACTATGCTGGCCCCTGCCACTAAAGGTGTTTTTAAAACACCAATAAAACCTTCTTTCTTTGTAACGTCATTCGACTTTTTCGCGGCTGGAAAAATAAACAAATTGGAATTATGCATATGTACAATATACCACTAAACTTGGAACTTTCAATAACTATAGTAATATGTTGGTTAATTCGACTTACTAGCTATAAAGAGACAGGCTGAGCGATAAACAGTGGAAGTGCAGGGAAGGAGCGTCGGTTTCCCGTATTCTGGGGTAAAATTCGAAAATAGCGTGGATAACCTTTGAATATACCCACACTATGATGCTAAGTATGGCTCTGTTCTAGAAAAAAGTCAGTGTTGTCTATGAGCCAGCAGGGTGTTTGTTTCCCCACCCCCGCTGGATTTTCGGGGCTATGACTTTCGTAGAACCTAATGTCTCCTGAGCATATTTCTAGGTCTACCACCTGGCGAGCGGGGCTTTTGCAAGTTATACAGGTCAGAGGTCATCAATTGCACTTTTGACTGCACCGTATCAGTTAATCGGCAAATGATAGAATTGTGGTAATTTTACTTCTTGTGTCCAAAATTATCTTAAATAATGTGATAATCTAATATTTAGATACTTCTGTAACGTTAACCAATGAGAAGTTGTATTACTTTCTGAATATAAAATGAGACTAAGAATGAAACTAGGAATATTTTGGTGATACGGGACCTGGTCAAGTTCATATCGGGGAATAATATTAATGGCAAAGGTGCGGTCAAGATAGTTGAGACAGACTGTTCCGTTCTGACACCATTTACGAAACCCAAAAACGCGCCAATATTGCGTAAATTTCTTCGTACTTTTGCGCACAAAGTAGCCTAAAAATGGCATAAACCATACGTGTGTTTTATATTGGGATAATTTTGGCAACAATCGAAACTAATTTTTTCCTTACTACAAAAATAAACAAAAAGCGAGTTGAAAATAGGCGGTCCCCAAAAGAGGTGATGTAAATACTCTGACTCACCATCTCCAATCCCATAAACGGCCCCGCCAACAGCAGCAACAGGAACCCAAACAGGCGATGTTATGACGGTGAAAGCTTTGCGAATTGTCTTGTTTTCCTCTGACATCTTGTACACAGCTAGTCCTTTAAGTAAATAACATTTGATAAAAAAAAAATCATTCATAACCATCAATTTGGTCGAATATCGCAGCATCACAAACATAAATATAAATTAACTTTGTTGTTTTTGATGTAGCATCGCAAATGGCACGATGGTATCACGTTGTGGCGCAGGACTGGGATCGTAAGGGTCTGCCATGGCAACAACGATAAATCATTTAAGACATGGGATTTGTACTCCCAGATTTCCTTCGTTTAGAGTTTGTCATGAGTGAAGTTTTCGAAAACCGTGAAAAATAAGAAAACTTCCGTCGGACTTGATTTACCTTAACCCTTTACAACACAACCCTGTTCTAACGACTCTGAAGTGGCAGAAAAAGGCCTTTAAAATCATTGTCTGAGGTGGAGCAGCATTTGCTCATTTTCCCACAAAGTTTCCTACACAGTAATAGACAAACCCAATCATTTGAGCGACATTTTATTTGTCGTCTGCAAAATGCTTTCAATTTATACAGATCTAAACTTTTGTCATCTGTAGTCTGCAAACTGTAATCTTTTTCAAATTTCATCCCGCGCTTAAGGATGATGTCGAGTTCATTTTTGGAATAGTAGACAATGACAATAGCCGTTCAAACTTTACGCGCAGAAATACTGAACGCTAGTTGTCTTTTTTAAAATTACCGAAATTAAACTTTGCAGAACAACAGACTTTCATACAATTTTGTGCCAATCTTGCGAAATTTTCGGACGGGCGAAAGTAACTTTTTTTTTTTTAACCATCATATCTTTCCAAGATCGAGTCGTCTTACCTACTCATATTAGAAAACGATCTCACATAATAAATACAAGGTTTTGATCATGTGACATTCCAGCAGTAATTTGCAAACTGTAGGCCCGAAAACTGGGAAAAAAAATGAACAAGCTGCTTCTCTTATTACATAATAGCCTCCAAAAAATTTATTTCGTGTATGTTTATACTTTTGGACTGTCTACGAAGTATTGACGTATATCAGACAGAAATATATATATCCTGCGAGTGGAGGGTCATGAAAGCATCAATAACCTCTATAAAGGAACATGAACCCAGAATTCGTTTGGCAATTTTTTTTTTCAGAGTATCTCAACAAAGCCTGCTTATTTTCAAGAATGGCTTTAAAATCAAAATATAGATAGAAATATATGTTGAAAACACAAAGAATAACCAAGGTTTTTATAGTAAAATTTCCTATTCCGTTTGTTAAAGTATAGTTGTTATAGCTGTTATTGCCTATCAATGGATAAATACATTTTTAACACAAAGTAATATCGTTTGGTACGATAGATCAGTTGATAGAGTAGCAAACTATGGCTATGAAATGGTTCAAGGGTCAAAGGTCATTTTTCAGCAGTTTTTTCCCCAAATTAAGGCACGTCCCTATGATTTTTCCTCACAAAATATCAACTTAACCTCCCGACCCCACCGAAAAAAGGTCAAAATCTGATCGAATGCTCCTCTAAACTTTCAAACAACTGCTACTCTCATGACTATCAGTCCTTTGATTACTATTGGCAAGAAATTTCATCTAATTTATTTCGCAGTATCAGGACGATTCCAAGTTTTAACAACTCTAGGGAGGAAGGCTTTAATAAGCATTGTGGTAAAAGAGAAAATGCTGGTAACCAGCATTTTCTCTTTTTCCCGCAATGTTTTCTACAGTTATAAGGGCAAATCTCATCATTAGAGCCATATTTGATATGTCTTCTGTAATCTTCTCTGATGAGTCTCATACAGATGAGTCTGAAATTTTGTTATGTGGCAAAGAGTCAATGTCTAATATATATTTAGTGTATACATGGTACTTTATACAAAAAATATCGAACGAGGCTTGGAGAACTGGTAACTGTCGAGCTCTGGCGAGATAGTTATTAACTGTAACAACTGAGGAAGACATTTTTGATATACGACAACACTATGTAACTATGTAAGTATTACATTTATCTTTTAACATCTGATTTGTTGGCGTTTATCCTTTTTAACAAGGACAAACACGAAATCTGCTGTATAATTATACAAATTCGTGAAAGTATTTCCGGCTCCACTTGCTGTTCTATAAATATCCATGGTAAGCAAAACTAAATATCGCACAGGTGATATTGCATGGATATTCGGTTAGCTGATAGATGAATTCTATTTTCCAATAATAGAGTTCGAAGTTTACTTTTTATCGTGTTAAAAACATTTTCGTGACTCGTCATGCGATCTGCACTTCCGGTTTAACATCCAAACGATAGCAGGCAGCAGCTGAGCTTAAAAAGATCATAATGCTAACTAGCATTTTCCCCTTTTCAATACAAATGTTTTCTCCTTTTCTCACGATGTTTTTCACCCTTTGTGATACAAATCCTGCAATTTCATCCACAGTTAAATTATCGTCTGCAAATACTTTCAATTTTATGTTGTCTGGTAAAGAGTTAACGCTTCCCTATCAATTCATCATACGCAAAAACGCGTGTCATCATATATATATGGCCTGCAACACGCGAAAAGGGGCATTCGAGCATTTGCGTAAAGTGTCGTCCCGGATCAGTCTGCGCAGTCCGCGCAGACTAATCCGAAAAGACACTTTCCGTTTTTACGTAATTTTCTGTTTTGCGAAAGTATACTATGGGACAAAATCTAATATAGTCGTAAAGTGCCGTCTCGGATCAGCCTGTGCGGACTGCACAGGCTGATCCGAGACGACACTTTATGCAAATGTCCGAATACCCCTTTCACGTGTTGCAGGCCATATATGAGCCATGTTCTGGCAAAAGCGGGCTTAATGCAACTCTGCATGCATATATCAAGCAAATCATCACATAATTGTAGATCCATAAAATATAACGATCGACTGGATCTGGTGGTAGAATGGTCCTTGTAAACGCAGAAGAGATACAAATAGCAGAAAGTTTCGACCCATGTCAGCCTGCGCGGATTGCGCAGGCTGACATGAGTCGATACGTTCTGATGAATTAAGGGCCCAAAAGTTGCCAAATTTAAACAAGTAATTCAGGGGTGAAATTGTATACAAATTTAATTCATACAATTTAAAAGTATGGATGTTATCACGAGTCTGATAATATGTTATAATGAAATCTGTCAAAGTTATTTCGCTGATGGAAAAAAAAATGTATTATAAAACTAGAACACATGTTGGCAATAAAGTATCCATACTTTGAAATGGTATGAATTAGATTTTGTCTTCATTTTGACTTCAACACTGTTTACTTATGGCTCCTTGTGTGCCTTTAATCCATGTTCTTCTCTCCAATGTACCATCTGAAGAGAGTAGATTGAGACAAGTCTGCATGTGTATGATTTCTGATCTATTGGCTTGCAATTCGCGTTTAATTTGTCGTCTGCAATTCCTTTCAATATTGCCAAGTCTAAGATTCTGTATTCTGGTTAACCCTTAGGCTGCTAAGCGCGACTCACTGACCATTTGAGGACAGTGTAGATCAAAGATCAGACTGCACAGAACGTGCAGTCTTATCTTTGACATACACTGTCCAATAAGGACATAGTACCCCCCTCCCCCGGAAATTCCTTTGAAATAGTAAAATCTGGATTTTTAACGTCGGCTTAAAAGTATTACTTCACCTTTTTTGGCAGAATAAGAGTTAAGGGTTAACAAGACAGCCTAGGAGAAAAGTATATTTAAATGTAAAATAACAGCTATTATGCGAATGGTGCTAAATAAATGAGTAGCAAACTGGACATAAGCGGTTTAATGTATATGAGCCGTGCTCTGTGAAAAGGGAGCTTAATGCAATTTGCGAAAAGTATCGACCCAGGTCAGCCTGCGCAGTCCGCACAGGCTGACCTGGGCCGAAACTTTTCGATATTGGTCAATTTTCTGTAAGTCAAAGGACCAGTCTACCTCATGATCAAATTAGTTGTTCAAAAAGTGACTATTTTTGGATCCATAATTATGTGATGACTTGGGCTGGTATCATGTATCACGGTGATGCATTAAGCCCCCTATTGCCAGAGCATGGCTCATATCTGTGATGTATCACTGTACCGTAACAAGCAAGTCATCTCATAATTATGGATCCATTCAATCCATTTTGTGTAACAACCGACTGAATCATAAGACACACTTGCATAAAGTTAACCGATAGCTAAAAGCTTCGACCTAGGACAGCCTGCGCGGATTTGGGACAAGCTGACCAGGCTCGATACTTTTTGCAAATACACTAAATCACACTTTTCATAGAGCATTTCACTGTTCATTTATGAAAAATAGATCCAGATAGAGTAAGGCTTTTTAACAAGCCATAAGATTTCATAAAATACCTGAGATTATAGACAAGGAGCCGTATTCATCAACCATTCATAAGAATATTCTTGGTCTAATTATAGATTTGGAAAGTAATACAACTTCTGATTGGCTAAACCATTCGGTTTAGCCAATCAGAAGTTGTGTTACTTTCAAATTTAAAAAGATCTTGAGAATACGGGCTTGCACGTGCTGTCCAGTCTGATCTACACCGTCAATCGAAAAAAGCTCCCGAGGGTTTTCTACAAAAAAGAAAATAAACTAACAAAACAGTACCCTACCTCGATATAAAACAGAACTCTAAGAGAATTACATAAAACACACACCACTTGTATTTTCGGTAAGATATCAGCTTGTAACAGCAAAGGGAGAGAACTGCCGATAAATATGCACAGAATACAATACTGAAGGACACTCTAGACAGAGATATGCGTGCATGCATCCCTTTGTTAACCCTTAAGCTGCTTATTGCGACTGAAGGGCCCTTTGCGGACAGTGCAGATCAAGATCAGACTGCACATAACGTGCAGTCTGATCTTGGATCTACTATGTCCGATAACGAGATATTTTTCCTCCAAAATAACTTTGAAAAAGCAACATTTGGATTTTAACTTTCGGCCTAAAAGTTTCACTGAACTTATACAGCAGGCTTAAAGTTAATCCGTAATAACTCAATGACAGTACATGCTATATTTAGTCGCCACTAGCTAAAAATGTGTCATACAATAGAAATATTTGAAACCGAAGGGAAAAAAAAGCAAATGAGTCACGCTCTGTGAAAAAGGGGGCTTAATGCATCTGCAAAGAGTATCGACCCATGTCAGCTTGCGCAGTCCACGCAGGCTGACCTGGTTCCAAACTTTTTACTATTGAATTCTACAAATTTTCTGCGTGTCTAAGGACCATTCTACCCATCGATTCGGTCGGTTGTTAGACAAAAAGGATTTTACGGATCCATAATTATGTGATGACTTGTTTGGTATTATGCATCATGGAGATACAGTAAACTACCCTTACCCAGAGGATGTTCCAATTACTTATGACAATTTCCCGACAATACTTTTAACCCTTAGACTGCTAAGCTCGATTCACATACCTTTTGCGGACAGTGTAGATCAAGATCAGACTGCACAAAACGTGCAGTCTGATCTTGGATCTACACTGTCCGAGAAGGAGACATCAAACCCAAAAACATAACTTTAAAATAGCAATATTTGGGTTTTTACTATCGAATTGACAATTTCATTTTAGTTATTTAGCAGGATATGGGTTAAAAGCTATGTATATCCGGGGCAAAAACAGTCCTTTTTTAACCCTTATCCCGCGAAATAAGTAAAATAAAACTTTCAAGCCGATAGCAGAAACCCAAATTTTGCTCTTTCATAGGTAATTGTTGGGGAGAAAATATGTCCTTATCGGACAGTGTAGATCGAAGATCAGACTGCACGTTTTGTGCAGTCTGATCTTCGATCTACACTGTCCGCAAAAGGTCAGTGAGTCTCGCTTGGCAGCAAAAAGGGTTAGATATAAAAGAATTAGAGTTTTTAGCGCTCGATCTTTCTGGCCGTGAATCAGTTAAGTCTCTATTCTGTTAAAAAAACAGGAAGTAGCGTTGAATTAGAAGAATTAACAAGCGACAAGTAAAATGATCCCTTTTCAAAAATTGTTTTTCTGAGTCAGTCACATGATATTCACATTCTTAAAAAGAAAAAATTGTAAATTCCCTGTTTCTAGTTTCTGTTTCATTATCATGTTTGCCTAACTATCAAACTGGCGGTTTACGTTATCAATCTTAGGACAGTTTTTGGACTATTTGAAAACGAATCATTGTTTATCTTACTTTCGATAAAATGTGTGTATGGACACACACACATATTTAATGCATCTGCGAAAAGTATCGTCCAGGTCAGCCTGCGCACTCCGCGCAGGCTGACCTGGGCCGAAAATTTTCGCTATTGGTCATTTTTCTGTATGGCTAAGGTCCAGTCTACCTCGTGATTAAGTCGATTGTTAAAAAAGTGCCTATTATGGATCCATAATTATGTGATGGTTTGGGCTGGTATCATGTATCACGCTGATGCATTAAGGCCCCTTTTGCCAGAGCATCGCTCATATATATGAGCCAGGCTCTGTCAAAAGGTGGTTTAATGCATTTACAAAAAGTATCGACCCCGGTCAGTCCGACTAAGTTTTTGCTACTCATAAACTTTCTGCATGTACAAGGACCATTCTACCTCATAAGTCAGTCGATTGTAACGGCTCCCAACTATTCTAACCCATTTTTTCTCCGTCACTATTTGTAATTTTTTTTTTTTTTTTGTTAGTTTTGCTTCCTTGTTCTTACATCATGTATGTATGATTTAAACGATAAACTTGATTGATTGATTGATTGATTGATTGATTGATGGTCTTTGTGGGTCCATAATTATGTGAAGACTTACTTGGTGCAAAAACATCACGAAGATGCATTAAACACCCTTTTGCCACGCACAGCTCATATCAATTAAACTATGAAGGATCCTCATGTACATGTACGTGCACAGTAAAAATTCTAAATGATCCCAATGTAAGGGATATCTAGGGTGTACAACAAATAGGTACAAGTCGGGGGGCTAATTAAAAGCTCTGTCTACGTCCAACTTAGTCAAAGACCCAGTGAAGGTCAAAAGTAAACAGTGTGTGTGTTAAGATGCATTTAATCCTTAGGCTGCTAAGCGCGACTCAATGAATTTTTGCGGACAGTGTAGATCAAAGATCAGACTGCACAAAACGTGCAGTCTGATCTTTGATCTACACTGTCTGATAAAAAGATATCCCCCTCCTCAAAAAAAAAAATACCCCCAAAAAATACCTTTGAAAGAGCAGCATTAGGATATTTAGTATCGGCCTTAAAGTGTCCTTTAACTTATTTAGCAGATTAAGGGTTAAATTCAGATCATGCCATTTAAAACAGTGGAAATTATTGTGTCGATTACAATCGGTTATATCACAATCATTTATTTTTAAGTCGGGTCAAAGTGTTTGTCGTTGGCAAAAAATGAGTTTTAAAGTCATAAAAAAAGTTAACAAAATATAGAGCCACTTGACAACTTTTTACTGAGTTTTACAATTCATTTTTCTGAATGCACTTTTCACCATTATTTCCGTTATATTCGCAGGGGCAAGTGCACCTATCCATGCTTTTCTGGAATTTCTTTTACCAACCCTTTTTACATAATTCTTTCCAAGCCAATGGCTGCTTTCCCAAATAAACATCGTTGACACAGTTATTGTTGTCCAGGTCCCATTTCATCCATCATTCTTAAAAAATTCTTGGTCCTATTCACCGGAATTCACCATAAGTTGTGTTACATTCAAGTTTAGATTTCTCCGATTTTTACATTTGACACTGGAACAGAAAAAATCCTGGTTCAACCGTTACACTCACCTTTCGTATCCCTCTATTTAAGGTCCCCTGAAGTTCATCCGGATGCATCCTCGGAACCCAGGTTTGAAGCATTACGTTACTCTCCATGCATCACCCCTTGGAAAATTGACTAGCATATTGTCGTTTCTTATGAATATTCATATGGTCGGGAAGTTCCCTAATAGCCAATCGAAAGATCGATAACATAATGATACTCTCTTGTAGAGAGGATAATTTCATTTCTTCCGTTACTAAAAATAACCCCGGAAAAAACCCGAGGTTGTCAACAGATATGGCGGCCATCGGCGTGCTTATCTCCTGTGAGATATGCCATTCTGCAATACAAGGACGACACTATCGATCTTTGTGTACAATTTTTACTGACAATCTCTCGGTGTTACGCCGAAAATCTCTTTTAAACGCTTCTCGATTGTGGTGTTGATGGGCGCCGCCATATTTAAAGTATTGCTAAGCTTGATTTGCAACGAATGATGTGATTGGATATCGAAAAGTAAAAAATAGAAATGACGGCGTATTTGTGATAAAAATAGTTTAAATTTTCTCAAAGAAAAACTGAGATCACCAATCAAAATGCTTCATGAATAATTCATGAGAACGAGGAAACGCCAGCGAGGGGCGATTACAGAATGAAACGAAACTGGGTTATCGAGGATGATCCGGATGTTTCTTGAATATTTTTCTTTTCACAACAATGTGTTGTGATTCAGGAGATAAGCGGCCGTGGTTTAGGTTAAACCAAAGAAACACAATTGTAGGTGATCTATCACCATTGCATTACATGAAGATTGTAGAAAACGAAATAAAATACCGTTTCAAAGATTTTATTTTCTATTCCCCTAGTTTAACCCTTTCCCAAACAACAAATTTAAACTCTTCCAAACTGAAAATATCTACAGACGATAAAGTAAAAACGCTGCTAAGCTAGACTCGCTGACCTTTTTAGGACAACGTAGATCAAGATCAGACTGCACAGAACGTGCAGTCTGATCTTGGATCTACACTGTCCGACAAGGAGATATCTTTGCCCAAAAAAACGTTCCTGAAATTAGAAAAATTGAGTTTTTACTGTCGGCTTGAAAGTTGCATTTCTTATATCTAGCAGGCTAAGGGTTGGTTTCGTCGTTTGGTAAAGAGTTAAGGCTCTTTCAAAATTTTCAGTCATATCACTGCAACAGTGTACTTATTCAAGTCTTTCCTGGGTATCATCAGTACTAGACTTGGGCTCTGTGAGACCTTGCCCAAGTGCACTACCACGTGTACAATGCCAAACCGATATTTCCTTATTACAAAGCGAACGTCTTGCACACTGATATATGGTCTGCAATATGCGAAAAGGGGCATTCGGACGTTTGCGTAATGTGTCGTTTCGGATCAGCCTGCGCAGTCCGCGCAGGCTAATCCGAGACGACACTTTCCGTTCTAATGTGATTTTCTGTTTCGCGCATGTCTACTGTAGGACAAAATCTAATGCGCAGGCTGATCCGAGACGACACTTAACGCAAATGTCCGAATGCCCCTTTTCACGTGTTGCAAGCCATATTGACGGACCCCATCGGTTGATGAAGTTATCTTCATGAAATCTAAAACTGCTCAATACCCAGTATTGCGCTTCATTAATGAACGTAAATACACCCGGCGATCTTCAAGTGCTTCTGTAGTACAGATTTTTCAATGTTTTGTTAACACTAAACTCATCTAATCTATTTATAAATGAGCCATGCTCAATGAAAACGGAGCTTAATGTATCTTCGAAAACCATCGACCCAGTCCAGCCTGCGCTATCCGCGAAGGCTGATCTGGGCCAAAACCTTTAGCTATTGTAAATTTGCTGTATGTCTAAGCGTCAGTTTACCTCATAATTAAGTCGGTTGTTAGCCAAAATGGGCTTTAAAGATCCATAATTATGTGATGACTTGCTTAGTGTGATGTATCTTGGAGGTGCATTAAGCCCCCTATTACCAGAGCATGACATAAATATGTGTCTCTCTTTCTATCTATACGTACGTATATGCCTTTCAAAGGTAGTTATCTGTAATTTATCCGTTATGAATTTCATCGTTTTGAAATTATGTTGTTTTTTTTTTTTTAAGGAAAAAGGAGAGTTCATCACGGGTTCAACCCGTATTTAACCCTTTACTAAATAGTCACACGTTTTAAACAACGAACCTGAGAAAGAAAGCTCTTGAAAACAGGGAAGGAAAAAGTAGAAATGCTGGAAGCCAGCATTTTCTCATTTTCTTACAATGTTTTCCTCCTTTTCAAAGAAAAATTCCATCATTTTCCCCCACACTTAATTTGTCGTCTTGCTAATCTTGTCTATGTGGACAAGGCTAGAAATTTATCGTGTGGTAAGAGGTTAAACTTCACTTTCGTACATCAGAAAGTCTTGGTATGAATCTCAAACTAGGCAACCTTTGGAGTTACCCATGCCTTGCCTCGGGAGTCCCCCGTGAATTGGTTAATACTCGAGCACCAAAAAATTGTCAGTGGTCATAGTCATTTTAAAATAATTCGACTTTATTAACTCGAAGGAAAGAAATCTGATTGGCTGTGACATATAGTCACAGCCAATCCAATAGATCGTTCTAGAATTGGGATAGAAAAATATTTAGAACTGTTGTTGAATACGGCCCATGGACTTAAAACTTTATTTCGCTTTTAAACAACTCAAGGGATGCAACATCAAACAGATTCCTTATTCAAATCCAGGTAAATCGTTTACCTCTCATTCTAGTGTTTACGATCCCGAAGTAGAAGTTTTTTGAAAAAAAAGTGTGGAGAATCAATAAATGCTGCATTTACTTTTGCTAGCAATGTTTATTTATCTTTCCATCTATCCGATTCCAATCATTGAAGCCACATATTAAATGTCGGCAGCTTTCAATGTAGGTGAGTCAAAACTTTTGTCGCCGGCATGTATGTCTTGTAACTGATACTTTCTGAACACATTGCTTCTGTACTTATGTACGGCAACTGTTACTTTCCTTTAGACATTGTTTCTGTGGGTATATCTTGTTACTGGTACATTCCTTTAGACATTGTGTCTGTAAGTAAGTCTTGTAACTAGCATTTTCCGCGAGTCATTCTTTCCCCAACACATTGTTTCTGTTAGTATGCACGGCAACTGGTTTTTTCTTCAACACAATGTTTCTGTAAGTATGTGCTAAAACCAGAAATTTTCTCCAGGCATTGTTTCTGAAAGTATGTTCGGCAGCCGGTACTTTGCTCGGGTCACTGTATCTGTGAGTACGTACTGTAGTTGGTACTTTCCTTGAAACATTGTTTTTGTCAGTAAGTCTTGTAACTTGTACTTTCCTAAGACATTGTTTCAATAAGTAAATCTTGTAACTGGTTCTTTCAACGACACATTGTTTCTGTAAGTATGTACGGCAACCGGTGCTTTCCTCAAGAAATTGTTTCTGTGAGCAAGGGTTGTAAATGGTACTTTCCCTTACACATTGTTTCGATAGGTATGTCTTGTAACAGGTACTTCTCTCAATAAATTGTTACTATTAGTATGTGTTGTAATTGGTACTTTCCTCGAGACAATGTTTGTATAAGTTTGTATTGTAATTTGTACTTTCCTCGAGACACTGTTTCTGTAAGTATGTCTTGTAGCAGGTACTTTCCTCGAGACACTGTCTCTGCAAGAATGTATTGTAACTGGTACTTTCGTCGAGACATCGTTCTGTAAGTATGTACTGTAACATACTTTCCTCGAGACATCAGTTCTGTAAGTATGTGTTGTAATTGGTACATTCCTCGAGACATTATTTCTATAAATAAGACCGATAACTAGTACTTCTGTCTAGAAATTGTTTCTGTAACTATGTACTGTAACTGGTTATTTCCTCGAGGCATTGTTTCTGCAATTGTCTTGTGACTGGTACTTTCCTCGAGCCATTGTTTCTGTAAGTAAGTCCTGTAAATTGTACTTTCTTTGAGACACTGTTTCTGTATGTATGCCATGAAATTAATACTTTCCTTTTGACATATTTCTGTAAGTTTGTACGGTAACTAGTACTTTCCTCCAGACATTGCAACTTAAGGTATGTACTGTAGCCAATCCTTTCCTCCAGACATTATTTCTGCAAATGTCCTGTAAGTTATAATTTCCTCAAGACATTTTTTTTCTGTGGGTATATCTTGTAACTGATATCTTACTGAAGACATTGTTTCTGCCAGTATATCTTGTAACCGATACTTTCCTTTAGATATTGTTTCTGTAAGTAAGTCTTTTTACTGGCATTTTCCTCGAATCTTTGTTTCTGTAAGTATGCACGGCAACTGGTACTTTCCTCAACACTTCATTGTTTCTGTAACTGGAAATTTCCTTCAGACGTTGTTTCTGTAAGTATGTAAGGTAACCGGTACCCTCCCACCAGACATTACTTCTTAAAGTATGTACTGTTACTTTCCTCCAGACATTGTTTCTGTGAGTATGTCTTGTAATGGGTACTTTCCCCGACACATTGTTCTGGTAGGTTTGTACTGTAATTGGTATTTTTCTCAAGACATTGTTTCTGTTGGTTTGTTTTGTCACTAATACTTTTCTTAAGACATTGTTTTTGTAAGTATGTACTATAACTGGTACTGTACATGAGAGATATTTCTGTAAGTATGTACCGTATTACTCTCTCTCTCTCTCTCTCTCTCTCTCTGATGTAAAGAATACAAATATACTCGAACACTAAAGGTTTTATAAAACACATTACGAGGTGCAAAAGATTTTTATCGTGTTGCAGCACAGTTATCGAAAACATGGTGGCTAACGTAGAAAAAGCTCGAAATGAGCAATTTCTATTTCTATCACGATAACTCAGAAAATAAAATGTACATCATGTATTTCTGTCGATTATCCGTATTTTAAGTGTCTGGTTTCAAAGAAGTCGTTCGCCGAATATTTGAGTTAACTGTTTACCGCACGATAAAAATAATTGGACTCAACCAAACAGGAAGCATCGACAGACGACAAATTAAATGTAGCTCATATAATGTTTCTGTCTATGACGAAGTAGAAAACATTTTTTGGAAAGGAGAAAATGGTGGTTACCAGCATTTTCTCCTTTTTTTTTAAAACATGGAGTTGTTTGGTAAAGGTTTTATCGAAGTGTACTATTTTTGCATGGAAAAATCGCTGAGGTGTTTTCTTTATTCTTCAGGTGATTTAAGATACTGCACAAAAAGAATTAAAGAAAAACCCAAAGGACAACGACTTAGGACTATTCTTTACTGTATTCATTGCTCACTTTTGATCGGACAATACCGTTCTTTCACACACACAAAAAAAATGTGAAAAGATCTTTTTAATGAATTATTAATCATAAATGTCTGCGCGGTCTGTCAAAATGAAATTGCACCTTTTCCTGAACTTTTTCTCCACACGATCCCTAGTTTTAACGTAGAAGGCTTGTAGAACGTTTTAAAAACATTGTTGGAAAAAACAAAATGCTGGTAATCAGCATTTTCTTCATTTATTTTTCGACCATGTTTGCAATCCTAACACAAAAACAATACACTACTTCCGCAATATTCAATTTGTAGTCTGCAAATGTTTTCATTTTGGACAAAGTGAAAATTGTGTGGTTTTGTAAAGAGCTAATAAGTAGTTAGCACATAATATATCGTGTAGATTTCTGTTATCTTACAGCAGACTGCGTTTGCAGAAAAAAAATATGGCATTTTCTCCTTTTTCCACTATATTTCTACATGTCGCTCTCACATCAATATATGCTATGCACTTGTGAAGGACAGACATTGCAAGATCTGCAAACTGTGTTGATTTAAGAGTAGCAGGTACTCGCTAACACAATGAGGGCCATTCCTGTAATTAAAATTATCTCCCTTGCTAGATAAAACCTAAAGGTAACCAAATAACACATTGGTCCTTTCACCTGTATTTCTTTGTTTTTATCCTTGATTCCTTTGCGAATGTTGTGATAAATATAATTTGATTTATGATTACATGCAAGGTTCCCATGTAATTTTAAAATAAATTTTGTTCTCAATCATTCGAGAAAAGTGTATTTATCGATTTGTAAAATAATCTAATCAGATTTAGTTGAGATATTATCTCAAGAACATATCTGTGTAGTGCAAGAAAATCAAGGATAAAATCCAAGTAAACACCTTATCAGGACCAATGTAGTACTGGAGAGGAATCAAGGGAAATAACTGAAGAATGGCCCTCATTATTTAGCAATACGATAATTGAATGTGCCGGCCAATCATGGTGGTAATAGGATAATAAGATCATAGCCATAGAAAGACATGAGCCACGCTCTATGAAATGCATCTGATAAAAAGTATCGACCCAGGTCAGCCTGCGCAGTTTGCGCAGGCTGACCTGGGTCGAAACTTTTTTTCTGTTGCTCAGTTTTCTGTGTGGTCAAGGACCAAATCTACCTCATGATGCCGTCGGTTGTTAAAAAAAATATTGATTTTATGGATCAAGAATTACGTGATGACTTACTTGATCTAATAGATTACGGAGATGCATTTAGCCCACTTTTGCCAGAGCACAACTCAAATGCTTTTGAGTTCATTCTCGAATAAAATAAAGTTATGAAAAACGAAGTCAACAATGAGGGTCTTCTTACCTGATTACATATGTTCATTTCATTTCTTTAGCAGTCTAACGGTTAGATAATCTACACGTCGTTTCAGTTCGTTATATTATAAGTCTTTGTACCTATAATTTATAAAAGGGAATATATGATATTTCATTCCTAATGTTTCTTTATTTTTTTATATATATATACTGTATTATAGGTCAGATGCCTTTGATTTCATTTCCTAATTACTACGATTGTCCTTACACCTATTCAACCTATTCAACATCTATTTGATACGTCACACCTGGTCTTTTTATATCTTCTAAATGTAATGCAGTACGGGCCGGAGGCCTTTGATATTGTATTGTTTATTGTTTTTCTATTACATTGCATTGCATTGCATTGTATGTTGTATGTGTTGTATTTTATTGTATTGTATTGTAATGTAATGATAATTTGTTCAGTTTCATCCTATATTGCTGGAAACGACCATTAAATTCAGTGAAAAAAAGACCAATAGACTTATATCGAATATTCTAAGCTTGATCTGCCTAAACTGTTCCACATAATATCTTACACTATTGATCCCAGATCAGATTGTACGTTTTGTGCAACCGTATCATGAACTATACTGTTCGTTAAGGTAAATAAAGGCTTGCTCAGAGCTTTCACTTTCAAACTGCTAAATGAATAGATCGATTCTGAGATTTCAAAGATCTTTTCGCCGAGAAAAATATCTCAGGGTATCGGTCAGAGTGGATCCAAGATTAGACTGCAATTTCTTTGCAGTCTGATCTTGGTTTACACTGTTAACAGAAAGGTACTAAGTGAGGTTAAGCAGCCTTAGTATTAAATTTAAGTGTACAATCGCACATCCATTATATTTATTGACTCTATCAGAATTATTGAATTACATCTATCAGAATTATATTGATTTACTTTTGAGGGGGGTTAAATAGAAATGTTAATTCTTAAAAGATCCATTCATCTAAGTTCAACATCACGACTAGTTGCGAAAACATCAATAGAAATAGTTCTTTATTCAATAAATACCCAATATTTTGTGTGCGTTATTCTGACGTAAAAGAATCGAAGTCTAGGGAAAAAAAAGTTTCAGTCGCAAGAAAAAATAAATAAATCATACACGAGTACTGTTCGAACTAAAAAAAAAAGCCAAATTTAATTTAAACAAAAAGTTGAAGATTTTTAGAATCTAAGCAATAGAAATAAATACTTGGTGTGGATTTCTTTTTTCGCGTGATGTGTATTTTATTCGGATTAAGATGTTCAACACTTAATTGCTAAAGCTGTCCGTCGTAGTGAAATAAAAACATACTATTCGGAAATATCTATAATATTACGATTTATACACAACAGCTGCAGACCGTGTGAGCCAAAAATGACTTTACTGGTATTCACACTTGGAACCTTGATATTTGCCTTTACAAGTCCCGTACTGTGTGCGGTAAGTAAACACATCGCTAGTGCTAACTGTAGAAATAGTAGAAGCAGTAGTTGCTGGTGATGAATTATCTATTTTTCAAGCCAGTTTTGAGCGAATTAGCCACGATATATACTATACTAATTATCATGGTAAGCTTTTTGGTAAATTTTTAAAATAACAATTTAATGGTCATCCTACTTTACTTCTCAGAATAGACATCATTTTAAGCATGGTAAAATGTGAACTTTTTTTTCTTACATCATCAAATAAATTACTTACAAAAATGTATGGAGAAATCATAACAAAATTGCAAATGTAACATTAAATTGTGAATTTAAATTTAATCTCCTGTAGCGTAGTTAATTTTGTGCAGTATGAATATGCATACATGCAATATACATGTGAGGCATGCTATGTAAAAAGGGGGTTTAATTCATCTGCTAAAAAAAAGAAAAAAAAAAAAAAAAAAAAATTCGGCCCAGTCAATTTTCTGAATGTTAGAGGACCATTTTACCTCATGATCAGTCGGTTATTGGACTAAATGGGTATTATGCATCCATAATTATGTGGTGACTTGTTTTATATAATGCAGCACGGAGATGCATTAAGCCCCGATTTGCCAGAGCACGGCTCTAATGAACATAAGGTTTAAAGTTAAGTTTAAATAACTAAAATAAAATTTTCAAGCCGATAGTAAAACCCTAATATTACTATTTCAAAGTTATATTTTGGGGAATAATATCTCCTTATCGGACAGTGTAGATCCAAGATCAGACTGCACGTTCTGTGCAGTCTGATCTTGATCTACACTGTCCGCAATAGGTCAGTGAGTCGCGCTTAGCAGCAAAGGGGTTAAAATGTATAACCCCTTTTGTTCGGATACTATTAATCTTTGGGGCGTAATCTTAACTTTTTTTTTCAAGAGGCTAATAAGTAATGCTACATACAAAATACCAACGAACCAGACTTTAAGGATCAAATCTTATAATAAGTAAAGCACACCGGTCCAAAAATACACTATATACGCGGATTAAGGATAGGGCACCCTAATTGGATTCTTGTAACATCGGCTTTCATTGCAAAAAAAACATACGGATTCGGCTAAGACTCGGGTAATCCGTAATCGATCGACCGATACATGCTGTTCCCCGCATCGATTACGGATTACCCGAGTCTTAGCCGAATCCGTACGATTTTGGCGATGAAAGGCGATGTTACACGAATCCCATTAGAGTGCTCTATCCTTAAAGGCGCGTGTAAGACTTGGTGCAATACAATTTCTACCAACATAGCACAGTGTGAAAAATAACATATTTAAACTCTTTGTAGCACATGTGATTCCGGGCGGTGCTAAAACTTTTATATAGATCTGCAGGAATGCCGGGAACGACAAAACATGGACGCTCTACGCTTTGTTGTTCCAGACAAGAAGGCCAGGACAGTTTTCACACTACTACGTCAGCAGCCCTAAGTTTGGCCTAAGTTTGCTAACTGACCTCAGGGTCCGCATTCACCAAAAATTCTTCGGGACATTCCTAGTCTTATTCTAGACTTAAAAAGTAATACAACTTCTGATTGGCTAAACTATTTAGTTTAGCCAATCAGAAGTTGTTATAAATTTAGAAAATTCTTAAGAATAAGACTAAGTATGTTCTACAAATGGTTGGTTAATATAAATGTTCTACAAGCATGTTCTACAAATGGTTGGTGAATGGTTGGTGAATACGGATCTTAGATCTTGAGAATTATTTCTTGTTTTCAAACATAGCGACAATATTGGTTACATGCAACATAATGATTTCTCCCATAATCTTGGAAAACTGCATGTAAGGTGTTTGAGTATAATTTGCCAAATATTTTCTGGATTTGATTGATTGATTGATTGACTGATTGATTGATTGATTGAATCATTCATTGGTGTTTACGCCTCTTTCAACATTATTTCAGTCATATAACGGCGACAGATCACAAAATCATTTATTTCCTGGATTTTACCAGCACTAGGCTAGGGCTCTGAAGTGTCTTGCCCAAGGACACTCTTTCAAAAAAACCCGGTGGATCCAGTGAGCTCGAATCGGGGACCTCCAAGTCACGAGTCCTACACTTTAACACTGAGCCATGTAGGACCCCTTTCTGGATTTTAAAAACAAAATGAATGCATGTATCTCTGTTTCCTGCCATCTATCATTTCAGCGGCGCTCTAGAAAAGAAGCCGTTTAATGTATCTCCGTAATGCATGATACCAAGCAAGTCATCATGTAATTTTGGATCCAAAAAATCTGCTTTGTCTAATAAGCGACTGAATCATAAGGTAGACTTGCCCTTCGGCATGCAAAAAAAATGACCTATGGCAAAAAGTTTCGATTCAGGTCAGCCTGCGCGGACTGCGCAGGCTGACCTGTGTCGGTACATTTTGTAGATGCATTAAACCCCCTTTTCATAAAAAAAAATCATTTATTTATTTATTTATTTATTTATTAATTCTTCATTTCTTCTACCTCTCCATTCTTTCCAGCTTTAAAATGCCGCGACATCCAATGAAAAATCAATAAATCAATGTTAACGCGTGAAATAAATTTATTGAATTTGAACTATAAATAATGATGTACTCGCCTCACTCTCGACGACAGCATTGATAATATTTGGATGTAAATACGGAATCTATTCAATGCAGATTTAAAACGCATTCACATAGGATAAAAAGATCCTGTTGGTTGTTTATATATCGAGCTATTGATATTCATTTGAACTACATAAAATACAGATCATATAAAAAGAGGGGTCCTGCCTGGCTCAGTGGTAAAGTTTAGGACTCGAAATCTAGAGGCCACGGGTTAGAGCCTCTCTGGAATCACAGGGCTTTTCTCAGAAGTGTCCCTGGGCAAGATCCTTCAGGGCGGGCCCTAGCCTATTACTGGCAAAATCCAGACCATACATGAATTATATGTGACCTGTCGCCGTGATATGACTGAAATAATTTTGAAAGCGGCGTAACTCACCATTCAAATGATCAACCATATAAAAAAGAGGAATCACGTGTATTTACACAGGATTCAAAGGGGAAGTCTTGAAAGAGAAGCGAATACCTTATTTGCATAAAATGGGAAAAACGTGTGTTTTTTTTTCAGTTAAGGTTTAAAGAGCTGTATTTAAAAAAAAACGGCCTTTAAAGCAGTATATGAAGGCGTTCTTTCTTTATCAAAACGACAAAATTGTAGACAGCTCCAAATTGAAAGCATTTGCTGACGATAAATTAAATATGACTTGCGATAGTCAACAATATGTCTTCGGCAGGGTGATTTTGTATATTAAGATCAGACGGAACAAAGAGTGCAGTATGATTGTGTATCTACACAGTCCGTAAAGATTTTTTTTTTTTCCTGGCGAAAAGAAGTTCGACATGAAATCGCAATTCATGTCTTTCTTTAACAATCGACTTAGATATCATTTTATTAAACTCTTGACCAAACGACGAAATTTTAGATCCATACAAATTGAAAGCATTTGCGGACAACAAGTTTGGTGTGGGTCAAATGGTCGAATTAGTCTGTGATAGGGTAGAAAACATTGCGGGAAAACGAGAATATGCTGATCACCAGCATTTCCCCCTTTACAATGATGTTTTAATCGTGGTCTTTAAAACTGGTGTGGTAAAGGGCTATTATGGTAGTTTCATCAAAATCTTTAACTCGATAAACCACAACTTGTCTGTTGATTATTATTACTATTATTACACGTGTATTATTATTATTATTATTATTATCATCCACAAAAATGGATTATTTAGATTTAACAGCTCTCAGTGAGGACTTTTTATGAATGATATCATGGAGACACACATAATGTGTGCAAAAGATTAGACATTATATGTGTACACGTTGATCTTCGTCGATGGTCTCCGCAATACTCAAAGTCGGGCAAGTTAGGATAAATGTAACTTAGCGGTGCTCTGACAAACGGTGCTTTAATGCATATGGTACATTTTACCAAGCAGATCACACATAACTATGGATCTTTCAAATCCTTTTTGACATACAACCGACTAAACCATGAGGTAGAATAGTCATTAGACATGCAGAAAATATACAAATAGCAAAAAGTATCGATTCATGTCAGCCTGCGCGGACTGCGCAGGCTGACATGCGTCTATACTTTTTGCAGATGCATCAAACCTCCTTTTCACAGAGTATGTCTTATTTCACTTTAATATTTTACAGCCTCCTGTCATACAAAACCTTCCGGCGACAAGATATATTGGAGAACAAGAAATTGGAGAGAGACTGTTGTATATTTTTACTATATCAGACCCTAACGGTGACTCTTTCACGTGCGATACCACAATTACAGCGAACGCGGGTACACCGAGTGGTACAGAATTCAGCATGCGCCAAAATTCACGGACCGGAAGTAAGTTTGACGGAAAGCAGTCCAATTTTTATCTATTTCAGCTGTAGGGTTAATAACGGTATAGGAAATTTTACAGTAATATACAAGAAAATATTGATGCATTATATCAATGGCGCCGCAAATCAGTTGTTTCTGAAATAGGGCACATTACAGCGGGTTAATTTTTCACGCCAAGGGAATCACTTGAACCAACTTCGTAGAGGTCCACGTGGTGATACTACATGACAAATATTTAAACTCTGGGCCATCTGGGATACGATCTGGTTTTTATCGATCTGGCAATGCAATTACGGTATTTTACATGTTAAAAACAAAAAATCAGTCCAAATAGAAAAACAAAGTTGGTACGGGCTAGATCTGGTAATGAAAGTACCGTATTTTTACATGTATGTTAAAAAGAAAAAACACTGAACCAGTCCATACAGTAAACAATATGGCTACCTTCACAGGCACTTTTCAAAAGCGAATAAAAATAAAGTGCCGCCGTTCATGCGGCGTCACAAAAAAAAAATCTGGGTATCCTTGTGTTTTCTATATGTATTTTCACGGTTTAATTTTAAAGCCATCTTTGTCTTTGAAAAGATTTTGTAAAAACGTGCGAAACAAAATAATACCCCATTAATGAATCTGCAAAAAGTATGAAACCACGTCATCCTGCGCAGGCGGCGCAAGTTGACTTGGGTCAAACTTTTTGCCACAAGTAAATGTTTGCAAGTCAAAGGACCTTTCTACCTCTGATTCAGCTTGTTTTAACCCTTTACCATACAATTCCACGTTTTAACGACTCTTACAAAGAGACCTTTTGAAAACATGTTAATAGGAGAAAATGCTGGTAACTAGCATTTTCTTCTTTTCCAACAATGTTTTCTACCCTATCAAGAACACATTTCGTCAACTGGGCCACCTTAGGTATCTCGTCTGCAAATTTGGACCAGTCTATAAATTTGGCGTTTGGTAAACAGTTAAACAAAACGAGTCCACATAATGAGACCACTCGCATGGCACAATGCTCATGTCTATACAGCTCTTTTTCATATATCGTTAACAGATCATGAACTGTATGTGGTGGCCGCAGGAACATGTTGTACATTTAACACAGCCACAACACAGGAGTATTACAACAGTATTGTCTGTACAGACCAGAACAATGAGACCAGCACACCTCTCATACTGACTGTATCTGTTGTTGATAACGAACGAGTAACTATTAACAATGTGGAAGGAACCTCGAGTAAGCTACTGTTTGGATCTCTGTCAATTTTCATCGTGATTATTTTTTGTTTGTTTCTTTGTTTCTCTGTTTTTTACTTCACTTCTAGTAGTTAAGTGTGAGAGCTTGTGTGTGCGCGCATATGTATGTGTGTGTGTGTGTGTGTGTGTGTGTGTACGTGTGTGTACGTGTGGTTATGGGTTTTGGAGGGTGGGTGTCGGTGGTTTGTGTGTGTGTGTGTGGGTGCGTGGGGGGGGGGGGGTGTTAGCTTCTCTGTTAGAAAGACTATAAGTATGGGGGAAACATATCATTGAAATGATCAAGTAAGAGTGAGTACTCGACGGCCTATACACCTATTTATGCGTTCTTAGACTTTCTTTTTCTGCAATACTCACACAACATCCTTTCCAATTCACTGGATGGTTTCCCACACCCAGAAAGTCAAGAATACCCTTTACCTGCTACTAACTGAATGAAACGTTCAAGCCAGTTGTAGAAACCCGAAATATTGCGATTTCAAAGTTAATGGGGGTATCTCCTTATCGGATAGTGTAGATCATGATCAGACTGCACGTTCTGTGCAGTCTGATCTTGATCTACAATAGTCTCAAAAGCGCCTTGAGTCGCGCTTAGCAGCCTTAGAGTTAAGCTGGGAGAGTGGTGTGAAATTTCTAGCTATCCCTCCAATTAACCATCGGAAGAAAAGTTAGGCCGAACCCAGGATCGAATAATTAAGTTTATCTCTATATTTCAGATGATTTGACTGTGAATGCTTTAAATACAGGACAAAATGTCTATCTGAAGACCGTCAGTGCAACTTCACTGTTGAATAACGACATCATATTTAACATGACGAGTGACCCTTCTTTCTCTCCTGAATTCTTCCGCATTGACTCAAGTAAGTGCTACCATACGATGGTTTTTTTTTTTAATCAGATTACAAGTAAACTAAAACAGCAAGAAAAAAAAAACTTTTCTTTCCCTTTACAACGCAATTAAAACTTACGCAAAGTAAATCAAAATTTACAACTTCGTTTAGTGGATATGTTCATTCGTGGTACTAATAACATCAGACGAATTCATTATGAATATTGCCTACTTCATTTAGCCTGACCTTCGGCATCGCACGGAGCTGCCTTCTGAATATATCGCGAATAGTTACGGACATATTTCGGACGGTATGCGCGAATTAAATTGCTTACCCGTACCTTCTCGTATGTATAATAACTTCCGGAATGATAGTCGGAATTCTATTTATATACCTACTTATATATTCAGCATAAAGGTCAGGATCAGGTTAAATGAAGTAGACAATACTGACTAGAAAATTATTGATTCACTTACACTTTTAAACACGTTCATATGTTGTGTTTGTTGCGCTGTTCTTTTCACAGAAAAGACATCCGCATCTTGAGTAAGACTTTGATCATGCCTTTCATTTACTGTTCCAGGTTCTGGGGATATATATACAAACAGGGAAATGAAATATCTCGACACAGGGACAACTACTTTGTACCTGACTATATCAGCTTACGACACCACGAATCAGATTTTAGTGTATGGCGTGCAAACTGTAGAGATGACAAGTAAATAGCCTTCTCACTTTTTTATGCACTTTACTTCGGGTCCCTCTTAGTTTATTATAAGCCGTTTTCAGGTAAATTTAAGCATGTTCCGGTCGCCAGAGCAAAAACCACGAAACAGATCTTAGTGTATGATGTTGTGATTGTCAATAGGACAGTATGCATAGAGAGAATTCCTCCCCACTTTCTCCAGGCACCTTGAGGTCCTCTTTTAAAGCCCAGAAGCGGTAAAAAGTAAACAATGCGGGGGTTAAAATGCAATTGAATTTAAATCATACCTTTTAAAACTAAAGTAATTATAATTGTTAAGATCACAACCTGGTCCAAGTGTAAGTCGCTGGCAGAAAAAATGAATTTTAAAACCAGGTAAAAAGTACACAAAAGATAGACCGACCTGGCAACTTTAACGCCCCCTTTTTACACATTATTTCAGTCATATCAAGGTGGCTGCTCACATATTCATGCATGTCCTTGGTTTTCGCCGGTAATAGGCTTGGGATCTGTAGTGTCTTGCCCAAAGATACTCTCACGAAAAGCTTAGTGCTTCCAGTAAGGCCAGAACCTGGGCCCTCCGGGTTACGAGTCTTATACTTTACCACAAAGCAACGTTCGACCCCATCTTCTGATTTCGTATCTTCCATTTAAATAGATCAAAACACTATACCGTCCACCCCTACGTTGCCTCTGGTCGAACAGGAGTTAGAGAGTATAGCAACAGGAACTGTGTTGTTTACAATGTCTGTTTCCGACCCGGCACCGCCCACCTCTCAGCAGTACAGTTACCGGTTTGTTACCGTGCCAGCATCAGCGCAGGACACTTTTTCAATCGACAACAGTAAGTTCCAGATCATTTAACTCTTAACCCGAACAATGAAATTTTAGGCTCGTCCAAATTGAAAGAATTGCAGATGACAAATTCCTTGTTGTACACATTATGGAATTTGTCTTCGATAGGGTAGAAAACACTGTGGAAATAGGAGAAAATGCTGGCTACCAGCATTTTCTCCTTTTTCCACAGTGTTTTCAAAATGCTTTTTCCTCAGGTTCATGGAAATACGGGATAATTGGCTTAAGTGTTAACCCTATACCAAATGATCCCGAGTTTGAGAAAGAAAGGTATTTAAATCATTGTGGGAAAAGGAGAAATTGCTTGTTACAAGCAATTTCTCCTTTTCCCACATTGTTTTCTAGATCTACCCTATCAGAGAATTTCAGCTCATTTATTCTAACTTTAAATTTTTCGTCTTCAAATGCTCTCAATTCAGAACATCCGGGGCAAAGAAAATTGTCAATATAGAAAAATATTGAAAACATCAAAAACATCGAAAGTATGAAAGACAACATTTAAATTTGACAAACATTTTTTACTTTTCCACGTTATTTGCTGATGCAGTCTACAAAACAAACCAATAAAGAATATTTAAAGAAATAAAATTCTCCTTTTTTAAACCGTTTTTAAAGGCACTAGGCTGCCTGATTTTATCCCTTGATATCCCTTGCAATATCCTGAAATGTTTAGGTAGACATATCACTATTCGAACAATTTGATGTTTTTTGATCATTTTTATTTCAAAAATGCAAGTGTTTATTCTTTATTTGAGTCATGGGGGGGGGGTTGCCATTTGTAAATATTCTGCATGTCAAAGGACCATTCTACTTCATGGTTCTGTCGGTTGATAGACATTTTAATGAATTTTATGGATCCATAAAAATGTGATGACTTGCCTGGTCTGCTGCATCACGGAGCTACATTAAACCTCCTTTTGCCAAATTATTGATTATATTTGTTTCAGACGGTAATTTCCAACTTGCTGGAACACTCGACCACGAATCTATATCATTTTACAACATTTCATTCTACATTGACGATTCGTGTCATGAAGGAGGACCATTCAACTACCAACTGACTGTAGTAGATGACAATGAAACGCCAGTGTTTGCCGATACAATGTACTATGCAACAGTGACTGAGGGGGCTGTAAGACAAATATCATGGCCGTTTTGTTTTGTAAAAGCTATAATAATCACACAATCTGCGTCATTCAAAAACAAATTTTTCTCACAACGAGTCTCCGTGGTGTTTCATGTGGTTTTGTTAAAAAGTGTCAATCAGTGTTTTTATCATCCTTTCATGTTGTTTCACCAATGTTTTATGCCACTTTCAAAACATTATGTAAGTCATATCAGGGTGGCAACTCGCTTATTCATGTCTTTCCTGACTTTCACAAGCACTAGGCTTGGGCTCTGCAGTGGCCAAGAACATTCATACAGCATTGGTTCCACAAACATTCTTCAATCTCAAGATTTCCCAATCACGGGTCCAACGCTCTAACCACTGAGTCAAGGAAGATCCTTATAAATTTTCAGGTGATCCCCTGTAGCTTGGAAGTTGCGTGCAGGCCTAGTAATCTAGGATTTGTAAGATAGAACTCAGGAACTACCAAAACTCTATACACCAATTGATGATAGTAATTGCAACAGGATTCCTCTCTCTTCTCTCACCGCTGAACATAATAATTCCACTTAATTAATCGAGGGGCAGCACAGCTATTAACTATTGGACTGTATATATTACAGATTAATTCCATGAATGAATGGGATAGGTGCACTAACCAACATTGTAATGCTGGTAGTGCTAAACGTTATTAAAAAATGTCATTGGCTTTTAACGTTTCAGGCTGGAAGCGTGTCCTTTGACCCGAGTTTCGTGTGTACAGACGAGGACGTCGGCGACACGTTAAGCTATGATCTTAATCCAGCCAATAACAGCGACCGTTTTAGTATTGATTCCTCGGGGGTGATGACGTTTGCAACCAACTATGACATAGATAACAGCGCCATGCCATCCACCGTTATACTCACAGTGTATTGTGTCGATAGTGGTGGCGAAGATGGAAATAGACTGACGGGATCAACACAAATTACTGTAACCATAAATGTACGTGGACTTTATTTTTTATGTTTTAACATACATACATACATACATACATACACACATACATACGTATGTACGTACCTACCTACATACATACATACATACATACATACATACCATCCATCTATCCATACATACATCCAAACATACATACATACATACATACATACTCCTTGTACAGTCAATATAACATGCATATTGTTGACAATTTTGGTCATAGAAAATTTTGCGACAAAAGGAGAAAATTCTGGTTTTTAGCATTTTCTCCTTTTCCCACAATGTTTTCAAAAGGCTTCCCTTTTCAGGGTCGTTTAAAATCGGGATTGTGTGGTAAAGTGTTATTTGATTATCTTTGTGATCTCACCTGTCCTTCAGGATGCTAACGACAACGAGCCAGCATTTGGTGCAAGTGCCTACACCATCACTATCGATCAGTTTACGTCGCCCGGATCTGTAATCGGTAAGTCTTATTGTTTACCAAGCGACAAAATTTTAGACTGGTCTGAATTAAAAGTATTTTCAAGCCTCGAATGTAACTAGGCTCAAGTAATGGATTCTTTCTTTGAAAGCGTAGAAAATATTTTGGGAAAAGGAGAAATTGGACGTTTCCAGCATTTTCTCCTTTTCCAATGATGTTTTCAAAACCCTCTTCCTCAAAGTCATTAAAACTTGTGACTGTGTGGTAAAGTGTTAACTGTACTGGTCAGACACTGACCAGCACTGTAAATCATTCCGCAAAATCTGCTCAATATCTCTATTGATTTAAAAAAGATCTTTTAATTATTTTTTGGCGTAGGTGAATGCGCTGGCTTTTGACCTACTTTTTGGTACTGATAACAAATGAATGAATAGAAATTTGTGATTGGTCAAAAATGTAGACATGTTTATTCTAAGGGCCCCTACCTATTTGCTGGCAGATTCACACCGTTTATCTTTTTAAAGATATTTCTTGTTACATATTCTTTGTCTTCGTTGTCACATTTTCTAACTCAGAAAACTATGAAGAAGGTCAACAGCTTAACAACCCTGACCATTTTAAACAATGCAATAACAATTATCGTCCATCTCTAATATATAGCAATGTTATTATAATTATTACCTATCTCGAATACGTAGAAGTGTTACGTGCTAATAATGTTAAATTCCTGGACCATCTCCAATATATATCTATATGTAAGTTTCATTAATCCTGGAATGATTATAGATATTTGTTTAGACAAACTTTCTTTTTAAAAAATTCCTTAAATCTACGTACTGTAGTTTAGTGATAGGGAGTCCTGGGCTGCGTTCCACTAAACTGCATAGAATTACGCAAATTATTTGGGATTGTATATACACACATACGATTCCTGCTTTACCTAAAGCTATGACCTTGCGTAAAGTTATGCAAATATTTACTCGAATCGTAAATTTACGCAGTTAAGTGAAACTTGTTTTCAGACCTGATGCTTGCTTCTCTACACAGCATGCACCATATGATTTAGCCAGTCAGAAGGTGTGTTCATTTCTAAATCTCGAATAAGACTAAAATGAAATTAGAAGTAGTTGGTGAATACGGGCCTTGGTCTTTTCTATTTTCAGGTACGTTAACACCGACAGACAGTGACAGTGGAACAAACGCAGATTTAACTTGTAGCGGTACCTCAAGCTCTACATACAGTGCTTACATAACTGTGGGTTCTGACTGTAATATATACCTATCTCAAACCATAGACTACCCAGCCGGCACCGTCATCACGTGAGTCTTAACACATAACCACACAATCTTGAGTTTTAGCAACCCTGAGTGAAAAGACTTCTGAAAATATTGTGGGAAAAGGAGAAAATGCTGATAACCAGCATTTTCTCCTTTTTCCATGTTGTTTTCTACCCATCATAGACAGAAATCGTCATTTTAGCAACAGTTTAGTTGTCGTCTGCAATGGCTTTCAGTTTGGTCCTGTCCAAAATTTTGTCGTTTTGTAAAGAGTTAAGTGCATGCATCGATGCAGTCTTCCACGAAAAAACAACAACTTCAAATTTGCTGCAGACAATTTCGATAGCACCTTGTGAAAGTGAACAAAACATTGTGGGAAAAGGAGTAAAATATAGATAATCAACTTAGGTAAAACTGATACATTAATGTCAGTGAAAACATCATGGCAAATGGAGAAAAATGCTCGTAACGATTTCTCCATTTGACACAATATTTTCAAAAGCAGCCTTCTGCAAGACAGAAGAAACGGTGTGCAAGATCCGTATTCACCAACCATCCTTCAGAACATTCCCACCCTAATTCTCAAGAATTATCTAAAGTTGAAAGTAACACAATTTTAGATTTGCTAAACCAAATTGTTTAACCAATCAGAAGTGGTGTTACTTTCTAAATCTGAAATAAGACTTAGAATAAAGTCAACAATAACTGGTGATTAAAACTATTTTCAGTTATACTGTGTTAGCTGTCGACGACGGAACGAATCGTTTAACTGGTACAACTGCTGTCGATGTTGTTTTCCAAGAAGCAACAACCACAACAACAACAACGACTACTACTACTACAGAGTATAATTTCTTCGATCACGCAGAAAACATCGCGGTGTTTACCCTACTCTTACTTGCCGGCTTGGCTCTACTGGGACTGCTCACTTGGTGTTTGCTCCGAATGTGTCTCGGAGCCCGATGCGGTAATGTGTGTGATTGTGACTGTATGATGAGACGGCGACGACCAAAAAGGTTTATAGATTTATAGAATTGTTTCATTTCTTCCTCTCTGAGGTTTTGTTTCTGTTTTTTAGCGCGGCTGTTTTCGATAAAAAAAAAAATATCCACTTATTGTCATAGCTGTGGCATCGTCGTTTGCGTTGTGCAAAATCTTTGACATTTTATAATGCATGTATCTGTATCATATAATTATGGTTCCATAAAATCCATTTTGTCTAACAATCGAATAAATTATAGTAAATATAGAAAATTGATTAATTGGAAAAGGTTTCGAACCAGGTCATCCTGCACGGACTGCGCAGCTTCACATGGTCGATACTTTTTGCAGATCCATTTAGCCCCCTTTTCACAGGGCATGGCTCACGTTTTTTGTTGATTTTGTTGATACTATTTTCAACAGCATGTCATTTACTTTATGTTGACGGAGGCCTATACAAAGCCACCTTACAGGAATCTCTGCTGGCAGGCTTTGAAATTATTCGACTACAATTTTCGCGCATGAAACATCCAAGGACTCTATAGAAAGTGTTACATTTAGATTATGTTAAGAACATAACACATGTACCTGCAATCCATTTTTCTGTTTTTTTTTTTAACAAATCGTCCATTTCAAGTATCTGAACCAATAAAGCCGATAGAGAAAAATAAAGGAATCAACATAAACAGGGACAGCAGCTGAAGCGGATTACTTACAAGAAGAATTGAGTTCATGTGACATCTTTCTTGAGAGTGACAACATCATCTGATCGATAAGTTTTCCATGGAATGCAATTTGACTCAGGACTATCCCCTTCATCAACTATCTACACAATGAGTAAAAGAATTTGTAAAAAGTAAATAAATACATTTTGATTATTTACATCGTGTTACCTCAAAGCAATTCCTTAATCCCAGAGCTGACCAAAATCTCCTGATATACCCAACACAAAATATCTTATAACCCTTTAATTCCTGCTTTTTTTTCTCTTTCAGATATCCTTTAAGGCAGGTCACACCGCAAACGTAAGTTTATTTTTGCCGCAGTTTTATCTATATATCATATAATTTAATAATTATATTCAATAAGGTACACTATCTCCTTTAACAGGTGGGATGACGACCATTTTCATGGCGTCTCTGGATAAAGCAAGTTCTTCATAAACTCTTAACCTGCTAAAGAAGTGAACTGAAACTTTCAAGTCGATAGTAAAACACCCAATGTTGCTATTTCAAAGTTATTTTCATGTGAAGAATATCACCTCATCGGACAGTGTAGATCCAAGATCAGACTGCACGTTCTGTGCAGTCTGATCTTGATCTAAATTGTCCGCAACAGGTCCTTGAGTCGCGTTTAGCAGCCTTAGGGTTAACTCATTTTATAGCTCAGTCTATCACATGACCTTTTCAAAAGTTGTTCGATTTGTTGTTAACCTATGCGAAAGCTTCATGAAATAAAACGGTTTCCCATATGTTAACTGGCGTTTTTAAAACCATGCTTGAAAGCAGGAATTTAATTGGTTGACGGAATGAGATATAATTTGTTCTACAATGTTAATACGTTAATGTATTAAACCTGAATTCATGATTGTCTATGTTTATAATGAGTGCTATCGCAATGACTATCCTCAATATTCGGAAAAAAATAGCCTAGCTGGGGATTCCAGTCAACGATCCCTTTGTTTTAAGCTTTATACGCTACTGACTGGGCTGCTGGACGTGGCTTCATTGAATAATGTCCATTTTCAGAAAACACTTCTTGCGATCTTTTTCCTATCCTAGTCTTATTAACTCTTTACCAAATGACGAAAAGATTTAAGACTTAATCCAAAGTCAAAGTGTTTCCAGATGGCAAGTTAAATGTGGCTCAGATTATTGGATTTTTCTCATGGGGAAGGAAATATGGTGGATAAAGGAAAATTGCTGGTAAGCAGCATTTTCTCCATTACCCAAAATATTTTCAAAAGCATTCTTTCTCAAAGTCGTGGGCCTAAATACTAGGGATTGTGTGGTAAATGGAACTAATCTCAATGTTTTATATTATGATATGTCATAATTATCATATATCATGTTATTATATGTCTTCTTTTTTTTTTTATTCTGTCTTTTCAGACCACCACAGCGTAAGTTAGCTTTTGTTTAAAACTTCAATTGTTTAAATAACATTTAAAAAAGTAGTTAAAAAATAGTGGTCTTGATGCCAATAAATTTGTCCCGTAGTGTATCAGAAAAAAAATCTGAGCAGCGCTGTGTGAAAAACGGGCTTTTATGAATCTTTGTAATACATTATACCAAGCCAGTCGTTGCATAATGTGAATCTACTTTGTCGTAAATCAGGCTGAACAATGTGGGACAATGGTCCGTTGAGACGCAGAAATTTTACCCAAAACAAAAAGTTTTGATCATAAAAGGGGAATGGTCGCGGACTGACCTGGGTCGATTCTTTTTGCTGATGCATTAAATCCCCTTTTCACAGAGCATGGCAAATCTTTTTGCTTGGTTGTTTGGTTGGTATTGGTGGCCACTTACAGCTGTACTTGAACTATTCATTATAGCCCGTACATCTTCCAATGAATTCCGAATGTTTCTTTAATCTCTCCTTTCTACAACTTTCTTTTCGAGCTACATTTTGTTTATTTTCAACTCATAAAGTCGAATCAGTCTTTGTCCTTTACCAAACAGTGTGGGGAGATGATGAAATTTGATCCGTGTACTCCTTTCTCGCTACGTTTTTTCAACTCTTGATGAACACTAAATTTCCTCATTAGATTAAGGACAAGTTATATGTATAGTGAAAATGTTGTCACTAAACACAAGTCTTTAATTTTGGCATCTGGTTAAGAAATAAATATTTGGAGGCACGATGCCCTTGTATTACAGATACATGTATAAGCAAATTTTGGAAAGAACTTGTTATATGCAAGGATTCATATTAACTCTCCCTGGGTTACAGGCCTGGCCTTAGTAAAGCATAGTGCGAAGCAAGTCTTCATATAAATATACAGTCGTAAAATTCATTTTGTTCAACAACTGACTGAATCTTTGGATACACTGATCTTTTGACACACAGAAAAGTTACACATAGCAAAAAGTATCGACCCATGTCAGCCTGCGCAGACTGCGTAGGCTGACATGGGGCGATGCTTTTTTGCAGATGCACTAAACCCCCTTTTCACAGAGCATGGCTCAAATGTTGATAAAACAAAACGATGTAGCTTTATGGTACATACTATTGGTTTACAACTTCATACCATCCATGTAACAGTAGACACCAACCTGTCGACCATTTGAATCAAGCAAGTATTGTACCGTATTTTAGGTAAATACAGACCACCATCCCCAGAGTACAGACAAAAGACACCACCCCCTCCACCCAAAGCTCGTCAAGGCGTTTTTACTGTAGCTCAGCCGGTATACACTGCAATGTAAGTATTTCTTACCCTTTACCTCACACTCCAAAGTCTAAACAATCTTGAGAAAGATAGCTTTTCAAAGCAGCGTATGTCGAAAGAGGAGAAAATGCTGGTAACCAGCATTTTCCCCTTTTGCCACACTGTGCTCTACTCCTTTCTGATTTAATTCCAATCCTTTTTATCACACTAAAATTTTCATCTACAAATGCTTTTAACAAAGACCCGGCTAAAACTTTTTTAGGCTGGTAAAGAGTTAATGAGACTTTTAGAATGATCTACTCAATCTTGATCGTCTGCTTTTTTCGCCACACAAAGTATTAAAGCTGCTTAAAATAAGATTCTTACCCCCGAACATTCAGACTTTTCAATACCTCGCTAAACTTCAAAATTATTTAATAAATTACTGGATATTGTGTAACACTCGTCGATTATGTTGGATTGTGTTCAAATGAGTACGATCATAACATATTTGATCGCATAGAATTAGAAGGAGTTACCGCTTGCCAATCAACCAGCCTGTGATTGAACGCAAGGTAAGCACCATTTTACGGGGTGGAACTGTCCAGTTTCCTTACGTTTGCAGAGCAATGTATGCTTTGAAGCATATGTTAGTGTTTAAGACAAACAAATACCTCGCAGCAAAAAAAAAAATCTAAAAAGGCCCATATAAGGAAAATTGGTATTTCGTAATGTATTCTTATTAATATTTACTTTAAGTTGGGGCGGGCGCTGGGGTGAATATTTACTTTAAATTAGGTCGGGCGCTGGGGTGAATATTTACTTTAAGTTAAAACTGGGGCTTGGATTTACTTAAAGTTGGGGCGGGGGGTGGGGTGAACATTTACTTTAAGTTGGGTTAGGGCTGGGATGACTATTTACTTTAAGCTGGGACAGGGGTGAATATTTACTTCAAGTTGGGGCTGGAGTGAATATTTACTTTAAGCTGGGGAGGGCGCTGGGGTGAATATTTACTTTAAGTTGAAGCTGGGGCTTGAATTTACTTTCATTGGGGCGGGGCCTGGGGTAAATATTTACTTTAAGTTGGGGTTAGGGCTGGGGTGAGTACCGTATCTATTTAAGTTGGGGGCGGGGGCTGAGTTGAATATCTATTTTAAGTTGGGGCGGGCACTGGGGTGAATATTTACTTTAAGTTGGAGCTGGGGCTTTGATTTACTTAAGTTGGGCCAGGGGGTTGGGGTGAATATTTCTTAAGTTAGGGCCGGGGCTGGGTTTCACATTGTCAAAACTCAAAATGATAATATTCGTCTGTTTGGTTAATGATTCAGAATTTAACGCCATTTGTTTTAAAGTGATAGCTCGATCAACACTTTTCGTAGTATACATATTCAGACACAGAGAAACCGGTTGTACATGTTGATCTCCAAGAAATACTACATGTACTTTAATTATTTTCAGGCGGCCTGTTGGAGGATACATCCGATCTCCAAATATGGTACCCGGCATTATTAGATAGAAAGCACAAGCTCGTGTCCTCTATGTGATATTTCTCGCACGTGATGTACTTTCCAAGCCGTTTTACTGAAGACAAAAGAAAAAATACTACTGAAATATTAAGGATGAAAAGTGGTTATTCTGTTTCTTCTCATTTACAAAATATTTGAGTCATGCTCTGACAAAACAGGGATTAGAGCATCTCCGTGATGAAGTCAACACATAAGTGTGGATCTATAAAATTCATTTTGTGTAACAACCGACTGAATCATGATGTACACTGGTCCCTTGACACACAGAAAACTGACCAATAACAAAAAGTTTCGGCCCAGGTTAGCCTGCGCGGAGTGCGCAGGCTGACCTGGGTCGATACTTTTTGCACAGGCATTTCGCCAGTTTTTTATTGGCCATGGCTCATTTCATTTTTGATGTAGATTTCTCAGATATAATTTCGATAAAAGCCACGTTAAAAGCTCTTTAAATAGCATCTTTTTCTCAGATTATCCAGTTTATGGGGTGACCCTTTACAAAACAATCCGCCGTATAACGTTGTAGGAAGTACATGTATCTTTTACTCAGAATATTTTATATATAACTTCAAAATAAAACTGTTGACATTTGAGGCCCAGTTGATTTGCTGTCTCTCAATGCTTTGGATATCAACGACAACAAGTCTAGAGTTGTTTGTCTTGTAAAGACTTAAAGATACATCCTTGCAGCCAGAGAGAGAAAACGCTCTTAAAACTTGAAAGTGTGCAGAATGGCAGAGCTATGTAAACACAGATAAATTACCAATATGTATGGTGTAAAGAGTAGAAACACTCAAGGGATTTGTCCTCAGTTAAAACCGGAAACGACAATGTTCAGCGATTGCTGTGAAGGCCTCCAAAACATGAAATGCATTTTTTATCCGTCGTTATCTATGCAATCTTGCAGCCGTCAAGGTTAACATTTGGCATGAAGATACAGAAATGATTATAGTTTTAAAAAAAAGAAGTCTGAAATGAGTAAAAAAACTGGCTGAAAACGTGTATATATGTATCTTTAACTTTTTTTGTTCGTATTGAAAGTATCTCCAGTTGACAAATTAAATACGACCCAGATGACAGGGTTTGTCTTCATACGTTCAATGTTCTTAAACGGAAAAATGCTGGTTACCAGTATTTTCTACTTTTTCCACAATGTTTTCAAAAGCCTTCTTTCTCTTAGTCGTTAAAACTCGAGATTGTATATTAAAGACTTCGGCACTATAGCCCAAACAGCTTATGTGGTAATTGGTGAACCGCTAAAGCGACACATATTTTTATTGAGGAAGGGCGGGGACTGATCTGCAAAAGTAGATTTCTATCACTTGTTTGGTAAATCAACGTATATTTATTCAATAAGACAACAGATTGTGCCAATTATATTTATAAAACAGTAGTTCTGTAGAGACTGAGTATTGTTTTCTTTTGTTCTGTCCATTTTTGCATGAGATGAATAAGGAAAGTATCCTCTCTACAAGCTAATTTGAAAACTATTGACAGTTGTCTTTTGTATTCTATAGTTCTTTAATATTCGCGTCACGCTCTGGGAATTATTGTATCGCCGTGATGCATTATACCGAGGAAGTCATCACATAACATTGGACTTAAATTATCTGTTTTATCTAAGAACCAACTGAATCCTAGGGTAGAATGGTCCTTAGACATGCAGAAATAATGACCAAATAGTAAAAAGTTTCGGCCCAGGTCAGCCTGCGCGGTTTGCGCAGGCTGACCTGTGTCGATATTTTTTGCAAATGCAATTAAACTCCTTTTTTTTTTCCAGAGAATGGTTCAGTTGTTCTTTGTACCTAACTACTGTATTTTCAATGATGTATTTGTCTGTTTTAAATTTAGAGATATGAAAGTTCTAATCTGTTCTGTGTTGCTGATATTTATGGCAGATACCAAGTTGACATCCTTACCTGTTTGTAAATGATCCATGTACAGACTTATATATTGTCTGATTTTTATAATTTGATTTTCGGGCTTTATTGACTTTTGTTGGTCTTTTATATGGGAAGTTTCATTTTCGAAATAGACCGTTTTGTTACCTTATGACTTTATTGTATTTTCTTTCGCCTTCTCTGAAGAGTTTTCAAGATCTTTTTCATTCTCGCACAAAAAGTCATGCGAGTCCTGAGTGTCTTGCGTGCCTCGATAAAGTGTAGGACTCGTGACCTGGAGGCCCCTGGTTCGTGCCTTGTTGGAAGAACTGTTTTACTTTCTTTCTTTCTTTCTTTCTTTCTTTCTTCCTTTTCCATGGGAGTGTCCTTGGGCAAGACACTTCAGAGCCCTAACCTTGTACAAACATGAAAAAGTGAACTGTCGCCGTGATGTGAATGAAGCAATGTTAAGAGCGACAAAAAACATCTTTAAATCAATCAAGCTCACATACAGACATCTGGTGATAATAAAATGAAGTACGAATTAAAATGAATGCCTGATCGATTGTGATTGATTTATTGATTGATGGGTTGGTTGGTTGATTGATTGATTGATTAATTGATTGATTGGTTGATTGACTGACTGACTGACTGACTGACTGATTGATTGACTGACTGACTGACTGACTGACTGATTGATTGATTGATTGATTGCGTGGAGCGCAGGTTTCAACATTATTTGATTTATATCGCGGCGGCCCGTGCACCTATCCATGCTTTCTTGGAGTTTCGTTTACCAGTACTCCTTACACTATTCTTTCCAAGTCACTGGTTGCTTTCCCACATAACTATCGTCGAAACAATGGTCAGCGGTGAGAGAGGAATGAATCCTGTCCCAATGATAATCATCAGTCCTCGGAAAGAAATTGACCGAGCCGGGGATCGAACCAGCGACTTGAGAAAGTAATACAACTTCTGATCGGCTAAAACGTTTGGTTCAGCCAATCCAAAAGTGCTTTACTTTCAAATTCAGAAAATCTTGAATGATAAGATTAAGAAAGTTCTTAAGAATAGTTCGGGCTTAAAAAAGATACATCTTAGCTTTTAGGCTACGAACAACAGTTGCATATTAGTGTAAATAGCACCAGTGACCTCGCTTTCTACCAGTACAGTTTTCTTGTGATTCCACGGTCGGAATCAGCGTGATGTATTTTCTTGCATAAGATGGAAATGCATGTAAGTCAATGGGAAATCGGAATTTGATAAAATACCTTTTGCCATTGACTGTGTGTTTCATTTCTCTTAAGAAATTACTGATGTAAGAATCAAATGAACGAATGAATGAATGAATGAATGAATGAATAATTGAATGAATAATTGAATGAATGAATGAATTTTCTTTTTCAATGCTTTTTAACACGGCTGAAAACCCAACAGGTATGAAAAACATCGATGACTAGAATCAGATTAAAGTAAGAATATAATGTCTTTGTGAAAGCTTAGAATGCCATATAGGTAAAGTCGTTACTAGTAGCCAGCTACTTGTCCCAGTTACTTGTCAAGGAAAAGTTGGCTACTAGTGGCCACCTACTAGTAGCCAGTAACTTGTTCTGTAAATATGTGATGCTCCAAAATGCACAATTGTATAACATGCAGCGGAAGATAAATGAGAGACCAGCAACTCTGCAACATATACTTTTCTCTGTTTTATTTACAATGTAACTGGCACGCTTATTGTACATAATGCAAAAAGAAACCTCATACGATACACTAAAAGAGTGAAACTGAAGAATTCATGGCCCAATTTGGGAAATAGTATGCACGTACTCGTCACGAAAAATGTGAATATTTTATAGTTTTCATAACGATGACTTGGGATAACCATTATAGCTGGGGAGCCTTATTTTCAGACACTCAAAACTGACCTGCATTACGAAATAGACACGGTTAACGCGTTGCAAGATATAAACGGGACACAACTCCGTATATTGCCAGAAAGAGTAGATATGATTGAAAAAAAAGTAATGATACTGGTAGTGCTGGTAAAAGAAAAACACAGTTGAAAACAACAGTTATTCTTTTACTAACACATATTACTCTCAATAATAATGTCTTTTAATAATATTAAACTGTTCTTTAAAACATTTATCGGAAAAAAAAAAACAACAGTCTTGAAGACATCCTTGGAATTAATTATGCATATCATTCTCTCGTAAAAACCTTACAGTGTAAGGGAGGTAACCAATAATTAACTAAAATGGTTTTTCTTCGGAGTTGCCCCTCTTTATCAAGGTTTTTTTTTTTTGTTATACCAATATCCACCATTCACATGTAAATCTTTGTATAAATTTATTCTGTGGTGTGATAGGCAATTTTGCGTTTTTTCTTTAATATAGTTATCATTATTATTATATTAAAGGTTCAGCTACTTGTCCTGAAAAGAGGGCAATAATTTATATTTCTTACATAGTGAACTAAAATTCTCAAGTAGCTAGCAACGCTAAACACAATGTTCCAAACAAAATGATTGTAGAACATTCTTAACTTTTTCAATACTGACACAAAGATTTCTACATTTTCTCAAGATCTTAATGGAGATCTCCACCTCTATTGAAAATGAGTTGGGTCATAGTCTAGCATCAGGCAGTGGATGGTGTAGAACCATGATCAGACTTCACATTCTATGCAGTCTGATCTTGATCTTTACCATCTGCAAAAGCTGCGTAAATAGTCATTAGTACTGAAACAATACATGCAACTATTTCGCACTATACGAGTACATACCAATACTGCACTACTATTCAGGGACCAGTCGCTCGTTAAAAAGAAGGGAGACAATTCATTTTTCTTATCATTATCCTAGTAGGGGATTCAAAAAGCAAAGGTAGATTGCTAACCTAAATGCAACATTCCAAAGGAAATGTTTACAGTAAGTAAAAACAACAATAATTTTGCACAATTTAAGCCGTTACGCATTCTGCACATTAAACGTGAAAGCCAGTCTTTTCATCAAAAAAGGGAGTTATTTCACTTTTTAATTGACAGTGACTTTAAAAAGCTGAAGAAGAGGGTCAACCCAGACGCACTTCTCCAAGTGCTTGCTTCACACAAGTGCTTGTATAGCATTCTTAATCCTTAACCCTTTACCAAACAATCCCGAGTTTTAAAGACCCCGTGAAAGAAGCCTTTTGAAAACATTGTGGGAAAAGGAGAAAATGCTGGTAACCAGCATTTTCTTCTTTTCCCACAATGTTTTCTTCCCTTCCTTAAACAAATTTCAATTTTTTAGTCACATTTATTTTGTTGTCTGCAAATGCTCTCAATATGGAACAGTCTAAATTTTTGTCGTTTGGTAAAGAGTGAAAATGGTAAATGGATAAAAAGAAATTTTCCGCTCAAATATTGTGGTTTCAAAGTTGAAACAAACAAAAAAAGAAACGTATCGGACATTGTAGATAAAAGATTAGACTGCACGTTTTGTGCATTCGCTATTAGCAGTCTGAGGGTTAAGGCAATACTAAACCAACCAGTGAAAGAAGGAACCAATAACGCACATTCTACTCGTCATGAAAAAGGTGTTACTTCATTGTTCTTCGATGGTGAATGCAAGACGCACAAGTAGCTGGCCAAGCTGGACGCGATTCCCCAAAACAAGCACTTGTAAGAACATTCCTCGGACAATAAATAAACCATACAATACAGGAGAGAACTAATAATAATAATAATAAACCGAAAAATATATAAGAATGACATAAATTTTATACTGGACAAAAAAAAAAAGTGTTAGCTACTGTTCATTAGAAAGGGGGTTGTATTGTTTTCGTGTATAGTAAATTCGGAAAGCATAAGTAACTGGCTAAGCTAGACTCAATTTCCCAAAGCAGATCCTTGTAAAAAAAATCTTTAGGCAATAAACCGAACAAATGAGATTTTAAAAGCCGTCACATCTAATTTGATAAAAGAAATATAGGATCTGACATGAGTTGGCGTTGAAATAAAATTTAATCAAACGAGTCTAGGGAAAATGTTGTTAAGCGAGCCTTTGGCGAGCTTAAGAACATTTTTTCTTGACGAGTTTAATAAAATTTTTATCTCATACGCCAACGAATGTCAGATTCTTTTTATCACATAACGATATTTCACAAATCATAGATAAGAAGATGCAACACCATCTATAGATGCACACGCGGTAATATCCATAAAACCCATTCGCTTCTATGAAATACGTACAAAATGACGTCAAAAATGTCGTCACACAATTGTGATATTAAACGTGTATGAGATAAGAAAATTCGTAATGGGTATATTACACTGAAAACAAGGGAGGTTATGTGATAAAACTCTATATTGGCCATTTTCGAGTCACACGTTCTAAAGTTTGGACTCCCCTTTCACATCATTGGCCGTAAAACAAGAACAATGACCTTTAACGGAATGACCCCAGCCCCACACCTGTGATATATTTAACACACAAGAACGATGACCTCTTACGAAACGAGCTAAACTTTCACACTTGTGATATATGAGAGGCGTGCTAGTCTGATCCCAGTCGCACTCAAGAGCTATATAATGGTAGGTATATGCCTCAGAAAAACCGAATTTCATCCTTAAAGGTCTGTGTAATATCCAACTAGTCGGTCAAACTACCTCATCTTCGAATCTTCTGATTCCACTCTCAACAAATTAACCCTTGAGTAGCTAAGCGCGACTTACTGACCTTTTGCGGACACTGTTAGTCAAGATCAGACTGCACAGAACGTGCAGTCTGATCTTGGATTTACACTGTCCGATTAGGATATATTATTTCCCCCAAAATAACTTTGAATTAGCAACATTTGGGTTTTTATTACCGACTTGAAGGTATCGTTTATCTTATTCAGCAGGTTAAGGGTTAAAGTTGGTAACATGGTAGTTTATATCACAAAAACAGATTATGCCCAATACTACATCGTCTTCTGCAGATTACGCACTGTCACTCACACAAGTGAGTCGCGGCTGAAAATAGATTTCGAAGATTACCTGCGCCGGCTTGATGACGTCACTGATATAGGATTATGAAGGAAAATGATGACTCGACTGTTTTCATTCGGCATACCTCGGGTGATGGGAGCCATCAAGTTACATGTAGGTACGGGATCGGCCGAGTTGTGACGAGGGGGCTGTTTTGAAGAGACGACTCTACTTAATAGTACGGGAACCTGGGTCCTTATTTACCAACCATTCTTAAGAGCGTTCATAGACTAATTTTCCAGAATTGTCTTAATTTGAAAGTAACACAACTCCTGATTGGCTAAAGCATTTGGTTTAGCCTATTAGAAGTTGTGTTACTTTCAAAGTTAGAAAGATCTTCACTCTTTACCTGGCGACAAAACCGAAGATTGTTCAAATTGAAACATTTGCAGACGATGAATTATAAAACTCCCAAACAATGGGATTTATCACAAACAGGGTAGAAAAACATTATGGGAAAAGCATATTGTCCTTTCTCCACAATGTTTTTATATGAACTATTCTTAGTGGTCGTTAATACATTATTATTGAAATTTGGAAAAGTGTAAATTTAAAACATCTGCAAGAGTGCAACTGAAGGCACATATAATTGAACCATGCTCTGGCAAAAGGGGGCTTAATGCATCTCCGTGATCCATGATACCAAGCAAGTCATCATATAATTATGTATCCATAAAAGCCACTTTGTCTAACGATCGGCAGAGTCATTAGGTATAACTGGTCATTGGACATGCAGAAAATTGACCAGTAGCGAAAAGTTTCGGCCCAGGTCAGCCTGCGCGGACTGCGCAGGCTGACCTGGGTCGATACTTTTCGCAGATGCATTAAGCCCCCTTTTCACAGAGCATGACTCAATTAAATGAGAATATGGAAACTTGGATCTATCCCAAACGTAGACTTGTCAAGAGTATTTGCAGAAGACAAATTGAATGTGTCGCAATAGATTGGATTCCTCTATGAACTGAAAGAAAACATTTTGGGAAATGGAGAAAACCAGGGCTTGAAGGCCCATCCACAAACCATTCTTAACTTTGTTCTCAATCTTGTTCTAGGTTCAGAAAGTAACACAACTGATTGGCTAAACTAAATTGTGTAACTTTCACATTCAAATAAAAATACTCATAATAATAACAACAACAATAATAACAATAAGACTGAGAATATTTTGAAGAATGGCTAATGAGTACGGACCTGGTTATCAGCAATTTATCACTTTCCCGGAATGTTTTCAAAAGCCTTCTTGATCAGGTTCGTTAAAGCACGTGAGGATTTTTTTTTTTTTTTTGTAAACCTGGCTTGCACTGTTTCACTTTATGTGCTTTGTTGCTATCATTTTTTTTTACAGATTCACCGCTCACCATAACTGTTTGAGGCAGCAGATCAACCACAAAGTTTTTAAGTCTTTAAATGACAAATGACAAAATGACAAATGACAAAATGTTAAACTTGTCCAAATTTAAAGCAGTTGCAGACGATATATAATATGTGACTCTGATGATTTTATGTGTCAGTGAAAGGTCATAAAAATTGTATGAAAGGCAGCATTTTCTCCTTTTCCCAGGATGTTTCCAAATGCTTTCCTTAGGTCGTTACGACTCGTACTTGTGTGGTAATTAAAGGATTAAAGGGAAAGAACTTTTTACTACTCCTTCTCCCTTCGTTATTTTCCACTGCTTATGTTCGGTAGCATATAGCGACAGTTTAGGTAATAAAATGAAAGGCCTTGGATGTACTAGTGCTTAATTGAAACAATCGTCGTAAATGTGCTTCGGTGGTATTCATCATTGTTTCATTTCAGCAGTAGGTTATAAGTCATTTTCCCAACAGGCAGGGCAGGGCAGGGTAGTCAGGCGGGCAGACGGACGGACGGACAAACGTACGTACGTGCATGCTTACGTGCAGACAGGCAGACTACAATTTGAATCTACAATGGAGTTATCTATATTTAACAATATCTTAAGTTTTAGTATGAGAATTGGCAGCCGCTGGGAATGAGGCTATAATTATAAAGAAGTCTCTTTCTGTTATTGTCTTAACCCTTTGCCACACAATCCCTAGTAATGATCCTGAGCACGAAGGCTTATGAAACATTGTGGGAAAATAACAAAATCAGCTGGCAACCTAGTTTTCCATCATTTCAGCTAAATGTATTTTAACGTTTCTGCGAATTGTTCAATTTGGACGGGTCCACAAATTTGTCAATCGGTAAAAGAGCTAAAAGCATATGAGCCATGCTCTGACAAAAGGGGGCTTAATGCATTTCCGTAATTCACCGTAACAAGCAAGTCATCACATACTGATGGATCCATAACAGCCACTTTTTTTAACAACCGACTCAATCATGAGGTAGACTGGTCCTTAGACATACAGTAAATTGACCGATAGCGAAGTTTTGGCTCAGATCAGCCTGCACGAACTGCGCAGGCTGATCTGAGCTAATACTTTTCGAAGATGCATTAAGCCCCCTTTTCACAGAACATGGCTCATATCTTTCGGAGAAGTTATAGACTTTTGGCTAGCCAGGGGCGGAGCTAGCTCAAAATAAAGTGAGCGCAAATATAATTTACCGAAGGCGGGCCTAGTACTCGAGGCGCAAAGTGCCGTGAGAGAGGAGGGGTGGTTCGTAACACGATCCCTGATCTATATCTAGCTTCCTTTAATTCTTTAAATGTTCAATTTGCCAAAGTCTCAACAGAATCCTTTAAAATGGCTGTATTAGATGGGCTCTTGCTCCTATATAGAAATAACACAACTGTCATTTGTCGTCTGATATTCAAAACAGTTGAGTTATCGAGTTTCGACCGAAGGCAATCTTATTCCTTTTCGTCGTCCCCACGTTGGGGACCATGTGCTTGACGTTAGCGTACTGGGCATGTTAAACCAATCAGGTGGTCCGTTACATCGGTCATTTGGGTTATTCAAGATGGAGTCTTGACGCTCTGATTTCATACTCATTTGAGATTAAAACAAAAAATAACAGCTTATAGAAGCAATTTAGAGAAGTAACCGAAAGATTTACAATGACTTCCATCCATTTTGTTGTTCATCCGCTTCCAGGATCCGATGAATTGCTGAATGACAGGTAATTATTGATTTTATTGTTTCGATTCATATTCAGCAAACATACAGGATACCATTTATTTATCATGACACAAATGGAGTTGAATCGTCTTTTCAAACAAACTGTTCACAATATTTAGTAACTTATTCTTCAATAGTAATGGATAATTTTAAGGAATCCATCTATAATTTTGTCACAGTCTTTCTCTAACTGGAGAGTCAGGCGGCGACAATGACATCTAGTTGTAAGCCCCGACTTACGTTTGGTCAGAAAATTGCCAGAAGATTCGGCCCCCAAACCATGTGCAGGTGTTTCCTTTAGCATTAAAAATAGGGGGTCATTGTGATCCTTTGTCTCTTTAGTTGAGGGTCATGTCTATAATTTTGAAGGTCAAAATGAATGGGTCTCTTTGTCTTCAAGTTTGAGCACAGATTATAGTATATTTCACCTTTAAATTACTACTAAGTAAAGTCTTTAAACCAGTTCTGACGGAGAGCTTGACTTCAGTTTTTGACAGATGATACATTACCTTCAGAATCACTGCTTGATATGGCGTAATCAGCAGCTGTAGGTAGATGACGATGAAAAAAGATGCTACCGTTTACGTTGTCACAACATTTTTTCCATGAGCTGAACAGACTGGTAATATGTATTTTTATCTACCGGAAGTTGGGAAAATTAAGCAACAAAATACAGAGAAACAACTAAGACTGACTGGGGTCGTATATATGACAATTGTCCTCCATGCTGTAATAATGCTTAAACCAGTCTCATTCTGTAAATAAATTACCAAAAAACCACTTTTATGTAAAATGGACCTTGCATTAAAAAATAAAAAAGAACAGTGAACAGCATTCATCTGAAAGTTAAGCAAGGTCACACTTGGATTTATGACGATTTCTTCATTTTCCTGGATGATTAAGATTTTGGAAAGTTGCGTCACTGATGGCGCACTGTTAGTCATTTTTGGGGTTATTTGAGTTAAAGTAGCATCATTGATGCAGGATTTGTGGGTCATGGAAAACCCTGCCTGCAGAAGACAAATCTGAAAGTGGTATAAATAAAGTGAAATTCTTTGACTGGGTAGAAAACACTGGGAGAATAATAAGAAAATACTGAATACCAGCATTTTCTTCTTTTCTCACAATTTTTTCAAAAGGCCTCTACCTGAGGGTCTATAAAACCTTGGATTGTGTGTTTAAGGGTTAATGGGCAAACATTAGTGGACAAGTGAACCGGTTGCTTTTAAGATCTGTAAGTGTTGTGTATTACACCATTACTGGTGGAACTTAAACTGAAATATATATTATGAAATTGTGGTTGAGCAAAAAGAACAGTTATAAAGGTTGAATTCATGATTTTCTATTTATCAGGTTGAGAGAGGTGGCAGAGAAGATTAGTCGCCATGGCTACGCAGCTCCCCCTGCCTTGTCTTCCCTCAGAAACTGTACAGTTGTACAATGTGTAATTGGCCCCCAGTATATAGCTTTACTCCTAGAAGTAAGTCTTAATCTTCAACCACACAATTCTGAGTTGTAACAACCCTGAGAAAAAAAGCTGTTGAAAATATTGTGGAAAAAGAAGAACATGCTTGTAACCAGCATTTTCTCTTTTTCCCCCCACAATGTTTTCTAACTGATAAAGGTCAAATAATGTCATTTGAAAAACATTTGAATGTTATGGACATGTTCAAAATTTTGCCATGTAGTAGAAGATTAACAAACCATAGAATATGTGATAAAACTTTTCCTTGTCTATATTGAACACATTTGCAAATGACAGATGTAGCTCTAGTGATAGCCTGGTAGGACTTGGTTTTTATAAGGGAAGAAAGCATGCTTGGAATATAGGTCTCTGCTGTCAAATTAGAAGAACTCATAGGATGAAAAATGATTGTTGCCAAATACAGTATCAGGATGATAATGATGTATAAAGGTAATTTTTGTAAAGAATATTGCAGTAAGATAACTCAGTGATAGACTGAAAACTTAGAAGTCAAAGCAGTAAAATTGCCTGTCTCCAGCTTCTATGGTCAATCATGGTATCTCCAAAGCAGCATAGAGATACAGTACATGCACTTAAATGATGGACAAGCTTTCCTAGACTTGCCAAGAGAGAAAGTGATATATGCTGAGAGTCAAGTTTTACACTTAAAATTCTCTTGTAAAAAACATGTTATGTCAATTTTTTTACTCAATAGTGACAGAAAATGAAATGTACATGGCTAATTTCACATATGGTGGAGGAATTGGTTGTGATATGGTCATGCCCTAGAAATTAACCTTGAAAAAAATATTGATATTGTGTTGCAAGTTTGATACAGGATATATATTAAATGTTCACTGAGGCATACATTGTGTATACTCTCATTAGTAGAAATTATGTTGAGTGTTCACAATGTAAAGTTAATTTCATTAATACTTGTAGATTGAGAATTGTCAGTGTACCAACTTTTTCCGTATCTTAGATTATTTTGACAATAATAGTAATCATCTTTTCTTCTCATACAGGATGGCAGAGTTTGCAGAATACCTTTTTCTATTCTAAATGAAAGACTGGATCTCAACAGGAATGATTCTGTTAAACCGTAAGTTTGATGCTGAATTGATTTGACTCCTTTAGTGGAAATTGAAGAATACTAGGACAGTTCTGGTTTATGAGAGCAGTAGCTAAAAGTGCTACAGGGTTTTACAGTACGCAGATTTCTACGTCCATATACGCCTAAATATTAGACTTAACATATGTTTATTAATTCCTAATCTGCATAAAAAGTCTTCAATAAAAACAAAAAATCTCTTGTTAGTCTCTGGGTTTTTTTTTTTTTTTTTGAATTTTCACTACTGCACTGCAGTCAACAGAATGCAAATACAATTTTTTGGACATTAGGGTCATACTTGATTTGCGATCTCCGGAACTTTCCGTATATGACTTGAATAAAGATATTACGATGCACTTGATTTTAGAAACCTCTTTGAAAGAATTGGAGCAGCAAATCAAGTTGGACCTGCATTTATATTTGGAGTGTTTGCATTTCTTCCTAGTACATAAAATATTTTAGCAGCCGTCGAAAAATCATGTCTGAACATGTTCAATCTAATATGACAGTGTAATATGGGAACCCTAAAACTATGGCTTGGACCCCTGATTTTTTTCAAGGTTATGTCCAACAGACCCCCAAATTTCAAAAGCTCTGTAAAACCCTGGTGCTATATTTTAACCTTTAACATACCTGAGGAAGAAACTGGTCTCCTTTTCCAACAATGTTTTTTAAAGCCTTCTTCCACAGTGTCCTAAAAATTTTTGATTGTGTGGTAAAGAGTTAATGAAATGATTTGAAAAATTCCAGCAGATAGAACAAAGAACAATTTCAAAAATTCTTGTCTTCTCCATCATTCCGGCAACTCTAGATACAATAAAAAAATTGTTGATACTGAACAAGATACAATATTTACCAATTACTTACAGCACAACAAAATCCAGTAAACTGGAAAGGTCGGAGAGGTCTGGCAGTTCCAGAAGCGGTACGCAGGTTGTTGATAGTCCATTGGTTCTGGTGTCAGATGTGATGGGCAGTGGGAGTTCAGACCAGCCAGCAGGGTATTTTGGTTTTGCATTCACTTTCAGATTGTATGGCATGTAACACTGTTTTCAATAATATTTCTGTTATGTTGAAGTGGCCGGTGCACCACCATTTTTCCATAGAGTTGCTTTTACCAGAACTACGCACAATATTCCTTTCAAGTCACTGCTTTCCCACATGACCATGGTCGAAACAACAGTGAGAGAGGATTGATTCTTGTCGTAATTATTACTATCATCAGTCCTCGGAAAGAAATTGGCCGAGCTGGGGATCAGACCAGCGACCCACCTGTTCTCAAGTCCTGTAGCCTACAAATGGAGCTACTGGGGCTCGGTTCACTTTCAGAAACAGAACCTGTAGAGTCCGTCGCATAACTGGGTCAACTCTTTCCCCACAGCAAAATTTTAGACTTGTCCTTATTGGAGGAATTTACAGACGACCATTCAGATAATTTGAAATGATAGTCTGTGTTCTTAAATAGGTAGAAAATATTGTGGGAAAAGGAGAAAATGCTTGGTACTAGCACATTGTTTTCAAAAGCCTCTTCCTTCAGGGTCAATAAGAGTTGGTTGATTGATTGATCTTATGGTGTTTAATGCAATTTTCAACATTTTTCAGTTATATTGTGGCGGCCATTGCATCTATCAATGCTTTCCTGGAATTTCTATTTACCAGTACTCCACACAATATCCTTTCCAAGCCGCTGGCTGCTTTCCCACGTAACCATTGTGGAAACAATGGTCAGCGGTGATAGAGGAATGAATCCTGTTGCAATGACTATCATCAGTCCTGGGAAAGAAATTGGCCGAGCTGGGTTCGAACCAGCTACCCTTGTTCTCAAGTTCTGTACTCTAACGACTGAGCTACCGGGGCTTGACCCGATAAAAGTTGGAGTGTAGCTTAACCCTTTACCGCACAATGCCAACTTTTAATGACCCTGGGAAAGAAGCCTTTTGAAAACATTGTGGGAAAAGGAGAAAATGCTGGTAACCAGCATTTTCTCCTTTTCCCACATTTTTCTACCATATCAAAGAAAAATTGCACCATTTGAGCCACACTGAAATTGTTGTCTGCAAATGCTTTCATTTTAGACAAGGCTAAAATTTTGTCATTTGGTAAAGGGTTAAAGGGAATATACCCACAACGTAGGTTATCATGGTAAAGAAACACTGAATTGAGGATTTCCCCTCTAGTGAATTGAGGACTTCCCCTATAGTGAATTGAGGACTTTCCCTCTTGTGAATTCAGGATTTCCACTCTAGTGAATTGAGGATTTCCCCGCTAGTGAATTGAGGATTTCCTCTCTGGTGAATTGAGGATTTCCCCTCTAGTGAATTGAGGATTTCCCCTCTTCTTAGCTCAGCTGTTTTCGAAGAAAACCTTGAGTTACTGTTATAGCCCAGGCATTGTTGTCATCTGTATCATTGTCTATGTGCAAAAACTTTGACATTTTATTATATCTCTGTTATTACTGAAGCTGTTTAGGATTAGTTGTTAACAAGCAAAAGGGGGACCCATACAAAAGGAGCAGGTAAACGTCAAAATATTTTTTACTCCTCTTCAGGCTAAAGCAACTGCAGCTTAGCATTGGCACCCATGCTATGCTCTTGTGTTGACCTTTGGATGAACAAGTCTTCTTTAATTTCAGTCGATGGGGCACAGCTGTATCAGGGACAACTGCCAGCACCACCAACAGGAACAACAACACACAGGCTTACAGAAACATGCAGAGAACTGTCCATGTGAATAGGGGTCGGAGGTCAGGGGTCATTGTTGGGACACGCCCCCTTGTACCTGCCTCTGTGGTTCCAGAAGAATTAATTAACCAGGTATTAGAGACTTTGAGCAGGGTTTTCCGTAACACATGATTTTTGAAGCATTTTTAACGTAAAAACCCATATTCTTTTCATGAGTGAGTCCTTGAGGAAGCACAGATATGATAAGGCTTACTTATGGTTGTCTTTACCATTGACCATGTTATAGTGATTATTCTAGACAAGGAAAAAGGGCAGCCAAGTTTTTGTATGTATATGATAAGGGCAGCAGGGCGGGTGTATACAGATTCAAGGGGCACAAGGGCGGGGTGAAAAAGGGGCAGGGTGGCGCGCCCTGCTATTCCGCTCTAGAATAAACACTAATTTTACATTTACCAGTCAAAACCAAAAAACCCTGGAGTATGAAAAGAAAATGGGACAAAGCACTAGACTGCCTATTGATTTCTTGTCTGTTTTAAAAATGGTCAGAACTAAACTAGTCTGTTACTTATGAAAAGAATACAGCTTAGGCAAAATTGACTTTATTCTTTCAATCTGCAAGGAAAAGAGACTTTGAACAACAACTGGACAGTTAAATACTTGGTCGTAGCACATAGAAAAAAAAATTCAAGGGTTTGAAATATTGATTGGTGAACTGAAAATGTTTTGGATTTAGAAATGTTCAGAATTTTGTTGTATAGTTGCATGTATTACTTTTCAGATGTACACTGGTTTACTTCGTTGATGTACCAGTATAGAAAAGCTTGTTTCTTAACTCTTAGGCTGCTGAGCGTGACTTAAGGACCTTTTGCGGACAGGGTAGATCAAGTCTGATCTTGGATCTACACTGTCTGATAAGGAGATATCTGTCCCGAAAATACTTATGAAATAGAAAAATCTTGGTTTTTACTATTGGCTTGAAAGTTTCATTCCACTTATTTAGCAGGATAAGGGTTAAAAATTACTGCAAGAGGGGAAATTGCTAATTAAAAGTAATTTCTCCGTTTGTCACAGTGATTTCAAAAGAGTCTTCGGCAATAGATGATAAAAGGGTATTATGCTGCAAGAAGACAAAAGATGAGGTATTACATGTTATGCTAACCTTTCTTATTTCAGTGTCAAGTAGTCCTGCAAGGAAAGTCACGAAACCTTATCATCAGAGAGCTGCAAAGAACAGTAAGTTGTCTATATACCTGTGGTGTTTGCCCATTTAGTTTAACACTTTACAACACAGTCCTGAGTTTTAACAAGCCAGAAGGTAAAGGCTTTTGAAAACATTGTGAGAAAAGGAGAAAATGCTGGTAATCAGCATTTTCTTCTTTTCCCACAATGTTTTCTACCTTTTCAGGGACAAAACCTATTATTTCAGCCACATATGATTTGTCTGCAAATGCTCTCAATTTGGACTAGTCTATAACTTATGGTTTGGGAAAGAGTTAAGTCAGTTACCAAGCCTAATTGCTCAGTATTGTATAGAGCTGGTCATCCAGGATTCTTGAGATTGAGTTCCAGCTGGGCAAAACTCTAGGCGATGATTAAGGATTGTGATAGGATTTGAGCTATGCTTTATAAGAAGGGGGTTTTATGCATCTGCAAAAAAGTATTGACCCAGGTCGTCCTGTCCAGTCCATGCAGGATGATCTTGGTCTATACCTTTTGCTATTGGTCAGTATTCTGCATGTTAAAGGACTAGTCTAGGCAGTAGTTATACAAAGTGGGATTTATGGATTCATAATTATGTGATGACTTGCATGGTATAATGTATCACAAAGATGCATTTAGCCCCCGCAAGAGCTCAGCTCAGTTATTTCTGTTTCTGAATTGATTGATTGTATGGTGTTTAACGCCGTTTTCAACATTATTTCAGTTATATCGCGGTGGCCAGTGCACCTATCCATGCGTTCCTGGAGTCTCTTTCACCAGTACTTCGCACAATTTTCTTTCCAAGCCACTGGCTGCTTTCCCACATAATCATCATCGAAACAATGGTCAGCGGTGGGAGAGGAGTGAATCCTGTCGCAGTGACTATCATCAATCCTCAGAAAAAAATTGGCCCAGCTAGGAGTCATAGCCAGGGATCGAACCCTGGACCCTGTGTTCTCAAGTCCTGCACTCTACCGACTGAGCTATCGGGGCTTGGCTTCTGTTTCTGAAATTTGTTTTGATAATGTTTATGGTTGAAATTAGGCAGTATCTGGGAAAGTGCTGTGTGAAGTACTAATGAAACTCTAAAACTAATAGATAGGTGCTCTTTGGCTGCTATGATATGACTGACATGATGCTATATGAGGCATTTAAAACTAATAAACTGTACGTTACTCCTCATTGTACATTTTAACACACAGGAGATGTACAAGTAATGTTATCTTTTAGACATACAATTTTTTGGGTTCCAGTTTTATACACAGGTATTTGACCGTACAACACAAATTCCACCAATATTAACCCTTTACCACACACAAAAAATAAACTTGTCCAGTTTGAAAGCATTTGCAGACAACATAAGAAATGTGGGTTACATGATAAACTTAAATGTTGAAACATAGTGGGAAAAGAAGAAAATGCCAGCATTTTCTCCTTGTCCCACCATGATTTCAAAAGCCTTATACCTGAGAGTTGATAAAGCGTGGGTTTATGTGGTGAAGGGTTTATTGGAGTCAGGGCTTCAATTTCAACTTCTTTTTTCACACAATGCTGGTTGCCTTCATCATCTTTTGAATTTATGTAACCAGTTAAAAGATTCATTTTTGTATACGCAGGCATAAACATTATATGTAAAGCTCAGGGTTGATTTTGAATAAAATCTGCCAATCATTGTCGAGGTTCTGGCAATTTTCCAACTTCATTTTTTTCTCTTTTTATACGCCCAAAGGGTCGTATTATGTTATGGCCCCAGTTGTCCGTCCGTCTGTCCGTCCGTCTGCTAGCAGTTTCTTGTGTGCGCAACTCCTCCTACAGTTTCCATCGGAATAACTTAAACTTACCACAATGAATCTCTATGATGTGTAGTTGTACATGTGACTCTTAAAATTTCGATCTATGTAGGCATTCTAGATTTTAACCCATTTCACTGACAAGCCCTTTCGGGCGTATATCCGCCACTCAGCGAAGCTCTTGTTGGAAATGCTTGTTTCCATCACTCTCCTTTGGTACAATTAGTGTATTGGATTCATATTTTACGTAGAGGTATATAATCATCTTGCGGTCATGTTTGATTTTGGGGCAAGTTCCACCAGTTACTATGTGAGTTATGACCCTTTCCCACTTTAATTTGAAGGGGAATCTGTGTGTAATTGACACATTTCAAGTTCCTCCTTTTTTCTAATCTTCCAAAATTCGACACACTGTCTTACAATCTAAGTTAGAATTGCAGATACTCCTTTATGTTTAATCGTATCCTACAGCAGAAAGTGCATATGGCCTTGAGCCATTCTCTGTGTAAAGGGGGCTTCATGCAGATCTGCAAAAAGTATTGACCCATGTCGGCCTGTGCAGTCCATGCAGGCAGATATGGGTTGAAACTTTTGCTATTGGTCAATTTTGTGCATGTCAAAGGAGCATTTTACCTCAAGATTCAGACACTTGTCAGACAAAATAGATTTTATGGAACCATAATTATGTGATGACTTGCTTGGTCTACATGCATCATAGGGATGCATTGACCTCCTTTTGCCAGACCATGGCTTAAGTATTTTAATTGTTTCAGAACCTTGATGTCAATCTTGCTGTGAACAATTTACTGAGTCGTGATGATGAAGGAGAAGGTGATGATGACGACAGTCAAGACTCGTATGTCCCTGACGACCTTATTTCTCTATTGGATAGTGGTATTCATCCAGACCACCCAAGTGTCATTATTGATGGAGATGCCATGTTTAATGAGGACATGTTTGGATACTCCTCAATACGAAATCGAGGGTCTGGTACCCGATCTAGACTTGGTATGATTATACAGATATTGTAAAAATTGGGGTTAAATACCAGAGAGTTGTCTGAGCATTTAAGAAAAATGTATTTGTAGAATCTTCTCTCTAAAGTATTGCATTGGTACCTTCGATTTAGGTATCAGTGTGAAAGTAGTTGTGTTCAGAATAAGGATACTGTTATTTCTTTGCATTGGAAAAGGCTATCAACGACATGGTTATATGAACAATTTTTTGATTTAGCAGTGTTTTTACAGCTTCGTCGTAGAACTGAGTCAAGTCTTTGGACCAACAATCCTAAACTGTAATCTTAGTCTAAAGATTTTTATTGACAAAAACATGTGATTCAGCCAATCAGAAATTGTGTTAAAATTTTAAAACTTTTTTAAAGCTACAGTAAGAATTTGATTTAGTGAATCACTTCCCTCAAAGGTATGCACCAAATCTTTTTTTATGATAACCGTTTTTCCATATAGATGTTGCGGGTATAATGGTATTATGTACATCAACAAGGGCCAACGTTTTCTGAATACGATCCTTGTAACTCAATAATTGTTTTATTAACCCTTTACCAAACAATACCTGGTTTTTACGACCCTGAGATAGAAAACTTTTGAAAACATTGCGGGAAAAGGAGAAAATGCTGGTAACCAGCATTTTCTCCTTTCCCCACAATGTTTTCTGCTCTGCTGGAAACAAATTTCAAATTTTGACTAACGTTTATTTTGTTGTCTGCAAGTGCTTTAAATTTGGAACAGCGTAAAATTTCGTCGTTTGGTAAAGAGTTAAATATGATCTGGAAATTGCCAATATAAGGGAAGCCCCCCACCTCCCACATCCCGAGAGTAACAAAATTTGACCTTTTGAACTTAGACATTTTTGTTGTTTTGTTGCATGAAGTACGAAAGTTTTAAAAATAAGGGTCGTATTCCCCCAACTTTCTTAAAAACATTTGTAGTCATATTCTGCAGAGTTTTCTTAATTTGATAGCTGCACAATTCCTGATTGGCTTAATCAAATTCTGATTGGATAAACCATCTGATTGGCTAAACCAAATCTGATTGGCTAAACCACTTGGTTTAGCCAATCAAAAGTTATGTAACTTTCTAAATCTAGAATAAGACCAGGTATGACACTAAGTTATTTTTTTGAGTTTAAGTAGTAAGTAATAATTAAAAGAACTGTTCTGTTCTTTGTGTGCAAAAATGTGTCTGATTTTCAGATTTTGACTTTCATGATTATGCTTCTAGGTGACAGGGCTGAGAGAGACATAGATAGGGACAGAGAGCGTGAGTCTATTTTTAGGATTCGTGATCGCCGCAGACTTGATACCACTTTTAGAGATGAGGCTTTAAAATCACTGGAGAGAGACAAAGTGGAAGGGTTTACCGCTGATATAACAAAGAAACTGGCAAATCCTAGTGCCAGTCCAGTCCATTTAGGGGAAGACTTGCAGTATTGGACAGAAAAGGTTAGCTAATGTGGTCTAATCCAACCTTTACTATACAGTCTTCTGTTCTAAAGACCCTGAAGATGAAAGCGTTTAAAAACATTGTGGGAAAAAGGGAAAATGCTGGTGACCAACATGTTCTCTTTTTCCCACAATGTTTTGTATCCTTTAAAAGACAGGACTTATCAATTGAGCTACATGTACTACGTCGTCTGCAAATGCTTTCAATTTGTTTGAGACCAAAATTTTTTTGTTTGGTAAAGAGTTAACTTGACCGTACAATATTTCCAATATTGATAGAAAGAAGGAGAACTGTGGCTTAAAACGATTTGTCTTTGAAAATGATGCAAGCTCTTTGAGGAAAAAGGAGAAAACGCTAGTTACCAGTGTTTATTCCATTTCACATAAAGTTTCAAAAGTAATCTTCCTCAGGGTAGTTAAAACATAGGGTTGTTTGGGAAAGGATTAAACTCTTTACCAAACGACAAAATTTTAGACTTGTTCAAATTGAAAGCGTCTGCAGATGACAAATTCAAAAGTTGTACAAATGCTCTTAAGTTTTTCAACAGAGTAGAAAACATTGTGGGAAAAGGAGAAAATGCTGGTAACCAGCATTTTCTCCTTTTCCCACAATGTTTTTAAAAGGCCTACTCAGGGTCATGAAAACCAGGGATTGTTTGGTAAAGGGTTATACATCACCAAACAGGCTATTTAACCCTTTACCAATCAATCCAGAGTTTTTAGGGAGGAGGCTTTTTAAAATATGAGAAAGAAAAATGCTGGTAACCAGCAATGTTTTCTACCGTTCTGAATACAAAATTAAATGTTTGAGTCATATTTATTTTGTCATCTGCAAATGCTTTCAACTTGGATAAATCCAAAATGTTGTTGTTTGGTAAAAAGTCGTACCACTTGAATTAGACAGGTGATGCAAAGAGGAAGGATTGGATGGAAATAAGCTTTTGCATCTCGACCTTTAACCAAACAACAAATTTTAGACTCCATTTGAAAGTATTTCGAGTTGGTCCAAGTGCTAGCCCCTGTCGGAAAAATAAATTTTGAAATAGGTAAAAGATTGCCCGGCCCCTCTATCTTTTGTTTAATTTTTGAAGTTCTTTTTTCTTCCAGCGATTAACACTTTGACTGATCCTATGGAAATAGATTGTTATCTTCAGAATAAATTGTCATACTTTTAAATGGTAACATTTAGATTTAAATGCATTTTAACACCAATATTGTTTACTGTGGGCAGCTATTTGGCCTTTATGGAAGAGGTATCTTGGAAATTAAGAAAAGTGCTGATTGCTGGTACTTCCTCCCATTCCCAAGCTGTTTTTAAAGGCCTTTTTCTTCAGATTTATGAAATATGAGATTGTTTGGTTAGAGATTAAAAAAAAACAAACTTGCCTGTGGTCTGTAGTATGGCAGGACGTTTGTAAAAGTTCTGCTGCAGATGTATACAAGTAAGTAACATGAACTGAAATGTATCAATAAACTATTTTCTAAAGCCATGATTATTTCTTATTTTGATATCATAATTATTTTTGGAGTCCATATCATCTAAGTAAGGTTGAAATTGTTATTGTTGCAGGATGGAAGCTGTCCAAAGTTTGCTCACATTGCTGCGATGCATTCAGATCTTGTAGCAGTTGGTATAAATGGACAGTTGTATAGCTGGAGATGGCAGGATATGGAACCCTTCAGAAATCCTGATGTAAGCTTTTGCACTCTTGAACTCTCTAGCATAGTACAAAATTTTAGATTTGTCCAAATTGAAAGCATTTGCTAATAACAAATCAAATGTGGGTCAAAACATGAAATTTGTCTTTCATACAGTCACTCGGAAAAACAGTAGAAAAACCTTTTGCACACTCTAGAGGCCACATTTTCTAATTCTTGTGACTGTGGATTCAAATATTTGTCTTGATAATAACCTGGACAAGTTTGAAAACACACTACCTGTTATATTGAGTTAAAACTTATTTTCATTTATGCACTTCATCACCACAAGGGCCCGTATTCACCAACCATTCCTAAGAACATTCTTGGTCTTATTCTAGAAAATAAATTTTAAATTTGAAAGTAACACAACTTCTGATTGGCTAAACTGAATAGTTTAGCCAATCAGAAGTTGCGTTATTTTCTAAATCTAGAATTAGACTAGACTTTTTTAAGAATGCTAGTTGATACATACACAGGAATACTCCAGCTCCATGAGCCCCATGTCATTTTACTCAGGTTAGTGTTTTGGGGCTCTAATTATGGCCCTATATTTGAAAATCCTAGAAGCAACACTGAAGATTCATATTTATTATTAATGATCATGGCCATGTTGGATGTAGAATGGTTGGAAAAAAGTTTTTCAAACCTTCAAATCATAAAGTGGAGAAGATTCCCAGAATTCTTAGGTCATTTGGACAAAGGTGAATGTCAAAGTTAGGTCGTATCTCGTCGTCATTAAAGTCACAGTGTTAATTGACAAGGCACCTAGGGGGCATATATTTATCATTGAAATTATGTTATTTTTCTAGAACAGATATATTTGAGCCATGCTTTGGAAAAAAGGGGCTTAATGCATCTCCACAGTGCATGACACCAAGCAAGTCATCACATATATACTGATCCATAAAATCTGTTTTGTATAACAAGGGCTGAATCCTGAGGCACACTGGTCTTTTGGTATGCAGAAAATCAACCAATAGCAAAAAGATTTGGCCCAGGTCAGCCTGCGTGGAACACACAGGCTGACGTGTGTCAAATCTGTTTGCAGATACATTAAGTCCCCTTTTCAGAGAGCATGCCTCATTTGCTTTTTGGAAATAGTAGAAGCTGCTGATTTTTCATACTCTTTGACAATCCGGAGATTTAACGACCCTGAAGAAGAAGGCTTTCAAAAACGTGGGAAAAGGAGAGCATGCTGGTAACCAGCATTTTCTCCTTTTCCCACAATGGTTTCTACCTGGGGAAAAGCAAATTTCAGTTTTTTTTTTTTGGCAGTGTTGAATTTGTCGTCTGCAATTGCTTTCAATTTGGACCAGTCTGAAAGTATGTTGTTTGGTAAAGAGTTAAAACAACATAATTCATAATTTCGATTGTAGAATCCTAACATTCATCATCCAAAGACAATTAGTCTAGGACTGCAGCATGAAAAGATACAAGGAATATCAGCCTGCAATGTCAGAGCTTCCGTATTTACTGAATCAGACAAAGTGGCGACCTGGGTGGACGATACACTAAATGTTGTAGCCTCCAAGCTAGAACATCACACACAGGCATTTCAGGAGTTTCTGACAGATAAGATTGTCAGTCTACATACATGTTCCTTATATACATGTGCTCGACTAGAATCTGGTGCTCTGTATTGGTGGTGAGTGTAGAACTTTAAGTAGTAGCTTGTAGAGCATTAGTTGAATGAGGAAGACATATATCATCTCTTTACTTTAGTTTAACCCTTTACCACACAATCTTGAGTTGAAACAACTCTGGAGGATAAAACCATTTGAAAACATAGTGGGAAAAGGAAAAAATGCTGGTAACCAGCATTTTCTCCTTTTCCCACAATGTTTTCTACTCTGTCAGACATAAATTCCATCATTTGAGCCATATTTAATCTGTCATCTGCAAATGCTTTGAATTTCAGCCAGATTAAAATTTTGTTGTTTGGTAAAGAGTTAAATATATTCATTTTACATCAATTGAGAAACAAGTTCTAGAAACCAGCATTTTCTGCTTTTCCCACTATGTTTTCTACCCTATCATAGACAGAAATCATTTTGTGAACTACTTTTGGTTTGTCATTTGCAAATTTTTTAAAATTTGGTCCATTTCATAATTTTGTAGTTTAGCACAGAGTTAATAGTCTATGCAGTGCTGTACGAAATTGTTTTTGATAATTTAAGGGGTGCCATGCCTTTTGCCCAGAGAAAGAAGTTACTTGAAAGAAACAGAACTAGAAAGAAGAAGAGCAAATCTAACACAACAAGTAGTGATGTTACCACAGGCACTCTGGTAAGGACCATATTTAACCCTACACTACAGGGTCCAAAGAATCCACTCGTCCGCTGGTATTTACGAGTAAGAAATGGATGAGGATGAGTGAATTATCAGTCAAGGTCATCCGGCAGGACGAGTGGTAGATAGGAGATAGTAAACAAATAAGTTTTTCAGATGAATATTTAACTTACAGGAAACAAAAAGGTCATTACATTATTGAATAAGCAAATTAAGGGTATTCAGGAAATCAGATATTGAAACAGGACATGAAATATACTGGTCTCCAATCCAAATACAGACCGGTTTCAAGTCCACCTAAAGATATAACCCGGGACCTTTCATTGCAAACGAAAATGTTTTAATATGCTTTGGGCAGATCTAATTAGAGGCCACATTTTTAGTCCGATACTCATGAAACTTGGTCAGAATATTTGTCTTGGTGATATCTCAGATGAGTTCGAAAATGGGTAATGTTATGTCAAAAACTAGGTCACTAGGTCAAATCTTAGAAAAACGTTTGTACACTCTAGAGGCCACATTTTCAGTCCATTACTCTTGAAAGTTGGTCAGAATGTTTGTCTTGATGATATCTCGGACGAGTTCGAAAATGGGTTAGGTCAAGTCAAAATCTAGTTCACCAGGTCAAATCTTAGAAAAACTTTGTGTATGCTCTAGAGGCCACATTTTCAGTCCAGTAATCTTGAAACTTGGTCAGAATGTTTTTCTTGATGATATCTTGGACGAGTTCGAAAATGGGCCATGTTGGGTCAAACACTAGGTCACCAGGTCAAATCTTATAAAAACCTTGTGTACGCTCTAGAGGCCACATTTTCAGTCCAATACACTTGAAAGTTGGTCAGAATGTTTGTCTTGATATAACAAACAAGTTTGAAAATGGGCCATGTCGGGTCAAAAACTAGGGCACTAGGTCATATATTAGAAAAATCTTGTGTACGCTCCAGAAGCCACATTTTCTGTCCAGTACTCTTGAAAGTTGGTCAGAATGTTTGTCTTGATGATATCTCAGACGAGTTCGAAAATGGGCCATGTCAGGTCAAAAAACTAGGTCACTAGGTCAAATCTTAGAAAAACCTTGTGTAATCTCCAGAGGCCACATTTTCAGTCCAATGCTCTTGAAAGTGGTCAGAATCTTTGTCATAATGATAGCTTGGACGAGTTTGAAAATGGGTCATGTCAGGTCAAAAACTAGGTCACTAATTGAAATCTTAGAAAAACCTTGTGTACGCTCTAGAGGCCACATTTTCAGTTCAATACTCTTGAAAGTTAGTCAGAATGTTTGTCTTGATAATGTCTTAGACTAGTATGAAAATGGGTCGTGTTGGAATAAAAAACTAGGTCACTAGGTCAAATCTCGGAAAAACCTTTTATACACACTAGAGGTTACATTTTCTGTCCAATATTCTTTAAACTTGGTCAGAATGTTTGTCTTGATGATATCTTGCATGAGTTTGAAAATGGGTCACATGGAATCAAAAACTAGGTCACCAGGTTTAATCTTTGAAAAACCTTATGTACGCTCTAGAGGCCACATTTTCAGTCCAATAATCTTGAAATTTGCTTAGAGTGTTTGTGTTGATAATATCTTAGACTAGTATGAATGTGGGTCATGTTGGATAAAAAACTAGGTCACTAGGTCAAATCTCGGAAAAACCTTTTGTACACCCTACAGGCCACTTTTTTTTCTTAAATACTTATGAAAGTTTGTCAGAATGTTTGTCTGAATAATTTCTACATGTCAAGTAGGCCGCTGAGACAAATTATAAAAAAAGCTTGTGTGCACTCTAGAGGCCATATTTGTAAGTCCAGTACTAATGAGTGTTTGTCAGAATGTTTGTCTTAATATCTCTGAAGAGATTGGAACTGGGTCATGTTTGATCAAAAGGCTCAGGTGAGCGACTTCAGGGCCATCATGGCCCTCTTGTTGTCTTAACCCTTAATCACACAATTCCGAGTTTTAACAATTCCAGTGAAATTGACTTTTCCTGGAAACCAGGATTTTCTCCTTTTCATACAATGTTTTCTACCCTTTCAAAGAACTTCACCTCATTTGTACTACTTCTAAATTGTTCCTGGGCAGATGCTTTCAAGATATAAGACTGTGGAATTAGTTGTATTGTATTGTAAAGACTTAAACAGTTTTGGGAGAGGACAAAATGCAAGTTACAAGTATTTTCTTTTTACCTGAACAGTGTTTTCAACAGCTTTCTCCCTCTGAGTCGTTAAAGCACGAAATTGTTTGACGAAATTTTTTTTTTTGATCTTTGATCTTTCATTTATGTTGTAGGTTTGTTTGAGGAATTCCCCAATGTTCCATGCCGGAGCCCTGGCCTTCACAACGGTGGATGGTGTCCCAAAAGTGGGTCAACTTCTAGAATCTGCCTGGTCATTAAATGACACATGTAGATTTAAGATTAAGCAGTCACATGTGTAAGTACTGTCATAAACTGTACATTGATTGTATGTTTCTTGTTTAAATCTTGGCCAAAGGGGAAAAAATTGATTGATTACGGTTGAAAGTATTTGCTGATTGTAAATGGGATGTGCCTCAAATGATAAAATTTGTCTTTGAAGGGTGAAAAAGAAGTTGCCACAGTGTTTTCAAGTACTCCATCTGGGGCTGAGCCCTGATAGCTCATTTGCTAGTGCACAGGACTTGAGGTCAGGAGGTTACTGGTTTGATCCCTGGCTCGGCCAATTATTTGCTCTGTCATGTGGGAAAGCAGTCAGTAGCTTGGAAAGAATGTTATGCGGAGTACTGGTAATGGAAACTCCAGGAAAGCAGGGTTAGGTGCACTGGCCGCTGCAATATGATATGTAGTTATGTTGAAAACACCGTTAAACACCATACAATCATCAGTCAACTTCCACAGGGATAAAAAAAATAAGCCATTGTTTTGTAAATGGTAAAGACAGACAAATAGCTAGCATAAGTGATGCAAAGAAGAAATATGGGAAAGAAAGAAATGTACCTAACTTGAGTTATATAGGATGGGCTTGAAATGATGTTGAAAGGAATGTTCAGTGCTGAATGAACAAATGAACAAAGAAAGTTTGAACAGTTACACTAGAGAACCTCTGGAATAGAAAGCCCTCTGGCAACACAAGTGGTAATCCTTTGTGGTAGTTTGGTTGCCAAAGTTATTTAGCTCTGTACCTCATGCCAAAATTTTGGGCTTACCCGATTTAAAAGAGTGCAGATAACAAAGTAAATGTGACTCAAAAATTGAAAGTAGTACTTTGAAGGGAAGAAAACATTGTGAGAAAAGCAGAAAATGCTGGTAACCAGTTTTTTCTGCATTTCCCACTATATTTTCAAAACTCCTCTTTCCTCATGGTCGTGAAAACTCATGTTGTGTGATTAAGGTTGAAGACGAATGGTAAAAGTCATAGCTATTTTCATGCTATCATAGAAGGAAATATTTATTATACATTGATTTTCTTTTTTCATTTGATAATTTGAATATTCTGTTTCAGCCCAGACATAAAGCCAGAGAGAGATTCATCAAGTGATTCTAAACCTGATATGCCTCCCCCTCCGTCTCCAGCCTCGTCTACTTGTAGTGATCATAGTGGACCTGTCCTAGTAACACCTTCCTCTAGGAGTGAGCCCTCTTCTCATCTCTAATTTTTTTTTTACAACCCTTCAAACAAATATTTTCAGGGATATACTGGAATCAGCCAGGTACTGCCTTCATGTGTCCGTCTGTCTGTGAGCATGCCGACAGGTTAACTCATTACCTATTGACAAAATTCTGGACTGGACCAAATTAGAAGCATTTGCAGTGGACAAATTAAATGTAGCTCAAATGACAGTTTCTGCCTTTGACAGGACAGGAAACATCGTGGGCAAAGGAGAAAAATGCTAGCGGGATTTTGTTAAATGGCTGAACAGATTTTGATATTTTTGTACAACACTACAGGATTATTTACAACACTACAGGATTATGGTATATTGTGGGACACCAAACAAAAAATTTACACACTGCTTCTTTGTGAATTTACTTGTGATTCAGGTTATAGAGATTTAACCTTTACCAAACAACAAAGTTTCTGACCTGCTCAAATTTGAAGCATGTGCAGATGACAAATATAATTTTGCTTTAATGATAGGATTTGTGTATGATAAGTTTGAAAACATTGTGGGAAAAGGAGAAAATGCTGGTTACCTTTTCAAAAGGCCTTTTACATTGGGTCTTTAAAAGTCAGGATTGTTTGGTAGAGGATTAAACAAATACATTTTGATTTTCAGAGAGGAAGAAGGCACCAACTCCTAGTAAAGAGATAGAGAAACAGAAAGATGAGGAAAGTTGGGCACTGAAGAACGTGATTTTTGTGGAGGATATAAAGACTGTACCAGTTGGAAAGGTTCTCAAGGTTTGTAGTCTAACCCTTATCCTGTGATGCACGACTGAGGATAAAAGTTAACCCTTGAGCAGATGACATGATTTATTATATTCCTATCAGTGAATTACTGGGATTTCTCAGTGTATTATTTTTTCAGTTTTTCACAGTGAATAACATCACTAGTGACGATATGATACCATCACTAGTGATGATATAGTTTTAGAATGTTTGCCGAACTACTTTTTTTCCTATATTTCTCACAGTCTAATGTTTCTGTCTCTGCTTCAAACATCTTTAGTAAACAATAGCACAGTGAAAAGATTTTCGGTACAGTCTTGCCAAATAACCCTGAGTTAACGACCATGTAGGGGAAACCTTTTGAAAACATTTCGAGAAAAGGAGATAGCTTTTATGGGAGAGAGCTCTTGGAAAATATTGTGGAAAAAACGAGAAAATACTACCAACCAGCATTTTCTTCTTTTTCCATATTTTTTTAGCTCACCTGAGCATGAAGTGCTCATGGGGAGCTATTGTGATCGCCCTGTGTCAGGTGTCCGTCGTGCGGCGTGCGTCGTCCATCGTCAACTTTTCACCTTGTGTACGCTCTAGAGGCCACATTTTCAGTCCGATACTCATGAAACTTGGTCAGAATGTTTGTCTCGATAAAATCTCGGACGAGTTCGAAAATGGGTCATGTCGGGTCAAAAACTAGGTCACTAGGTCAAATCTTAGAAAAATCTTGTGTACGCTCTAGAGGCTACATTTTCTGTCCAATACTCCTGAAAGTTGGTCAGAATGTTTGCCTTGATGATATCTCGGACGAGTTCGAAAATGGGTCATGTCGGGTCAAAAACTAGGTCACTAGGTCAAATCTTAGAAAAACCTTGTGTACGCTCTAGAGGCCACATTTTCTGTCCAACACTCCTGAAAGTTGGTCAGAATGTTTGTCTTGATGATATCTTGGACGAGTTCGAAAATGGGTCATGTCGGGTCAAAAACTAGGTCACTAGGTCAAATCTAAGAAAAACCTTATGTACGCTCTAGAGGCCACATTTTCAATCCAAAACTCCTGAAAGTTGGTCAGAATGTTTGTCTTGATGATATCTCGGACGAGTTTAAAAATGGGTCATGTCCGGTCAAAAACTAGGTCACTAGGTCAAATCTTAGAAAAACCTTGTGTACGCTCTAGAAACCACATTTTCTGTCAAGAACTCTTGAAACTTGGTCAGAATGTTTGTCTTGATAACAGCTCAGGTGTGTTTGATAATGGGTCATGTGCGGTCAAAAACTAGGTCACTAGGTCAAATCTTAGAAAAACCTTATGTACGCTCTGGAGGACACATTTTCAGTCCGATACTCCTTAACTTGGTCAGAATGTTTGTCTTGATGAGACCTTGAATGAGTTTAAATTTGGGTCATGTCGGGTCAAAAACTAGGTCACTGGGTCAAAAATTGGAAAAACCTTGTGTATGTTCTAGAGGCCACATTTTCAGTCTGATACTCTTTAAACTTGGTCAGAATGTTTGTTTTGGTTATATCTCAAAAGAGTTTGATAATGGGTAATGTCGCGTCAAAAACTAGGTCATTTAGTCAAATCTTAGAAAAACCTTTTGTATGCTCTAGAGGCCACATTTTCAGTCCAATACTCATGAAACTTGGTCAGAGTGTTTGTCTTAGTGATATCTAAAAAGTGTTTGATAATGGGTAATGTCTGATCAAAAACTAGGTCACTAGGCTAAATCTTAGAAAAACCTTGTGTATGCTGTAGAGGCCACATTTTTAGTCCGAAACTCTTAAAAGTTGGTCAGAATGTTTGTCTTGATAATATCTTGAAAGTGTTCGAAAAATGGGTAATGTTGGATCAAAAACTAGGTCACTAGGTCAAATCTTAGAAAACCTTGTTTACTTTCTAGAGGCCTCATTTTTAATGCAATACTCATGAAACTTGGTCAGAATGTTGGTCTTGCACCAGTTTGCAAGTGGGTCATTTCGGGTCAGTAACTCAAGAAAATCTTGGTAGAATGTTTGTCATGATATCTCAAAAGAGATTGAAAATGGGTCATGTTTGGTCAAATGACTCAGGTGAGCGATTTCAGGGCCATCATGGCCCTCTTGTTTTTATCTTATCAGAAAACGTAAGATGTTTTGTGCCAATTTAGTATTTGTCATATGGAGATGTTTTTAATTTGGGAAAGTCTTAAACTCGTCATGTGGGAAAGGGTTAACTGTTTCTTCTTCTAATTTCATATTCATGACTGGTTTTAAATTGTAAAGGTGCGAAACAATGCATGCCTTCAAATGGAGAGATAGATGACGTAACATACCCTCGAGCGTTACGTTATCTGTTGCGTCAGCTGCTTCTGCCAAAAATGGATCATGTGTTTGTAAAGAAAAGCCCTATACATGTATACCTACCGTTCTTGATAATTATTAGCAAACAAAGGGAGAATTAGGAATATAATAAATGGAATAATCAACTGGTGGTGTGTTATATTAAAAATCTGTCACTTGAATGGGGTTTGATACGGTTAAAAAACTCATCCTTCGGACTCATTTTTCAACCGCATCACACCCCATTCTAGTGACAGATTTTTAATATCACACAACACCAGTTGATTATCCTCTATTTAAAACTTCTCGAAAATCAAGAGCATTTGCAGATGACAAGCAAAGCATGACAAAATGATGAAATTTGTCTTGAAAAAATAGAAAACAAAGTGGAAAAAGGAGAAAATGCTGGTTTCTAGATACATTGTATTTATTTCAAACTGAGTCTAGTTGTCAACTATTTAAAGGGGAGCCCCAAGAAGAGGGGCAGGGAAGGGTCAAAATATTTTTGACACAGTTATGCCCTTTTTTTACTTAGAGCTTTCACTAGAAATCAGTCTATTTCCAAAAAACACCTTTATTCGAGCATTTGCACTTGCATATTGTGCTCATGTAAATTTTCTAAGTATCTGAAGCACAAACAGAACACTAGTCTGAACATAGTTTGAACAAGAACTCATTCAAATATGTATACATGTTTTATATGCAAAGGCTGTGTATTTTGTAGGCAACCTCAAATATCAAGTTTTAATTAAGTATCAACCCGAAGAGTTCCAAATAAACCAAATGGAATATTTCAGTAAACAGGACTCACATATTACACCCTCAAAATGGCTTGGGCTACATAATCTCACAAAATAGCAGACTGTTTATCAAAGATCAGACTGCATATTTTGTGAAACTTTAGGCCACATAATCTCACACAATAACAGACTGTTTATCAAAGATCAGACTGCATGTTTTGTGAAATTTACTCTTTACCAACTTTGTCTTCAAAACCAACCACAGTTGTGATAGGAGCTCCAAGGGTAAGCTTTTAATCACACTACAAAACTTTAGACCTGTCCATATTGAAAGCATTTGAAGACAATAACATGAACGTGGCTCAAATCGTGAGATATTTTTGTCGAAGGGGTAAGAAATATAGTGGGAAAAGGAGAAAATGCTGGTTACCACCATTTTCTCCTTTTCCCACAATATTTTCAAAAGCCGTCTACTCTTGGGTCGTTAAAACTCGAGATTGTGTCGTTAAGGGGTTGAATGAAATTGATTTCTAAAAAGAAGACTTATGTTACAGGTGGATGGTTCATATGCAGCAGTCAAGTTCCCAAACAAGGAATCAAGCACTGATCACCCTAGCACTGCAAGCAAAGAGGACCCAACCACTGTGCTACAAGACTGTAGACTGCTTAGAAAGGATGAACTTACTGTGAGTTGAATATTGGTGTCTGGACTTTGTATCAGACAACAAAAAGCATTGCAGATGACAAATTCAATGAGGTTTAAGTAATAGAGTTTGTCATGGAGGGAAAAGGAACTTTGTGAGAAAAGGAGAAAATTCTTGTTCCCCTACTCCCAAAATGTTTTCATCAGCCTTTTTCCTCAATGTTATTACTGAGTGTAATCTGCTAGGTTTGATGGGCTGAGAAAGATAAATATTGCAGTTTTTGTCACTGTTTTACAAAAAAAATTAGATTAAATGCCGAATAGTGGCCAAAACATCAATGTAGGTGTTAAAATGCATTTAGATTTAAATTTTACCATTTAAAAGTATGGAAAAAACTGTAAATATGACAATCTGTTATTGTGTGGTCAGTCCCACTGTTACTGAGAAAAACGAATTTTAAAATCAGGCAAAACATCAACAAAAGATAGAGTGACCTGGCAGGTTTTAACCTAGTTTTTAAATTAATTTCTCTGCCAGCGACTAACACTGGGACTGACTGTACAATAACAGATTACCATCTTCACAATAATTTCCATACTTTTAAATGTTATGATTTAAATTTAATGCATTTTAACACTTTCTTTGTTTACTATTGGAAGGCTATTGTTACTTTAAGGCCCCTTAAAGAAACTGAGATATATTCATATGGCATAAATCATTAAAATCTCCCAAACTGTGAAAAAGGAAAACAAACTTGATTAGATGTGACTGCATTGAAAAGAATTTGCTAGTTACCAGCATTTTCTCCTTTTCCTGTAATGTTTTCAAAATATGTTCTTCTAGGTCATTAAAAGTTAGGATTGTGTGGCAAAGAGCATCACAAAAAGACTAGATAGACTGAATGGATAGAAACTCAATCTACTTTCTCTTGTACAGGTTGTTAAGAGCATGAGTGCACCTCGACTTCCAGACTGTTTTCAGAAAGTTCCTAAAAAAGTAACAATAGTTGAGAATGGTCAGATACTGGCTGTAGCTGTAGATTGTGATGGTAAGTTTGTAGCATATTTCTTATGTTACTTGTGAGAGACATAGGTCAGTATTTTTCTCTATTTTATTGAATGAGCACAGACATGGGTCTATAGGTGTGAAATAGATGAGCTTTTTAAAAGGCATTGGCTTATAAAGGCATGAGCAAAATAATTTGGAATTTTTGGTGGGATCTACTATTATGAGGTTGCTCAGGAGATTGTAATTGAACAAGCAATGTAGTTATTGAGTTGAAAAATTGTATTTCAATAGAAAATTTGCTGCACTGTAACATACATGTATCTATGTTTCATCTTATTTCATAGTAAAATAAAGTCAAGAGGGAACTTTGCCACAAATTAATTGATACACATAAAATTCTGGTTACCCAAGTTAAATATCTAATAGTGTAGCCAGCTTTGCCCAAGGTCAAGATTGTTCTTTAATTTTATGTTGTTAGTTTTTTATTACATAATCCTGAGTCATAACGACCCTTAGGAAGAAAGCTGTTGAAAAAAATTTTGGGAAAGAAGAAAATACTGGTAACCAGCATTTTCTCCATTTCCAACCTTTAAAAGAAAACTTCAATCAATTTAGAAGCATTTGATTTGTGGTCTGCAAACACTTTCATTTGGGAAAGTTTGAATGAATATTTTTTCTTTTCGTAAATAATTAAATCAAAATTCTTGTGAGGATGTATGTGTATTTTAGGTATACATGTAATTGCAAGATCCGGAGTGAGACTGAGCTATATTGTGTACAACTTGAGCAGTGGCAAAGTGGAACAGGACTCAGTGTTTCCTACAGATGCACAAGCCTTTATGGGCTGTCATAGGCGGGATGTGACTCTACATAACACTGGCACAGATGTATGTACTCCCAGAGTATTTTGTCCAATGACCCTTTACCAAAAGATCAGGGCCCAACCATTCACCAACCATTTTTAAGAACGTTTTTGAAAGGAACACAACCTCTGATTGGCTAAACCAGATGGTGTAGCCAATCAGAAATTGTGATATTTTCAAATTTAGAAAATTCTGTAAAATAAGATGAAAAAAGTTCAAAAAATAGTTGCTGAATACAGACCCAGGTTTTTTCACATTGAAGAAGGAGGCTTTTGGAAACTTTATATCAAAAGAAAAAGAAAACATAATGGCATTTTCTCTTGTTTCAAGGTTTTCTACCAAAGAGAAATTCTATCATTTGAACTAAATTTGATTTGTAGTCTGGAAATGCTTTCACATGTACAAATTTAAAGGTATGTTGTATGTTTAACCCTTTACCAAACAATCCCTTGTTTTCACGTCCTGGAGGAAGAGGCCTTTAGAAAACATTGTGAGAAAAGGAGAAAATGCGGGTAACCAGCATTTTCTCCTTTTCCCACAATGTTTTCTGTCCTTCCCAAAACAAATTTAAAAAACTTTGAGTCTCATTAATTTTGTTGGTCTGCAAATACATTCAGAATGAACGAGTCTAAAATTTTGTTGTTTGGTAAAGAGTTAAGACTCAATCCTTTACCACATGGCAAAATTTTGTATTCATCCATATTGCAGGAATTTACAGGCGACAATTCAACTTAAAAATAATGGAATCATATTTGTCTTTGAATAGTTAGAAAATGTGGGAAAAGGAAAAATGCTGGTTACCAGGGTTTTCCCACAATGTTTTTAAAAGCGTTCTTTCTCAGGGTCATTAAAACTCAATATTGTGTGAGGAAGGGTAAAGGGATAGTTTTTATTGGCCAGTTAGGGGTTGAAGGGTAATATTTGAAAAGTTTTTTATGCCTATATTGTTGGTATCTGATTAGATAGTGAAATACAGTTCCATGCCTCCTGTAAAGTTAGAAATGGAATTATCATAGTTTTTCCATCTTCTGCATTTTACAAAATCTCAATTTTTCAACGATAGAAATTACTTGAGCTCAGCTTAGGGATGTAGAAATCCAGGGTCTGTATTCACAAACCATTTATGATGATATTCATAGTCTTATTCTCAAGAATTTTCTAAATTTGAAAGTAACACAACTTTGTACGAGCTTAAGGTAGTAGACCCCAACACTTCCAGTGCAACATGGAATAAGATTTCTTTTTAGTTCATAAATAAGGATTTATACTGATATAATACTTTTGCACATTTTTTACCAACAAGAAATTCCTTTAATGTCTATCTTGAAATTATTGATACTTTTGTTAGTTTCCTGACAAGGGAGGTAATTATTATCTCCCTTTGTAATGAGAATATAGTGGTTTTAGATTTATAAATGATAATTCTAAGAAGGAAAAAAATAGAAAAAGTGGCTCAGTTAAAGTAGTACAATAATACTCATTTTTAATCATAGCAAATTTTGTAGGATAATATTGTAGTGGAAATAGCTGTTTTCCATTGGGGGTCTACTACCTGAATCAAACGGTTTAGCCAATCAAAAGTTGCATTACATTCCAAATCTAGAATTAGACTTAGAATGAACTTAAGAATAGTTGGTGAATACAGACACAGATTTTTATAAGATTTTATGATGGTGACCACATGGAGATCGTGTATGGTAGTAGGATGATTCCTTAACCTTTGCAGGAACCCTTGATACAGTTACGAGATGGAAATGGGGCCATTTACCCACTCGCAAAAGATTGTACAGAAGGGATCAGGGACCCCTTATGGTTGGATTTACCCCCTGTGCGTTGTTTGGGCATGAGGATACATTATTTGAGTCATATTGTGTCTTCCTCCATGAAAAATAAAGCTTCCCTGATGGTCTTGGCTGTTGAGGTTTGTTTCTTTGTTTGTCTGAATGACTGTTTCTGCCAATTTTGAAATGTCGTATCATGGCAATAATTTAACCAGTTGTATTTTCCTTAGGTTTCCCAAGGACTGGGCTGGGGCTCTTCAATGCCCTGTCCAAAGACCTGCCATTTTGAAAAGCACCAAGTAAGTGTTTGATTAGATCTACAAGTCCAACACCTTAAGCTCTTTGTGCTGAGCCCCTGTAGCACAGTTGGTAGTGTACAGGGCTTGAGACCACAGGTTTGCTGGTTCCATTGCCCAACTCTGCTATTCTCTCTCTGAGAATTTATTATAGTCATTAGTGCAGGATTCATTGCTCTCTCACCATTGAACATTCTTTCGATAATGGTCACTTTGGAAAGCAGCTAGTGGTTTGGAAAGAATATCTGTGCAAAGTACTCTTCACATGAAATTCCTGGAAAGCATGGTTAGGTGCACTAGTAGCTGCAGTATAATGGAAAGATCTAAAATGTGGTTGTTTGGTAAAGAGTTAAAAATGTAGTATCAGGTCCTTTTTACTCTGTACGTGAAAATGTCCTCTTCACTGTTTAATGATCTGTGGATGACTGTAGATCTGGATCAGACTGCACAGAAAGTACACCAATTTGAATTCTTTTTCACCGTTTGGTGTTATGCTGTTACTGACTGTATGTAAGTTGTATCGCATTGAAGTTAGAACAGGTAAACTTGTGTGACCCTATGAGCTATGCTCTGGCAAATGCATCTCTGTAATGCATGATACTAATCAAGTCATAACATAGCTATGTATCCATAAAATCCATTTGTATAACAATCAACTGAATCATGAAGTACACTGGTCCTTTGACATGCAAATAATTGACCAATAGCAAAAACTTCAATCCAAAGGCCTGAACAAAATGCCCAGGCTGATCTTTGCATTTAGCCCCCAATCACAAAGCACGGCTCAAATATATTTGTGAATATGACAGGCTTTATTCTCTGTTCTTCACACAGCATCAAATGTTGATACCCCACATACTGAGATGTGATGTTGAGAAGGTCAGAACTGTGCTGACCAGTATAGAGCAAGAACAAGGTAAATTGAATATTTTCTCTGTGTCAGGTTACCAATGTAAAGTAAATACAAGGTAACTGAATAATTTCTCTGTTTGTGCTAGCTGATTTAGAGAAAGAGGGGGTAACTTAATATTTTCTTCTTTTTAACTTGGCTTTTTTTGAAGAAAAAATTGTGGTAGTCAGCCCTGGCAGCATTGTCTGTCTCATTGTCTTGGTGCAAAAACTTTGATATTTTATGATATCTCTGTTACCACTGAAGATATTTACTTCAGACTCAGACTAGTTGTTGACTATCAAAAGGGGAACCCATACAACAAGGGCAGTTTACCGTCAAAATATTTTTAGCACGGTTATGTCCTTTTTTTGATTTGAAATTTACATAACTTTTTACATTTTATAGTATTTTTGTCATGACCAAAGATATTTAGTTTGAATGTTGACTAGTTGTCAGAGGCAGTAGCAGTCTTAAGATATGTGTTTAAAGTAGGCTAATATTGGTTTGTCTGTAATTTCAGCCAATCAGAAGACGGTTCAAGAGTTACTGCAGGAACACTGTGATGGAAATAGAAACCTACTGCATACATGTGTTGCTATATGTGTACCAACTTCTAACAAGGACTTTGAAAGAAGTAAGTGTTAATGCCGTACTAGACAGCAAGAACCTAGATTTGTCCAAATTGACAGCAATAGCAGATGACAAATTATAACTTAAACATTAGATTTTTCTTTGAAATATAGAGAAAATGTGTAAAAAATTAAACAAAAACAGATATTTAAAAAGTGAAGTCCCCAAAAAACACACCATGACAAGTAAGGAATTTTCTCATTTTTTGACAAAGTTATTGAGTTGACAAATAAGATTACCGAGTTGGAGCAGTTTTTGTACTTAAGAGATTGTTATCCAGTGGAGGAAAGTTTTTGCAAGACAAATGAAATTTTTCCTTACAGATCCAGTAGTGCCCAGTAACCCAACTTCCTACTCAACTACGACCCTTGAAGTGATGAACGCAGTTACCAGTGCTGTAGATGCCCTTACAGCCATACAGTCCTCAAGGTCAAACCCTGGTAGCAGCAGTTCTAGTGTAAATACGTCTACACGAGGGTAAGATTCATACAAACATACAGTTTGGATAGAAAGTGTCATCCCTAAAAATTAGTGCTTTAACAGTACGACCTATTATACTGGCAAACTTTGTTAACTCTTTACCAAATGACAGATCATAGACTGGTACAAATTAAAAGCATTTGAAGACAACAAAATAAATGTTACTCAAGCAATGAAATCTTTCTTTCATAGGGTAGAAAACATTTCAGGAACAGGAGAAAATGCTGGTAAGCAGCATTTTCTCATTTTCCAACAATTTTTTCAGAAGCTCTTTTCCATAGAGTCATTAAAACTCAGAATTCTGTTCATGAAACATGCACAGCTTGCATTTTTGAATTGGTTATGACTCTTTTTCAACTTAAAAGCTTCACTTGCTTTTAGCTCAGCTGCTGTTGAAGAAAACGAAAGTTATTGTCATACCCTGGCGTTGTAACCATCTGTGTCATAGTGGTGCGAAACTTTGACATTTTGTAATATCTCTGTTATTACTGAAGATCTTTACTTCAGACTAAAACAAGTTGTTATCTATCAAAAATGGAACTCATACAGCAGGGGCAGGTAACCATCAAAATAATTTTGACACAGTTATGTTTTTTTTTTGACTCAGAATTTTCAAAAAGCTTTGACATTTTGTATTACTTCTATTATTACTGAAGACATTGACTTCAGCTTGGACTAGTCATGTCTATCAAAAGGGAAAACATGCAACAGGGCAGGTAACCATCATATTATTTTTTGACACACTTATGCCCCTTTTGGATACATAATTTTCACTGAAAAACATGCACTTGCAGCTGAGCTTTGGCATCTGTGGATGTTGTGCTTTTGTCTAATACAAGGGACTGTTACTGGAAATATTTGAAGGACAGGAAAGCAACTTTTTTTTTTCATGTTTTGAAAAGAATAAGGGATAAGGAGCAATTACTATTACACGAAAAAGCTGCTTTTTTCCTGTTGTCCATCCATCTGTTTGTCCATCTGTCTGGACAGATATCTGCTACAAGCCTTGGCAAAAATTGATGAAACTTTATAGATGTCCCTTATAATAATATGCTGATACACTGTTTATGTTTTTGTTTTTTTAAATTAACGCCGTGCATGGACCAAAAAGGCCATGTGTACATGCAAAACACAATACCTCTTATAGACCCTTTTAGGTTTTGACTACTTCCTGGTAACGAAACTGGAAAACTGTGCATGTGCACTCGTGTAGGGCAAAAAGGCTAAAGAAAACAGTGGCCGATTATTGATTATGTGCACAAAGACGTTAAATTATGAATGATTACATGAAAAACGTTCTGTCTAGAGGCAAAGAAATGATACATAGACAAACTTATTTGCTTAGGGTTCAACCACGTTGAAAAAAAAAAAAAAGATCCGTATTTAAGTGACAGTAAGATGAAGACGTCAAAGAAAAAACAAGAAAATGCGTCACCGTTGCGGATTAACGATAATATTCTAAATGGCCAAATGTGTAATTTGGTTCAGTATACCTTTATCTAGTAAACTGACATATCAGGACAGTTTCAGAGAAATAATATGCACGCCTACAAATCCTTTTTTTGTTAATGGTTGGGTCCTTACATGTGCTTGTTACATACGAACGTCAGATCTATACAAGCTACAACATCATCAAAGCAAAGGTTAAATGATTCCAGGCAGTAACAGACAAACCCTGCAAAGTATGGGCTGGAATACTGTGGAAAAAGGAAAAATGTTTGTTGCCAGCATTTTACCGTCACCATAATGTTTCCTCAAGCCATATTATGTAGGGTCGTTAATTAAGACGAGGGAGAGTAAGGTAAAGGGTTTATAAAGGGTACCCACCAAATATATCACATACTTGTTAGTTTGGTAGCTACCAAATATATCACATACTTGTTAGTTTTATCATAGAACTTTTAGAACATAGAACAAGTCCTGTTGTCGTGTATGGTTGCTCTTTTTCCATAATTGTTTTTCACGAGGGATGGTAAGCCCTATATAATATGTAATTTATGTTCCCGGTTTACAGAAACAAAAAAACTCTTGGGAAACATTGTTGAAAGGTTGAAATAATGGCTAAAAGCATTTTTCTGATTTTCTCACCGTGATTTTTTTCTAGTCGTAAAGATTTGTAAATGTTTGATAAAGGGTTAGATGGGAGTTTAACAGTTTTAACAGTAATTACTGAGATCACTGTACATAAGGAGCCATTTGAGCATGTCAAATACATAATTATGGAGGGAGACAATATGATAAGTAACCCTTAGCCTGTAGTGCGTTATCTGTAATGGACTCCGAAAAGGGTAATAAGAGAAAAGTTCGTACATAGGGGAAGTCTGATCTTGAATCCTCACAAGTTTTTATGATACTGGGTTTGAGTGATACTGATTACGGTAAATGACGCGAACTTTAATGCAAATTCCTCTCAAGCTGGTCAAAAATATAAATTCGGCAGGATATGCCTTAATAATCGATAACCTATTAAATAATAACAATAGGCCTAAAATATAAAACAAGAACTCTATAGAGTCTCTTTAAAAAAAAAAAAGGACGATACAATATTGAACAAATAATTTGAAAAAAAATACGGGGACGGTTAAGGGGGAAGTGTAACCGATTCGCAATGGAAATTTTGGACATTTAAATCAAAAGTGTGGTGTTTTGACTGTGGGACATTTATCTGTTTATTCATCCCAGTGCACAGCGTGACGACACCATCCTGTGACACTATTATTCTTCACAGATTTTATCGATAAATTCTTTTGACAAGTCCCAATATAACAGACTTTCAACAGTATGATACTGGACTTTTTGCCCTACAAGCAGTGCACATGCGCGTAAAGTGGAATTCTGGGATCGAATTTCCTTGGCAACGAACGGCGTTCTAAAAAGGTCTATATCTTTCTATAAAGAAGGTCTGTTTTGGTGGGGGATATCATTTCAACAAAATAAGATTTTTTTTTTTTTTTTTTCATTTTCTCAGAGTCAGTCTACATGAGATGATGAGACGAGCATCATCAGCCGCTCGTGCTGTAAGTGGGTTGGATGTGAGGGAACCAGAGAGGGAGGAGAGTGGAATGGCCATTCCGACTTTGAATTGGCCCCCAGATCCACCGAGTTATGAATCAGTTACAAGACAAGGTGAGAGATAGACCTGGTATAGCCCAGGGTCTACCATAGTTTACTGCATGCAGACCGACCTTGGTCAAAACCTTTTGCAGATGCACTAAACCCCCTTGTTACAGAGCATGGCTCATTTAGATTCTTCCATACTTAGAGCAGTTTTCTCCTTTTTCCATGATTTTTTTCAAAAGTCCCCGGTCTTGTATAAATAGGAGAGTGCATAATCATATATGATAAGTGTATGATTATAAAGCTTATAATGTTATTATGCAAGGTTTGTCTTTGTGTTTCCTGAGTCTTCTGAATGTAATGGTACTGCTCTGTTTAAGGAAAAAATGTGTTAACTTTTACTGGTTGACAACATTTTAGACCTGTCAAAATTGAGAGCATTTGAAGACGACAAATTAAGCTCAGTTCAAAATCTAAAATTTTCTTTGGGACGATAGGAAACATAGTGGGTAACAGAGAAAATGCTGGTTACAAGCAATTCTCCTTTCCCCACCATGTTTTCAAAATCCTTTTTTCTTGGGGTATTTTAAAGAATAGGGATTTTGTGGTAAAGTACCAAATTAAAAGCATTTTGCAGATGACAAATTTTACGTTGTTCAAAATCTAAAATATTCTTTGGGATGATAGGAAACATAGTTGGTAACAGAGAAAATGCTAATTACAAGCATTTTTTTCCTTTTCCCGCCATGTTTTCAACATCCTTTTTTCTTAGGGTCATTAAAGGATAGGGATTGTGTGGTAAAGAATCAAATCGAAAGCATTTGCAGAAGACAAATTTTACATTGTTCAAAATCCAAAATATTCTTTGGGACGATAGGAAACATAGTGTGGGTAAGAGAAAATGCTGGTTACCAGCATTTCTCCTTTTCCCATTATGTTATCAAAATCCTTTTTTCTAAAATATTCTATGGGATGCTAGGAAATGTAGTGGCTAAAGCAGAAAATGCTGGTTACCAGCATTTCTCCTTTTCCCACCATGTTTTTAAAAGCCTTTTTTTAAGGTTGTTAAATCTCGGGAGTGTGTAGTAAAGGGTCAAGATGGTAACTTGATATACACTGAAGACAAGCTGCCAGAACTGAGAGAAAGTCACTCCTGCAATTTATCATTTAATATTTTAGTTGCTGAACAAGATCGTCCAAGTTTGAGTCGACAGTCATCAAGTGGTCAGTCCTCCTCCCTTCCTTTACAATCAGAGTTTTCTACGGTCAATATTCCAGCGGTCAAAATGGAGGACCGAGAAAGACCAGGCAATGCCTTACAGATACTGAAGTTAGTGTGTGACAGTCCAGCACTGAAATCACACCTTAGAGATTTGCTCACTGCTAAGTATGTTGACAGTACATTGCTTTCTGTGTTAGTGGGCAGAGTTGTTAGTTCAAACTTTGACTAGACCAAAATTCTATGATTAATGAAAGTCATTAAGACAGAATTCAGTGATCTCTAACCAATAAAAAGAGTGTTGCTGTTGATGTGGGAATATAGGGGATGGTTTTGAAGGGATGTTGTGGGTAGTACTGGTGAAGAAACCAGGAAAACATGGATACGTGCAGTTGGTATACTTGTGGTTAACGCTTTACAACACGACATAAGTTTTGGCTTGACCAAATTGAAAGTACATGTATGTGCAGATGACAAAAGTAGCTCAAATGATGATTTCTGTCATTAATAAATTAGAAAACCTTTTGGAAAGAAAAATTCAAAATTGGTATATGTACTTAAATTCTCTGATAGGATAGAAAATATATTCAAAGCTTTCTCCTACAGGGTCATTAAAACTGGGGATAGTGTGGTAAAGGGTTAAACATTCCCTTTTTCAGGAATGCTGAAGGCTGCACCCCATTCATGCAAGCTGTCAAAGGTCGTGCGTACCCAGCAGCCCTTGCACTCCTGGACTGTATAAAGCGTGTATCCACTGTCAGGGACTCCCAGGAGGTAGACAAAGCCATTATGATGAGTATGCTGTACCCAACAGGATCTAGTCTTGATAACTCGCCTCTACATGTGCTCTGCTGTAATGATACCTGTAGTTTTACCTGGACTGGAGCTGAGCATATCAACCAGGTAATATTTTTACCTCAGACTGCTTTCTGAAACAGTATGTAAAGGAATTTTGCATCATAAGAGATTGCTTCTTTCTACACAAGATGTTCCGTTTCATTTAAAAAAAGTTGATTTTCAAAAATAAAAGTGGAGATGCAAATTTAGCCATGGGGGGAGCCTACTAAAGCAGTTCATTGACATTTATGCGAACGATATTATTAAAACAGCAGTTATGTAACCGCTGTTGTAAAAAGATATTATCTGTCATATAATGGTTTTCTTCTGCATCACTCTTGGTAGTTTCTGGCATTAGTGGAATGTAGCCAATGCAATAAAGGTCTACTTGAACATGCTGTATATTTTATTATTGGTTGGCTTGTTGACTGGAAAGGATATGCCCTTGACAAATAAGATAGCAGACCTGATTGCTCATTTTGAAGAATCAGAACTGCTGCTGCACTGTGTTCAAAGTAAAAATAGTAAACCATATATGCATGAAGACTGAGGAAAGATGTATGAAATATTGTTTAGTGTGTAAAGAAGCTTATACATTGTAATTCTTACCTCTAAGTGTGGAGGCACTTGACTATCATGTGCGTAGAAAAGGTATATTTAGTACCTTACCACACATTGAAGTTCTCCTTTTCCCACAATGCTCTCTACCTTTCCATGCACAAATCCTATCATTTAAACAACATTTGATTTGTTTTCTGCAAAGCTTTCAATTCAGACGAGTGTTAAAGTTTGTCGTTTGGTAAAGGGTTAAAAAAATCAAATAGTGTTTTCTTGAATGGTAGAAATTATTTACACATTAGAAAAAGTCAGAAATGAACGTTTATTGGGGGGTGGGGAGCAATTTCAGATTACATTTCTTTTGGCAAGCTATAATTTCTTTTTTCTTTTAGGACATTTTTGAATGCCGCACCTGTGGTCTACTTGGATCTTTGTGTTGCTGCACTGAGTGTGCCAGAGTCTGCCACAAGGGGCATGACTGCAAGTAAGTTACAGGCTATTAGCTGCATCCCAGCCATCTTTCATGTACTGCCCAGTTATGTTCTCATCAAAAAGATCTTCAGTCAGCTTTTCCAACTTCCCAGTATGTTATTTTGGTCTCATGACTACTTACTGTATAGGATTTAGACTATATATGTGAGTTGATTATACCTCCACAGCAAATTGGGGGGAAGCGAGTACATATTAAGTTCCATTGCACCCATTAGCATTAAAGATTAACTAATATTCTGCTCCTGGCAAATATGTCTCAAGTGAGATTTTGCATGGGAACTTCTCGGCCAGAAGCCTTAAGGTCCTAGGTCCCTGCTTAGTGGTAGGTACATGACGTAGAGATAACAGCCAAATTACAGTAGAAGGAGCAGACAATGATACCATCACATCATTGTAACCATTGGGTATTTTTTTTTTTTTTTTTTTTTTTTGAGTGAAAAAACTGGAAGGAGAAATAATTCCATAAAGTCAGCTACATTTCTGATATTGCTATTCCTTTTTAAGCCTTGTAAGGCGAATGGGGGTACTATACTTGAAATAGGCTGAAGAAGCTGTAAATTACTGCTGAATTTCTGGTCATTCCTTAAGATTAGGTGACATCTTGAAATCTCTTCAGCTTGTCTGACAGATTTCAAAGATGTGGTTTTGTTGTAAAAGAACATGTCTGACGGCTGAGCAGGGGCTTTTGTAACAGCCAGTGATCCCATTCTGTTTGGTTGAAGAAATCAAAACAATGGTGTATCTCTATTTCATTGTCATGAATTAAAACAATGATACTCGGCCCTGTCTTCGCAAAAATAATGATTAATATTTTTAATGGCTAAGAATGATAATATTTATTTCAAATCATTTATATATTGATTGTTACTGTCTGTAACTTCTGCCAGTTTCTGTCTGGGCTAAGATTAGCCTGTGAAGTGATGACTCAACTCTTTACTAAATGACAATATTCTAGACTGGTCCAAATCAAAAGCGACAAACTAAATATGACTCAAATGCTTGGATTTGTTTCTGCAAGGTTGGAAAACATTGTGGGAAAAGGATAAAATGCTGGTAACCTACCAGCATTTTATCTTTTTCCCACAATATTTTCAAAAGTCAAATTTCCCAGGGTAATTAAAACATGGGATTGTGAGGTAATGGGTTAACTACTTGCCTGTTTTTAGGTTGAAGAGGACCTCGCCAACAGCTTACTGTGACTGCTGGGAGAAATGTAAATGCAAGGCTCTTATAGCTGGGCAGCAGAATGGGAGATTTGAGCTATTGAACAGACTACTGGCTGAGACTAACCTTGTAACTCTCACAAATAGCAGGTATGTAAAAATAAGTCAGGAAAAAAGTTAAGAAATTGTTCGTTTGATAGGCTTTCTTCAAGTATTGTTAGAGTTTACTGGATTCAGTCCTAGAATGGAGGATTGATAACTCATCGTCAGATGGCAAAGTTTGGGCCTGTTTTGGGCAAATTGAAAGCTATTGAAGACAACAAACTTGTTCTGACTCAAAATTGTGAAATTAGATTTTTGAAGGGTGGAAAACCTTGATGGAAAAGGAGAAATTGCTGACTAGCAGCATTTTCTCCTTTTTCCACAATGTTTTCAAAAGCCTTTTTATTTCAAGGTTGTTAAAACACAGGATTGTTTGTCAACAGGGTTAAGACTTAGACTAACCTGATAATGAAAACAATTTTATCATACTGTAGAGAATGTCCACTTGTTGCAATTTTAAGGTCAATTTTTACTAGATTTTCTCACAAAATATAAGGCAGCCTTGATTTGAGATCAGATTGCAAATAACATTTAATCTGATCTTGGATCTACTTTGCTTGTGATTTTGTGAGATTTGCTAGCCAAAAAGTCTTGCAAAGGTACAAATTCCTGGCATACTATGAATTAAATGTGAATCTTGTACAAAAGATAGTGCATTGTGATTATTTGTTTTGAATGATTGAATGATGTTTCATTGCATACAGCATTATTTCAGTTATATCGTAATGAGAGCTAACTTATTTATTGTGTCCTGGGTTTCACCAGTACTAGTGGAGGTTTCTGAAGTGTCTCGTCAAAAAGCTATCACATGATAGACCCAGCAGCAGGTGTGAGGATCAAATAAGGGGCCTGTTAAAATATCATTTTGGTTTTGGTTTTAACAAGATTAAAGTTTTGTTAATCTAATCCTGTGTTGTTTTGTTTTTCAGAGGTGAGAACATTTTGTTGTTCTTGGTTCAGACAGTTGGACGTCAGCTTGTGGAACAGAGACAATACAGACCCAACAGATCTCGAGTCACCTCAGCTGTACCAAGAAAAACTCCGAATGCTGATATAGGTATGTCATTTAGCTTTCTGGGTGTGAATGGGAATATCACAATTTGTCTTGGAGTAGATTTTAAGCTGGGCTGTGTTTGAACAAAATGTCGAGGTATTGTCCCAGCCCTGTGTTTGTCTGTGATTGCGTTGTCGTGCAAAAACTTTGACATTTCATAATATATCTATTATTACTGAAGATATTTACTTGCTGGTAATCAGCATTTTCTCCTTTTTCCACAATGTTTTCTAACCTTTCAAAGATGTATGCCAACATTGAAGCAACATACAACTTGTCGTTTGCAAATGCTTTTTGTTTGGACAAGTCTAATATGTTGTTATTTGGAAAAGGGTTAACTCTGTCTTCAGTGTTTGACTTTTTAAGACATAATAACCAATGGGGAAATTTCTCTGTTTTCCACAATATTTACTCCTGTCCATTGCTCCTTTCCTCACAATGTCATACAGTTTTACAAATGGCATATTACTTTTCTTTGGTCATGTCACCTGTGTGTTATTTTTAACTATCAGTTTTTAGCTCAGCTGTTTTCAAAGAAAACATCAAGATATTGTCATAGCCCTGGCATCATCGTCTGTGTCTGAGTTGTTGTGCAAAAATGTTGATTTTTCTAAACTATCTCTAGCATTACTGAAGATATTTACTTCAAACTTGAACTTCTTGTTACCTCTCAAAAAAGGGAACCCATACAACCGGGGTAGGTAGCCATCAAAATATCTTTGACACAGTTATGGCCCTTTTTTGACATAGAATTTTCACTGAAAGCAGCTGCAGCCAAGCATTGGCAACCGAATGTGGTGGTCTTGTTATGGCCAGGTGCAAATTTGTTTTGCATATCACTGCATGCTGTATGTTTCAACTCCCAAACATCATTAAAGAAGAGAATAGTATTGCTTTGTGCAAGGTGGATGCTATGGTTGGTAAAGCTATCAGTGTACCAGACCTTTTCTGGATTATAAACTGATAGTGTTTATTAAAAATTAAATCAATTATAGATTGATTCAGGTATTTGTGACGAAGTGTAGACAATCTTTTTTGATTTGATTTGGAGGTCAGTAGGTTAAAGGTCAAAGTCCCATTGACCTCAACCCTTTACCACACCAAGATTTCACAACCCAGAAAAAGAAGCCATTCGAAAACATTATGGGAAAAGGAGAAAATGCTGGTTACCAGCATTTTCTCCTTTTTCCATATTGTTTTCTACCCTTTGCAAAAGCAAACTTCAATTTTTGAGCTGCAACTATTTTAGACAAGTCTAAAATTTTGCCATATGGTAGAGAGTTAAGTGATAAAGGACTGAGGACAGAAATTTGTGTTAATTAAATGTCTTTTTGTATTGTAGATGTTGAAATGCCCGAACATGATCTGGAGCCGCCAAAATTCAGTCGCAGAGCTCTTGAGCGTATTCTTAATGACTGGACAGCAGTTAAGTCCATGTTGATGAGTGGAAAACGTCACCAGCGAGGGAACCATCCGGATGAAGTGTTTTTAGAACAGTTGTATTTAGAGAGCCAGAGTGGTACGGCCAGACTGGACAAATTTACACATTGCCTGCTTGTAAAATGTAGTGTTGAGGTATGATGTGTTGCCTTATTATACCCCCGCAAAACGAATGTTTTCGGGGGTATACTGGAATCAGCCTGTCTGTCTGTGTGTCTGTCCGTGTGTCCGTCTGTGTACAAATAATTGCCTGTTTGTGTCAAAGCGCTGGCGGGGGTATTAAGTCACATTCAGTGACAGCTGTAGTTATTTCTAGCCATATATGTGAGCCATGCTCTTTGAAAAAGGGGGCTTAATGCCTCTTCCAAGAGTAGAGACATGGACCGAAACTTTTTGCTATCCTTAAATTTTCTGCATGTCAAAGGACCAATCTACCTACTGATTACTTTTTGATCTACGTTATGCTGGTAACCAGCAGTTACCAGCATTTTTAGCTCCACTGGCCGAAGGCCAGCGGGCTTATGTCATGGCCTGTTGTCCGTCGTGCGTCCGTCCGTCCGTCTGTGCGTCCGTCCGTCCGTCCGTCCGTGCGTTAACTTTTTTTTAAAACGTCTTCTTCTCTGAAACTACCCATCCAATTTTGATGAAACTTCACAGAAATGATCCTGCCATGGTCCTCTTCAGAATTTCTTGAAAGAATTTAATTCCTTCAAAAACTCTGGTTGCCATGGCAACAAAACTGAAAAATTTTGAAAATCTTTGAAAATCTTCTTGTCTGAAACCGTAAGGCCAAGGGCTACCAAATTTGGCATGTAGCTTTATCTAGTGGACCTCTACCAAGTTTCTTCAATTTATAGCCCTGGGGTCAAAATTGGCCCCGCCCCGGGGGTTACAAGTTATACATGGGCTTATTTAGGGAGAACTTTAAAATTCCTCTTCTACCTAGCCATAGGTCCTAGAGCTACCAAATTTGGCATGTAGCTTTATCTAGTGGACCTTTGCCAAGATTGTTCAAATTATAGCCCTGGGGTCAAATTAGGCCCTGCCCGGGGGTAACAAGTTTTACATGGGCTTATATAACAAGTTTTACATGGGCTTATTTAGGGAGAACTTTAAAATTCTTCTTTGACCTAGCCATGGGGCCTAGGGCGACCAAATTTGGCATGTAGCTTTATGAAATGGCAATATTTAGGTTTTTATTATTTACATGAAAGTTTCATTTAATTTATTTAGCAGAATAAGGATTCAGAGGTCTGCTACATAACAAACAAAGATACTGCCCTTAAAAATACAATGATATGCTCAGTCACAAAAAGAAATTCAAAATGAAAGCACAGCTCCAGATAAGAGAGAGTGATCATATTTTAAATCCATTATTTCTCGTTCAAACCCTATGTTGTGGGTTACATATTTCAGATTCTTTGCTAAAAATTTGATCTGGCAATGGACGTGGCTGCTGTGGGCTTGGCTTTATTAAAGATTATAACTGGTTATATGATTTAAGTTTACATACTGATAAAAGGAAATAACTCTTGTTCTGTCCATGCAAATATAAATGCACTCAAAACATTGCTGTTCCAGTACATTATAATTTATAGTCTACATCTTTTTTCCTTGCTTCAAAGTATGGTGGAGAATTTTAAAATCTTCTTGTCTGAAACCATAAGGCCCAGGGCTACCAAATTTGGCATTTAGCTTTATCTAATGGTCCTGTATCAAATTCCTTCATATTATAGCCCTGGGGTCAAAATTGGCTCTGCCTTGGAGATCACAAGTTTAACATGGGCTTATAGGGTGACTGTAATTTAGAATAGTAATCAAGGGAAATAACTCCTGTTATACAAGATAAAGTTTGTTACTATTTACCTCCCTTGATTATCAAACTGCAGTTATACGTTATTGGAGTTTGGTATTCAAGTTTTTTGGAGAGGAAATGTTCTGTTTTAAGAGAGAGTTTTTTTTTAACTGTATTTTTTTTTACTGTACCAAGTTTAAAGCCATTGCAAAAAGACAAATTGAATGTAGCTTAAATGACTATTTCTGTCCTTGATAGTTAGGAAACGTTGTGGGAAAAGGAGTAAATACTGGATGACAACATGTCCTATTCTTACGATGTTTTTGAAAGCCTTCTCTTTCAGGGTCATTAACACTTTGATTTGTGTAGTAAAGAGTTAAAAAGCCAGTGGAGCGATACAGGGCCATCATGGCCCTCTTGTTTCCTTTTTCCACAAAGTTGTTGCCCTTTTTACAAACAAAGGCTTCTGAAATGAGCACCATTCAATTTGTTGGCTGTTTATGCTTTGAATTTGGACCAGCTTAAATTTTCCCGCATGGTAAAATGGTAAAAAGTTTAAACATTGATATAGGTGAAATGTTGTATTGTTTTTTGTTTGTTTTTGAATCAGATGTTGGACACTCTACTGACAACCTTGATTAGAGAGATGAAGAATGAGAATGTTGAAGGCCGCAAGGCGGAGGCAAAGCTGGTGGCTCGCAGATTTATTCGGTCTGTAGCACGAATATTTGTTGTGCTAAATGTTGAGATGACACCAAATTCAGGGAAAAAGAAAAGGTAATGACAATATTTATCACCTCAAATGGTTTTTGTACATAACGCTTGTTCTAGTTCTGGTTCTACAGCCTTGTGTCTGCTGTTGGTGTGCGCTTAACCCTTTACCACGCAATCCTTAGTTTTAACCCTGAAAAGAAGGCTTTTGAAAACATTGTAGGAAAAGGAGAAAATGCTGATAACCAACATTTTCTCCTTTTCTCACAATGTTTTTTCTACCCTATCAAAGATAGAAGTCATCACTTGAGCCACATTTAATTTGTCGTCTGCAAATGCTTTCAGTTTGGTCTAGTCCAAAGTTTTGTTGTTAGGTATTACTCAAACAAATTGACCTAAAATTGACCTCTATGCAAAGGATAGTGAAAGAGTGAATATTTACATCATTTTATTGGGTATTATCGGACGATACGGAAATTCTGTTAATGGTAAATTTTAGGTTTGACCCTTACAGTGCCTTAGTCAAAATATGAAGCTTTTGCGGGTGACATGGATCAAGATCAGACTGCACAGAAAGTGCATCTTAGATCTATGTCACCCGCCACATATCTGACCAATTTAAACCAACAAAACAATAATTAAAGCGTGTAATATATGGTAATAGAGGTCATTTATTTCATGTCAGTTTGTTCCAGTAATAAAGGTTTAATGTATTAGAGTTGTAATCAGAAAATCCTGTTTGATCCCTGCTGATGTCACAGGTCAAGTAGGAGCATAGAGGCATGGCAAAATCCTGACTAGTATTGCAAAAACTAAGGAAAGAATTGGTAAACAGGGCCCGTATTCACCAACCATTCTTAGGAATATTCTTAGTCTTATACTCCAAGATTTTCTGAATTTGAATGTAACACATCTTCTGATTGGCTAAACCATATGGTTTAGCCAATCAGAAGATGTGTTACATTCAAATCTAGAAAATTCTAGAGACTAAGACTAAAAACGTTCCTAAGAATGGTTGGTGAATACGGACCCAGGCTGTTGCCTTTGTGTGGATCAAATAGATTGTTGAAATTGGTGGAAAAGCCTTACTAATCCTTTACCCAACACTCCCAAGTCTTAACAACCTTGAGGATGAAGGCTTTTGAAAACATTGTGGGAAAAGGAGAAAATGATGGTATTCAGCACATTTTCCTTATTCCACAATGTTTTCTACCCTTTCAGAGACAAAATGAGATCATTTGCGCAGAATTTGATCTTTTGTCTGCCAATGCTTTCAACTTGGACCTGTCTCAAATTTAAGTGAAGAGTTAACCAAGCAACCTGGAATTAGCTGGCTCAGGAATTGAATGAACCGCACATTTGGACATTGAATTAACTCTTTATCAAACAACAAAGTTTTGGACTGGACTAAGTTGAAAGCATTTGCAGACGGCAAATTAAATGTAGCTCAAATGATGATTTTTGTTTTTGAAAGGGTAGAAGACATTGAGGGAAAAGGAGAAAATGCTGATTACATGCATTTCTCCTTTTCCCACAATGTTTTCAAAAGCCTTCTTCCTTAAGCTCTTTAAAACTCGGGATTGTGTGGTGTATGGTTAAAATTTGTTGAAAACATCATATTTTAAGTAGGATCTGTTTCCTTAGTTGTAGAATTCCCTGGAAGGTTCTGAATCATATATTTCAATTATACTTTGTGAAAAAAGGGCTTTAATACATCTGCAAAAAAAATCAACCCATGCCAGCTTGCGCATTCTGCGCAAGCCAGCATGGGTTGATTTTTTTGCTATTTGTAAATTTTCTGCATGTCAAAGGAACAATCTGCCTAAAGATTCAGTTGGTTGTTAGACAAAATGTATTTTATGGATCCATATTTATGTGATGACTTGTGTGGCATAGAAAGAGCGCAGCTCATTTTATTACAGCCATTTGTTAAAAACTCCCATAATTTTTTATTTACAGTCCTGGGATCCCTGCCTTACAGCCACTTGTCAAGTGTAAGAGGGCATTTCAGGCACTGATAAACATTGCAGTTGAAGAGCTGTGTGAGATAGCCAACTCCCTTATTGCCCCTGTTAGATTAGGGGCTGCAAGACCCACAGCTCCCTTCTCCTTTGTGTCGGCCAATGTTGAAGCAGTTCAGGTCAGTATGAGTGTTATATGCTCTCAGACAGTAACACAGTTCTATCGAAAAATCTCATCAAATTAGGTCAAGAGAGTGATTCCATTGGTCAGCATTTTTCCACCTCCACAGGACATTCTGGTCTTGCAGCAAACAACTGTAGAGAACATTGTTGAAAAAGGAGAAATCAGTAACAGTATGCAATAAGTTGTTTTGCAGCATTTTTTTCATATTTCCTTATATAAATCATGTAATATTTGTAATAATGTCTTTATATTTGATTAAACATGGGTTTATTTATCGTCGCCTTTGGTTGCCCATACAGGTGACGCCCCCTGAATGTTAGTTATGTTACAGGGGATAGTGCTAGGGATAAATAGAACTAGGGATTGTGTAGCAAAGGGGTTACAGACACAAGGTGACATTTGTGTTTCAGTAAAGAAGGTTATTACAATCTTTTGCCTGTCACTCTTCATAAATTTTGTAGTTAAGTATATTTTTCTTTCTCTAGGGAAGTGAGGAAGTGTTCAACGTGGACCCCTTACCCCCGAAACCATCTTCTGCCGATGATACAGCAAATTCTGTGTCGTACGTAACCCACAGTGTCCCCGTTAGGGATCTACCAGATCCAGTGGAAGCGGGCGACAGAGACGAAGAAGAGATGATGCCAATGGACATGGAGGAAGAGGTCAATGACAACGATGTAAGGTTGATTTGTTGCTTTATTATACCCCCGCAAAATGAATGTTTTTGGGGGTATACTGGAATCAGCCTGTCTGTCCGTCCGTGCGTCCGTCCGTGTGTCCATCCATGTGTCCGTCTGTGTACAATATACTAGTAATTTTGTGTCGCAAACTCCTCCTACAGTTTTCTTTCAATTGTAATGAAACTTTGCACATATGTTGATCATATATTCAAGTTGTGCAAGACGCAGTTTTCAATCATCTACTCCCTATGATTCAAGGGTAATCTCCCCTTGAACTTAGAAAATTTTTTGTTCAATTGCCTGTTTCTGTCAAAGCGCTGGCGGGGGTATTAAGTCGCATTCAGTGACAGCTTTAGTTATTTCTGTTCTGTAAACCCTTTACCAAACTATCTTAATTGTAATGATCCGGAGAAAAACAGCTTTTGAAAACATTGTGGAAAAAGGAGAAACTTTGGTATATGCTGATCAAAAAACTGATTTGTATTTGTTTGATGTTGTAAAGGTTAAGATATTTTCCTCAAAGCTTCTTTCTTATGTTAAGAAAAAGCTTAAATTATATAATGGTGAATTTTTTAAGGTTTAGTAGTATTGAAATTATCGTATTTGTAAACTGTCAGGCATTAAATAAATGATAGGAGCTTTTCTCAAATACTAAAACAGACAAAAGCATTAAGGTTTCAATGATGGTTTTGACAGAATAGCTCACAAAATTATGGACAGTGTGGGTTAAAAACAGACTGTATGTCCTCTGATCTTGATCTTTATTGTCTGAAAAATGCAGTCTGATCTAAGTCTATCTTGTCTAGAAAAACTTTTAAGTCTTTACCGCAGGACTTACCAAAATTGAAAGCATTTGCAGACGACTATTTAAATCTGGCTCAAATGATGGAATTTGTCTACAATAGAGAAGAAACCATTGTGGAAAAAGCAGGAAATGCTGGTTACCTGCATTTTCTTCTTTTCCCATAATGTTTTCAAAAGGCTTTTTCCTAGAGTGGTTTAAACTTAGGATTGTGTTGCAGAAGGTTATAATGTGCTTTCAGCCAAAAGGGTCTTTGTTTTTTTGTATTCGAGTTTAATGCTGTTTTAACAGCTTAGGTCTGTGCACTTACTCATATGTTTCCTGGTTTTCTCACACCAGTACTGACACAACTTTTGTCCAAGCTACTGACTAATTTCTCACATGCAACAGAGAAGCAAGGCAAAAATTTCTGGAAAGAAAGTTTGCCTTAATCAGGTATCAAACTTACAACCACCATGTCACAAGCCAGATATGCTAACCACTAAGCTACCTGGTCGGGCATGAAAGGGTCAATGACTGGATGTACATATGTCTTTGTTTCAGATTGAAGTTGTTGGTGGTATCATGGAAGTAAATGATGTGGGGAACCAGTCTGATAATGATGACAGACAGTCAGAAAGATCAGAACACGACAATCCTCCCCCGGAACAGGATGACGTTGCAGAAAGTGACATGGATTTAGATCTGCTTGCAGAGTCCGAGAGTGATAGTGAAAGTATCCATAGTAACCAGGACAATGTTAGTGTTCAGAGAAGTGGAGTCACCATGGCAACAGCAGGGTCAGATGCAGGTTTGTGCCAATGGGTCTAGGTGATTTTTTTGCCAAGCCCCAGTAACTCAGTGGCTGTTACAAGATTTAGTAACCAAGAGGTTGTTGGTTTGAATATTGACATTTGAAAAAACTTTTCTTAGGATTGATTAAAGTTGTGCAATTGGACATTGGGTTATTTGGAAAAGCAGTCATAGGTTTGGAAATTGCATTTCACATGCTTTTGGAATTCCATAAACTCTTTACCAAAGGACAAAATTTAAGAGTTGTTCAAATCAAAAGCATTTGCAGACAACAAATTTAATTTTATTCAAATGATGTGATTTGTTTTTTGAAGGGTAGAAAACATGTATACATTTTAAAGCAACTGACATAGTTCATCTGTTCAGTGTTTGATCATCATGTGTAGTTAGTTAAATTAACTCTCTACCAAACAGTTTTAAAGACCCTGTTGAAGGCAATGGCTGGCACTCCAGACAGAGCACTGTTCACTTCAACCCATTTATAATGATTTTTGTCATGTGATGTATTACCAGGGATGGGAAGTCTGGCCCATTTCTCAGACACAGGAGATTCGTCCAATCAGGAGGATGAATATGAGAGTGAGGGCGGAGACAGTGAAGAGCAGGAGGCAGAGGATCTAAATGTATTGGATGAGCAGTTAGAAAGGCGGTCCTCAGGTATGGACTGTAAGTTGATGTTATTGTTTTCTGTTTTGTTTCTTCAGTTTTTATATTTGAAGAGCATATGCCTTAAAATCACTTGAAATTCTCCCTGTTTTAGTCTGTAGGATGGCAAAAACTCAAAAAAGTCTTCTTTTCCATGGACAGGTGTTTGCTAAATTTCACTTGTCTGGACTAAACTTCTGGTCTTTAAATAAGCCTTTAGTTTTGAACTGTTTACTTCTCTGTTGGAACATTTGTTAGAATTTTGTCAATATTTAAGGTGTTTTATGGCTGGAATTTTGTCCCTATTTACAATATTATATGGCTGGAATTTTGTCCGATATTTACAGTGTTTTATGGCTGGAATTTTGTCCCATATTTACAGTGTTTTATGGCTGTAATTTTGTCCCTATTTATAGTGTTTTATGGCTGGAATTTTGTCCCATATTTACAGTTTTCTTGATGGAATTTTGTCTCTATTTACAGTATTATATGGCTGGAATTTTGTCCCATATTTACAGTGTTTTATGACTGGAATTTTGTCCAATATTTACTGAGTTTTGGCTGGAATTTTGTCCCATACTTACAGTGTTATGGCTGGAATTTTGTCCCATACATACAGTGTTATGGCTGGAATTTTGTCCCATATTTACAGTATTATATAGCTGGAATTTTGTCCGATATTTACAGTGTTTTATGGTTGGAATTTTGTCCCATATTTACAGTGTTTTTGGTTGGAATTTTGTCCCATATTTACAGTGTTATCACTGGAATTTTGTTCCATACTTACAGTATCATGGCTGGAATTTTGTCCCATATTTACAGTTTTATGGCTGGAATTTTGTCCAATATTCACAGTGTGTTAGCTGGAATTTTGTCCCATATTTACAGTGTGTTATGGCTGGAATTTTGTCCCATATTTACAGTGTTATCGCTGGAATTTTGTCCCATATTTACAGTATTATGGCTGGAATTTTGTCCCATATTTACAGTGTTATGGCTGAATTTAGTCCCATATTTACAGTGTTATCGCTGGAATTTTGTCCGATATTTACAGTATTATGGCTAATGTCATTCAAGGGTGCAGTGAATACATTTGACCTAGATCTACTCTTTCATTGTTCTATAGTGGTATAGTCAGAGATCACAGAAGTATGAAAACTAAGGGCAAAACATACAGCTTTTGAATAATTGTACAATAAAACAAATTAACTTTCAACAAAGTTTTGTTTTATTTAAAGCAACTTACTGCAAAGAGGCACTCTGTTATTAGGACTATATCAGTGGTTATCAATTTGTGTAAATAGAATTGGAATTTTTGTAGATTTGTGCTGAATAATTTTTCAGTTAATGAGAAATGTTCCTCTGGGTCCCTTTTTTTATGTGCTAACTTTTGTTCCTTATGTTCAACCATTACTTTCTCTTTTCCTATGATGTTTTCAATAGGCCTCTTTTTTCACGGTCATTAAATCTCGTGATTATGTGGTGAAGGGTTAAATTCTTTGGACCATTTACTGTCATATTATTCACAGGAATGAAAACAGTAGTGAGAAAAGGATATGCTTTTTTTAACAGAATGTTTAATGATTATGGGAGTTGGTTCTTTATTTCTGTTTGAGCCAAGTTCTGGCAATAGGGGGTTTAATGCATCTCCATTATTCATTATAACAAGCAACTCATCACATAATTACTCATCCATAAAATCAATTTAGTTAAAAACCAACTGAATCCTGAGGTAAAATGGTCCCTGGACATGCAGCAAATTTAACAAAAGGAAAAAGTTTTGACACAGGTCAGCCAATGCAGAGTGTGTAGGCTGACCTGTGTCAATACTTTTTGTGGATGCATTAAACCCCCTTTTCACAAATTATGGATCATTTTGTTTAACTTGCATGATGTTCATCATTTGTTGTAATAAATTTCACACACAGTTTGTTAATTCTTAGTCTCCTTCAATCACACAGGTTATTTATTAGGTATACCAGTAGCTACTAGAGCTATACAAAAGGAATGAAATTGAATGCTTTTGCAGATAACATTATCAAATGTAACTCTAAAGATGACTTCTGTCTTTGATAGGGTAGAGAACATTGTGGGAAGGAGAAAGCTCTGGTTTCCAGCATTTTCTCCTTTTCCTCCATGTTTTCAACTGCATTCTCCTTCAGAGCCATTTAAACTTGGGATTGTGAGGTGAAGGGTTTATGTGATATTTGTTGTTTTGGAAGACTTCGGTGTTGTGGTTATGTATAGTGTATCAGTTTAGCATTGCACAGGACATCAGTTACAGTGTACAAAGATACAGCAGAGGTCTGTTAGCTTGTTGGTTATGCACTTGATTGGTATTGTAAATTTGACTGCACCCTAAACAACCTTTGATGTCGATGGGCCTTAACTCTGTAATAAACAACATAATTTTAGACTAGTCCAAATTGAGAGCATTTGCAGACGACAAAATGAATGTGACTCAAAAACTGAAATTTGTTTTGGGAAGGGTAGAAAACATCGTGGGAAAAGGAGAAAATGCTGGTTACCAGCATTTTCTCCCTTTTCCCACAATGTTTTCAGAAGGCTTCTTTCTCAGAGCCGTGAAAACCTGGGATTGTTTGGTAAAGGGTTAAAGCTCCATTCATCTATCCATTTGATTGGTATTCCTTTTTTTTTTTTTTCAAATTTTGACTTGGCTTGAGTCATTTGCCAAGATTAATGAAAGTCTTTTTCTATAATACATAGACAAGGATTAGACTAAGTTTATATGGGTAGTCAGCTTGTGAAAAGTGCTAGTAAAGTAATATCAGGAATGCATGGTAAGGTACACTGGCTGCCTTCATGCGAATGAAAAATGAAGTTAAATGCCAGGCAGACATATCATCATGATTCATGTAAAACCATATTTGTAGAAAGAGACCTAGCTTTAGAATGTTTAGCTCTACTGGCTGAAAGGCAAGTAGAGCTTATGTCATGGCGTTGTTTCTGTCGTCTGTCTGTCCGTCCATCCATCCATCCGCCATAATGTTTTTCTTGTTTACCCAATAAAGTTTGCATTTGTGGTCTGATTTTAGTTAGACTAACTCAATTTGTTTATTTCATCAATGGCTTGAGCAATATTGATTTTGAAAAAAATCTCACATTCGTTAGGGAAAAGTAGCCATTTAAAAGTGAAAATTTACATTTCTTGTTTACATGATAAAGTCTGCAGTTGTCAGATTTTCGTAAACTTACACACTTGCTTTATATTATCAATAGCTTGAACCCTATTGAACCCTGTTGGCCTAATGATAGAACTTGTCCTTAATGGGTAGAAAATATTGTGGAAAAAGTGAAAAAAGATAATTTCTACTTTTTCTGGTAATTTTTAGCTTGGCTATTTGAAGAAAATGTCGCATTAACGTCGTAAGCTAGGCATTGTTGTTTGTGTTGTTATCATCTGTATTTTGTAATATCTCTGTTATTACTGGTGATATTTATATCAAACTCTGACAAGCTGGTAACTATCAAAAGGGGAACCCATACAAGAGTGGCAGATAGCCATCAAAGTATATTTTACACAATTATGCCCCTTTTTTGACTTTTTTTTTTTTACTTACAATTTTCAAAAGCTTTGATATTTTATAATATGTCTGTTATTACTGAAGATGTTTACCTCAAACTAGCACAAGTCGTTAAATATCAAAAAAGAAAGACAGATAACCATGAAAGTATTTTTGACACAGGTATGTCCCTTTTTCAACTTACAATTTTCAATGAAAATCAAGCAACTGCAGTTCAGCCTTGTCACCCACATGTGTTGCTCTTCTTTCAAATGGCTGTCTTTTTAACAATAGTAAAAAAAGAGATCTAGTAAAGGATCAAACAGTAGCACTTTTAATAATGTCATTGTTTTCAGGGACACATGGTCAAAGAACACTACAAGCTCCACAGACAATGCAGTGGGCCATCAGACAGAGGGAGCCAACATCTTCAGCTTCACGTCCACCACCTGCTGCTGCTGCAGCTACCTCTGCCACAGGAAGCAACCTTACAAGTATGTTATTATAGATATGAGCCATGCCCTGACTATAGGGGGTTTAATGCATCTCCATGATGCATTTTACAAAGCAATTATGGATCTATAAATCCATTTTGTTTAACACCAGGCTGAATCTAGAGGTAGGATGGTCCTTCAACATGGAGAAAATTTACTGAAAGTAAAAAGTTTTGACACAGGTTAGCCTGTGCAAAATGCGCAAGCTGACCCAGGTTGATATGTTTACAGATGCATTTAACCCCCTTAACACAGACCATGGCTCATATCATACTGGCTATGAGCCAATAAATTGTCACACTAGGTCTGTGTCTGGTCTAGCTTATTGATGTGTCCGTCAATTACTTGTTAGTTAGATAAATAGGCTGAGCCCAGGTAGCACAGTTATTAGTGTAGAGGACTTGAGAACAGGGGGGTGCTGGTTTGAATCCTCAGCTCAGTCAATTTCTCTGTTGTTTGGTAAAGGGTTAACGCTACACTTAGATTAGAAATTTCTGTCTTTTATGTTGAATGATTATATTAGAATTTCCACAGCCCTTCACACTAACAAAACCATCACATACAATAAGTTTTGATCGTCTAACAGGGAGCGGCGGGAATAGCCTCATTTACATTGACCCGTCCAATCTTAGGAGAACTACGACAGTAGCAACGACAGCAGCTGTCAGTCAGGATGCTCCCATTACCATGGCAACCACAGTGAGCCAGCTGGCTAGAGCATTTGGTATCGTGGTGCGACAGATTGCTGATCTGCTCACAATGTTACAGGATTACCATGCCCTTGCTCCAACACTACAGAGGATACTGGAAATTAGTGATCAAGAGGCCCTAGATTTACAGGTAAGATAGCAGTACCTGCTGTTGTTGATTCATTCAGTCATCTTCCTTCATAGCTCTACTGTATACATCTTTGGGAAACATTTAGCAAAAAGAAGTAGTTGTATGTTATAAGCATGTTATAGATGGATTATTTCTTTTCCTCTCAATGTTAACCAACAAATAAAGGAAAGTATTTCTGCCAGAAGGCTATAAGAGTTTATGCCATACTGTGGTTATAGTTGTCTGTGTATCTTTGCCAGATCAAAATTACGTCAAGAAATCTGAAAGAGGTCTACCAAGGGATTTATGCAAAATTTTAATGAATTCCAACATTCCATTTTGGGCAAGATTTTTTTCAGCTTTTTTTCATTGTTGCTATAGCAACCAAAGGTTTAAATGAAATCAAATTCTTTGAATTTATTTTCAGAATTCCAACATTTTCCATGCAGAGTATAAAAACAAAAACCAACTGGTTGTCCCCCATCTTTTCGCGATTAACTTATCATTTTTTTTTTTTTGTAATTTTAGTGAGATTTATGCTAATAATTATCTTTGCCTTATTTTAATAAAAAATAGCCTATAAACTGATCAAGGGAATAACTCCTGTGTACTCATTACAGCTGGCTTGTTACCATTTATCTGCCTTGAGTATCAAAGTGAACTGTTACAGGTGTTCCAGTTTTTTAGACAGAAAACTTACAAACAAAACAAATATTTTGATATAAATGATTATGCTCATATGAGTTGAATATTTAAGATAAAGTGAGGTTTGTATCATCTAAATTTTTTGTTCCTAGAACTGTTTTTCTGCTACTCAAGGTCTGGAAATCTTTTTGTTTAACCCTTTACCAAACAATCCCTTGTTTTCACAACCCTGGAATATAGGGCTTTTGAAAACATTGTGGGGAAAATGAGAAAATGCTGGTAACCAGCATTTTCTCCTTTTCCCACAATGTTTTCTACTCTATTAGAGACAAATCTTATCATTTCAGTCATATTAAACTTGTCATCTGCAAATGCTTTCAAATTGGACCAGCCTAGAATTTTGTCGTATGGTAATGGGTTAAGGTACTTTTTGTCAGAGTTAATGAATACTTGATACTAATGATGCTTGATTAGACCTCCTTGTATTCATTGACATCATCCAGGCATGTGAAAAAGAGATCCTTCTTTTTGTGCTGAACTTATTTTCTTTGACATTCCTTAGCCATACAAACTTCTTACAGCTTAGTGTCTCTTTTCATGCCAATTAAGTAGATGGCACATTTATTTAAAGGCGAACGAAAGAATTTAAATTCAGATTTATCTAAAGGCAGTGGTGCAATACCAGGCCAGGCCATCATGGCCCTCTTGCTGTTATGTAACTTGTGATTTTATAAAGATAAAACCTTAGCAGAACCTCAATTTCAGCTTCCCTGTTTTCGAAGAAAAAGACCAGTATTGTCATAGCCCTGATGTCATCTGTGTCGTCATTGTCATGCAAAAACTTTGAAATTTTGTAAAATTATTGACATAACTGAAGATATTTACTTCAAACTTGGACAGGTTGTTAACCATCAAAAGGGGAACTCATACAACAAGGGCAGGTAACAGTCACAATATTTTTGACATATTTATGCCCCTTTTTGGACTTAAAATTTTCACTGAAAATCAAGAACTTACAGCTTTTGAAGTGTGCATCCACATGCAGTGCTCTTGTTACGATTTCATAATGACTTGTTACCTATGAAAGATATATGACCAGTCATTTAATATCCTATATTTGCATCCTTACAGCTGTATTTAGAATACCATCTAAAGCCCACTTGGGATTGGTTGATTACTATAATGGACTCAACTGAGGCTCAGCTTAGATTTGGCTCCGCCCTGAGTAATACCAGTGACCCCAGTTGTCCCATACATCCACTTCATGCGAGCTTCAGTCGAACTGGTAGAGACAGAAATAATCGTGAAGAACAGAGGATTCTACAAGTAGTTGATAATCGCAGACGACCAAGGTTTGGTACTGTTGGTAAGTGCAGATGTACTGTACAATCCTTATATCTTTATAACACCATCCTGAAATTTAATGACCCCAAAGAAGAAGTCTTTTAAAAATTTTGGAAGAGGATAAAATGCTGGTAACCAGCATTTTCTCCTTTTCCTACAATGTTTCCAACCCTTTCAAAGACAAATCCTATTATTTGAGCCACAATTAATATGTAATCTTTAAATGGTTTCCAAACAGACAGCTCTAGGGTCTTGTTGTTTGGTAAAGATGTAAGTAAATTTCCATACTGTATCTAGTTTTCAAAATGGGTTTAAAGCAAGCCTGATCTACAGCACAAATACAAATGTTGTGAATTCAAATCTACAACCTTTACAGTTTTTTTTTTTCTTTTTTTTTTTTCATAGATCTGAGCCATACTTTGTGAAACAAAGGTTTAATGCATTTAGAAAAAGTGTTTTCCTAGGTGAGCCAGGGAAATTGGTGCAGGCTGACCTGCATCTAACCTTTTTGCTATTGGTCATTTTTCTAGACTATGTCATAAATTCAAAGTCTAACAATCAGATAAGTCATAATATGTCCAAACCAATCTGATGAACATGGCCTGTATTCACCATCCATTCTTAAGTTCATTCTGATCCTTGTTTCAGATGAAGAAAGTAAAATAAGTTCTGAATGGCTAAACCATTTAGTTCAGCCATCTGATTGGCTAAACTAAATATTGACCAAACCAAATGGTCTAGACAATCAGAACTTGTGTTACTTTCAAATTTAGATAATCCTTGGGAAGTAGACTAAGAATATTCTTAAAAATGATTAGTGAATACAAACCCTGGATTTAAAATTTCATCTATATTTGACTAGTAAAGAAGAATCCTAGAAATTGACAGGTTCCCTGTATTTCTTCGTTAATCCTTTACCAAATGACACATTTTTAGATTTGCCCAAATTGAAAGCTTCTGCAAACGACAAAGAGATGGACTCAAAAATAGAAATATGCTTTGTGGAGGGTTGAAAACATTGTGGGAAAAGGAGAAAATGCTGTTACCAGCATTTATTCTTTTCCCACAATGTTTTCAAAAGGCTTCTTCCTTACAGGGATTGTATCATTAAGGGTTAAAGTATTTAATTAACATTGTCTTCCCTTATTTGGTTCTTTCAGGATCTGAGGGTAACAATGCAAGAAGAGATTTTCTTAATTACGCCCTATCATTAATGCGTTCCCACAACAATGAACATTCGGATTCTCTACCGGTGATAGACATTGCTTCCCTACGTCATGTGGCTTACGTCTTTGATGCACTGATCTACTATATGAGGAGTGGAACGGACACAGACACTGATGTGTTAAAAGATGGCATATCGGTTACTTCCTGGCAGGATCATGAAGAAACTGAAAATGATGACCATGATGATGACATGAACAGTGCTATGTGCATGGAAACAGAGAGTGTTGACGGAGAGAGTGAAATATCTGGGAAACTAGGTCGCAAGCATCCTTTCTTTCAGCGGTCAGACTCTACCCTGTTCCTGGGCTGTCCCCCACCAGACCCCTTCCAGACCCCTCTAGTTCAAGCTCTACCTTTAGCTGACCAGCCACATTTGCTGCAGCCTAATTCTAGACGGGAAGATTTGTTTGGTGTTGCAAAACAGACTGTGACTCCACAGACAACGGTTGATATAAAGACAGCGCCTGGGATGGAAAATGTTCTGGACAAGCTACCCTTACATTTATCAATGTCCATGAGAATGCCTGAGTCTCCACTGGCACCACCTATCTCTAATCCCACAGAAACTTTACCATTGGTTTCTAGTTCAACAACAGACGGGGCTTCCACAAGTGCCAGTGTGATTGTGAGGCCTGGAAATTATCAGACAACTGTATCGGGACCAGAACATACTTTACAAGCTCCTTTGTTTGCCCCTGTATCTAGTACACATGACAGCAATATGTCATTGAGATTTCCTGCTCATACAAGCTTGGCAACACTTAGTGAAGCTGCAAGCCAGTCTATACCTTCAACAGGACGACCCCTACAACCAGGTTTAAACGTTTCCTTCTTGCCACAAGCTCCTGTTGAGAAAGTCGAGGTACATCAGCCAAGTGTGATAGTTCATTCTAGCACTGCAATGTCTTCAAATGTGTCACCAGGAAACATGTCGTTGATCAGTGTTCCATCAACATTGACCACTCCAAGTATGTCAGTGTTTTCTACAAGTCCTCTTGTTAGTGTTCCAGACACAAAAACTAACATGGCCTCAGTTTCTCTAGCACATGAGTCGGTGATTAGTTCAGCTGTTACAGTACCCAGGCCGTCATCGAGCACCCCAATAATAGTGCGACCTCCAGAGAGCATTGCAGGTCCATCGTCGGTGGTTGTTTTAGACAATGACAACATACCTCCACTGAGTGTTCGGTACCCAGCAGTAAGACTGCCAGAGTTCTCATTATCACCAGGTGATAATTTTTGTTTAACCCTTTACCACACAATCCTGACTTTTAACGACCCTGAGAAAGAAAGCTTTTGAAAACATTGTAGGAAAAGGAGAAAATGCTGGTAATTACCAGCATTTTCTTCTTTTCCCACAGTGTTTTCTATCCTATCAGAGAACTTAAGCAATTTTTGTTGTAAAAATTGAATTTATCGACTACAAACGTTTTGAATATGGACAAGTGTAAAATTTGTTGTGTGGTAAAGGGTTAATCAGCCTGCATGATACAGTGTAAGACTCCTTACTAAATGACAACATTTTTGTGTTACTGATAGTAAAAAGCTGTTGATAACAGTGATTTACCAAATGATGTCCAAAATGAAATAATTTGCAAACAACACATTAGGTGTAGCCCAAATGTTGTAATTTGTCTAGAAAAAATTGTATGAAAAGGAGAAAAGGCTGAATCTCAGCATTTTGTCCTTTTCCAACAATATTTTCAAAGTTTTTCTGTCTGGAAGTCATTAAAACTTGGGATTGTTTGGTAAAGGATTAAAAATGTAGCTCATATTGGTTAGATTTGTCTTTTAAAGGACAGAATGTTCTGTGGGAAAAGAAGCCAATACTAGTTTGATCCTCTGCAAGGTCATCTTTATGTCCAGCAGCTTATAACTTTGAAAAACATCATGGCAAAAGCATAAATTGCATGTAATGAGCACTGGTTGTATTTGTCAAAATGCTTTTATTTGTATCGACATATTTAGCTCTATATCTCACAACAAAATTTTAGACTAATCTAAATTGAAAGCATTTGTAGACAACATAATGATTGTGGCAAAATAATGGAATTTGTCTGTGAAAGATTAGAAAACATTGTGGGAAAAGGAGAATATGCTGGTTACCAGCACTTTGTCCTTTTTCCACAATGTTTAGTAAAGCTTTCTTTCTAAGAGTCCTGAAATCTTGGGATTGTGTAGTAAAGGGTTAAATCTTAATTCATTTTGATTTACCCCCCTTTTCACAAGGATGGTTTCAGTCAGCTGCAAGTTTCAAGAGGTAATGAGATAAATGTAGTTGTAAAGGGTTTTAACTCTGTACCTAATGATAAAAATCTGGACTAGTCCAAACTGAACGCATATGCAGCAGACAATTCACTATGGCTCAAATTAGGGAATTAGTTTTTGACAGGGTAGAAAGCGTTCTAAGAAATGGAGAAAATGCTTGTTAACAGCTTTTTCTCCTTTTTCCAAATGTTTCCAAATGGCACTTCCTTAGGATTGTTAAAAGTCAGCATTGTGTGGTAAAGGGTTTTAGACCCATATAATGTCTCTGTTCATTACAAAATAAGTATTTCTATAAGTACTCACAACAAAGATTAAGGTGAGAAACAAAAATTTTGGGAAAAGATTTACTCAGCTACTTTTTTGCCATAAGATGTCTATAGGTTATTTAAAAGCTCTGTTTCTTGTACTTGTAGATCCTCCTCCCTTGATCCAGAGTGACAGCCTTGACCTTTCTACAGGACCTGTACGACCTTTACCTCTAATGTCAACAGAACTGGCCCAGCCCAGTCAGAGTGCAAGTCAAGACACACAGCCTGTTTCTATAGAAACACCACCCCCACCACCATCCATTGGCCAAGCCGTGATGGAGAGTCAACCAGCAGGGTCAAATTTTCAGTCTCAGTCTAGTGGAAGTGGGATCACAGAGTACAGTATTACAGGGGACAGCCCTTTGAGACCAGGGTCAAGGTCACTCTCACTACCAGGGAGCTCTCTCGGAAGTCATGATGTTCCATCACTCGGGCCAAGCATATCAGGCAGCTCTACTTCAGCTATGGTTCCAAGTCAGTCCCTGTCTTCCGACCCGAGCCATGGCAGTTCTGGTGTAATGAGAAGTCTAGATATGGCAAGGGCAGATAATCGTAGCCTGAGTCATAGTTCTGTAGGTTCAAGTTCTGAAGGTCAAGGACCCAGGAGAACTCAGACAGATGTGCCAGGTAGTTTGGAGTCTGATGGCTCTCTGGATTTGAGCAAGTCAGCAGCAGCTCTGAGTACATTGCAGTCTGTTCCATCACAGCCATCTATGTCATCTAGCAGGTACAGTGTGTTTGTTTTTAAAGATACATCCTTACAGTCAGAGAGAAACATGCTGCAAGAATTTAGACAGTAGAATGTTTCAGAATTTAGTCAACTGTTTAAACATAGATAACTTACCGATATGTATAGTGTAAGGGATAAATTCATGTATTTGAAATTTTAAATTTAAAACTTAAAAGGTCACAACAGTGATTTGCTTGATGGCCTCCAGAAAATTAAATACATTTTCAGTTGGTCATAATCTATGCAACCTCGCAACTGTATCGGGCAACGTTTGGCATGAAGATACCAGAATGATTTTAGTTTGATGAAATAAAGATGAAATGGCTGAAAAACGAGTATAGATACATCTTTTACCCATACCAGAGGACGAAGTTGTAGGCTTGTGGTTTAAGTGATAGGAATTGATAATGAACGGAAAGAAAACATTGTGGGAAAAGGAGAAAATGCTGTTTACCAGCCTATCAAAGACAGAAACCATCATTTAAGCCACCCTGAATCTGTCGTCTGCTAATCCTCCCAATTTGGTACAGTCCAGAATTTTGTCGTTTGGTAAAGAGTTGATACAGCTTATCTCCAAGCAGATCGTTGTTACAGTGACACAGGGTTTCTGCAAGTCTCTGCTCAGAATTATCTCCTGGTAGCTTTGTGTATGTACTCATAGAAAAGAGTTCATGGTGCAATAGAAATGAGCTGGGCTCTGGCAAAAGGGGGTTTAATGCATTTCTGTGATGCTTTATAACGCTCAAGTCATTACAAAATTATGGATCCATGAAACCCATTTTGTCTAACAACCTACTGAATCTGGAGGTAGAATGGTCATTTATAATGCAGAAAATTCAGCAGTGGCAAAATGTTTTGAGCCAGGTCAGCCTGACAACGGTGGATACTTTTTGTAGATTCATGAAAACTATTAAACCACCTTTTTTCACAGAGAGTGACTCAAGTGGTCAGTGAAAACTGCAGGAAGCCATGCACAAATATGACACTCCTTTGTAAAGAATTACTTTAAAACATATTTATTTTACATCGATTGAGAAACAAGTTCTTACAACTTATACTAATCTCTCTCGATTCTGCTTCCTGGGAACTAAACCAGTACTCGCGCCAAATTTGTTGGCCAATGAAAAATCCCAAAGTTGACACCCGCTCCCGGGTATCGAACTCGGGACTTTATGGTTACAAGGCCGACGCTCGTAAAGAATTACTTTATTGGTATACCAATCACATTTTATAGAGATTTTATTCTTCTTGTGATTTTGTAAATTCATTGGTAATTATCTTTTGACAACATCAAAAGTGCCATGTTAAAAATTTAGAGCTTAAAAAGTATTTCATATTTGCTTACTGGGTACTAGTAATCTGAATATGTTAGGGTTGGTTTGACTAAAAGTTAGGAGATGACCCACTCTAGATCAAGTACCTGCTAATAATTTTGGCTTTTACAGTTTACTTTCTGAATGATAAGAGCTGTAGTCTGTGAATTGGGGGTTTAATGCATCTGCAAAAATTATTGTGCAGGCTGACCTGAGTCAAAACTTTGCTGTCGGTCATTGTTCTATGTATTTAAGGACCTGTCTACTTTGTGATTCAGTTGGTTGTTAGACGAAATAGATTTTATGGATCCATAGTTATGAGATGGCTTGCTTAGTTGACGCTTCACAGAAATGCTTTAACCCTTTACCAAAGAATCCATGGTTTCCACGACCCTGGAAAAGAAGGCTTTTGAAAACATTGAGAGAAAAGGAGAAAATGCTGGAAACCAGCATTTTCTCCTTTTTCCCACAATGTTTTTTACCCTATCGGAGACCTAAAGCTCATTTGTACCCATTCTGAATTTGTCGTCTGTGGATGCTCTCAGTTTGGAAGAGTCTAAAATTTGTCGTTTGGGAAAGGGTTAAACACCCTTTTGCAAGAGAACAGCTCACAATTATGTGAAGCAAATTAGAAGTGTCAGTAGGTAACAAATCATAATTTCTTCCCATCTTTTGCAGTGCGCTTGACAGTAATATGGACCTAGTGGGATCTAATGAGAATGTTGCTAATACAGTTGTCATAGAAACCTCACAGGGACCCTCAGCTTCAAACAGGTGAGGGGTTTCAAACAAATTATCCACTGACCTTACTCTTTGTCAAACAACAAAATTTTAGATTAGTCCAGATTGACAGCATTTGCCATTGACAAAATAAATGTGACTGTGAAATCTCTTGTTGGGAGTGTGGAAAACATGGTTTCAAAAGCTTTTCTCCTCAGAGTTGTAAAAACCGGACTCTGTGATAAAGGGTTAAACATTAAGGGATTTAGCTGAAGCATTTTCTGGTATGGATTTAGCTGCAGTATTTTCTTGTATGATGGATTGAATGGTGTTTTACCCTGCATTTCATCATTATTTCAGCCATATGATGACAACAGCTCACCCATCATGTATGTCATGCATAGGGCTCTGAAGTGTCAACCTAGGGGCACATACTGACAATTCTGGAGAAAAAAGCCAAATAGCAGTTCTAATTGATCAAATGAACAGTCTATCTTTTTACCCTTTACCACATGGCAAGATTTTAAACTTGTCCATATTGAAAGAACTTACAGACAATTAAATTTTTTGTTTTTAAATAAAGGTATTTGTCCTTAACTAGGTAGAAAAAACTGTGGAAAAAGGAGAAAAAGCTAGTTCCAAAACCTTCTTCTTGAGGGTCTTTAAAACTTACTTTTTTATGTAGGCAACCAGCAAATAGGAGTCAGATGATTTCCCATGATGCATTGCTGGGACGATGGCGTCTCTCACTTGACCTATTTGGGCGTGTGTTCTGTGATGATGTGGGCGCAGAGCCGGGCTCTGTGATCAGTGAACTGGGTGGTTTTCCTGTGAAAGAAAGTAAATTTAGGAGAGAAATGGAAAAAATTAGAAATTCTCAACAAAGGGACTTAACTCTTGAGGTGAGTTTTCATTTCAAATATCATATTTTCTCATATAAGTGGTCATTGGGAAGAGTAGGGATTGATATGAGTACCAAGGAATAGGGAGCTTGAAATATCTTGTAAACAAAAAAAAAAACATTGAATTCAATTGAATAAATGGAATTTTATTCCAGTTTCAACATTGCTAAGTCATATAGCAGGAACAGCATTTATTAAGTCTGTTTACTGTACTAGACAACAATTATTTAGATACTTCCATATTGAACGCATTAGTAAACAGCAAATACTGCACAATGATGAGATGTCTGGGAAAGGGTAGAAAGTATTCATCTGGAAAATAGAAAATGCTGGTTACTAACATTGTTTTCCTGTTCTGTTGATATTTAAAAAAAAAAAAAACTTTTTACTGAGGGTGATAAAATCATAAGTTTGTTTAGAGTTCATGTATCATTTTCTATGTGAACAGGTTGTCCGAGCTAGAAATCAACTCATTACACAAGCCTTTAAGCAATTAAACACATACTACAACAGACGGACAAACACCAGTGGCCCCCCTCTTGCAGTTCACAGAGTCAAAGTGACCTTTACAGATGAGCCTGGAGAAGGGAGTGGTGTTGCGAGATCGTTCTATACAGCTTTGGCAAATGTGAGTTGTTTTCTTTATATTGCGCAACATAGTGAGATGGATATAATTCTTTACCACCTATACCTGAGTTTTAATGACCCTGAGAAAACTGTATTTTAAAAACATTGTTGAAAAAGGAGAAAATGCTGGTAACCAGCATTTTGTCCTTTTCCTGCAATGTTGTCTATCCTTCCAAAGGTGATTTCTATTTTTGAGAATTTTTTTTCATCTGCAACTGCATTCAATTTGGGCGAGTTAAAAGTTTTGTCGATTGGTAAAGGGTTAAGACAATAGACTGCACTGGTTGCCAAGATCCTTTGCTCTGAAATAGTCATTAGCTAAATGACAAAATTTTGATGGGCCCAAATTGAATGCATTTGCAGACAGAAATTCAATTTGTCAAAAATGATGGAACTTGTATAAGAAAGGGTAGAAAACATTGTGGGAAATGGAGAAAATGCTGGTTACCAGCCTTATCTCCTTTTTCCATGATGTTTTCAAAAGCTTTCTTTCTCAGGATCATTAGAAGTCGAGATTATGTGGTATGGGATTAATAATGAAAACTGTTTTTTGAGGGAGTGAGCCAGTAATAGTACTGCTGCACTATTTTTCCTTTAATTAAATAAACTTGGTTCATTTGCCATCAAATTATCACGTTTTTGATAAATGGAGATTTTGCCAACCTGTCAAACCTGCGTGAGTGATAATTTTTCATAAACAGCCATCTGCATTAAATTTACATGATTTAAAATTCCTTGGTCCACTTTTAGCTGAGCTGTTTTCGAATAAAACATCAAGGTATTGTCATAGCCCTGTCATTGTCTGCGTCATCGTGTGCTCTGTCGTCATGGTGCAAAGACTGACATTTTATAATATCTCATTACTGAAGGTGTTTACTTCAAACTCGGACTTGGAGCCCATACAGTACCCATACAATAAGCGCAGGTGACCATCAAAGTTTTTTGACACAGTTTTGCCCCTCTAATGACTTCGAATCTTCACTGAAAATCAGTTTTTTGCTAAAAGCAATTGCAGCGAAGGACTCTGGTTTAGTGTAAAAGTAACTGTGTTAACTAGACACTTGTCTTATATAGCTAGTGTTGTATTATTCCATTGGTGTGGATGGTTAACTCTTTACCAAACGACAAAATTTAAGCCTGGTCCAAATTAAAAGCATTAGACGACGACAAAATTAAAGTGACTGAAAAATTGAAATTTGTTTTGGGAAGGGTAGAAAACATTGTGGGAAAAGGAGAAAATGCTGGTTACCAGCATTTTCTCCTTTTCCCACAATGTTTTCAAAAGGCTTCTTTCACAGAGTCGTAGAAACCAGGGATTGTTTGGTAAAGGGTTAAAACATATTTATTTTCTGTATTTTGTATGTTACAGGCTGTTTTATCACAAGAAAAATTACCAAGTCTGGACACAATTATGGTTGGAGGAAAAAGTCTTCAGTATAGTGAGTTTTATTTTGTCTTGTTGCATTTTTGGTATCACTCTCTATCAAACAATCCAATAATTGAATGACTCTGAGAAAGAGGACTTTGGAAATGAGCCATGCTCTGTGAAAAGGGGGCTTAATGCATTTGCAAAAAGTATCGACCCAGGTCAGCCTGCGCATTACGCGCAGGCTGACCTGGGCCGAAACTTTTCACTATTGGTCAATTTTCTGTATGTAAAAGGACCAGTTTACCTCATGATTCCGTAGTTTGTTACACATAATGAATTTTAGGGTTGTATAAGTCTGCAATGACTTGCTTGGTATCATGCATCACGGAGATGCATTAAGCCCCCTTTTGCCAGAGCATTGCTCAAATGTTTTGGAAATAAGGAGAAAATGCTAGTAACCAGCATTTTCTCCCATTTCCCAATGTTACCTATCCTTTCAAAAACATATTTTATAATTTCTGCCGCAATGCATTTGTTGTCTGCAATGGCTTTCTACATGGACAAGTCTAGAATTTTGTTGTTTAGTAAAGGGTAAGTAAAGGGTTTAGTTAAAAAAAAAAAACCATGAAGAATAAAAGATATTGAAGAGCAAAACATGAATAACTGTTTGAACAATAAAAGAAGTACTCTACCAACTGAAACAGTTTTACAGATAATATAAGAAACACTTGGCATTCTTGTACAATATTGAGATTGAGATGAATAAAAAGTGCACGAGTATATCTGGAAACATTGATGCAAAAGGAGATTTTTGCTTCACACATGCAATTTTTTCTATTGTTGCAATGTTTTCAAAAAGTATGACTTCGAAGGATCCAAATAACACCATGTGAATGCTAGTTTCTTTCTAAATATGTCTGTTTAGAGAAAAACAGTATGGATCAAAGATAAGACAACACACTCAGTGAAGGCTGATCTTGATTACACTGTCTGTAAATGCAACGCTAGATTTGATGGGCATTTGAGCTGTTGATGATTGTATTATATTGTCTACAGATTTAATACAGAAATTACGCACTCGGGAAAGAGAAAGAGAGAGACAAAGAGCATCCTCATCACAACGGCGCAATAGTCGTGACCGAGATTCGAGGAGAACCTTGTCCCATGATGCACCCCCATTTTACATGCCGTCGGATGTGAGTCAGAGTATATCGGTAAACCCAGAGCCACCTACTGAGCCTGGGGAAGACATGACCCAGTACAGACGACGGCTAGGAGAGAGATTGTACCCTCGTGTCAGAGCACTTCAACCGGTAGGTTTCCTATTATGTTCTGTATTCTGAGGCAATTATTATGAAGCACTTTTATCATTTGTTAAACCTTTTTACAATCAATCTGCCCAGCAGGGTAGCTCAGTGGTTAGGGTATCTGACTCGTGACCTGGTGGTTGCAAGTTTGTCATCTGGTTGTGGCAAAATTTCATTTAGGTAATTTTTCACCTCTCACCTCTGCTGCATGTGAGATAAGCAGTCAGTGGCTTGAAAAGAAAGTTGTGTCAGTAATGGTGAAAGAAAGTCTGGAAACACATGCCTAGGTGCACTGATGGCTGTGATATGACCTAAGCTGTTAAAAAAGTGTTAAAATCAAAAGCAAACATAACCAAACAATCCGGTCTTTTCATGACCCTTAGGAAGAGGCCCTTAACTCTTTACTAAACGACAAAATTTTGAACTGGACCAAATTCAAAACATCTGCAGACAACAAATTAAATCTTGGTAATATGATGATTTCTGACTTTGATAGGGTAGAAAATACTGTGGGAAAAGGAGAAAATGCTGATCACCAGCATTTTCTCCTTTTCCAACAATGTTTTCTAAAGGCTTCTTTCTCAGGGTCGTTAAAAGTCGGGATTGTGTGGTAAAGAGTTAAAAGACTTTGTGGGAAATGGAGGAAATGCTGGTAACCAGCATTTTCTCCTTTTTCCACACTGTTTTTTTACCGTTTCAAAGAACTTAACTTGATTTGTGCTGCTTTCAATTTTGAGGCCTGTAGATGCTCTTCAATTTGGAAGGGTCTAAAATTTGTTTTCTGGGAAAGGGTTAAATATACTCCATTGCTCGTGACCAAAAGTCAATGAAAGTATTGTTGGAAGTGATTGTGTCAACAGCTGATGTTACATGGTGTTTTATACTTAACCCTTATCCTGCTAAATAACTAAAATGAAATTTTCAATTCGATAGAAAAAAATTAAATAGTTCTATTTAAAAGTGCTTTTGGGAATAGTATCTCCTTATTGGACAGTGTATATCAAAGATCAGACTGCACATTCTGTGCAGTCTGATCTTGATCTACACAGTCCGTAAAAGGTCAGTAAGTTGCAATTAGCAGCCTAAGGGTTAAAAATCCCTGCAAAATCTTTCTTTTGCAATATGACACTTTTGAAAACATTATGGGAAAAGGAGAGATTACTTGTTACCAAAAAGGTAATCTTTCGCAGCAGTAATTCCACATATATTCATGTGGAGAACATAAATTTATAGTGATGATTTACAATTTACAGTTGCTCTACAAGAGTAGTTTTTCCTTTTTGCCAAAGTTTTTTTTGCATGCTGGGATATAATTTTATGGATTTACACATTTTATTTTATGTGTTATATTTGCGGAAATATTGAAGCAGAACCTTTAAAATTTATTGTCTGTGTCAAACAGATGCACTTTTAAATTTAGAATTCAGTGATAAGAGATATTCAACAAAATGGCATTAAGTGTTTTCCGTCAAACCATCATGTTTAATGTAGTCTTTTGGACAAACTGCAAGGATAAAATGTGAGATTTCCAAATGACTATTATTGTATTCCTCCTTTTCTCACAATGTTTTCAATTTTATCAAAGTAAGAAATCAACTTTTGAGCTGCTTTTAATTTTTCGTCCTCAAATGCTCTCGGTTTGGTTATTTCCAAATTTTTTCATATGGTTAAAAGTTGACTATTAACCATGTACCAAACAATCACAGGTGTTTAAAATACCCCGAGGAAAAAGGCATTTTAAAACATTTTGGCAAATGGAGAAAATGCTGCCACAATGGTTTCCCACCCTTTTTTTTTTCTACCCTTCTAAAGACAACTTTTGATCTTGAGTCAAATTTTATTTGTCACCAGCAAATATCTCATAAATGTGGGAAAGTCTAAATTTTTGTTGTCTGGTAGAGCTAACTTTTATAGGGAATTGTTTTATGTTTGAACAGTAGAGATTTTTGTGTAAATTATTTTGATGGACTAGTAATGTATATGTAAATAAGCCATGCTTAACCCTTTACCACACAATGACGACTTTTAACACCCCTGATAGAGAAGGCTTTTGAAAACATTGTGGGAAAAGGAGAAAATGCTGGCGACCAGCATTTTCTCCTTTTCCCACAATGTTTTCTACCCTATCAAAGAAAAATCATTTCACATGAGCCACATTGAAACTGTCATCTGCAAATGCTTTCAATTTGGACAGGTCTAAAATTTGTCGTGTGGTAAAGGGTTAATGTATCTCTGTGATGCAGGATACCAAGGAAGTCATCACATGATTGTGGATCCCTAAAATCCATTTTGTCTAACAATCAACAGAATCATGAAGTAGGCTGGTCCTTTGACATACAGAAAATTGACCAATAGCGAAAAGTTTTGGCCCAGGTCAGCCTGCGCAGATTGCGCAGGCTGACCTGGGTCGATACTTTTTGCAGATGCATTAAATCCCCTTTTCACAGAGTAAGGCTCAAATGTTCAGACACTTTTCTTTTTTTGGTAGGCCATGGCACCTAAAATTACAGGCATGCTGTTGGAACTATCACCAGCCCAACTTTTGGTCATGTTGACGTCCGAGGAAACTTTACGACAAAGGGTCGATGAGGCAGTAGACATTTGTATGTCCCACAGCAGGTAAAATTCAAAGCATCACTTTGTTATATTTGTAAAACATACAGGATGTTCCAGGCATGAAGCTAGCAATTTTGTGGGTTTGTAACTCTTTCTAAGTCATAATATTGGCCAGTACCTGTATTCATGCACTTTTGGCAACTACTGGACTTTTAATAAACTGAAAGTTTAAGAGAGTTATCGTGAAAATGATCATTCAAGTTGCTTTAGCCTATAAAGTACAGATCTATAGGATTTGACATGAGTTGGCATTTAAGATAAATTTTTATTATCAAAGTGCAGAAAAAATGTTATGAAGTAAACCTGTGGCGGGCTTTATAACAATTTTATCTTCAGTGAGTTAAATGAAATTTTACCTCAAAAGCAAATGAATGTCAGATTCTTTTTATTACATAACTGTATCAAGAATTGTAGTCCAAAAGGAACTTGCATATAATGACTTCGCTTGGAATTTAATGATGACTAGATTTGCAGCTCTGTCAGGATCACCTATTTTGACAGTAAATTTCACAGAGAAATCTGGGTCAGAAATGTTTTAGAAATGAGGCATATGATCACAGGGCTTTGACCAAATACAGCACTATTTGCTATTCTTAAACATAAAGAAATTTTATCATGAATGTATTACACTGAAAATAAGGGTAGTTACGTGTTAAACTGTGTTTCATTTTCCTGCTGCAGAATGGTGCAATGACTGCAGTAGTATAAGATAATTGTCCTGAATACTTTTAACGCTTTACCACACAATCCTGAGTTTAACGACTGAGAGAGAAGGCTTTTGAAAACGTTGGAGAAAGAAAAAATGCTCGTAACCAGCATTTTATCTTTTTCCCACAATTTTTTTTGCCCTTTCAGGGACAAATCCCATCATTTGAGTTGCATTGATTATTGTCATCTGCAAATGCTTTCAGTTTAGACAGATGTAAAATTTATAATCAGGTACACACTGACTAAAAGTCCCATATGAGGGTAAGGCAAAAATGAAGAAATAAATCATTCCTAAAGCTTACTCATTTCTTCCTGCAACACCTTTGTTGTTTGAATATATAAAAGTCGTGCTCTCTGAGAAGGGTGATTAATGCATCTGTGATAAATATCCACCAATGTCAGCCTGGACAGTCTGGGCAGGCTAACACAGGTCGAAACTGTTTGCTTTTGTGAATTTTTTGCATGTCAAAGGACAGTTCTACTTAGGACTGAATCTTTTTCAAACAAACTGAATACATATAACAATTATGACAACTGGCTTTATATAATGGTTTACAAAGACATATTAAACCTTCTTTTGCCGGAGTGCCTCTCACTCGTATTAAATCTTACTTCCTGATAGTTACAATACATCATATGAGAATGTTTAAGTTGTTTGCTGCAAATTTGTTTCAGAAGAAAATGAGTGAGCCCTCTTCCATACAAAAACATTGGTGTCTCTGTGTAAGACAAACAATTGAAAGCAATATTTGAAAGTGGCAGTTTCTTAATTGCTAGCAACTGCTTTTCCTTCAATGTTTATATGTCAGAGCTAAAGTATCTACAAAAAAACATTATATTCCTTTACCACACTATCCGGAGGTTTAGTAACCTCAAGGAAAACAACTTTTTGGAAACATTGTTGAAAAACGAGAAAATGATGGTAACCAGCATTTTTCTTCAATGTTTTCTACCCTTTCAAAGACAAAATGTATAACTTGTGCAATACTTAATTTGCCATCTGCAAATGCTTTCAATTTTGGCTAGCCTTTAATTTTGTCATCAGGTAAAAATTTAACTCTTTTTCCACACACCAGCATATGGCTTGCAACACACGAAAAGGGGCATTCAGACATTTGCGTAAAGTGTCATCTCGGATCAGCCTGCGCAGTCCGCGCAGGCTAATCCGAGACGGCACTTTACGATTACATTAGATTTTGTCCTTCAGTAGACATGCGCAAAACAGAAAATTACATAAAAACGGAAAGCGTCATCTGGCGGGAATGACTCTTTACGCAAATGTCCGAATGTCCCTTTTTGTGTGTTGCAGGCCATATGAGACTTCTTTACCACATGATAATATGTTAGACATGTCCAAATTGAAATCAATTGCAGATGACAAGTCAAATATGGCTCAGATGATGGAATTAGTCTTCGATAGGGTATAGCCCTTTACCACACAATCCCGACTTTTAATGACCCTGAGAAAGAAAGCTTTTGAAAACATAGTGGGATAAGGAGAAAATGCTGGTACACAGCATTTTCTCCTTTTCCTACAATGTTTTCTCCCCTTACCAAATCAAATTTCTATTTTTGATTCCCGTTTATTTTGTCATCTGCAAATGCTTTCAATTTGGACTAGTCTAGAATTTTGTTGTTTGGTAAAGTGATAGACTATATGTTAGACTTGTCAAAATTGAAAGCAACTGCAGATGACAATTCAAATGCAGTTAAAACGATAGAATTTGTCTGATGAATTGATATGGTAGAAAAAAGAAAAGGAGAAAATACTGGTTATCAGCGTTTTCTCCTTTTTACACAATGTTTTCAAAAGGCTTCTTCCTCAGGTTTGTTGAAACTCTAGGTCATGTGGTAAAGGTTTAAGGTGTCTACAACAAAGGTTTGTGTTTTTTGCTTTTATCTCAGTGAAGAGGCATTGATAGATCTGGACATCTTCAATCTCTCTGCTACTGGTGGGTCAAGCAAGAAAAAGAAGCCAGGACCAGGCTCATCAGCCTCGGACAGAAGGAGTGACATAGATGATGAAGATGATCTTGACGACAATGCTCCTCTTTTTTGGCAGCCAGGAAAAAGGGGCTATTACTCCCCCAGGCCAGGAAAAGGGTCTGCAGAACGATTGAATGCATTTAGAAATGTTGGAAGGTTGGTATCCGTTTATTTTGGACATGTAGGATAAATTTTTGTGTTTGTTAGAGTGTAAAAGCAAAATGTCTCTGGAGAAGAAAATGTAAAAAGAAAATCAAGCTTAGATATGGTTTATTTTCTGCTGTAACTCTACCAAACATCCAAATTTTAGAAATGTCTGAAAGCATTTGCTGATAACAGTTTGTGCTTGAATGATAGGATTTGAGTTTGGAAAGTTAATAAACACTGTTGAAGACTCAGAATCTCACTGTGTTTGTATTTAAAACACTGTATGTTTGTTTTGTTTGTATTGGAGTTTAATGCTGTTTTAACAGCTTTGGTCATATCATGGCAGTAAGCTCACCTACGCATGTGTTTCCTGGCTTTCTCAAACCAGTACCAACTCAACTTTCTTTCCAAGCCACAAACTACTTTCTGACATGCATCAGATGTTAGAGGCAAAAACATTGTCAGAAAGAAAGTTTGCCTCATCTCTGTATCAAACCTGCAACCACCAGGTCACGAGTCAGATACGCTAACCACTGAGCCAAGTGGCCAGGCTTTCAAACACTAGATTTGTATCATATGCCAGATTCTACAAGATAGTATAATTATTGTTTTCTGTGGCAAGTTTGCTGGATTTCTGTTCTCTGACATGAGAGCTATGAGATTGAACTTTGGAAAGATGCATTGATCGTGTAATATTTTTTTAACTCTTTCCAAAACTTAAACTTTAAGACTTGTTCAAATTTAAAATATCTGCAGACAATGAATTCAAAATTGGTACAAATGAGCTTAAGCTCTCTGATAAGGTAGAAAACATTGTCGGAAAAAGAGAAAATTTTGGTTACCAGCATTTTCTCCTTTTCCTACAATGTTTTCAAAACCTTTCTTTCCCTGGGTTGTGATTATTTGGTAAAGGGCGAATTGAATTGTCTCTGTTACAGAATAATTGGTCTGTGCTTACTACAAAATGAGATGTGCCCACTATTCCTGAATCGACATGTACTTAAATATATTCTGGGTCGTAAAATTGGTTGGCACGATTTGGCATTCTTTGACCCTGTAATGTATGAAAGCCTACGTCAGCTTGTATTGGATTCGGAGACCAAGGATGCCTCATTAATGTTTCAAGCCTTAGACATGAACTTTTGTGTTGAGCTCTGTGCTGAGGAGGTGAGTCAGTTTACAGTTTTGTTCACCTTTGAGTTAACCCTGTACCACACAGTCCTGACTTTTAATGATCCCTGAGGAAGAAGACTTTTGAAAACATTGAGGAAAAAGGAGAAAATGCTGGTAACAATCAATGCTGTTTTCTCGTAAAAACTAGGGCCTGGTTTCACAGAAAAAATTAAATCTCGTATTTTGCTCAAACCCGCTAACAGGCTTGTTTTCAAGGAATGAAACGTTGAGTTCATTATTTGCGATGCATTTCACAAAATATTAATACACTAAAAAAGAGTTTTCAGTGCCTAAGATGACACTATGTTTCAGACTCAACCAGGGGTAAAAGTTTTCCGTATTGTGACGGAATTCCGTATTTTCAGGGGCCGACCAGGTCATTTTTCCAAATCGTTTAAATCTGAGGAGAAATTTTTTTGGGGGGGGATGGGGGGTACCCCTTTATCTCGTATCTATTGCAAGTCAATAGATTTCCAGATGCCATATTAATAAAATTTATTGCCCCATTGCATTTCCTTTGTCCGGGGCTGATCTCGGTCATTAATGTCTCCCGTCAAACGCACTCGCTCTAAAAACAATGAAATTCAAAGAATTTTGTAATTTCGGTGATAATTTGCACCGAAATGTTTACAGTCACTCACTCTTGCTTAGGGTTTCCCGATTCTAAATATAGATGCTGAACCGGAACGTTCTAAGGTTATCGTATGATTTTATATTGTTCGTGTCCAAAATGTTGCGGCTGTGTTTTGATCGGTTTGCCGACTTTAACATTTTTGCCGCTAGGATTGTAAAACAATAAAGCATTAACAAAGCCCTTCGTTTTAGGGGACAAATATTGCCTGCAATTTGATTATTTGCTAGCGAAAGATGGCTCAGTTTAAATTATCTTTGTTCTTTTCAATAACAAATGGATGTCAGAGCTGGGGATCGGCAACTATCTTCCGAAGTTGACAGTACATGCTACTCAAATGCCGAAGCGACCGAAAAGGGGGGAAAAGTTTCATTCATACACTGTAGTCCGATTTGTAGTGGTGGGCCAATGATTGACTATAGTCGAAAGTCAGTTGGTTTTAGCTTCCGATTGCGATTAGCTCTTGAGAAATCCCGAAATCGATTGCAGTCGATACCGAAACTCGCTCGGTCGTGAAACGTGAATACTGGTTTGTAGCGCTTGGTTTTGTGACTGATATTAATCACACTCTAGAATTCAATATAGTGATAACAAACACGAAAATTGGCCAGAAAAATGAGAAAGAAGTTTTTGTCCATGGATGTCTTGTCAAAACTCGACAACTTGGCAAGTTTCTTATTTGATCCCTGAGACCGGGTTTTGACGCTTGGAAATTTGAAATGACATGTCTTTGACGCTGAAAAATATTTGCTTAATTGTCAATCTGACGCATGAAATTATCGTCAAGAGCTTCATATAACCTAGCTTGTGCGCATCCGGCAGAAATATGGGCTAAACACGATCAGTATAAAATGTGAAGGACACGCGCGTGATCTAATGAAGCTGGCGAGTCATTTACGAGAACGTAATAACGGTGTTAATCCTCTGATCTAGTGTAAAGTGACAGAATTTAAAGTTACCTGCTATTCAAAATGACTAACTGATGTCAAATCATGTGGTAATACTTCTCCAGAAATTAACTGACACGAAAAATTGATCGCCAAAAAAAAACGTGAAAACCCATGACACTACCACGATCAGCGTGACATCGTCCGATCAGACGGACTTCAAACTATCTTCTCGACTTTAATAATGAATTTAAACATTGAATTTACACAAATCTCTGAATAAAACAATAAGTGGAATCTAAAACTCTGTCATGAGTGAAAAAAATTGTTGTTTTATGAAATGAAAATATAGATCTAAAGGGGGGGGGGGTGTCGTCTGCAAATGCTTGAAATATGTGAATTTTTTTTAACTGGTTTGGAAATAAAAATTTAAAGATCAAAATAAATGATATTAAATAAAGTAAAAAAAATTTAAAGTACAAAACACCACATCTTTATAAACTTAATATCATGTAGACAAATTGTCAAAGTATTTAAAGCAAAAAGGCATTCTCAGTTCAATGGAGAAATTGATTGTACAACCAATACCTAGTTGGTTTGCTCTTCCGGTTACAAAGTGATAATCATTTTTGCATTTAAACTGATTGCCCCACACTGCCGATTTGATAGATTTTTTACAGGAATTGGACCAGTTCCATGGTATATCACTTACCTGCTTGTTTTAGCAAACATTAGAATTGATTTTGCCAAAAATGTTTGCACATTTTAGGAAAGGTTCTTAAAGTGTTTGAAGAGCTTTTAACAGTGAACATGACTGTAGATGTATCTATAAAATCTTGTTTGGGCATGTTGCATGAAAACAGTCTATCTGTTAATGGGATGTCATTAAAACTTGATATTTTAATGAAATTAATATGTAGTTTAGATCTGAACCCCCATCCTTGTTTGTGTACCCCAAACTCCAGTTACCAAAGGGTACAAAAACCTCAAGCTAGAAAATGCACAGCACACTCTGTCACATTCTCCCTGATAAATTAGCCATTCTTAAAGAGAGTGTTGTTTTCCTATTTGACAGATTTGATTTTATTCTTTTGACAGAAATTTAGCACCTGTGATTGCATTTTAATGAATCAAATATTAAATACTAGATATGTCCTTTTCTCATACTTGTTGTACTTTCAAATACAAAACTGATGTAGAGCTAATCTGATTAGGTCCTGTGTACAAAATGGAGATAAAAGAGGACAAAAATAACATGGGTGCTAAAAACTTTGAGATTTTCTTAGGTTTTAGCATATCATATCTTTCATTCGTTTCAAGATTTTTTCAACTTTAAAATGCTAAAACTGGATCTCATTAGAGGAATTTGATGCTTATAAAATAGCTAAATCTCAGGAGCTTCCGGGGCCCACCGGGGGCCCTAGCGGCCCCCAGACCCCCAGCTCAATTTTCAGTATTTTCAGATTTTTTAACTTTTACCCCTGGACTCAACACAGCTAAGTAAACAGAATTCAGTCCATTATTTTGCTGAGTTGAGTCTGCAACAATGGCAAATGCTTTGAATTTTGACCAGTCTAAAATTTCATCATTTGGTAAAAAGTCATGGGTTAAGCAAGATACCCATATGGATGTATCATAGACTGGTAAAGTATGGGCTGGAATGGAAACATATTCTGTATAAACATGTTAGCAGTTGGGATTTTCATCATTTTAACTATTTTCAACTACCTACTAGAGGACAGAATTTTAGAATAGTCCATTTTTAAAGCATATGCAAGCCACAAATTAATTGTCGATCTTTAGATAGGATTTGTCTTTAGAAAGGTGAAAACACTGTCAGGAAAGGAGACAATGTTTTTTCCACAATTCTTTCAAAGGTCCTTTTCACTGGTGTTGTTAAAACATGGACTTGTTTCATAAAGGTTTAAAGGAACCCTGTCAAGTAATGACTGAAAGATAAAATGGAATTGTATTGTACACAGGGAGGAGAACAAATTGAGCTGATACCTGGGGGAGGAGACATAGAGGTCACAGCCCAGAATATACATGATTATGTGAGACGATATGCAGACTATAGAATGGTCAAGGTGGCAGAAAAGGCTTTGAAGGTAGAATCGAATTGTAAAACTATACACATGAGCATTAATTAAGCACCACCCATTTTCAAGCAATAAGGTTGTGTTCAACTAAATGCAGTTGTTATTCATGATAATGGAAACCTAAGACTTGGTTATAAATTTGTTAACAGCACACTCAAAGGTGTTTGGCCATCAGATTCAAACACTTTTTCTACTTTAAGCTGTAATTTATTGAAAGTCAGATAGGGCACTGAAAATGTCGAAAAATGGTATGTTAAAAATCTGGGTCACAGAGACTAGCTCAGTAGTCTGACGTACATGAAATTCTCAAAAAAACGTTCAGTGTTCATGCCTGAGCCAACAGCAAGGATGACATCAGTATCTGATGTATCCTTCCCTTGCACGGATAACTGCTGCAACCTTCCTCATCATACTGGAAATCATATGCTGAATTTGCATCATTGGGATCCTCTGCCATTTGTCATTGAGTGTGCAGGTTCAATTCCTTATAGATTCTGAACAGGGTATCCCTTGCTTGAACTTGACGCCCCCGATGGTCCCACAAATGCTCAATCGGGTTGAGATCAAGGCCTCTTGCAGGCCAAGGTAATGTGTCAGTTATTTTGGATGGTGCTTAATAAATGCGTATATAATGTTCTGTTACATATGCTTATTTGAACATAAAAAAAAAGTAAGAATGGTTATGTAATAGCCACCTTCCATAAATGAATGGATTCTTTGGATAAAAATGTAATTCTAACATGACACATGAATTTGGCTCTATAAACATAGTGCAACAAAAACATGGTAAAATCTACGTCGTTCTATGTAGAGTGACGTCATTCTATATAGAGTGACGTCATTCTGTATAAAGTAAGTAAGTGAGTTATTCAGTGGAATATAATCTGCATCCATGTTTTTACTTTAAGTATGAACTTGTTTTCCTTTGATTAAGAGTTGGTCATGTTAGAATCGAAATAATCTTCTTTCTATCATGGTTTATCATTCAATAAACCATGTTGTGAGTTATGAGGCGCAATGAATAAACCACTCGGGCTATCACCCTCGTGGATTATTATGCCCCCCCTTCAACGAAGTGGGGGTATATTGCTTTGCTAATGTCGGTCGGTCGGTAGACCTTACCTTGTCCGGATGATAACTAGACACAGAATTGACCTAGGTTCGTCAAATTTGGCACAGACATGCGTCTCAGAGTGTAGATGATCCCTATTGATTTTGAGGTCAATCGGTCAAAGGTCAAGGTCACAGTGACCGTCAGCATGTTGATATATAGATCAAACCTTGTCCGGATGATAACTAGACACAGAATTGACCTAGGTTCGTCAAATTTAGCACAGACATGCGTCTCGGAGTGTAGATGATCCCTATTGATTTTGAGGTCAATCGATCAAAGGTCAAGGTCACAGTGACCGTCAACATGTTGATATATAGACCAAACCTTGTCCGGATGATAAATAGACACAGAATTGACTTAGGTTCGTCAAATTTAGCACAGACATTCGTCTCGGAGTGCAGATAATCCCTATTGATTTTGAGGTCAGTCGGTCAAAGGTCAAGGTCACAGTGACTGTCAACATGTTGATATGTAGACCAAAACTTGTCCGGATGATAACTAGACACAGAATTGACCTAGGTTCGTCAAATTTAGCACAGACATGCATCTCGGAGTGTAGATGATCCCTATGGATTTTGAGGTCAATTGGTCAAAGGTCAAGGTCACAGTGATCGTCAACATGTTGATATATAGACCAAACCTTGTCCGAATGATAACTAGACACAGAATTGACCTAGGTTCGTCAAATTTGGCACAGACATGCATCTCGGAGTGTAGATGATCCCTATTGATTTTGAGGTCAATCGGTTAAAGGTCAAGGTCACAGTGACCGTCAACATGTTGATATATAGACCAAACCTTGTCCGGATGATAACTAGACACAGAATTGACCTAGGTTTGTCGAATTTGGCACAGACATTTGTCTCGGAGTGCAGATGATCCCTATCGATTTTGAGATTAATCCATCAAAGGTCAAGGTCACAGTGGCCTTCAACTTAATGATATTTAGACCTAACCTTGTCCGGATGATAACTAGACACAGAATTGACCTAGGTCCTTCAAATTCTTACAGATATTCATCTTGGAGTGTAAATGATCCCTATCGATTTTAAGGTTAATTCGTGCCAAAAAGAAAATCGATAAACCAGTCTGTGTATCGGCGACTGTTTACAATCCTGTATGTATACACACGGCGGTGTGTATAATTATGCGAACTGTTGTCAGATTATCACGTTTAACAATTGCAGTGGGCTATAAATCAAAAAGATGACGTCGATATTTCCCAATCAATTCTTTTGATATCAGTTTATGAACTGTGCCACTTCCTGTATCAATGTGGCAGTAGGGGGGCATGACTGTTTTACAAACAGATATCTTGTTTATTGTGCCTCATAACTCACAACTGTGGTTCATTTAACGATAAACCATGATAGAAAGAAGATTATTTCTTAAGTAACGCTCTTGGTATATTGCACATAGAAGATGCATCAACTCTTTACCACACTGCAAAATTTTAGACTTGCCCAAATTGAAAACATTCTCAGATAAATTACATGCAGATCAGATGATTGGATATGTCTCTGAAAGGCCAGAAAATATTGTGGGAAAAGGAGAACATGCTGGTAACCAGCATGTTCTCCTTTTCCCATAATGTTTTCTGACTTCTTTGTCTTCCTTAGGGTTGTTAAAAGTCAGGTTTATGTTATAAAGGGTTAAACCCCCGTTCCCCTCAAATGTAAGTAAGCCTGTAACTTACCTAGTAACCTACGCACCATGTTTGTCTAAAGGCATCTTCCTTGGGGTCGTTAAAAGCCAGGTTTATGTTGTAAAGGGTTAAATGCCTTTTTCCCTGAGTGGTGCTCAAATTTATGAAGTAAGCTTTTAACTTACCTAGTGTACGTATCTGATTTCAGAAAATCCGTATGGGTGTATTTGATGTCATCCCTATGAACACTCTAGAAGGTCTTACTGCAGAGGATATGAGACTTTTACTGAATGGGGTCGGCAGTATCAATGTTCAGACCCTTATAAGTTATACATCTTTTAATGATGAGAGTGGTAAGCTTTTTTATGGCGAACATATTTATATTTAAAATCCTGATCACAACATTACTCACTCTAGCGATGCTAACTCTTTATCAAAATACAAAATTCTGGACTCTACCAAATATAAAGCATTTACAGACAAAAAATTAAATGCAGCTCAAAAGATGACTTCTGTCTTTGGTTGGGTAGAAAACTTATGTGTGAAAAGGAGAAAATGCTAGTTGCTAACATTTTCTCCTTTTCCCAATATGTTTTCAAAAGTCTTATTCCTCAGGGTGGTTAGAACAAAGGATTGTTTGGTAAAGGCTTAACCATGATTACTTGGTACAGAATAACTGATATTCTGTGAGATATAAAAATGGCCAATTTATTGTTTTTCACTTCAACAAAATGTGTCATCATTCAACAGTCTAATGGTTTATCTGTCCTAGATAAATAAAATGAACTTCTTCAATTGGTCAACACAAATGTTACTAATTAGGGCTGATTTGGACAAAATAGCTCACAAACTGTTTGACACTATGAAAATGTGGACATTTTCCGTGGTTTAAGCTGATAAAAATGATTCTTAATCGTGTAATAATTTCACTGTGGAACTTTGTTTCGTTCGATTTAATGCTTGTGGCCAAGGCATGATAGAGCAGTAGGTATGCTTACAGTACTAGAGAACAGGGGATTGCTGGTTTGAAATCTCCAGCTTGGCCAATTTCTTGCAAAAAATTAATGACAGTCGTTGCATTAGGATTCATTCCTCTCTCACCTCTGATCATTTTGTGGTAAAGCAGCCAGTGGCTTTGAAAGAATATAGTGCGAAGTACGGGGACTGAAAACAGTGTAACACCATACCATCAATGAATGCTTGTGTAGTATGTAATAAATCATTCTTTTTAATGTTTAAGTACTTTTTACTGTGTCCTACCCTAAGCTCAAGCCATTGATGATGTTTGCCATGAATATTAGATTATGGTTTGAAACGCATTCACGTATAAAAGTAACTTTTCATTTTGGCTTATTTTTGTGTGTGGGAAATTTGGAAAAAAAAAAAAAATACTTGGATGTGTAACTATTCTTCTTTTGTGTGCTTTTACATTTGTTATTTTCACCCATGGTTTCTAGAGTTGGGAAAATATCAGTTTCTGTACTCACCCACAGAAATTATTTCTCAATCTTGCATAACATATGAACCTTTCACAACACAGTCCCCGAGTTTTAAAGACACTAAGAAAGAGAGTTTTTAAAAACATTTTGGGAAAAGGAGAAAATGCTGGTTACCAGCATTTTCTCCTTTTCCCACAATGTTTTGTATCTTTTCAAGAACAAATTACAGTTTTTGAATCTTACTTTGCCGTCAGCAAATACCTACAGTTTAGAAAAGTCTGAAATTTTGAGGTTTGGTAAAGGGTTAAATGATGATCCTCTATATTGTACCTTGTTTCTCCAGGTGAAAGTAATGATAAAGTTCAGAGATTTAAGAGATGGTTCTGGTCAGTGGTGGAGAAAATGAGCAATCAAGAACGGCAAGATTTGGTAAGTGACTGGGGTTGGGGTTTATTACTTGATGTAGATTACTTCTCTCTTCATGTTGTAGCCGAGTCTCTGTAGCTCAGTTGGTAGCGTACAGAACTCGCTGGTTTGATCCTCGGCTCGGCTAGTTTCTTTCTGAGGATTGATGATAGTCATTGTTACAGGATTCACTCCTCTCTCACCGCTGACTATTGTCTCGACGATGGTTATGTGGGGAAGAAGCCAGTGGCTTAGAAAGAATATTGTGCAGAGTACTGGTTAAAGAAACTCTAGGAAAGCCTGGCACTGGCACCTGCGATATAACTTAACGTTTAAAAAAGAAAAATTCAATCCCTTTGTGTTGTTAACTGCTTTTGAAAATATGTCATGAAGGGAAATTGCTCCTAATGAACAGTTTCTCCAATTACTACGGTGTTTCCTGGGCTTGTTGATGGATTAAACCTTAAGTTCTAACAACTTTCCTTATTTTACAAAGTTGTCCAATGCAAATTTATTTCAGGACCTGAAAGTAATGACTTATGGGTTGAATTTAACACTTACTTGAAAAAAGTTCCACATGTAGTGTAAACACTCTTGATAGTTGTTTTTTAAGGTCTCTACATCAGTTTTGAAATAAGTTATCAAGTTCAATTATAACTTTTTAGGAAACAATGTGGAAAAAGGAGAAAATGCTGGTTACTATCATTTTCTCCTTTTCCTGAATGTTTTTATGAGCTTTTTTATCAAGGGTTGTTAAAAAGTGAAAATTTTTAATTCCAAGTGTATCTGTCTGATTGGCCAAATTATTATCTCGAAATTTGGACTTAAGGCTGAATGGTTTGTGAATTCTGTCCCAGATTTTGGATTCTTGCTAGCGGATCAAGTGCATTTTATTCTTGCCAGATCAGGTGTAACTTTACTGAATGCATACTTCAAATGCTTGGTGAAAAAGGACGTTCAATGCATCTGCACAAAGTATCAACCTAGGTCAACCTGTATAGTCCACCCAGGCTTTTTTCTTTTGGTAAATTTCCACATGTCTAAGGAAGATTATACCTCAGGATTCAACCAGTTGTTCGACAAAACAGATTTAATGGATCCATTATTATGTGATATATTGGTATAATGTATTATAGAGATGCATTAAAAAAAAGACCCTTTTGCCAGAGCATGGCTAATGTATTCATGGTCCATATTCCCCAACCATTCTTAAATACAATCTTAGTTTTATTATCAAGAACTTTTTACATACAAAGTAACATATTAACTTCTGATTAACTAAACCATTTTCTGATTGGCTAAACTGTGTAGCCAATCAGAAGCTGTGTTAATTTCCAAATCTAGAATAAGACCAAGAATGAAAATATGGATGCAGATGAACATTGTTGTTGTAAGCAGTCTAGCCCTTAATTTTCTGTTTCGGCAGGTTTATTTCTGGACTTCAAGCCCAGCATTACCGGCAAGTGAGGAAGGTTTTCAGCCCATGCCAAGTATAACAATACGTCCTGCGGAAGATGACCACTTACCAACAGCAAATACATGCATTTCTCGTCTATATATACCATTTTATTCCACAAAAGCTATTCTTAGGACAAAACTTTTACTAGCAATTAAAACAAAAGCTTTTGGCTTTGTTTAAAGCTGGAGATATAGATGTGTGATTATAGGCATTGTTTATCATAAAGGGAAGATCAGAAAAAAGATATTAAGCTCTTTACAGAATGACAAAATTTTAGACTTGCCCAAATGGAAAGTTTTTGCAGATGAAAAAAATAAATGTGACTTAAAAATAGAAATTCAGTTTAGGAAGGGTAAAAAACATAGTGGGAAAAGGAGAAAATGCTGGTTACCAGCATTTTCTCCTTTTTCCACAATGTTTTAAAAAGGCTTATTTCTTAGGCTCAAGAATGTGTGGTAGTGAGTTAAGACAAATTCTTTGTTCATTTTTCATGATAGTCTTTTGATTGGTCGTTTCTTAAACTCTTAATGCAACAATTTCTGTATTTTACAAGCCTGGGAAAGAATTTTTCTGGAATTATTGTGGAAAGAAGAGAAAATGATAGTAATAATCATTTTCTTCTTTTTTCCGAAATTTCTTCACCATTGCAAAGACAACTCCCTTAACCCTTTACCAAACAATCCCGTGTTTTCATGATCCTTGAAGAGAAGGCTTTTGAAAACATTGTGGCAAAAGGCGAGAATGCTGATTACCATCATTTTCTTCATTTCCCACAATGTTTTCTACACTTTTAGAAACAAATGAGCCAGGCTTTGTGAAAAGTTGGCTTAATGGATCTGCATATCAGTATCAATCCAGGCTGACCTCCGTAGAAACTTCTTGCGTTGGGTAAATTTTCTACATTTCAAAGGACCAGTGTACTTCATGATGCAGTCAGTTGTTAGACAAAGTTGATTTTATGGATTCATAATTATGTGATGACTTGCTTGGTATAATGCATTATGGAGATGCATTAAGCCCCCTTTTGCCAGAGCATTGTTCAAATATTTTCATTAGATTTAATTTGTCATCCAAAAATGCTTTTAATTCGCATCAGTCTACCTTTTTGATGCTTGGTTAAGAATTTAAGTAGAGCAACTTTTAATTCGTGTCTTTTTCAAATGCCGTCAATAAAGGTACAAATCTGATATTGTCTGAGAGAGAGAGAGAGGTAGGTATCTGATTACTTCTAACAGACAACAACTTTCTGCATATAAGAGCCAACTGCTTTTGAAGAAATTGTGATAAAACATGAAACTACTCAAAACAAGTCATTTCTCTTTTAACTCTTTACTGCAGGACGAAATTTTAGATTTGTCCTAATTCGATGCATTTGCAGACTACAAATAGATTAAATGATGAAACTTACCTTTAAATGGAAAACATTGTGGAATTAGGAGAAAATTCTGGTTACCAGGATTTTCTCCTTTTCCCACAATGTTTTCAAAAGCTGTCTTTTTCAGGGTTGTCAAAACTCAGGATTGTGTGGTAAAAGGTTAATGCATATTTGTGTATTGAACCACACGATACAAATGATCTTATTGAGAGCTTATTAAAAAGTAGGTTTTTTATTTACTATACTTTGTATGAAAGAGTTTGAACTGAGGAGATAATTTGGAAAACGGACAGGAGTGGAATAATAAATTTTTTGATGATTTGTCATGACATGTACGTCAGAAAAGTCAGTACATCTAAAGTACGTAAACTTGGACAAATAGATGAACATCTCAAGTACTAGAATTTAAAGTCTGAACGTGTCTGTAGACAAGTGAAGAAAACAGGAGATTCTTCATCTTGGACCTTCAGTAGATCCAACTTTGACCAGTAGGAGAATTTAATTTTTAGCTCCACTGGCCGAAGGCCAGAGAGCTATTGTCATGGCGTTGTGTCCGTCCGTCCGTCCGTCCGTCCGTGCATCCGTAAACTTTTTCTTTAAAAAACTTCTCCTCAGAAACTATTGACTGGATTTTTACCAAATTTCACAGAAATGTTCCTTTGGTGGTCCTCTTTCAAATTCCGTCAAATAATTGTGTTCCATGAAGAATTCTGGTTGCCATGGCAACCAAAGTAAAAAACCTTTAAAAATCTTCTCCTCCCAAACCGCTATTTGGATAGCATTATTATTTTGCAGGAATGTTCCTTAGATACAGGTTTACAGAATTCCTTAAAAAAAAAAAGATCTGTCAAAAAACATGGCTTTTATGGGAGACTCATTTTCCTTTTATGGTATAAAGTAAAATCTTTGAAAAATTTCTTCTCTAAAACTATTCATTGGATTTCATTGTTGTTTTGCAGGTAAGTTCCTATGGTGGTTGTCTACCAAATTGTTTCTTCAGTGAGCTAAAATGCAGGATTGAATGATAATTGTTAAAAACTTCCTTTCGCCATTATAGAAATATCAGGCCTGTGGAGCGATACAGGCGCTCAAGCGCCTCTAGTTGTTTTATTCACATATTATTAAAACAGTTAAAGAGGCCCTTATACTCATTTTCAGCCAGTTTTAACTCATTTTGTCATTATTTTATCAAACTATAGTCCTTATTATACCTTCATGCCAAATATTGCGCCTGACGACTGCAAGGTTGCTTAGATTACGGTCGATAGAAAATGCATTTCGCTGAGTTGCAGCCTTCCATGTAAACAGACTTGTTGTTTCCGGTTCTTGAATTGAAGATTTCGATATATCCGTTATACACTCGGATAGATTCATATGAAGATCATGCATTCTGTCACGTGACTATATTTGACCTTCGCCCTGCGTCTAATGAGGTAAACAAAGGAAAATGGAGGCTTCTCTGTTTCAGCCTTGATTTTCAGATGGAGGTCGTGACCTATATGCAAATTACACCATATCCGACTCTAGGCGGAAACCAACGATAAATTTCCGTGACGCACCGCCATTGTTTACAGCTTCGATCGTCAGCCAGTTTTCTTCTGACAAATGTTCCGTTTCTGATACAAATCTCCGTGTTTCTTTTTTTTCAATTACACCATATATGTCAGTAGTTTACCCATGTTTACACAAAGGATTGATTTCTGTACCATTCTAAATTGTTTGAAATTTAACAGCGTTTTTGCTTACCGACTGTAGATGGGCATCTTTAACTGTTCTGTCCAAAGAAAAAGCCCAAACTGTTTTTGCAAACAGTTTTGATCAAGATCAAACTGGTCAGAATGAACACTCTAATTTTGGATCTATACTTTATGAGATACCATGGATACCAAAATTGCGACTTACTGGCGCAGTTTTCTGAGTGAACCCTGTACCACAAAATTGCAGCTTTTATAGACCCTAAGAAAGGAGCCCTCTGAAAACATTGTGAGATAGGAAGAACATGCTGAGACTAGTGTAAAATTTTGTCCTTTGGTAAAGATTTAAAGTAGTGAGCTTATTATAAGAAGTGCTTATCATAGAGATATGCAATTCATTTCTTGTGTCAAAAAAAGCTCTTTCTATCCAAGTCTAGAACAATTAGTATGATATACATGTGAAAGTTTTCTTAATACTTTTATTAAAAAGGTATGGTTTTCAACTCATTACCACACGATCCTTAGATTTAATGATTTTGAAGAAGAAAGCTTTTGAAAACATTGTTAAAACAGGAGAATATGCTGGTAATCAGCATTTTCTCCTTTTTCCACTATGTATTCTACCCTGTCAAAGACAAAAATGATTATTTGAGCTACTTTTATTTCGTTGTCTGCAAATGCTTTCAATTTAGTCTCGTCCAAAATTTTGCGGTGTGGTGAATGTGAATCAGGAGTTAAGACAAAGAGGTGTTCTATAATTATAAAGGGTTTATCAAAGATATCAAGACTTCCAAATGTATAATATATTTAATTAGAGGTAATAGTCAGTGAGAGTGTTGGATTTCCAAGAGGTAAAACAGTTTACTTCTTAACCCTTTACCATACAATCCCAACTTTTAAACAATGTTGGAAAAGAAGAAAATGCTGATAACCAGCATTTTGTCGTTGTCCCAGTATATTTTCTACCCTTTCACAGACATATCCCTTAATAAGCCACCTTTATATGCTTTTAGGATGGACCTGTCTAAAATTTTGTTGTCTAGTAAAGAGTTACAGCTAGCTATTTACCAAATTACAGAATTTTAGACTTGTCCAGATTTGCAGAGAACAAATTAAATTTTGCACAGAGGACGAAACTTTTATCAGAAAGGGTAGAAAACATTTTGGGAAAAGAAGAAAATGCGGGTTACCAGCATTTTCTCCTTTTTACACAAAGTTTTCAAGAGCTGCCTTGCTAATGGTCGTTTAAACTTGTGATGTCAATTCAAAAACATCATTTCTGTACTAAAATCTATGCTGTAGATGCTTATAAGAATTTTGTGATTGAGATGATTCTCCAAAGTTTCTACAACGCAGGGTTTGCTGCGGAAAAAATATTTCTGGTGTAGGAATACCCTGACTTATCTAGATCTTTCATAAGAATTTGTACATTTTAGAGGACAAGAAATGTGTCTTATTTTATCCTATTTTCTGCTTTGTGAACACTGCCTATTTGTTTTGGAAATAAATTATGTGGCATAAGATATTGTTTGCTCATACTTGTATGTTCAGTATGCTTTAGCCCACCCCATTACTGCCGAGCTAGGAAGAGAAGTTGGTAGCGAACGAGACTGGAGACTAGGAGGTAGCTGGTTTTAATCTTCAGCTCAGTCTTTTTTTTTTCTGAGGATTGATGGGTCGTTGCGATAGGTTTCATTCCTTTCTCACTGCTGATCATAGTTTTGACAATGGTTATATGGAAAAGCAGCCAGTGGCTTTTGAAGAATATTATGCTACTGATAAAAAAAAAAAAAAAAAACTCCAGAAAAGCATGGATTGGTGCACTGGCTGCCACAATATGACTAATAATGTTGAAAATGGTTTTAACCCTTTTCCACACGACAAGATTTTAGACCTGCCCAAACTCAAAGCATCTGCAGATGCCAAATTATATATGGACAAAATTGTGGAAGTTGTTCTGAACAAAGTAGAAAACATTGTTGAAAAAGGAGAAAATGCTGGTTTCTCCTTTTCCTACAATGTTTTCAGGCGTCTTCTCCCTCAAGGTTGTTAAAAGTTGGCATTGTGTGGTAAAGGGTTAACCGTTTTACCACAGAATAACTTGTAACGACCCTGAGAAAGAAAGCTTTTGACCAGCATTTTCTCATTTTCCCACAATGTCTCTACCCTTCCCAAATCTTTTTTGCGACATGTTTTTTGTCTGCAAATGCTTTCAAGTTGGGCCAGTCTATTTTTGTTTTTTTTTGTTTGATATTAGTAAATAAAATTCAACTTGCCCCTCAATTCACTTTTGTAACAGTTACTGGCTAATAATTATAGATTATGGTGATAACCGAGTATGCACAGGGGACATGTCCAACTTTGACGTATAATAAATAGTTAAACGCCAAACAAACCCTCTAATGTCCCTTTAGGCTTGTTTTATCATAAGCTGATTACTTCAACTGGTAAAGACTCAAGTTTAGAGTTTGAAGTGCTTATGTGTAGAACAGGGTTAACATGAAAGCACTTCTAATGAACTACTGGATATATCGGTTTATTTCATGCTTTCCGGTAGGTTATCGAGAAATATTGGTGAGATATTTTTTGATATTTCATGATTACGACCAGTGAAAATACCGATTTTTATATTCTGACTCTTCAATTGAAGGCAGAAACCGTTGTTCCCGCGCACTAGTTACCTAGGTAAAATGCGCGTGCCTCACAACCAGATGGAAATATGACGTAATTTACCTTACATTTCTCACGCTTGACGTAATATTGTAATGCGTTTCTATGCGGAGGGGGTACGCCACGGGGAAAAACCGAAAAGAATTGTACAGGATTTTGATTAAGTCCCCCCCAGAAAGGGTTAAAAGAATGAAATGAATAGAATATTTGTTTTTTACTGTGGAAGATCGAAATTTATTTCATCTTGTGAACATCATCGGTAATATTTTCATTTATGGCTGTGCCACTCGTGAAAATATTACCGATGATGTTCATGAGATGAAATAAATTTCGATCTTTCACCGTAAAAAACAAATATCCACTATTTCTTTTCTCCATGCAATTACATACATGGTAATTAAACAGGGTCTGTAGTCATCAAACATTCTTAAGAACATTCCTGGTCTTATACTGAAGATTTTCTAACATTGAAAGAAACACAACTTCTCGTTGACTCAGTCATTTGGTTTAGCCACTGAAAGGTAATTTTTCCATTTAGCTAGTTAGATTTTATGTTACTTTCTACATCTAGAATAAGTCTAGGAATAAAACTAGGAATGTTTGGTGAATACGGGGCCCTAGTAGGATGAACTGGATGCGGGACGAACATTCAATAGCCGCGGGAAACCAAACAAGCGTCCAAAAGGTGCAGATTGAGAAAGGTAAAAGTCGATTAAAATGGTTAGGTTCTTGGTATTGGATGTAGGAATTTGATTTGAATTGAGCCTCAACTATTTTTACCTGTATTTTTTTCTTTCAACAGAATCTTTGTCAATGATATCAACGGTGTTGAAACAAAGTAAAAAAAAAACTAAAACAAGTATATATTACGGATGTTGCTAGTAGGCGGATATCCATTTGAATTAAGATTCTACCTTCCCAATCTTACGAATTGGCTGTCTGGAAGCCATTTATAAGAAAATTATGTATTTATTTCATGTGTATGTCTGGTCATCTTCAGCGTTCGGAACATTTCCTGGTAATTATTGAATTTAACAATACCAGGTTTGTTTACAACCCTGGGAGAGATTATTTTTTTTTTAATCGCGGGAAAAGGGGAAATGCCTGTTGTCTTCTTCCAATGACGAATCACTATCCTGTGCAGGATAAATATTAATGTGTGGTGTGTAAACTATAACTCTCAGCAATAGAGAAAATGGCTATAAACAAATACCTTGGAAAAATCTAGCCTGTATGCCCAAGACTCATACATTTGTTACGTCACATATTTATGCAATTTTCTCACATGCCCGACTTACAGTTCATCCGAGAATCGATAAAGTTTATTTCGAGTGGATGAAACCTGTATTCACATCGAAGAAAAATGCCAAAAATTGCTTAAAAAACCGGTAAAATGTGGATTTAAAGTCTTACCCCACATCCAAATTTCCCTTGTTTGTGTCAAAACACATTATTTTATATTCAAATCGCTCACTTGCTAAAACGAAAATGTGTCGTAGCCATTTCAGGTGCTTTCATCATCGTTATTTTCCACAGGGATAGGGTCAAAACGGCCCACTTCCGAAACGGCCCACTTTACCGAAACGGCCCAATGTTATGGGTACCAAAACGGCCCACTTTTGAATCACGAATTACTGTTTTATTTCCACCAATTTTTACAGAGTGGATTTTGTAACTTTCTTTACTCTTATCTATTTTTAAATAGTGAATTTTATTTATGGAGCTTGGGCCTCGATTCTCCATACTTTTCTCGGTTGTACTCTGCATTCCTATCCGATGTTATAATGTGAGTTCATTTGTGTCTCTTCCCCCCCCCCCCCCACCATTCTTTTCTAATGATCAACTGGAATTCTTTTAAAAAATGTATATGTTGTGATTTGCTTTCCTACACTCTTTTTACCTCAGTTATGCACAATTACTTGAAACGACAGCTCCAAACTTTCTAGAACTAATACATCTCTGTACATGTTTCAATAAATTCATAGCAGGAGACCATCTTGCTCGATTCACATGATCAAAATTCAGGTTATAAGTAAATTTTATAAAACTAAAAAGTGAATTTTATAAAAGTAACTGTGTGATCCAAATGACGGTTCTTCAATGGGTTTTAATTAATGACAAAAAAAGTGGGCCATTTTGGTATCGGGCCATTTCGGCACTGGGCCGTTTTGGTACTGGGCCGTTTTGTAATTGGGCCGTTTTGACCCCAATCCTTTTCCACACAGGCCAAATATACTGAAAAAAATATAAGTTCACCAGTTTTAATCCACCATGCTGCATTCAATTTGGTGAGTGTACATCCGACTGAGGTTTCATATTACATGAATTGGTATCTGTAAATTCAGTCACAGTTAAAATTTTGTCTGATCTAGCTTGCTTATTTTTCTTACCTACTTCGGAAATTCAGTATAAATTATATTGTACCATGATTGCAGTCACTTTCCCAGTTAGATAAAGTGGAAGACATTTGATGAACCTAACTGCATATTGAAAGGAACACTGGGAATGACGTCAATTTGATGTTGTAGACTGACCAATCACAGGGAACGAATGTATGGGTACTGTGCTCGGGTGATTCAGATCAAAACATGTACACAAGTGTTAACGATCTATAAAGATGTTCAATGTCTTATTTTTCCATAGTCTTGTAAAATCAGTCTTTCGTGCCATAACTCGCATGCACTAAAATATGATGCAAGAGTAATGAATGTATGGATCCACAGGCTATTTCGTTCAGGTTTCTTTAAAATGTAATTATTTCAAACGGAAAAAAATAGTTTTTACAAATACTTTTGTTTAACCCTTTACCGCACAATGCCGACTTTTAACAACCCTGGGAAAGAAGCCTTTTGAAAACATTGTGGGAAAAGGAGAAAATGCTGGTAACCAGCATTTTCTCCTTTCCCCACAATGTTTTCCACCCTTTCAAAGAAAAGTTGCACCATTTGAGCCACATTGAAATTGTCGTCTGCAAATGCTGTCAGTTTGAACAAGGCTAAAATTTTGTCATCTGGTACAGAGTTTACTGCTCACCTTTGAATACAGTTTCGAAGTATAGACTTTAGGGAAACCGGGATCTGTGCAGGGTTTTTCCACAGAGTTAGCAACAAGAAATGTCTGCGCTTATACCGAAGCTATACCCCAAGCCTGTAGGGACTGTTTTTATAAGTGACTGGTGCAAAGGTGATGTGCTAGCTAACCACAGCTTGATAAATCCTACCAGGCAGCGCTCTGTTGAGAAAACGTTTATTTTATTTGAAATTTGAAGTGACGGTTGCCATTCTGAAATGTAGTCTGGTTTGGTATCCAGAATGCCCAAATTAGATAGGTCTTTATTTGAAAAATGCCACCAATCGGAAGATAATCAGGAAATGCCTATAACTATTTCAAGACAAACACCATCATATTAGTTGTCTGCAAATGTTTACAGTATGGACGAGTAATTTTGTTCGTATTATTTTTAATTGGTAAAGAGATAATTCAATACAATCCAGAGTTTCAACAACCCTGAGGAAGAAACCTTTTAAAACAAGCATTTTCTCCTTTTCCCACAATATTCTCTGCCCTCTCTGAAACAAATTCCATTATTTTAGCCAGATTTGATTTTTGGTCTGCAAATGCTCTTAACTTGGACCAGTACAAAATTTTGTTGTATGGTAAAGGGTTAAGATGTTCTTTAACAAAACCTTTGTTACAGGTTCTGACATGAATTGCAAATACAAAGTGACATAACTACATCAATATCAGCAGTGTGAAACACGGTTTCTGATTCAACTTGTGATCACTTTTATTACACGGATCATTGATTTTCAGGAAAGAGAAAGAATACTTTATCAAAATATTGAGACGGTCAAAGAACAATTAATGCACAAACATGGCAACACCTGGGAGTGGATCTGGTTTCCAACAACAACAACAAAACAGTAACCCCAGCTTGCAGCATCAACAGTCATTTCCTTCTGGAGGAAATCCAGCTTCTTCACAACCTCAAGTAAATACAAGGCTTGGGTAGCTTGACCTGCAGTACACTATAGATACGAGTCATGCTCTGGCGAAAGGAGTTTTAAAGGATCTTTGTTATGCCTTATATCAAGCAACTTAACAAGTCATCACATTACTATGGATCTATTAAATCCACTTAGTCCAACAATTGACTAAATTTGGAGGTAGAGTGGTCCTTTGGATATGCAAAAAATTTACAAATAGCAAAAACTTTCGACCCATGTCAGCCTGCACTTGCCTGGACTGCACAGGCTGACATATGTCAATACTTTTTACAGAATGCAGTAAGTTCCCTTTTCACAGAGTATGGCTCATTTCAAGTTGCTTTTTTGGGATGTTTTAGAACAAAACATGCAATCCAATCTTGAATTTACAATGCCTGAAATGTTACTGAATAATAAGGCAAAAGCAGGCTATAGACTTCCAACATCTTAGACCTTTAACTATTTACCAATCAACAAAATTTTAGGCTTGTCCAAATTGAAAGCATTTGCAGGGGACAAAGTAAATGTGATTTTAAAAATTGAAATATATTTTAGGATTTAATACTAATTAAGGAAAGAAAACATTGTGGGAAAAGAAGAAAATGATGACAACCAGCATTTTCTCCTTTTCCCACATTGTTTTAAAAAAACTTCTTACTTAGGGTCTTTAAAAGTTAGGATTTGTGGTGAAAGGCTAACCTGTAGTGCAGGATTGATATCAAATTATACATACTTTTGAGGATCTAGTACATCAGAACATGCTGTCGATCTTAGATCTATTATGTCTTAATTAATGTTGAATTAATGGTGTGGAGGGTACTATAGTAACTGTTTTTATGATCGGCAGATGAGTATTATAGTGTAACATTATGACTAATCAAATTGCAAATCAGTGCATACTTAGTCTGTGCGTGAGTTATGGCTTCATACCGTAGTTTGAACAGTATTTGACAGTGTGTAGAAACAGGTCTTTTTTGTTGTATGTGTTGTTTTATCCGCTTCCGACGCTTGTATTTCAGCTAGAAAATTTACTAGTAAGTGTATATAAAATAAGTTCTTATTCAGTCTGAAATGCAAGTTTCTTTGCTACTGTTAGGATAGTGAGGACTCTCGTGTAGACTTCTTTCTCTCTATACCACACAACAAAAATGTAAACTTGCCAAATTAAACCAATTTTCAGACAACACTTCAAATTTGGCTGAAATGATAGAATTTGTCTTAACTCTTTACCACACGGCAAAATTTTAGGATTGTCCAAATCGAAAGCATTTGCAGACGACAAAATAAAAGTGACTGAAAATTTGAAATTTGTTTTGTGAAGGGTAGAAAACATTGTGGGAAAAGGAGAAAATGCTGGTTACCAGCATTTTCTCCTTTTCCCACAATGTTTTCTAAAGGCTTCTTTCTTAGGGTCGTCAAAAGTAGGGATTGTGTGGTAATGGGTTAACTCTTTACCACACGGCAAAATGACAAAATTTTAGACTTGTCGGTATTAAAAGCATTTGCAGGCAACAGAATTAATGCAACTAAAGAATCAAAATTTGTTTTGGGAAGGGTAGAAAACCTTGTGGAAAAAGGAGAAAATGCTGGTTATCAGCATTTTCTCCTTTTTCCACAATGTTTTCTAAAGGCCTCTCTCTCTGGATTGTTAAAAGTCGGGATTGTGTGGAAAAGGGTTAATAGGGTAGAAAACATTCTGGGAAAGGAGAAAATGCTGGCAACTAGCAATTTCTCCTTTTCCCACAATATTTTCATAAGGCTTCTGTTTCAGGGTCGTTAAAACTCGATTAACTCTTTCCCTATCAACGAATTTAACAGAAAGCATTATACAGACGACAATTATTTAATTTATACCAATGAGAGCTGAAGTTCTCTAATAGGGAAGAAAACATTGTGGATCATGGAGAAAATGCGGGTAACCTTCCCACAATGTTTTCAAAAACCTGGGTCCTCATATAGGTTAAAACTTTGCATTGTGTGGTATGGGGTTAGCTTACACAAGTTGATACATATTTTGTATTTATCTTCAGCCACAGATGACATCCCCAATGAAGTCAGTTAACACTCTGTCGTTATGTAAACTTGGTCAGGAAACAAATCAAGAACTTGTGACCAAATTGTTGGAGCTGTTTAAATTGTTTAAAACTACACAAGTAAGTTTATTTGATCATACAGTACTACTACTACAGCCCCATGGTCTCTTGGATGAAAAATTTGGGAAAAGAAATTGAATTAAGCTGTTAAATAGATAGACAATAATTTTAGAAAAGATAGCTGAACACTCTTTGCTTCATTGAACCTTTGATTTATAACATAGTTTTGGAACCCCCGCTTTATGCATTTTTTGAGGCAAGGCCCAAATAATGGTAATGAGGTGTGAGGCAACTTGCATACTGCAGGGATGTCTTAAAATGACAAAAAAAGTGTGCGCTGAATGTATAGTTACCCAGACATATTTCTGTTTGATGCTGCTTTTTAACCTTAGAGCGCCAAATATACCTGTCAGACATTTTCATCTTAAAAATACGACCCAAATAATTGCAATTTATTGCTGCTTTTGTCTACAGTGTTTTAGCAATGCGGACAGTGTATATCAAGTATCAGGCTGCATGTTATGTGCAGCCTGATCTTGATCTACACTGGCCGCAAAGGCAACTACAATTGTGAAAGTCCCTTTAAGGGTCAACACCTTTTTTCATACTTGGTTTACTTCCTGCTATACACGCACATCTTTCCGTCTCCTCAGCGTAGGCTGTGTTTTTGAAAGAATCTCCAAACACATAATGTGTGCCTTATCAGTTTGCTCTTACAGATTTCTTTGTTTTCTTTTTTTGTCTTGACGACTTAAGCCTCTAAAAAGAGGAACAGCGTTGGGGAAATAAAGAGGGCATGGGGCTGTAGTGGTTTGAAAATGACTTGGACCAGAAATCCAGTTATGCTAATGCTTCTAGTGTTTGGATCAAAGTTTCTATAAGTTTAACTCTTTACCGCACAATCTGGAGTTTTAATACCCTGAAATTCGAAGCTTTTGAAAACATTGTGGACAAATTGGTAACCAGCATTTTCTCCTCAGTATTTTCTGCCCAGTCCAAGACAGAAATCATCATTTGAGCCACATTTAATTTGTTGTCTGCAAATACTAAACTAGTGCAAAATTCTGTTATTTGGAAAAGGGTTGAAACATCTATAGATGATAGTTTCAAAATTGGTACAAGTGAACTGAAGTTCTCTGACAGGGTAGAAAACATTGTGGGTTTCAACAGCACTAGGCTATGGCTGTGAATTGCCTTGTCCAAAAGCACTCCCATGCAGAGAAAGTAAGGATCAAATCCAGGGCCTCCAGGTTTTGAATTCTACACCTAAATGAGAGTAACAAGGCTTGTCTACTCATTTGCTGGTATGTTCTGAAAGAAAAAATTTTGACACATTTACAAATACATGAGTAATGCTCAGTGAAAAAAGGGCTTGATGCATCTCTGTGATAACAAGCAAATCATAACAGTATTATGCATCCCTAAAATGCATTTCGTATAACAATCTACTGATTGATAAGGTACACTGGTCCTTTGACATGCAGAAAATGGACCAAAAGCAAAAAGTTTGGCCAAGCTCCCTTTTCACATAGCATGACTCACTTGTATGTAACAGTAGAAGATTAAAAAGAAGTCAGTCTTTTCTAGTGTATTTCTAATCACACCATTTAATCTATACTTGTGCGAATCTGCAATATTTGCAAACAACAAATTGATTGTTGCTCAAATGATGGAATTTGTCTTTGAAAGGTTAGAATACAATGTGGGAAAAGGAGAAAATGCTTGTCACGAGCATTTTCTTTTGTTTTTCCATAATGTTTTGAAAAAAAAAAGGTATCTTTCTTGTTGTTGTTAAAACTCAGGATTGTGTGGTAGAGGGTTAATTGTTTATCAAGGACAATCAGTACCTTTCCATGACAATCTTCACTATGTATAGGTATTTTGATTTTGGGAGAGTTTAAACCCTTAACTCTTTACCAATTGACAAAATTTTAGACTTGTCCAAAATGAAAGCATTTGCAATCGACAAAATAAAGGTGACTCAAAAATTGACTCTAGAAGAGTAGAAAACATTGTGGGAAAAGGAGAAAATGCTGATTACCAGCATTTTCTCCTTTTCCCACAATGTTTTCAGAAGGACTTCTTCCTCTGGGTCGTAAAAACCAGGGATTGTTTGGTAAAGGGTTAACCAAAGAATGACATGTTTAATACTTTGCCACAAAATCCTTACCTTTATTGACTCATCAGAAGAGGGCAATGTTGTAGGTAAAGGAGCAAAATGCTGATACACTGCCAAAGAACTTTTGTTCACTTGTATCACTTTGGCTTTGTCTTCTGCAGATGCTTTCAGTTTGGAAGAGTGAAATTTGTTGTTTGGTAAATAATTAAATGACTGAAGAATAAGGCTTTTGTAAACAATGTGGGCAAATTAGAAAGAAGATAATTAGTACTTTCTCCTTTTCCCGCAATGCTTTGTATCCCATCAATGACTAATCCCATCACTGAGCAACATCAATTATCTGCAAAGGCTTTAAACATGGACCAGTCTATGTTTTGTTTCTCAATCCTTTACCATGAAATTCCAAGTTAAATGACCCTGATGAAAAGGGCTTTTGAAATCATTGTGGGAAAAGAGGAAAATGCTGGTAAGCAGCATTTTGTCCTTTTCCAAAATGTTTTCTGTACGTAGAGACAAAGCTCATCATTGTAACCATATTTAGTTTAATTTGGACAAAGTTTTGAGTGTGTGTGTGTGTGACTGGTAAAGTTTTACATTGATTAATTGATCGTATGGTTTTAAACACTGTTTTCAACATTCTTTCAGTTATATCGTGGCAGCCATAGCAGCTATCTAAGCTTTTAACTCTTTACCACACAACAAAATTTTAGGCTTGTCCAAACTGAAAGTATTTGCAGATGACAATTTATATGTATGTGCCCCAAATGATTGGGTTTGTTATTGAAAGGTAGAAAACATTATGAGAAAGGGAGAAAATGCTGGTCACCAGCATTTTCTCCCTTTTCCCACAATGTTTTCGTAAGTCTTATTTCCCAGGGTCATTAAAACTTGGTATTGTGTGATAAAGGGTTAAGGAGTTTCTGTTACAAGTATTTTGCACAATATAAAAGGATAAATATTTGTTTTCATTTTATTTATTTTTCAAGTTACCCAACAGTGCAAATAACCCACTGTACCAGGACAAACGGCTAAAAATTGAGGAGAGTTTGAGGCAGTTGTCAATTACTTTCCGTAAATTACGAGTGATATATCAGAAAGTTTCGGAAATGATTGTTGATCCTGATGACAACCTAGAGCAGGTAAGAATCTCACTGCCTCGCTTTCTAGTAACTGAGGCTTGAATGTTTATAGGTACATTTGTGCCACATACACCTCCTATCATTGTTTTGAAATCTATTAGATTTACTAACCTTAAATTGTAAATGTGCAAGACAAAATTTTTGCATGTCTGGGCTTGACTTAAAATTTTTTACTTGACTAAATTGGTAACATTTGCACACAAATAATTAAATGCAGATTGAATCATGATTTCAAACTTTGAAAGAGTAGAAAACATTGTTGGGAAAGGAGAAAATGCTAGTTAGCAGCATTTTCTCTTTTCCCACAATGGGTTCAATTCTTCACTTACCTTTAGAAGTAGATTAATTCTTAGTGAAAATCCTCAGCCAAAAAAAACGGAGCATAACTGTCAAATATTTTGATGGTCACCTGCCCCTGTTGTACGTGTTTTCCTTTTAATGGTTACCTACACCTCTTGTAAGGGTTCCACTTTAAATAGTTAAGAGCTAGTCTTAGAAGTAAACATCTTACTGATGATCATGCAGAGGATTACGAAAACAGGGCTTTGGCTATACCTTAACTTTTTCTTCAAAATCAGCCAAGCTAAAAATTAAGATTTGACCTTATTGAAAGCATTTGTACATGGTGTGGCTCAAATGATCAAAGTATCAATGAAAAAGTAGAAAACATTGTGGGAAATGAAGAAAATGCTAGTTACCAGCATTTTCTCCCTTTCCTCAATTGTTTTCAAAAGTTCTCTTTCTCAGAGTTGTTAAAACTTAAGGTTGTGTGGTAAAGGCTTTGATTGTCAGCTGGAGAGATGTAAATAGTTGTAACTGTACAGTAATAGGTTAACTCCATACCAAGCAACAAATATTAGATTTGTCCACATTGAAAGCACTTGCAGATGACAAAGGTTGCTCAAATGACAGAATTTGTCTTTGATAGAGTAGAAAACATTGTGGGAAAAGGAGAAAATGCTGGTTACCAGCATTTTCTCCTTTTCCCACAATGTTTTCAAAAGCCTACACCCATAGGATTGTTTAAATCTGGGGATTGTGTGGTAAAGGGTTAATCAAGTCAGATAATGTTTATTGCTGTAGGTGTTAGTGCCCCTTAAAGGTAATCCAGTAGAAGAAAAGAACACTGACACAGACGTGTTCAAGTTTGTCACAGAAGAACACAAACAAATCATTGAGGTAAGAAAACTCTTTGTAAAAGATTATTGTAGGATAGATATAGAATATTATATTTTATTTCATGCTTCCCGGTAGGTTATCGAGAAATATTTGTGAAATATTTTTCGATATTTCACGGTTACAACCAGAGAAAAATACCGATTTTTATATTCTAACTCTTCAATTGAAGGTGGAAACAGCTGTTCCCGCGCACTAGTTACCAAGGTTAAATGCACGTGCCTCACAACCAGATGGAAGTATGATGTAGTTTACCTTACATTTCTCGCGCTTAACGTAATATTGTATTGCGTTGCTATGCGGAGGGGGTGCACCATGGTGAATAACCGAAAAGAACTGTACTGGATTTTGATTAAGTTCCCCCCAGAAAGGGTTAAAAGCATAAAATAAATAGAATATTTGTTTTTTACGGTGAAAGATCAAAATTTATTTCATAGAGTGAACATCATCGGTAATATTTTCACGAGTGGCGCAGCCAGCCACTCATGAAAATATTACCGATGATGTTCACTCTATGAAATAAATTTCGATCTTTCACCGAAAGAAACAAATATCGTCTATTTCTTGCACATTAAGAAGCAAATACAAGCACTAGGAAAGTCACTACAACATAGCATTCCTTCTATTATATAGATGGGGTACTGCGTGGCTCAATGGTAAAGTGTAGGACTTGTGACCTGAAGGCTCCTGGTTGGAGCCTCACTGGATCCACTTTGTTTTTTGTGGGAGTGTCCTTGGGCAATACACTTCAGAGCCCTAGCCTAGTGCTTGTGAAATCCAGGAAATACATGAATATGTAAGCCATCACCGTGATATGACTGAAATAATGTTGAAAGCGGCATAAAACACCATTGAATCAATTTATTATATACCTACCACTTTAAACAACAAAATTCAGTCATTTTATTTGTTAAATTTCCCAATCAATCATATAATGGTGTAGTGGGTAGTACCTTCTTTCAATCAATGGAAGATGAACATTAGAGCGTAACATTTTGACCAATCAAATTGCAAATCAGGACATACATATTCCAGCCTTGAGATACATCATCATACCATATTTGGAAGCATATTTAACACTTCGGAGATACAGATTCTTTTCTGTCATGAGTGACATTCTATCCACATGCAACGCTTATATTTGAGTCAGAAAATTTACAGGCATACAATAAACTAAAATGCATGTATCTTCTTGATCTGTTATTATTCAAAAACAAACAAGTGCCCTTTTTTGTGGCCACGAAGTCAATGGCTTTTTGTAAATGTAAAGCAAAAAGGAGTACCTGATTATTTGTAGCAGTTACTCCTATTCCCAAAGTGTTTTCCATACAAACCAGCAAAAGTTATTTCCTTGCCTTTAAAAGTCTCATCCTTGTACTTTTTTGCTAATCCTTTTTCAACCCCTGAAGTAAAGTACTCAAAATATTTGCAAATGTCTCTTAAATGCTTTCAATTCGAATGTCTAGAATTTTATCGTCTGGTAAAGAGTTAGGGAAGCACCGTTCAATTTCAGTAGAAGGCAAAATCATACATGTTTAAATCTTAACCAACTGACAAAATTTTGGACAGGAACAAATTGACAGCATTTGCACACGACAAATTAAATATTGCTAAAATAGTAATAAATGTTTTTGATGGATAGAAAACATTGTGGGAAAAGGAGAAAATGGTGGTTACCAGCATTTTCTCCTTTTCCCACAAATGTTTTCAAAAGTCTAATTCGTAGGTTCGTTAAAACTCAGCCTTGTGTGGTAATGGCTTAGGCAAGCAGATTTTGATTGTCCCGTGGATGCTTGTGTAATACTACTTGGACTGTCACTAACTCTGATTTTTCCATTGCAGCAAATACAGCAGAAGAACTGCCAAATCAAGGAAGTGATCGATAAAATACGAACCATTATCTGGGAAATTAACACCATGATTGTAATGCGGAAAACTTGATGAATAGATTGATGAGATAATTTTGTGTGGATAGTATTGATCCAGTCTAAAATATTACTGTTTGGTAAAGAGCTAAAATAAAAGATATCAGTCCTTTAGCTGGGGAGGTTAAAGATCAGTCTGCATGTATTGTGCATTCAGATCTTGGGCTTGTCTGTATTGAAAACATTATAGAATGCATATCAAATTTACTCCCAGTAATGGGTATTGTCCTTTAACCCTGGTAGCTCAGTGGGTAGCATACAGGACTTGAGAAGAGGGTGTGGCTGGTTCGATCCCAGGCTTAGCCGATTTCTCTCCGAGGATTGATGATATTCATTGACAGGATTCGTTCCCTCTCACAGCTGGCCACTGTTTGATGATGGTTATGTGGGAAAGCAGCCAGTGGCTTGAAAGAAGTATTGTGGGGAGCACTTGTAAAAGGAACTCCAGGAAAGCATGGATAGGTGCTCTGGCTGCCATGATATAACTGGAATAGTGTTGAAAACGGTGATAACACCATACAATTAACTTTTTTTTTTTTACCAGACCATAAAAATTTTAGACCTGTCAAAACTGAAAGCATTTGCAGACAATAAAATAAATTTGACTCAGAAATTAAAATGTGTTTTGGAAGGGTAGAAAACATTATGGGAAAAGGAGAAAATGCTGGTCTCAGCATTTTCTCCTTTTTGCAAAAAGTTTCCAAAAGCCATTTTCCTCAAGGACATAAAAATTTGGGATTATGGAGTAAAGTGTTATAGGTTAGAAAACAATGAGAAAGGTAGAAAAATGCTGGTATCCAGTGTTTTCAAAAGGCATCTTTCTCAGGGACTTAAAGATGGAAGGTTGTTCATCTATATCCGCATAAGCACCTAAAGTCACAGTCAATCAAGACAAATTGAATGATTTTTTCTCCAAATGTTTCTGAGCTTCTTGGGGCAACACTTTGTGGATGTTAGCAAGATGAATCAATCCTGAATCTCCTCCAAAAGCAATCCATGTGCACTGTAAATGGTTAGGGTTTATAGCTATCTGTAATGGATAAAGATAGTTCAGATCTTGGTCCGTACTGTAAGAACATTCTTAATCTTATTCTCAAGAATTTTCTAAATTTGAAACACACACAACTTTTGATTTGCTAAATTAAATTTTTTAGCCAATCAGAATTTGTGTTACTTTATAAATCTAGAATTAGACCTTGGAATGAAATTAAGGAAGAATAGTTGGAGAATACCTACTCTTTAAAAAACAAAAAAATTTTAGACTTGTCCAAATTCAAAGCATTTGCAGATGGCATGGTTAACAAGAATCAAATACTAAAGTTTGTCTTTGGAGCAGAAGAAAACATTATGGAAAAAGTAGGAGATGCTGGTTACCAGCATTTCCTCCTTTTCCCAGTATATTTCAAAAACCTTTTTCTTCATGGTCCATGAAACTTCGCATTGGTCGGTAAAGAAACAAATTTGCAGCAGACATCTTTGAAAGATTTCCTTTAAAATTGTGGATAATCGACATTAACTCTTTACCAAATGACAAAATTTTGGACTTTTTAGATGCAAAACATTTGCAGACGACATATCAAATATGGCTCATTTGCAAGACACTGTCTTTGAAAGGGTACGAAACATTGTGGGAAAAGGAGAAAATGCTGATTACTGGAATTTTCTCCTTTTCTAACAATGTGTTCAAAAGTCTGCCTCTTCAAGGTCGTTAACTGTCAGGACTGTGTGATGAAGGGTTAAGGTTTGATACATAAATTGAGAACATGACGCCAATGAAAAAAACAAACTTTCAGCAGACAACTATGAAAACATTCATAAAGTTATGGATAATCAATGGATGACAAAGATCTATTTTATCTATACAAGTATTTGTTAACCTTTTACCACACAACCCCGTGTTTAACAACCTTGAGGAAGGGGGCTTTTGAAAACATTGCTGGTAACTATCATTTTCTCCTTCAACGTTTAACCCTTTCCCAGATAAGCCCTGGTTTTTACGGCTTTGAGGTTGAAGGTGTTTGAAAACACTGTGGAAAAAGGAGAAAATGCTCATAACGAGCATTTTCTCCATTTTCCACAGTGTTTTCTTCCCTTACATATAAAAATACCACCTTTTTAGCCACTCTAAATTTGTCGTCTGCAAATTCTTTCAATTTCAGCATACCAAAATTACCTCATCTGGTAAAGAGTTAATAGCTAACTCCAACCATTTGAGCCACATTTAATTTCTCATCTGCATATGCCTTTAACCCTTTACCAAACAATCCCTGGTTTTAATGACCCTAAGGAAGAAGCCTTCTGAAAACATTGTGGGAAAAGGAGAAAATGCTAGTAACCAGCATTTTCTCCTTTTTCCACAATGTTTTCTACTCTTCCAAATTCAAGTTTCAATTTTTGAGTCTCGTTTATTTTGTCGCCTGCAAGTGCTTTCAATTTGGATAAGTCTAAAATTTTGTCGTTTGGTAAAGAGTTAACCTTTACCACACAATCCCGACTTTTAACAACCCTAAGGTAAAGGCCTTTTGAAAACATTGTAAGGATGTTCCCCTAATGTTTTCTATCCTTCCATAAACAAATTTTTATTTTTGAGTCACATTGATTTTGTTGTCTGCAATTGCTTTCAAATTGTACAAGTCCAAAACTTTGTTGTTTGGTAAAGAGTTAAAGTGGATTGGTAAAAAATTTTGTCATTTGGAAAAAGATAAATATGAACTATAAAAAAAAAAAGACCTTACTGTTTTTAATGCTTTCTGACTCAATTTACTGTACTGATCTCGGTCTGTGTCAATCACCCCTGTCAATGGTGCCTGGAAAAACAACAAAAAGTAGAACTGTTGTAGGCTGACAAATACCTCACCACCAGATGCCTTGCCACTGGTTTAGAGCCATATTAGGAGTATCCTAAGGTTACGTGTATATGGAACATTGTGTAAATTTTCATTGTTCTGTTATATAATTTTAATTTAACCCTTTGCCACATGACAACAAGATTTTGGAACTGGTCAAGTTGAAAGCAATTACAGATGCCAAATGTGGCTCAAATTATGTTTTTTCTCTTTAAAATGGAAGAAAACGTAGTAGGGAAAGGAGAAAATGCTGGTAACCAGCATTTTCTCCTTTGTCCACAATGTTTTCAAAAGGCCTACTTCTCAGGGTCGTTAAAAATCAGGATTGTGTGGTAAAGGGTTAACAAGGGCATTGAGCCCCCAATACCGACAACTGATTTACAGATGTTGTGCACTTCACTTGTCCTAGACGTGATGTATCTCTGTGATCCATCATAGCAGGCAAGTCATCTCATAATTATGGATCTGTAAAATCCATTTTGTCCAACAACTGACTGAAACATGAGGCAGAATGGGTCATTAAAACTTGGGATTGCTTAATACAGGATTTATATATACATGTAGCTACTTGTATGTTATCAATTGTTCTGGTATCTTTTCAAACATGTTTTTGGTGTAACATCTGCCCCCTGATGAACACACTCATGGGGTGTCAAGTGTGTGTTTATGCCTGTGCAAGCTTTTACAGTGCATCCTCTCAATCTATATTATATCGTCGGTTTACTTCAAAAGCCTCGTAACTACAGCTTGAAACAAGCTGTAGTTACGAGGTTTTTGAAGTAAACCGACGATATATTAGTATAAAGGTTCCTTAGAACTCACCTTAAAGTGATCATTAAATTTTAAGTGAACATCTGTAGAATCACCAGATACACATGATGGCTTTTCAGGATAATTTGTAACTTCTGTCCTCCCATCTGATTGGCTCATTTTGGAGGGATTTTCTGTCCTTTCATTGATTTTTTCCATTGCACTTTCTGATTTGACATTAGTTTGTAAACCCTGATGTGATTGGCCATTACAAAGCCCATTTTCAGCAGTTTTCTGTATTGCACTATACTTTATACAAGATGATTGGTTGCAGTCACTGGTCCTTTCCTTATCCTCTGCTTCAATAGTTTTATTCTCAATCTTTGTATTTTCTTCGTCTATTGTCAGAAGTAACTGTAAGGATACAAACAGTCATATTGTTACAAATCATTTATCACAAAAACAGTGACTATGACAATAATGAAACAATGAAACATATGGCAAATAGAGACTTTGCTCAGGTACAATTACAAATTTCTTAATTTGCCATGATCTTTTCTTGACTGCCTTTACACTCAATTTTTTAGATGTTTACATTTTGCTCCCTCCATTTTCTTTTTGCTTAAAAAATGTACAATAAGTATGAATTATATAATACATCCATGGTGCTGTCGTATATCAAAAATATCTAACAAGGTGTGGAGAATTGATAATTGTCGAGGCTTGGTGAGACAATTATCAATTCTCACAACCTTGTTAGATATTTTTGATATAAGGAAACACTATGTATTCATTGTATTTTACTTTTAACTTCTGTTTGTTTCTGTTTGTTATTTCTTACAATGAAAACAATGAATTTAGTAGTATTTGAAGATGAAATAGTTAAGGATTAGCTGTAATAATGATGTCACAAATGATGTTGACTGCGTCATAAAATGCGACGTTTACCGGCAGAAAATTCATTCATGTTCTGCTTTGGTTCTTCACTAGTGATGAAAAGAAACGTTTTTTTTTATCACCTACCTGTCGGTATCTGTAAGCTTTGAGACAAAGTTGATAATCCATGGTGTTGGCCATCGGCATTCCATGTATGTTACCTCTGTTATCACATGATAACACGTAACTTAGCCAGTCTGAAGCGGACACTTCCTGAATAATAGGAGGAAAGTTTATTGGAATGGTTGTTTATCTCTTCATCAACCGCCAAAATTTTAGGCTTGTCCAAATTTAAAGCAATGCAGATGACATAATAAATTTGACTCAAAAAATGAAATGTATTTTTTTGAAAGTCGGAAAACATTGTGGAAAGAGGAGAAAATGCTGATTACCAGCATTTTCTCCATTTACCTCAATATTTTCAAAGTCTTCTTCTTCAGGGTTTATAAAACTCCGTATTGTGTGGTATAGAGTTATGCTACTTTCACTGAAGCTTTAGTTCTTTGACGATGATGGGCCAGTCATTCATGTTTTTGATGGGTTTTTACTGGTACCAGACCTTGGCCCTGCAGTGCATTACCCAAGGGCAACCCAACTTGATTCAAATAGAAGAAAAAACAAGTTAGGAGATGACATTCAGTCTTGGGTCACTTGAGAGTGTGGGTTCCAGCCACGATGGTTGGCCATCTAAGATTACTAATAGTCTTTCGGATGAAATGTTAAACCGAGGTCCTGTGAGACGGTGCTATGCACTGAGCACGTTAAAGAACCAGGTGTAACTTAGGATAGGTTTTGTGCTGTATCTTGCACTATCCCTAGTAACAAAATTAACAGCCTTCAGGGGATGAAGCCCATATCGGTAACCTGTGGCAATAATAAATAAACGCATATTCAATCAAATCAATTAGAAGATAACAGTCCTGTCACAGACATTGGCTTACAAACTACTGATATAGTTTCAAAAGATGTATGGAAGATCAAGAAAAGTTGTTTGCACATGGTGTTAAAGATAAATGTAAATCTATACTTGTTTTCTGCCACTTTTTAACACATTTCATCTTCATTTTATCAAAATATAATCATACTTGTATCTTAATGCCAAATGTTGCCCATGATGGCTGCAAGGTTGCATAGATTACAAACAGGTAGAAAATACATTTTATTGTCTTTGGACCATCAAAGAAATCATAGTTATGATGTTTCTGGTTTTAAATAGAAAATTTCCAAACTATGTTATTATCCCTTACACTATATGGCTTGCAACGCGTGGAAAGAGGCATTCGGACATTTGCGTGAAGTGTCGTCTCGGATCAGCCTGCGCAGTCCGCGCAGGCTAATCCGAGACGGCACTTTACGAATACATTTGATTTTGTGCTACAGTAGACTTACGCAAAACAGAAAATAACATAGAAACAGAAAGTGCTGTTTCGGATTAGCCTGCGTGGTCTATGCAGGCTGACCCGAGACGACCGACTCTACGCAAATGTCCGAATGCCCCTTTTCGCATGTGGCAGGCCATATATACCGGTAATCTATCTCTGTTCACACATCTGACTGAATTTGAACCATTCTACAGTCCATCAAATTTAACATTGCTTTGTCTCTCTGGCTGTAAGGATGTATTTCTAAGATAAAAGGGCGTAAAGACTCACCCAGATGCACGCAGATTGAGATGATAGGTTGAATTCCATAGCCTCGTCTTTCCGAAGTTTAGTGACTTTACTGTAATATATATTACTGATCTCAAAATATCTTGCCCTATTTGTATTTAATCTGAAAAAAAAAAACACCGAGGGTATGATCAAAGATTTGCAATGCAGCAGTATTTGTTGACTATATCATTAACATGTTAACTTATATACAATCTTCAGGAAGATAAAAACTTCTTAAAACATTGCATAACCAGCACTTTCTCCTCTTACCACAATGTTTCCTGACTTTCAGAAAAATACATTTCACCTTTCAAGTCAATTTTTTTTTGGTCATCTTTGGTTTTTTGGAAGATGCTTAAGTGAAAAAGCACCAAGTGGCTTAGGAAAAACATTGTGCAAACTACTGGTAAAAAAACTCATGGAAAGCACAGATAAATTGAACAATTCCATCAGAATAACACAAATTACTATTATCTAACCCTTATCCTGCTACATAACTAAAATGAAATTTTCAACTTGATTGTAAAAACCCAAATATTGCTATTTCAAAGTTATGTTTTGGGGAATAACATTTTTTTACCAGACAGTTTAGATCCAAGATCAGACTTCAGGTTTTGTGCAGTCTGATCTTGATCTACACTGTTTGCAAAGTTTCAGTGAGTCGCGCTTAGAAGATTAAGGGTTAAGGACCGAGACTTTTTTGTTTTCCTCGAGGAATGAAAAAAACCTAATCACACCTTATAAATCTGCAAAGTCTTTTAACCATATTAAGACAGACTGCGGTCCTGTGTGGCTCAGTGGTAAAGTGTAGGGGTCATAACCATGAGGCTCTGGGTTTGAACCTCATTGGAAAACAAGGTTTAGTTTGGGAATGTCCTATAGCAAGACACCTCAGAGCCCTAGCCCAGCCTGAAACCCAGGACATACAAGAAGAAGTGAGCTATTGCCATGATCTGACTGAAATAATGTTGACTGCAGCGTAAAATACCATTCAATCAATCAGATACAGATACCATCATTTGAGACACATCGAACATTTCGCCTGCAAATGCATTTACTCATGGCAAGTCTGAATCTTTTTGTCTTATAAAGTGTTCATGAAAACTTACGCATAGTTATCATCTGAACCCGCAAATATCCCTGGATGGAAGAGTGATGATGACACTGAGGTCAACATGTTAACAGGCGGATCTTGAAATATCGGGAATTCTGTGTCACTAAGATGCCAAACATATGTATCAAAGTTCTCACATGCTGTTATCACCGTATCTTCATGTCTGTAGACCCAGCTCACAGCTCTCACCAATTTCCTGTGTGGACGGAAACTCTGATATGGGAAAAGGCAATCACCGTCTTTTTTATCAGATCTCAAGAAAAGAGGGGGATTTTTTTCTAGTAAGTTGAAGACTCGTACAGAACCTGAAAATGACCATAATTAAACTTTAATCCTTTTTGACACAATCCAAAACTTTAACCTTGAGGAAGAAGGCTTTGGAAAACATTTTGGGAAAAGGAAAAAACGCTGAAAACCAGCATTTTCTCCTTTTCATACATCCTTTAAATACAAAGTTTTCTGCTCTTTCACTCGGAAACCCATCATCTGAGCCAAATCTAATTTGTCGTCTGCAAAAGCCAGTCCAAAATTTCTAAGTAAAATAAAGGGTAAAACTTCAACAGTTATCTCTTTACCTCATAATCCTGTGTATTCATAACCTGGAGCAAGAAAACTTTTGAAAACATTGTGTAACAAAGAGAAATCCCATTGTTTAACCCTTTACCACCCAATCCCGACTTTTAACAACCCCGAGAGAGAAAGCTCTTGAAAACATTGTGGGAAAAGGAGAAAATGCTGGTAACCAGCATTTTCTCCTTTTCCCGCAATTTTTTTACCCTATCAAGAAAAATTGCACTGTTTAAGCCACAGTGAAATTGTCTTCTGCAAATGCTTTCAATTTGGTCATGGCCAAAATTTAGTTGTTTGGTAAAGACCTTTCCCAAACAATTCCTGGTTTTTACGACCCTGCGAAAGAAGCCGTCTGAAAATATTGTGGGAAAAGGAGAAAATGTTGGTAACCAGCATTTTCTCCTTTTCCCACAATGTTTTCTACCCTTCCCAAAACAAATTTCAATTTTTGAGTTGCATTAATTTTGTTGTCTGCAAATGCTTCCAATTTTGACAAGTCTAAAATTATGTTGTTTGGTAAAGAGTTAAGAGACAAAAAGTTAACCTGTAATCTGCAGTGATTTCAACTTGGACAGGTCTAAAACACTGTCTTTTGGTGGAAGAGCTGAACAAGTAAAAAATAGATTTCTAGTTGATAGGTAACGTCAAATGATTACAGCCTAAAGATAAAACATAAGACTGCAGGTCCTGTTCAGTCTGACCTTGATATACTCAGTTCAGAAAGGCATCTGAAGGTTTCCTCAGCATTTGCAAAGGTTAATTACAGATACCCATTTACTTGTATTAAGCCAAATATAACCCATTTGTCAATATTTTATCGAACTATAGTCATTCTTGTGGCTTCATGACAAATATAGCACCATGCTGTTGCAAGATTGCATAGATTACGACGGACAGAAAATGTAATTTTGGACTTGGCTCCTATCCAATCCTTCAATTAAGGATACCACATGATGCTAGTCACGTGACTGTGTACAACCTTTGCCTTGCATATTCATGTAGCTTGCGAGAAAGTGAAGCCAAAATACACTACATAGGTCTATTGTTGCAACAATCTATGTCGCAATTTGCCTTTGAGAGGGTAGGTATGTTATGGGAGACCACTCCTTCATGCATGGCTTCGTCCCGATTTAAATACAATACCTAACAACTGCCTTAGGGAGAATTCTCTTTGGCTCAGTTGTTATAGTGTTGGCCTTTCGTCCGGGCATTCTAGGTTCGAATCCTGCCCGGTCTCTGTATTTCTGCCATGCATTTGTTTCTTTGTTATGGACTTTGTTCGTAAGATGGGGGCTCGTCCGGGATTGGCCATTGAGCCATTAATCCCATTTGTTGTCCAAAAACGGATATTTGTTGTCTAAATAATAGACTTACTGCCTAATAAGGCTTTGAGTCATCAATAAATGATGACTTTAAGAGGGGATGTATCACGGGAGACCACTCCTTCATGCATGGCTTCGTCCCGACTTGAATACAATACCTAACAACTGCCTTAGGGAGATATCTCTTTAGCTTAGTGGTTATGGTGTTGGTCTTTTAAACCTCGAAAAACGAGGATCTTGTCCGCCACGGGTTCGAATCCCCTTTTCCTATAATGTTTTCAAATGCTGTCTTCCTAAGGGTTGTTAACCCTTTACCAAACAATCCCTGGTTTTTACGACCCAGAGGAAGAAGCCTTCTGAAAACACTGTGGGAAAAGGAGAAAATGCTGGTAACCAGCATTTTCTCCTTTTCCCGCAATGTTTTCTACACTTCTAAAGTCAAGTTTCAATTTTTGAGTCACGCTTATTTTGTCGTCTGCAAATGCTTTCAATTTGGACAAGTCTAAAATTTTGTCGTTTGGTAAAGAGTTAACTCATGGAATCATCAGGAAAAAGGCTAACTGCTAAAAATATCCCTACCCTACCATCATCAGTATACCTTTGACAACTTTTGCAGACAGAGTAGATCAAGATCAGACTAAACACAGCATGCAAATTCTGTTTGATCTTGGACCTCAACAGTCCACAATGGTCATAGCAAAAATCTAAATCCTGATTTTATCTGAACTGTTCCTTTTGTATGTCTCATTACAACAAGACAAAATTTTAGACTTGTCTGAATTGAAACCATCTGGAGGGAATAATTCAAATACTGTTCAAAAGATGGAATTTTTCTTTGCTGTGGAAGAAAACATTGTGGAAAAAGAAGAAAATGCTGATTACCAAAGGCCTTGTCCACCAGGGGCATTAAAATGCAGGATTGTGTGGTAAAGGCTTAACATCTTTATGATAAAGTCAACAAATACTGCTGCATAGCAAATTCCTGATCAAGTCCATGTTTACTAGACACTCTGAAGTTGTAATGACCCTCAGGAAAAATTCCCATTGAAAAAAACCTTGTTGGAATAGGAAAATCTACTGGTTACCACAACTTTTTCTACATACAATTACAATCGTTTCAGCTACAGTTAATTTGTTGTCTGCAAATGCTTTCAGTTTGAATTAGTCTAAAATTCTATCAGTTGGTAAGGAGTTTAAACTCCAAATTTTGTGGGGCAGGGATATTCATCTCTATAAGGGTAAAAAACTAAGCTCTCAGGAGGGGACCGATGTCTTTCTTTGTTTTCAGATCTAAGGTATGTGTAAGGTTTGAACCTACAGCCCCCTGATCTTGAGGCAAGTACGCAAATCTGAAGGCCATCAGGGCGGCATTGTTGTCTCATATATTCTAAGTTTACATAACTCTAAAATGTAGAACTGTCACAGATTCAGGAAAAAAACTCAAAGGGCTATAACTCCCATTATAATCAACCAATCATAATGAAAATTGCAGAGGCACATACTCCAATTGTTAGAATGCTTACAAGAAAATTCATGCCAATCTTGTTTAAAACTGTAGTAAAAGAAGAGGAAGCAAAATATTGCTTCTGCAGACAGACGGATAGATATATGGACAACCTGATTCCAACTGTCGTAATTTCCTTGAAAGCAGGAGGGAGGCACAGGCCAGTTTATAATACAACTCCTAGGGTAATTTTTGTTTGTTTTGGAATTTAATTCCTTTTTGACAGCTAGGTATTATCATGGTGGACAGTGCATCTATGTGTTTGTTTCCTCGCTTTCTCACACCAGTACTGACACAACTCTCTTAGTCACTAACTACTTTTCTCACATGCATCAGAGGTGAGAGTTGAAAAATCACTGAAAAGAACCAGGTATCAAACTCGCAACCACCTGGTCACAAGTCAGATACACTAACCACTGAGCTACCTGGCTGTGCCAATCCCTTGGTTAACAGTAGAGTTTTTTATGTAGACAATGTCGGAGAATTTCAGGCAGCATTTTGTGGACAGTGTAGCCATGATCAGACTGAACAGAATGTGCTATATGATCTTTGTTCTACAATTTTATAAAATCTTCTGGCCATAACATTTGTGGAACTGCAATATTGTGGTCTTTGGACTGTTCCCCTTTCCTGAAAACATCTATGTGATTTTATTTATTTAGGTTTATATTTGGTTAAGAGTAAAGCTTTTTATGTAGACAATGTCAGAGAATTTCAGGCAGCATTTTGTGGACAGTGTAGCCATGATCAAACTGAACAGAATGTGCTATCTGATCTTGGTTCTACAATTTTATAAAATCTTCTGGCAATAACATTTGTGGAATTGCAATTTTGTGGTCTTTGGACTGTTCCCCTTTCCTGAAAACATCTATGTGATTTTATTTATTTAGGTTTATAAGGCATAATATGAGCCTTGCTCTGACAAAAGGGGGTTTAATGCATCCCAGCAATGCATGATACCAAGCAAGTCATCACATAATTATGGAACCATAAAATCCATTTTTTCAAACAACCAACTGAATCATGGGGTAGAATGGGCCTTTGACAGACAGAAATTTAAAGATAGCGAAAAGTTTCGGCCCATGTCAGCCTGCGCAGGCTGACATGGGTCGATACTTTTCGCAAATGCATTAAGCCCCCTTTTCACAGAGCATGGCGGATATAAATTTGTGCAGACTGTACCATCAGAATATCCAGCCAGTATTTTCTTGTGGGAATTAACTTGGATCCAGTCTAGACATGAGCAGCTAATTTCTGTATTATCAATATGGCTGCTTGGATACAGTGTTAGCACAGGGTTTGGCTTGTAAATCCTGACTTCTTTTTCACTTTCTGGTGGAGGTAAGATTGGCAAACTGAAATGAGAATTATTCAAAAACCATGTAGATCCATCATTAATGAGGTCAAGCTAAATAGGAGAAATCCTGTTCTAAAATGAATGGTTCCTCATATGTAGAAACTTATATAAATAGTCTCCTAATGTTTTACTGAAAAACCTAAAGTGTTACCAAACAATCCTATCCAATACCTAATCCAATCTTAAATCAATTTAACTACCCTGCAGAAGAAACCTTTTGAAAACATTATGGGAAAGGGAGAAAATACTGGTAACCAGAATTTTGAATCCCATCATTTGAAACACATTCCATTGGGCATCTGCAAATGTTTTTCAATTTCAACAAACCTAAACATTTAAACTTTCATACTCCTCCATATTGAAAGAAATGGCGGTAAGATCTAAGGAGACTGGAAATGATGAGTTTTGTCTCAAAAGGGTGGTTACCACTCAAGTAAAAGGAGAAAATGCTTGCTACCATTTTCTCCTTTACTCACAATGTTTTTACATATACTTCCTCAGCGCTATTTAAATCCAGGATTGATTGGCCAAACACTAAAATATACATGAGCCATGCTCTGTGAAAAGCGGGTTTAATGAATCTCCATGATGCATGTACCAAGCCAGTCTTCACATAACTATGGATCAATAAAATCCATTTTGTCTAACAACCAAGTGATTCATGAGGTAGAATGGTCCATGGCAGTGCAAAGATTTTATAAAAAAAAGCAATTAGTTTCAACCCAGGTCATTCTGCGCGGACTATGATAGACTACTCTTCCACGTAAATATTGATATTAGGGACTCTAGCCTCATTTTGACAAATCGATATTCATGGACTCTTGCCTCATTCTGAAAAATCCATATTTGGCACTTTGTAGAGTCCAATGTGGATTCAGATATTTTGTACTCACATGGTGGTGTATAGTGTTGTATAAATCAGGAATATTTGTCTTTGAAAGGGTAAAAACCTTGTAGGAGAAGGAGAAAATGCTGGTTACCAGTATTACTTTTCCTACAGTGTTTTTAAAAGTCCTTTTCCATGGGTCATTAAAACTCTGGATTGTCTGGTGAAGGATTAAGTTTGCAATATATCAACCACCTAGCAAATCAAACAGTCCCCAAACCACACTCCCTCCCTACCCACCTATCTGGATGGGGAATAGGTAAATTTCATTAAGCTGATGTTTATCTTTTTTTATTAAATTCCACACTAAATACAGTATTATAAATTATATCTTGTAAGCAAGTACAAACAATTTACCTAAATATTCTAATAGACCCATCTGTAAAAGACGCAGCTATTAGCCCAAGTCTGGAATATGTTTCACTGTCTGTCTGTAAAAATAACAAAAAAAAGTTAGCCTGTAACTGAAAGGAATGTTTGTAGACCTTCAAACAGCTGTAACAAACTAGAATTGCCACAATAAAATCCTAAATAACTCTGTGGTGCACTTTCATAGAGAAGATTTATGACTAGAAATGTCACAAAAGTGCCCACAAAGCTTTACCAAGAGCTTTGAGAAGGCATATGACTAGATTTGTGCTGCTGATCTTTCTTTTAACATGATGTGACCCATTTTCACATGCTTGTGAGATAAATAAAACAACTATAACCATGACAAACATTCTGCCCAAGTTTCATGAAAACTGGACTGGAAATTTGGCCTTCAATATTCAAACAAGGTAAAACTTGAAAAAAGATGACAATTGATACTCATGGTATGATCACAAAAACTCACCTGTAGCCCTAAAGCAGCTGTTGACTTTGAAAAAAATACATCTTTGTTAAATTTAAATCAGAATTTTCACCTTGGACATGGGTTTGTATAAAAGAGCACAATTACAAAAAGATCATCTGTTCTGTCTGAGAAATTTGTATTTCGGCAACAATGCTTTCAAATGTGGTTTGCTGCAACACAGCATGAAGTGACACTTTTAACGAGTAAATCCTACATAATTATTGTCTTACTAAATAAAAACTGCAATTGCACATGCCTGAGGTAGCCATGTATTATAAATATTGTAGGAAAAGAAGCAATCAAACATTGCTTTATCATAATTAAAAAAAAATCTCTTTGCACAAGACCATACACTGGGCTAACAAGAATTTTACTGTAAGAGTAAATAGTTGCACTGTACCTGCTCAATGTTAGACTTGTAACATCCTGACGGGCACCATTTTATTTGTGTGGCTAGTCCATACTCATGTGCAACCATAAACCATAACTGTGGTAAAGAGTTGCCAGGCCTAGGGAACAAATAGGGAATTTGAACCATCCTCTTAGTCTTATTCTCAAGAATTTTCTAAATTTGAAAGTAACACAACTTCTGATTGGCTACACCACTTGGCTTTAGCCAATCTTAAGTTGTGTTACTTTCTAAATGTAGAATATGACTACAGATAAAACTAAGAATGGTTGGTAAATATTAACTCTGGGCCTCAATATTTCTAGATATTATTTTAGCAAGCTTCCACCACTATAACTAAACATTGGGTTGGTTGTGACAGAATGTCTCCAATACTGACCAGTACCCCAACACAGATTTTGATATTCATTTCTGCCTTGCAGTTTGTAAATAGAGGATGTTACACTCATGTTCATGTTGTATTAAATTTATTAACCCTTTACCACACAATCTCAAGTTTTAACAACCCTTAGAAAAAGACCTTTTGAAAACATTGTGGGAAAAGGAGAAAATGCACTTTCTCCTTTTCCCACAATGTTTTCTGTTGTATCACAGTCAAACGTTGACATTTTGACAACATCAACCCTTTACCAAACAATCCCTATCATGGACAAATCTTGACATTTTGGCAATCTTTAACCGCTTACAAAACAATCCCAAGTCTATACAATCCTGAAGAATAAAGCTTTTTAAAAAACTGTGTATTTCCTACAATGTTTTTCTACCCTTCAATAGAAAAATATTACGATTCTAGACACACCAAAATTGTCGTCTGCAAATACTTTTAACCCCTTACCACACAATCTTGAGTTTTTACAACCCTGAAAAAGAGGGCTTTTGAAAACATTGTGGGTTAAGAAGAAAAAGCTGGTAACCAGCAAACACATTGTGGGAATAGGAAAAAGTTGCTTGATGAACACACATATAAAATTTCCTCCAATGGTAGCCCTGAAGTTGCTATGAGATCATTCATTTCAAATCAAACTGTCTGTGTGAGTTTGCAGCCAGTGGCTTGAAAAGAGAGCTGTACTGCTAAAATAAATTACCTGAATTCATAGACAGGTGAACTGGGCTCCACGATATGACTTAAAGTTTATTGAGAACTATATCAACTCTTTACATAACAAACAAGGCTTTACATAATGAAGAATGTGGCTAAAAAATTAGAATTCATTTTGGGAAGGGTAGAGAACATTGTGGGAAAAGGAAAAAATACTGGTTACCAGAATTTTCTCCTTTCCCATAACATTTTGAAAAAGCTTCTTCCCTTGGGTTATTCAAAGTTGGAATTGTGTGGTAAAGGGTTAATTTCCATCATTTGAGCCTCATCTAATTTTTTGTTTCTCAATGCTATCAATGTAGATGACTATATTTTGTCATCTGGTTAAGACTTTGAAAACTCTTTACCAAACCACAAAATGTAGAAAATACTAAAATTCAAAGCATTTGCAGACGACAATTTAAACATGACTCCATTGATGGAATTTGTCTTTGATAGGGTGGAAAACATTATGGGAAAAGGAGGAAATGCTGGGATTGTGCGGTAAGAGTTAAACAGTCAAACAAAGAGATAAAACTAACAGAAAAAGTCTGACTTCAACCCTACATTTTTGCTGTTAAAGATGTCATATTCCATATCTGTATCACACCTGGTCCGCTGTAATTTGATGTAAGGAATGGGTCCGAAGAATCTGTCTTCCCCACCACGGCTAAGTACTGGTCATCTGCACACTTGACTGGCATCGTACACCATGCTACTTTCCATACACACAGACCCGTAAACAGGATTGGAAAATCTGAAGTACACAAAATTCTCAACAGTTTGACTCTTTACCAAAAAATGAAATTTTAGACTAGTCCAAATTGAAAGCACTAGCAGACGACAAAATAATTACGACTGAACAAATAAAATTTGCTTTGGGAAGGGTAGAAAACATTGTGGGGAAAGGAGAAAATGCTGCTTACCAGCATTAATTTTCTCCTTTTCCCACAATGTTTTTTAAAGGCCTCTTTCTTAGGGACGTTAAAAGTCGGGATTGTGTGGTAAAGAGTTTATTCTCTACAAAACAACAAAAATTTGGCTGGTCCAAATTGAAAGCATTTGCACACAATACATTAAATTTAGCTGAAATGATAGTAATTGCCGGTGAATGTGTAGGAAGTCTTTATCAAACAACAAAATTTTGGACTGGTCCAAATTGAAAGCATTTGCAGACAATACATTAAATTTAGCTGACATGATTATCAGATAGTAATTGCCGATGAATGTGTAAAAAACCTTTTGGAAAGGAGAAAATATTGGTTACAAGCATTTTCTCCTTTTCCCACCAAGTTTTCCATAGGCTTTTTTCACAGGGTGTGTAGAACTCCAGGTGGTGTGGTAAACATTTAACGCCAAAAATTTTAGAAAATCTTAACCCTTTACCACACACGACCCTGAGAAAGAAGCCTTTCGAAAACATTGTGGGAAAAGGAGAGTTCTACCCTTCCCAAACCAAATTTCAATTTTTCAGTCATATTTAATTTGTCTGCAAATGCTTTCAATTTGGACCAGTCTATAATTTTGTCGTTTGGTAAAGAGTTAAACACAACCAAATCAAAAGTGCTTGCAGATGACAAGTTAAATCTGGCTCAAATGATGGGTTTGGAGAGTATCACAGTATCACAGATTAATGGAAAAGGAGAAAATGCTAGATACAAGCATTTTCTCTTTTTCTCCCCACAATATTTCTAAAAGTCTTCTCTCTCAGGATTAAAGAATATGCATTTGGTAAATGGTTCAACATGAATATGACTGAGACGTGACAACAAATTAACAGAATGCTACATATACCTGACAGTATTTGACTTCTTCTTGCAGCTGGCCATTTTGAAAGAATCAGAAGAAACAGCCTGTGCTGATAACAACACTGAATAAGAATTCTTTTGAAAACATGTCGGGTAAAGGAGAAAATGTTCATAATCACATTTTTTTTCCTTTTTTTACAAAATTTTCTACCAGTTAAGAGATTATCCCATTATTTGGGCCACAATGAATTTTCTGCCCGCAAATCCTTTCAACATGGACTAGCCTTAAAGTTGTGGTTTTAAAGAGTAAACATACCATTGACCTTTGTGCTCTCAAACAACTTCAATCCGATTGGATCCCCTCCATCAGCTATAGTGAACTTTATACTGTTTTGTCTCTTTGGAACATATCTGTCTCTGTCACTGAAAAATGTTATTAGGAGTGGAAATCATAAACCAACAAAGAAAACTTCCAAATCAGAAAAGAAAACCATTTCAAATTTACTCTTGAAAGAGACACATGTGAAATTGACATCCTATCCTTCATCAAACCATGAGATGAGATAGAGAGCTCCTTTTTAATCTCTTCCTTTGTTTTGAGCTTTGCTTGCCTCACATATGTTGCATTATCCCCATACCACACGATCCCTTGATTTAACGACCCTGAGAATGAAAGTTTTTCAAAACACTGTGGGAAAAGGAGAATGCACAGGTAACATGCATTTTCTTTTTTTCCCAGAATGTTTTCTACCCTTCCGAAAACAAATTTCAAGCATTCAAGCACATTAAATTTGTTGTCTGCAACTGCTTTAAATTTGGACAAGTCTACAATTTTGTCATTTGGAAAAAAGTTAATGAACATATTCCATTAGTGACACAAAGGTTTCTGCAAAAAAAATTGGGGTGAGCAGGGTTTAAAATGAAAACTGTCTAACCCTTTACCACACACTCCTGACTTTTAACAACTCTGAGAAGGAAACATTTTGAAAACATTGCTGGTGACCAGCATTTTCTCCTTTTCCCACAATGTTTTTTTATCTTTCCCAAAACAAATCTAAATTTTTGAGTCACACTGAATTTGTCGTCTGTAAGTTTTCCAAATTGGCCTGGTCTAAAATTTTGTAGTTTGGTAAAAAGTTACAATAATCTACTTCAAATACAGAACAGAAAACATTGTCCTTGTGTCAGACTGGTGATGCATTGTCGAAGAAGTAGCAATATCTGCTAATTTACTATACAATCTAAAGTTTTAATGACCCTGAGAAAAAAGTCTTTTGAAAACAATGTGGGAATAGAAGAAAATGCTTCAATATTCTTGGTGAATGTCCACTAGATGATGCTGTACAAAAAATACATGTATTGGAGAGATAACCCTTATGGTTTGGAACAAGAAGATTTATACAGTTTTCATTTTACAAGCCTATGTAAACTTATCAACCCCCAGGAAGAAGCAGATATTGAACCAGGGGCTGTAATTTCAACATGTTCTTGGTAGCTGTTCATTAGATGGATGGATAAGTGCACTGGCTGTCTGGATATGACTGTAATAGTGTTGAAAGTGGCCTTAAATACCATACAAACAAACTTGACCCAAGAAAGATTCCTATGAAATTTGGTGGCAATCGACCTTGTGGTTCGTCCAATTTATTCAAAGGCATTGCCAAAACATGAGGAAGACACATGCCAAGATATTCAATCACAATAACAGCTTATTTGGAGCACTTTGTGCTCATGTGAGCTAGAAATCATCCTGAAAATGAGAGAAAATATTGTTGGAAAAGGACTGATTGTAGCTTACCAGCATTTTCTCCTCTTCCAAAAATGTTTCAACAGACTTCTTTCTCGAGGTCATAAAAGCACAGGATATTTTAGTAAACGATTAATCAGTTAAACCCTTTGCCAACGAATCTTGAATTTTAATGACCTCGAGGAAGAAGACTTTTGAAAACATTGTAAGAAAATGCTAGTACCAGGATTTTCTACCCTTTCTCAGGCAACCTTTCCCATTTGAACCAGATTTAATTTGTTGTCATAAAATGCTTTCAATTTGGACAAGTCCAAAAATGTTGCTGAGTGGAAAAGGGTTAAAAAAAAAACCAAGCCTGTCAATAAACTCACCCATTATCCAGTAACTTCCACTCTGCTCTCTTGGGCAGCAAACCTGAGAAAACTGTCCTCGAGTAATTTTTCTCCATCAGTTTTAGCATCAATGGATGAGTATCAAAATACTTGACAAACTCACCAGCTGTTTTTCCTCCATGTGAAACTAGAGAAAAAAAAAACAAGAGCACTGCATGTTTGTGCCAACGCTTAGCTGCAGTTGCTTTTAGAAATACAAAAATTTACAGTGAAAATTCCAAGTTAAAAAAGGGGCAAAACTGTGTCAAAAATATTTTTATGGTTACCTGTCCCTGTTATATTGGTTCTCCTTTTGAAAGTTAACAGCTAGTCAAAGTTTGAAGTAATATTTTCAGTAACGACAGAGATGTTATAAAATGTCGAAGTTTCTGCAGCACAATGATCACCCAGAGGATGACACAGACTGTGATGTAGATGATAACAGGGCTATTATAATACTTCAACGTTTTCTTCCAAAACCAGGGCAGCCAACTAGATTGACTGATTGATTGTATGGTGTGTAATGCCGTTTTCAACATTATTTCACTTATATCGCGGCAGCCATTACACCTATCCATGCTTTCCTGGAGTCTTTTACCAGTACTCCGCACAATTTTCTTTCCAAGCCACTGGCTGCTTTCCTACATAACCATCATTGAACAATAGCGGTGGGAGAGGATTGAATCCTGTCGCAATGACCATCATCAATTCTCAGAAAGAAATTGGCCGAGCCAGGGATCAAACTCACGACCCCCTGTTCTCAAGTCCTGCATGCTACCGACTGAGCTACCAGGGCTTAGCGGGAGCTAACTAGACCTGTCACCAAAAGGGACTACTCTATACATGATTAAGAAATTCTACAATTCGTCAATATTGAAAGCCTTTACAGAAAACAAATCAACTGTTGCTGAAAACAGGATTTGATTAGAAAGGGTAGAAACATTGCCTAACCTTTCAAAGACAAATCCCATCATTTGATCCACATGTAATTTGATTTCTGTAGAATTTTACCGTGTAGTAAAGTGTTAACTGGATTATATACATGTGTCTAGCTACAATGATGATGACATCATGCCAACAATACCGACACAATCATTGTCAACTGAATCTTCAAAGGTAACTGGTTACCTTTAAACCCTTTTCCAAAATTTAAGCAATGTCAAATTGGAGGCAATTGCAGACAACAAATTATATATTACTCAGAACATACAATTGCTCTTTCATAGGTTAGAAAACATTATGGGAAAAGGAGAAAATGCTGGTTACCAGCATTTTCTCCTTTTCCCACAATGTTTTCAAAAGCCTTCTTTCTCAGGGTCATTAGAAGTCAGCATTGTGCAGGAAAGGATTAAAACCTTTACCATACAATCCCCTGTTTTAAAGACCTGCAGGAAAATGGCTTTTTGAAAACATTGTGGGAAAAGGAGAACCACTCTATTTTCCAACATTTTAAAGTTACTAGCATTTTCTCTTTTTTCCCACATTGTTTTCAAAAGCTGTCTTTCTAAAGGTCGTTTAACCATTTCCCAAACAACAAATTTTAGATTCTTCCAAAACTGATAGCATCCACAGACGATGGATTCAGAATTGGTAAAATTAGCTTTAGGTCTCTGACAGGGTAGAAAACATTGTGGGAAAAGGAGAAAATGCTGGTTACCAGCATTTTCTCTTTTTCCCTCAATGTTTTCAAAAGCTTCTTTCCCAGGGTCGTGAAAACCAGGGATTGTTTGGTAAAGGGTTAAAATGAAAATACCCTAACCTCTTCTGTTTGTTCCAATACCAAGCTTCTCTATTCCTTCTTCATCTGTCTCTTCTTCTGACTCATCATTGCTTTCTTCTTTCTCTTCTTCACCAAGATCATCATCAAGATCATCATCATCATCTTCCTCATCATCTTCAACTTTGGCATCTGGATCTTTATCATCATCATCACCATCAAGGAAACCATCATTCATGTTTTGGGAAATTTTTTTCACCACTGACATAGCTCTACAAGAAGTGATTGAATGACTAGTGTTTCACTCCGCTTTCAACAATTATTTCAGTCATATCACAGCGACAGCTCACATATTCATGTACAGGCTGGGTTTTACAATTACTAGTCTGGAGATCTGATGTGTCTTGCCCAGGGACACTCCTAAGAAAACCCAGTACTTCCAGCAGGGAACAAACCTTGGGCGTCCAGGTTACAGGTCCCATGCTTTATACCACTAAGCCATGCAGGAACCCTGTACAAGAAAGGGGATGCATTTTCCTTTTTCTACTAAACTCTTTTCCAAGTGTCAAAATTTAGCCTCTTCCATTTTGAAAGTGATTGCAAACAACCAAATTGTGGCTCAAATGATGGATTTGTCTTTGAAAGAGGGAAGGTATTGTGGGAAAAGGAAAAAAAATGCTAGTCCCCACAATGTTATCAACAGCCTTCTTTTCCAGGTCATAAAAGCATTAGATTGTTCGGTAAAGGATTAACCCTTTCCCACACAATCCTGAGTTTTAATGCCCTTCAGGCAGAAGGCTTTTGAAAACATTGTCGGAAAAGGACAGGATGAACCATTTTCTTTTCATCTTTTTTTTTTCATCTATTTCCAGAAATACACATGTTTTTTCTGGGTCGCTATTCACCAACTACATTATTTTACATTATCATTTTATTACTAGATTTAGAAAGAAACACAAATTCTGATTGGCCAAGGAAAGTCATAAAGAGCTTTGAAATTTGCACCCTGCTTTGACGTTTGAGCCTAGCATCTGAAAACTCAGCTCTAGACATCGTCTCAGCAAGGTGCAGATGTGTGTTACACATTGTCAAAATCATACCAGGGATTCAAGAATTATACAGCAGACACAAAATGGCTAACAGATGACCTAGGGACTGTTTTACTAAAGTAATAACACAAACTTAAGTAAAACGTTTCATAAGTTTTAGTGTAAGTCCAAGTTTAGCGTTTACTGTAGTCTTTTGTAGCCAAGTACCACTGTAAGTTTTTGCCTAACATTACTCTTACGAACAAAGTCCGTAACAAAGAAACAAATGAACAAATGCATGGCAGAAATACATGGACCGGGCAGGATTCGAACCTAGAATGCCTGGACGAAAGGCCATTACCATAACCACTGAGCTAAAGAGAATTCTCCCTAACGCAGTTGTTAGGTATTGTATTTAAATCGGGATGAAGCCATGCATGAAGTAGTGGTCTCCCGTAACATTACATACAAAAATATTGCTTGTATGTAAGAACCTAAGCCAAATCTGAAGGCATTTCTGTATTGTGTAGTCATAGTGGAAGAAATCTGAGGGAACCATTATAATTAAAGTCATCCGCAGTAGTCATAAATTTCATTTTTTGATGAATTTTTTTTTTTTACATATGCAGTATCCATATTTGACAGAAGCAGCTGACACAAATATGAGATGATGTAAAGGGTGCAAGATGCAGGGTAAACTGCGTCATATTTCCCTCTCAAACATTACATGCTGTTTACCTAGGTAACAAGTGTGCGGGAAATACTCTTTCAGCCTACAATTGAAGAGTTATGGAAATATGTACTTATGCAGATTCACAAAGTTACGAAAGATTAGTAAAAAGTATTTACGAATTTCGGAAGTCTGATAATAGGCATAGGCGTAAAGTTACAAAAATTCTTAGGCAAGCATTTATGGATTGTCAGTAAAACGGTCCCTGAGGCATAACATAATATGTCTCCTTTGGCATATAAAAAGCAGACATACTTTTTGGCAGCTTTCCTTTTCCTCTGTCTGCCTCCCTCTGAGTCCTTATTTTGGTTATCATCTTCATTTTGGTCCTCAGTTTCCTCTTCACGTGGCCTCTCCTCTGCCACTTTCCTCACAACACCTACACACGACAGGTAATGCTGTGACCTCCATATTGCCTTTAAGTTGCCGTGACCACATACTTCACAGGTGTAGGTTTCATTCTGAAGATCACAATTTCATTTACTCCATTACAGAATATGTCAATTTTAGCTGTGCCAAAACTGACAAAAAAAAAAAAAAAAAAAAATAGAGGCGCTTGAGCGCCTGTATCGCTCCACAGGCCTGATATTTCTATAATGGCAAAAGGAAGTTTTTAACAATTATCATTCAATCCTGCATTTTAGCTCACTGAAGAAACAATTTGGTAGACAACCACCATAGGAACTTACCTGCAAAACAACAATGAAATCCAATGAATAGTTTTAGAGAAGAAATTTTTCAAAGATTTTACTTTATACCATAAAAGGAAAATGAGTGTCCCATAAAAGCCATGTTTTTTGACAGATCTTTTTTTTTTTAAGGAATTCTGTAAACCTGTATCTAAGGAACATTCCTGCAAAATAATAATGCTATCCAAATAGCGGTTTGGGAGGAGAAGATTTTTAAAGGTTTTTTACTTTGGTTGCCATGGCAACCAGAATTCTTCATGGAACACAATTATTTGAAGGAATTTGAAAGAGGACCACCAAAGGAACATTCCTGTGAAATTTGGTAAAAATCCAGTCAATAGTTTCTGAGGAGAAGTTTTTTAAAGAAAAAGTTTACGGACGCACACACGCACGCACGACGGACACAACGCCATGACAATAGCTCGCTGGCCGAAGACAACCACCATAGGAACTTACCTGCAAAACAACAATGAAATCCAATGAATAGTTTTAGAGAAGAAATTTTTCAAAGATTTTACTTTATACCATAAAAGGAAAATGAGTGTCCCATAAAAGCCATGTTTTTTGACAGATCTTTTTTTTTTTAAGGAATTCTGTAAACCTGTATCTAAGGAACATTCCTGCAAAATAATAATGCTATCCAAATAGCGGTTCGGGAGGAGAAGATTTTTAAAGGTTTCTTACTTTGGTTGCCATGGCAACCAGAATTCTTCATGGAACACAATTATTTGAAGGAATTTGAAAGAGGACCACCAAAGGAACATTCCTGTGAAATTTGGTAAAAATCCAGTCAATAGTTTCTGAGGAGAAGTTTTTTAAAGAAAAAGTTTACAGACGCACGCACGGACGAACGGACGGACGCACGACGGACACCGCCATGACAATAGCTCTCTGGCCTTCGGCCAGTGGAGCTAAAAAATTAAGACATGAGTCATGCTCTGTGAAAAGGGGGTTTAATGCATCTGCAAAAAGTACTGACCCATGTCAGCCTGCACATGGTGATATTCGTCGAAAGCCACCTGACCATACGCCAAATTTATTATAATGCAAAGTTTTACTATCCCAATGCGTATTAAGCGAAATTTCTGTTTTATGGACTGATGAATTGAGTATATTGACAAAACAGAATTTCCCTTCTGAGTGCCCAAATTCAATGAAAACTGACATCACTGAAACCTTGGTAAAACATGCAGTTTAGTGCATTTACTTGATGTCACTGCAACTGACATTCAACATATTTTTATTCAAACATGAATTTAAACAAATTCAAGGTAAGTAAGTATGCATTTTAATGACTTGTTGGCAAAAGTAAATGACTATTACTTGCCTCAAATGACCATGAGGTTATCCTTTTAATGTTACAATGTATAAAATTCCACACTTCACAATTTGCTTACCTGACAAAGGGATGGCTTGTTTCAACCTTGTGTATTTGTTTTAGAATGACAACAAACAATAATATATGTAACTATTGGTTCCATTTTAATGACAACCATTGAGGGAAACTAATAATGATATGGTGGAGGCTATTCAGTATCTTTGTCTTGTGGGCGGATACCAACATTTTCTCCTTTTTCCGCATTGTTTTCACAAGCCATTTTCCTCAGGGTTGTTAAAACTTAAAATTATGTGGTGCAAGGTAAAAATGTGATTTGACAAAATATTTCCACAATACTCACCTCTCTCCCACACCATTCTACATGATGAAGGAAATAGTGTAGAAAGTTGATCCTTTTGTTACACTTTGGACAGTTTAGGTAGGTTTTAATTTTGAGTACTTTCCTCAAGGCAGTCTTGTCATCTTCTCCCTCTGGATGTTCTTGTGTCCACTGAAAAAGTAACAGGGCTATGAGTAAATGAGCCGTGCTTTGTGAAAATTGGGCTTAATGCATCGGCAAAAAGTATCGACCAAGGTCAGCCTGCGCAGTCAGCGCAGGCTGACCTGAGTCGAAACTTTTTGCTATTGGTCAATTTTCTGCATGTCAAAGGACAAGTCTACCTCGTAACTCTATCTGTTGTTAGACAAAATAGATTTTATGGGTACATAATTATGTGATGACTTGTTTGATACAATGCATCTCGAAGATGCATTAAACCCCCTTTTGCCAGAGCATGGTTTAATTCTATTTTGATCCATCTGCATCAAGGCCCATATTCATCAACCATTTTTAACCCTCTATGCCTGACAATATTTACACTGGTCTAAATTGAAAGTACTTGCAGATGACAAATTAAATGTGGTTCAAATGATAGGGTTTGTTTTTGAAAGGTTAGAAAACATAGTAGACAAAGGAGAAAATATTGGTTACCAGCATTTTCTCCTTTTCCCACAATCTTTTCAAAAATATAATCTCCCAGGGTCGTTAAACCTCCGGATTGTTTGGTACAGGGTTACTATCATATGGTTAAAACCATATGGTTTTGCCTGTCAGAAATGGTGTTACTTTTTACAGCTTCAGTATAAGCCCAGACACTTCTTGTTGATATGTCTGTGGAAAAATCCTGCATGAATCTTAGCTCCCTAATGTCTTTATTTGGAAACTGTATTCAAAGATGTGCACAGTATTCGTGAAAACTATTTTTCACTTTTGAAATAATAAAATTTTCAAGATATTTGGAGCGAAGAACAGGCAACATTTTTCCTCTGATGTATTGTTTATAGCCATTTTCTCCATTGCAACTTTACTAGCAGCGTATTAATATAATCCTCTACAGTATGTTGTGATGCGTCATAGCAGACAAGTTGAGTCTTCGAAGAATATGACATGCAAAGACAACGCCCTTCACTCTCTATCAAACAACAATATTTGAGACTGGTCCAAATTGAAAGCATTTGCAGGTGACATATTTTTAGCTGAAAGGATGGTTATTATTAGTGAAAGTGTAGAAAACCTTGTGAGAAAAAGAGAAAATGCTGGTTACCAAAAGGTTTTCTAAAGGCTGTTTCCTCAGGGTCGTTACTGTGTGATAAAGAGTTCAAGTGTCAAATAAATCCTATGGACATTTTGAGATTATAAAACCTTGATAATTACAATTTCTTGGTTGCTTTGTACATGTAGTGTTCCAGCAAAGTGGATAGTGTAGATCAAAGATCAGGCTGCACAAAATGTGCAGCCTGATCTTGATCTACACTGACCACAAAGGCAACTATAGTTGGATTAATAAAGGAGCTTGCTTCATCTCACCCATATCTGATGTTCCACGGCTGTGTGTCTCTGTATAGAAGGTCTATCATGAAACAGTCTATCACATTTTGGACATTTCAATTCCATATCCTGAAAAAAAGGAGACCGCACTGTTACTTCCAGTCTTACCATACCATGCCTTGTGAAAAAAGATATTTGAAAATATTGTGGGAAAAGGAGAAAGTAATGGTAGCCAGCATTTTCTCCTTTTTCCATCAATGTTTTCTACTTTTTCAAAGAAACTCATTAAGTTGGCGTCTGCAGATGCTTTCAATTTGGATGTGATATCTGCTAAAGGGTTAAAATCTAAGATTTAACCGCAAGATTTCTACATTTCCAGTACATTTTACTTCATCTTTGAGCCATGCGCTGTGAAAAGGAGGTTTTATGCATCAGCAAAAAGGAACGACTCTAGTCAGCCTTCACATTCCACGCAGGCTTGACCTGGGTCAAAGCTTTCTGTTATTGTTCAATTTTCTGCATGTTAAAGGACCAGTCTATCTCATAACTCAGTTGTTTGACAAAATTTATTTTATGCATCCTCAATGATATGCTTATTTGTTTATTATAATGCATTACAGAGATGCATCAAAACCCCTTTTGCAAGAGATTAGTTCATATTTTTTCATTTCAATTTGCTTTGTTTATTGATGAATTCCATATTCATATCTATATGACTTTATATCCATGTAGTGTTAAAGACTACATACAAACACACACACTATATATATATAAAAGTAACTTGTACATATGTAACTTGGTAACCTTTAAACACACATCTTCACTCGTTTTCATCCAGTTTTTTAACCGTTTTTTTCTTTATTTTATGAAACTATAATCACTCTTGTATCTTCATGCCAAATATTGCCCCTGATGGTTGCAAGGTTGCACAGATTATGGCAGATAGAAAATACATTTCAATCTACTGCGGCTAGCCATAGACATGACAACCACAGTTTTCGGTTTAAATTGAACACAAATCCCTACAGTTTCTTTACCCCATACACCTTATATCGATTTTTTATCTACGTTTACACAGATGACTAGATTATAACACCGTCAAGTTTTAACAGCGTTTGTTTACTCTCTGGCTGTAAAGATGTCTCTTTAACAGAAATAAAGTTGTGAAATAAAAATTTGACTGTATAAAGTTTGCAGTAGCAAAACTTGCAATATGCTGCATACTTTGACCACCTACTTTCTCCTCAAAAATGGTAGACAGAAAAGTCATCTTCAGAAGAAAGTTTATTACATGGGGACATTTGACTGATTTTGCATTCATGAAGGATCTTCTTCAAAGTTAGAAAGCCATTACATTATTACGGACCCATAAAATTTGTTTTGTCTAACAATCGGCTGAATCATAGGGTAGAATGGTCCTTGGACATGCAGAAAATTTACAAATAGCAAAAAGCTTTGACCCAGGTCAGCCTGTGCGGACTGTGAAGGCTAACCTGAAATGATACTTTTTGCAACTGCATTATGTCCCCTTTAAACAGAGCATGAATTCATATACATGTTCAAACAGTAAAAAAAAAAAACACCCAAACTGTAGCAAATTCAAAGCCACCTTGTCCTTGCATCTCATAAAATATCAAATCTAAAATCAGACTGCAAAGTCATAGTAGTTTGATCCTAATCTACACTGCATACAACAGCTTCTAAAGTTTTTAATGAGCATTTCAGAGATTAAGTACCTTTTTAGGTTTCTTCTTTTTTGTGCTAGCCGGCATCCTTGGAGGTTTTTCCGAGTTGGTGACATCATTTTCTGAAATGATTCAGCATAAATTCATTACATTGTAGATCAAGAATCAAGATCAGACTAAACAAGATGTATGTAACAAACAGCCAGAAATTTTGGGAGATATCCTGGCAAAATGATGTTGCAGCCATTTCACATTTTCTGTCCAATAAAAATACATTTCCAATCATTTTACAGTGTTAGAGAAAACCTAGACACAGATAAGTTTTGCTAATGAAGACAATGAAGATTAATCCTTCACAAAATAAACCCGAGTTTTTAACAACCCTAAGGAAAAAGATTTTCAAAAACATTGAGGAAAAAGGAGCAAATGCTGGAAAAAAAAAAAAAGCAATTTCTCTTTTATCCCCAAAATGTTTTCTATCCTATTAAAGACAAATCCCATCATTGATGATTTCAGTAACTTTCATTGGTTGTCTGCAAAGGCTCTCAGTTTGGAACAGTCTAATATCTTGTTGTTAAAGAGTTAAGATCAGAATGCAGACCTGCAAGTCTCAAAATACTTAATCCTTGATTATCACACAATCCTGACTTTTAACAACCCTGAGGAAAAAAAGGCCTTTAAAAACACTGTGGGAAAAGGAGAAAATGCTGGTAACCATCATTTTCTCCTTTTCCAACAATGTTTTCTACCCAACGAAAGACAACTTTCATGTTTTGAGTAACATTTAATTTGTTGTCTGCTAATGCTTTGAATTTTGTCTATGCTCAAATTTTGACATTTGGTAAAGAGTTAAATTTTGTTAATATGATGATTTCTGACTTTGATAGGGTAGAAAATATTGTGGGAAAAGAAGAAAATGCTGGTGCTGGTTACCAGCATTTTCTCCTTTTCCCACAATGTTTTCTATAGGCTTTTTTGTCAGAGTCGTTAAAAGTTGGGATTGTGTGGTAAAGAGTTAACAGTCACAATCTGCACTTCTTTTTGCTGACAATGTTCATGTTGTAAATTGGCAACTTTACTGATACCTAAATACTACCTGCAGATGATGTTCTCATCTTGCGGCAGAAACAAATGAGAAATAGGGAGAACTATACCCATAGAGATAATCTTCTAATTTTCTAACAATATAATTTACATATGTATATGTCCCATGAGGGACAGAGTTTTTGAAAACATATTGAGAAAAGAAGAAAATGCTAGTTAACAGCTTTTTCTCTTTTTCCGACAATGTTTTTTTAATTTCACAAAGAAATATCTCATCATTTGAGCCTCCTTCATTTTGTCATCTGCAAATGCTCTCAATTCGTAAACGTCCAAAACTTAAGTGTCTGGTATTAGGCTAACTCTTTACCACACAACCCCAATTTTTTATGACCCTGAGGAAAAAATCCTTTTGAAAAGCTTGTTGGAAGAGGATAAAATGCCGGTAACCAGCAAATTTCTCCTTTTCTCAAATGTTTTCTATACTTTCACAGATAATTACTACATTTCAGCTGAATTTTAACATGTCTGCAAATGCTTTCAATTTGGACCAGCCTACAATTTTGTTGTTTGGTAAAGGATTAATCCCTTTTTATTATCCCTGTTTCACACTGTTTCACAAGGATGTTTTCCTCACACTGTTTCACAAGGATGTGTTCCAGGTTGTGTACCGTGATTGTGAGCTGCAAATTTGTCTCCAGAAGAAATGTGTTGATATAGCAGCATTTCTCAAAAAAAAAAAACCACTGTAGTAATACCTTCTAAAACCTGGTCACTTTTCCTTCTTCTGCAATCAGAGGTCGTGTTAGTATCTGTGTCTTCAGAAGAACCATCATTCAACACTGAGTAATCAATTCTTTTCCTCTTTCTTCCAGGCCTTTTGGCAATTTGCTCCTCAAAAAGGGAAGATTCTTCCTTATTACCTACATCATCTTTGTCTGCCTCACTCACAGATTTCTTGTCTGTGTTTTCATCAATATCATACTCTTCAAATTTTTTTGACCTTGACCTTTGTCTCTTACCAACTGAGTGATCTGGCACACTTGGTGTAGAACCACAATCTTTTTGCTTTTTATCTTCAGTAAAACTTTTATCATGGTCTGATTTCCTTGGTCTACCTCTTTTCCTTTTAGCTGTGTTCTCTGGTGTTTCCGCTTGTTCTTGAAGTCTATCTATACTTTGTTCCCGAGTCTCAAGGTTTTCTGAATGGATGGCTTCCTTTGAAGTCTGAGCACCTTCAAAATTTGATATTGGACTCAATTCTCCTGTCACACTTTTTGGAGGTCGCCCTCTTTTACGCCCTGAACCAGGTCCAGTTTTCTGTTGGGGTTTCTTGTCTGTAACGTCAATAGATTCATCATCTTGTTTCTTCAGATCAGTATCTTCAAACTCGTATCTTTTGTTTGGTTTTCTCTCTCTTTTAGAATAGATTTTTCTTTTTCCATCACCGGGGGTCACAGGAAGCACCATTTTGACATCTGATCTTCCTCTGGCTTTGGTTGTCTGGTTTTTTGCAGCAGCCTTTGCTAGATCTATCTGAAAATGTATTGCAAAAATTATTGTAACAATTAAATATTTATCCCTGTATACTCTACTTTTTGAAGTTATACAGTTCTGTAGTATATGTATTACTCTTTCACTCCTGAATTGCATTTTCTCAAAGGCTAAAAATTTAGGTCCAAAAATATATTCCCTCTGCTGATCAAGAGACAGTTCAGTCATAATCTCGAATGCAGCAGTGGACAGTGTAGATCAGAGATCAGGCTGCACGTTCTATGCAGTCTGATCTTGATCTACACTGTTCACAGAAGCTTCTGGTGTCGTCTTTGCTATGGAATGAGTAAATCATCTATCACAAAATAATCTGTTTTCAATTTCTTCAACTTACCCCTGTACCACATAACCCCGACATTAAACAACACTGAGAAAAGAAAGCTTGTGAAAACATTGAGGAAAACAAGAGAAATGTTCTCCTATCCCCATAATGTTTTCTACTTTTTCTTTAATTCTTTACAAATTTCAGCATGTGAGACATTATCTTGTATTAAGACTTATTATTATCTAATTATGCACAAAGGTACATGTATCTGCTCACAGAATATATAGATACCCTATGTATAAAAATCAAACCGCAAATTTCTGTCCTGTATCACACACTTGCTTGTTTCGGGTTCGAAATTACTTTGTACGACTGAAATTTATATCCGTTTCATTGATTACTGGCTTTCCTGCTCAAAATTTGCACGAATTTACAATAAAGGGGGAACCAGTGTATTTTTCGTATCCGCTCTCTGAAGTTTCTTTGCAGCCGAGAAGAAATATCACTGAAAATATGCAACTGGATATGAAGACGTAGGCCTATAAGGACAAAACAATGAACGTTTTTACACGAAGGATATAACAGATACATTCAACGGTAATTTCAGAACTTTGGAGGTTCTTTGGGCTCCGGGCTTGTTCGTCCCAAACCCAGTTCATCCCTGGGCTTGTTCGTCCGTGCTTGTTTGCCCGGGCTTGTTCGTCCCACACTACCTTATCGATCTTATTGGAATGTACAGTGATTAGATAAGCTTTCCGTCAGAAAACGACTTACAGACTTTACTTTCTTGGAGTTTGAAGGTGAAATTTATTATAATCCGTGCTTGACGACGAAGAGAACCATTTATTTTGAACCCCCACCCAGTTGACCCTTAAATAAAGAGGCAAGGGGTCACAATGACCTCCAATTTTAAAGCTGAGGGAAAACCCTGAGCAATTTATTCATGGTTCAAGACTTCAATACACTGGTTTCTGCACCGCCACTTGCCTATGGCTAACCACCTTACAACACAATGTAAGTTGAAAATCCATGTATCTTTTTTTTTCACTTTAATTTCTCTTCTAAACATTATGATGGGGAGGACCATTTTTTGAACAGTTACTACATAATCTTCGGTTGAGTAAAATGGTTGGCGATTATGTGCAGTTAACACCTTTTCATAATCAAATTCAGTGATGTATCCACTATTAACACCTTTGGGTGGCAGATACATAAGTTGGGACGAACAAGCCTGGACCAACGAGAAGTCAGTTGGGACGAACAAGCCTGGATGAATGAGCCCGAATGAACAAGCCTGGGCGAACAAGCCCAGGGACAAAAAAGCCTATTGCTGTTCTTTGCACCTGTCAAAGGCATACTACATTTGTGATGATCTCTCAGCTATACCAGTATCAGTATCCAGTAATTTCGACACCCAGTCATTTCGACATTTTTTGGTCATTCGACCCCTATTTTTGTCAACTCAACACCGAAAAAATTTTGTTTGCAAATAAAGGTCGTTTTGACACATGCTGATTTCTTCCTCAAAAAAAAAAGAAGGAAAAAACAGGTCAGTTATTGTGTGGTATGTTGTAAAATACACAGATTTTTAATTCCAGGCTTATTTTTGCATTACGCTCTTCTCCTGGTAATTTGTGCGGCTTAGTTTTTCGAAGTGGTGCATGCGCATACATGAAAGCGTATTGTAACTTATATGATTTTTTATAAAATGCATAAAATTTTTTAAACAGCATGCAAAAATCAAAGACTGTGAAAATGTCTATTTTGTAAATATTTACCTTGATATACCCTTGAAACAGTGATAATCATGGTGTTAAGCTTTGGTGTTTGCTAACTTAAATTACAGGGATAGAAATTAAACTCCACTTGCCTGTACATGTTAAACAATTAATGTCCTTCACAGATAGAGGACATGTCTCTTTTCAAATATTCACAAAAATATTTAGGTGAGCATGACACATCTGACTGAGCAGCCATTTTGTTATGCAGGTATATTCGCGAAGTACGAGAATAAACCACCATTTTAGAAATAGACTGACCTTCAACATGCCTGGCTGACACGGTCATGTGACAGCCATTGACAGCAAACCCTGGCAGAAGTGTAATTTCTTTCAAACCCTGTTTCATCTTGAAATAATTTGTAATTTTTATGGCAAGGGGTTTTTGCCTTAGTGGAATGACGTGTTGAAAATGAGTTTTTTAAGTTCGCAGATTTGCCTATTTAAACCGCATTTTTCTGCAGTTTTCACAGATGATAACGTTATAAATAAATGGTTTGAAATCATCAGCCCTGATTCGACACAGTATCACGTGACTTACAAGAAGAACACTGCTGTATTTCACTTAAATTTGTTGTATCTTATATTGTTTCATAGTTTTCATGTTTTTAGATGTACTGGCTGAAAGCCAGCAGAGCTTATGTCATGGCGTGGTTTCTGACATCCATCCGTTCTTTAGTCTTTTTCTTGTTTACGCGATCAAGTCTGCATTTGTGGTCAGATTTTTGTGAAACTTGCACAGTTTGTTTATTCCATCAATAACTTCAACCCTATTGATTTTGAAAAAATTCCAAGAAACAGTATGGGAAAAGTAGCCATTTCAAGTTGAAAATTTCCATTTCTTGTTTACGCGATGAAGTCAGCATTTGTGGTCAGATTTTCATGAAACTTGCACAGTTGCTTTATCTCATCAACAGCGTGAACCCTATTGATTTTGAAAAGAAATCTGAAATCAGTATGGGAAAAGTAGCCATTTAAAGTTGAAAATTTCCATTTCTTGTTTACACGATGAAGTCAGCATTTTGTGGTCAGATTTTCATGAAACTTGCACAGTTGCTTTGTCTCATCAACAGCGTGAACCCTATTGATTTTGAAAAGAAATCTGAAATCAGCATGGGAAAAGTAGCCATTTCAAGTTGAAAATTTCCATTTCTTGTTTACGTGATGAAGTCAGCATTTTGTGGTCGGATTTTCATGAAACTTGCACTGTTGCTTTGTATCATAAACAGCTTGAATCCTATTGATTTTGAAAAAAATCTGACAATCAGTATGGGAAAAGTAGCCATTCAAATTTGAAAATTTCCATTTCTTGTCAGGCAATGAAGTTCACAGTGTTGATCTAATTCTTTTGAAACTTGCAAAAACTGTTTGGTTCATCAAGGGATTGAACTCTAATGAAAGTGAAGAAAATCTAGTAAACCGTTCAGGAAAAGCAGCCATTTGATGACTTTGTATTGTTTACTCAACAGAGTCCACATTATAAGTCACATTTCTTTGAAATTTACTAGGATTGTTTAATACAAGGGGTACTGAAAGTTCAGAAACCCTTTCAAATTTGGCTAGATTCCAAATATTTAGTTTTGAGAAATTACACTTCATTTTTTTTCACTGTTTGTTCAATTCACCATACCTACTTATGCTGTCTTAGTGGGTTCAAGGCTTCAAGCCCATTTGTAAGAACACATTTTTGTGTTTTTTGTCGTTTTTTCTTTTGGAATCATCAATTCATAATGTATGTTAGCATAAAAGCAAAATCACTGCCAGTAGAGTGATTTCAGGCCCTCAATGGCCTCTAGTTTGTCATTTGCAAGAGATGGCCCTATTTTGAGAAGCAGCTCCGCCTGATAGGTCAGATATTTACTAACGAAGTGCTCAAGGTGAGCTTTCGTGATTGTGTTGTGTCCATCGTGCATCATCCTGGTGTCAACATTTACATTTTATGCACTCTAGAGGTCACATTTTCAGTCAGTTACTCAAGAAACTTGTTTGTCTTGATAATATCTCAGACAAGGTCAAAAATTGTTTACGTCAGGTAAAAAAGTAGGTCACAGGGCTAAATCTTATGAAAGGCTTTGTGCACTCTAGAGGCCACATTTTAAGCCCTACACTCTTGAAACTTGGTCAGAATTTTTGTCTTGATAATATCTCGGACATGTTGAAAAATGGGTCATGTGGGGTCAAAAAGTAGGTCACAGGGTTAAATCTTGGTGAAAGCTTATGTGCACTCTAGATGCCACATATTCAATCAGTTACTCATGGAACTTGATGACTTGAGAATATTTGACTTGATGATATCTTGGACAAGTTCAGAATTAGGTCACCCAGGGTCAAAAAGTAGGTCACAGGGCTAAATCTTAGAAAAAGCTTGTGTGCACTCTAGAGGCCACATTTTCATCCTGATACTTATGAAACTAGGTCAGGAAGGTTGTCTTTTTGAAATCTCTGATTAGTTTGAAATTGGGTCACAGTAGATCAAAAAGTAGGTCATAGAGCCAAATCTTAGAAAAAACTTCTGTGCATTCTATACACCAAATGTTCAGTCTGATACTCATGAAACATTATCAGAATGTTTGTCTTGACAAGTTCAAATGTAGGTTAAGATGTTCAAAAAGTAGGTCACTTAAACGCATTTTACATCATTAAAAACCAGGATCTCTTCAGCTTTATTAACCACAGATGACTACTCAGGTGAGCGCTTTAGGGCCAATGGCCCTCTTATTTAATTCTTATTAAGTTCTTTTGTTTTATGGTACTTAGATTTATTTAGTATAGTGACCAGTGAGTCACGAAAAGGAACTCATGAGCAGATGAATATTTATTAAATTTATTGCAGAAAATGGAAGTTTTGGTACAAGAATCACGCTCTCAGGATCTGCTGATATTTTTGTACAAGTTGTACCAAGAACAATTACTCTGTGACATGGACATAGAAGCGGGAGATGGAGTTATTTTCTGTATCCATAGAGTTGTGCTTGCCTCTACCTCATCTTATGTTCACCATATGATACTTTCAAACCCAGTGTTATCTAAACTGAAGTTAGGTGAGTACAGTTAGCTCTTTCCACAGTGAAGTACCATAATGTTTTCAAAAGTTTTCTTTCTCAGGGTCTTAGTCAGGATTGGGTGTTAAAGGGTTAAATGTTTAATGACCAATAAAATTTTAGGCTCGTTCATATTAAAAACATTTGCAGATGGCAAACACAAGTGGCTAAAAGAATGTTTTTGTCTTTGACAGGGTAGAAAACATTGTAAGAAAAGGATGCTGGCTACTAGCATTTTGTCATTTTCCCACAATGATTTCAAACACCTTTTCCCTAAGGATGATTAAAACTCTGGGCTTTTTGATAACTCTTTACCAATCAATAAAATTTAGACATGTTCAAACCAAAAGCATTTGAGTCACACTCTGTGAAAAACGGGCTTAATGCATCTGCGAAAAGTATCGATCCAGGTCAGCCTGCGCAGTGCGCGCAGGCTGACTGGGCCGAAACTTTTCGCTGTCGGTCAATCTTCTGTATGTCAAAGGATCAGTCTACTTCATGATTAAGTCGGTTGTTTAAAAGGGTGTCTCTTATGCATCCATAATTATGTGATGACTTGGGCTGGAATCGTGTATGACGGAGGTGCATTAACTCTTTACCACACAATCCTGACTATTAAGGACCCTGAGAGAGAATCCATTTGAAAAAAATTGTGGGAAAAAGAGAAAATGCTGGTAACCAGAATTTTCTCTTTTTCCCCCACAATATTTCTACCCTTTCTAAAACAAATTTCAGTTTTTAAGTCAAGTTTAATTTGTCGTCTGGAAATGTTTTCAACTTTGACTTGCTGAAATTTTTGTCGTTTGGTAAAGAGTTAAGCCCCCTTTTGCCAGAACACGGCTCATTTACAGGTGACAAACAAGGCTCATATGATTGAGTTTGACTTTGAAATAGTAAAAAAAACATGTTGGGAAAGGGACAAAATGTTGGTTACCAATATGTTTTCAAAAGCCTTTTCCCTAGTAGAATTAAAGGTGGGTATTTAGATTTTTCACATCTCACCAAATTAAAATATACATATATCACTGAAATTTATATGAAAAAACAAAACAAATCATCAATAATTAAGAATCATAAAATTACAAAAAAAAAATTTTTTTTATGGTATTCCCTTCAAAGGCTACTTAGCCTCTTAAGGTATTTTTAGATTTCGCGCCAAAAATCAAAAAAGCATTGTGGGAATGTCAAGTGACTGGCACGTGACTAATGACGCTTAAATTCCATAACATAACAAACATGTAATTATTTTCCATAATGTCTTCTTAGGACGCTATGTTTGAAGCTTCGTCTGTGTATTTCCGGTATGTAAATGAGCGAGTTGCTCATGTAAAAATAGACCGTATTTCCCGTCAGTGTCGACCTGGGCCGTAGTAAATCTCTAATATCTCTTGTTGTCGGATGATTTTCAACTACTTGGGTTTTATGAATGGAAATTAAAAGGCATTGGGAGTATAAGGATGATTTTTTTGTATTTCTGAAAAATTTCCGTCCCAAAATCTGAAGGGCCACCTTTAAAATGGGGAATTTTTTTTGTAAAAGTTTTATCCTCTCACCAAACAATCAGGAGTTTCTAAATCCTGACAAAGGAAGCTTTTGAGACGACAATGTGTGAAAATGTTTGTCTTTTCAGACACAGTTATCATCATTTCAGCCACAGTTTTGTTTTCGTCAGCAATTTTTTCAGATTGGACCATTTAAAGATTTTGCCTGCATGCAGGTAGTGCGACATGTTCTCCCTTGGCAATTTTCTTGTTAACCCTTTACCACACAATGACGACTTTTAACACCCCTGAGGAAGAAGCCTTTTGGAAACATTGTGGGAAAAGGAGAAAATGCTGGTAACCAGCATTTTCTCCTTTTCCCACAAAGTTTTCTACCCAATCAAAGCAAAATTGCACCATTTGAGTCACTTTGAAATTGTCGTCTGCAAATGCTTTCAATTTGGATAGGTCTTAAATTTTAATTTTAATGGGTTAACACCTTTCAACAAGAAATTTCATCATATGAGCCATTTTGAAATTATTACTCCAACAAATTGAGCTGAAATTGACCTCTATGCAAAGAATAATTAAAGAGTGAATATTTATATCGTTGGGTATAATCGGACGGTACGGAAATTCTGTTAACGGTAAATGTCAGGTTTGACCCTTACAGTGCCATAGTCAAAACAGGAGAGCTTTTGCGGATGACATGGATCAAGAACAGACTGCACAGAATGTGCATCTTAGATCTATGTCACCTGCCATGTATTACCAATTTAAACCAACAAAATTATTTTTATTTCAGGTATTTTCAGTATCCTTTAAAGACTCGATAAATCTATTAACTGCAAAAAGAGTTGAAAATTGTTCACATGGTTCCACATGCAGACGACAATAGCCAAAGCTAAGTTTGAATAATAATTCAAGCATGTAATATATGGTAATAGAGGTCATTTATTTCATGTCAATTTGTTCGAGTAATATCATCTGCAAATGCTTTCAATATGGGCCAGTCTACCATTTTGCCATTTGATAAAGAGTGATGCACCTATTTTTGAAAGTACAGAGATCTGATGGGATGATTGAACTAATGATCTACCCAACTTTCACATGTTTCCTAGGCATATCTTTTTCTAGTAAAACTTTAAATCAGTGACTGTACTACATTACAGAACTACTGAGAATATGTTGTATTTTTTATTGCAGATGTCTCTTCTAAAGCCCTGCAGCTTCTCCTTGAGTTTGGTTACACAGGTCGGCTGTTTGTCTCTAGTTATCTCAGACAGGACGTGTTGTACGCTGCTACAGTTTTACAGGTAGGTGCAGGAGCTATGAGCAGACAAGGTTTAATATTGTCACAAACAAGCCCTGGTTTTCACAGCCCCAAAAGAGAAGCCTTTTGAAAACATCGTGGGAAAAGGAGAAAATGCTGGTAACCAGCATTTTCTCCTTTTCCCACAATGTTTTCTACCCTCCCAGAACAAATTTCAAATTTTGAGTCACGTTAATTTTGTCATCTGCAAATGCTTTGAATTTGTACCAGTCTAAAATTTTGTGGTTTGGTAAAGAGTTAACCCTTTACCAAAGAGACATGTTTTTTAACGACTCTGAATACAAAACCCTATGAATGCAATGTGGTAAAAGGAAATAACAAGCATTTCTCCTTTTCCCACAATGTTTTCTATCCTTTTTATCAAAAATACCATCATTTCAGCCACATTTTTTTTCGTTTGCAAATTCTTTCGAATTGGACCAGTCTAAGATTTTGCTGTATGGTAGAGTTCAAACTGTTACAGTTTTATCCGGATAAACAGGTAACTCTTCACCAAACAACATCATAGACTTGTCCAAATTGATAGCATTTGCAGACAGTAAGTATGGCACAAAGAAAGAGATTTGTCTATGAAAGTATAGAAAACATTGTCAGAAAAGGAGAAATTGTTGGTTACCAACATTTTCTTCTTGTGTACAATGATTGCGAAAGCCATCTTTCTCAGGGAGATTAAAGCATAGGTTGTATGGTAAAGGGCTGAGCAAAGTCTTTGATAATCACATCACTATGACAATTAAGTGAATATGAAAACTTGATCTTTGGTTTTTACACTATAAAATATTTGATCCATGCCCTGTGAGAAAGGGGGCTTAACTCTTTACCAAACAACAAAGTTTTAGACTTGTCCAAATTCAAAACATTATCAGACAACAAACTAATTGTTACTCAAAACATGAAATTTGCCTGTCATAGGTTAGAAAACACTGGGGGAAAAGGAGAAAATGCTGGTTACCAGCATTTTCTCCTTTTCCCTCAGAGTTTTCAAAAGCTGTTCATCTCGGGGTCGTTAAAAGTCGGGATTGTGTGGTAAAGGATCAATGCATCTGTAGAAAGAGTTGACCCATATCAGCCTTTGCAGTCCATGCGGGCTGATATGGGTCGAAACTTTTTCTATTTTTAAATTTTCTGTATGTCCTAGGACCATTCTACTTCATGATGTGGGCATGGATGGATTTTATGGATCCATAATTATGTGATGACTTGCTTGGTATAATGTATCACAGAGATGTATTAACTCTTTACCACACAATCCCGACTTTTAACGACCCTGAGACGGAAAGCTTTTGAAAACATTGTGGGAAAAGAAGAAAATGCTGGTAACCAGCATTTTCTTCTTTTCCCACAATGTTTTCTACCCTTCTCAAAACAAGTTTCAATTTTCATATCACATTTATTTTGTTGTCTGCAAATGCTTTCAATTTGGACTAGTCTAAAATTTTGTCGTTTGGTAAAGAGTTAAACCCTGTTTAGTCAGAGCATTGCTCGTTCATTAAAATTTGTTTTTGGAATCTGTGTACTGAAGGGTAAGGTCTAGTTTTTCTGAAGTCACGAAAATGTTTTTCTGTCTTTCTTCGTTTGAATGTTTACCAGAGCTCTAGATAAGAGGGAGTGATGGTACTCTAAATCCATTATTTCTCTTCCAGACCCTATGTTATGGGTACTCATTAGAATCGTCTCGATGAGACGATTCTAATGAGTACCCATAACATAGGGTTTAGTGCAGAATAATTGATATTTTCAATTTTGAACTCAAAATCACTCCCTCTATCTGGAGCTTTGTTTTCTATATTTTGAGATTGGAAAATCAGGCTCCATATTCCCCAACACTTACTTCAGGTCTTATTCTCGAGAATATTCTGAATTTGGAAGTCACACAACATCTGATTGGCTAAACCATTTTAACCAAATGGTTTAGCCAATCAGAAGTTGTGTAACTTTCTAAATCTAGAATAAGACTAAGAATGAAGCTAAGAATGGTTGGTGACTACAGATCCAGGTCATGCAGTAGGCTTCAGATGAAATTGCTTTCTTGAAAAGTCCTGATTTAGAAACTTGAAGCAACAGTTTAGTTAATGTTTTTTTAATAGTCTCTTAATTTTATAATCATTTGAAATTCTCCACATCAGCATCTCTGTTTAGATTTCTGCAACTGGCATTTTCTCCTTTTTCCACAATGTTTTCCATCCTTGTAAAAGACATTTCTCATCATTTCAGCCTCATAATGGTGTCATCTGCAGATGCTTTCAGTTTTAGAGAGTCCAAAATTTAAAGTCCAAAATTGGTTGGTTGGGAAAGAGAGGATTAATACAAGCACTCGGACTGGGACCAAAGATAGTTTGTTTTTCTGTTTCAGATGAATAGTGTCCTGGATCTAATGAAGAATACAAAACTTGCTGAGGAAGTGTGTGAGGAAACAGATAAAATGTCAACAGCTGGTTTAGTTCAAGGTATAGTTCAGTAGCTGTGAACTATTTTCCATACAACAAAATTTTAGACTGGTCCAAATTGAAAGTATTTAAAGATGACAAATTAACAGTGGTTCAAAATGATGGAATTTGTCTTTTAACCCTTTACCAAACAACAAAATTTAGGACTCGACCAAATTCAATGCATAAGCAGACGACAAAATAAATGTAGCTCAAATGATGATTTCTGTCTTTGATATAGTAGAAAACTTTGTGTGAAAAGGAGAAAATGCTGGTTACCAGTATTTTCTCCTTTTCTCACAATGTTTTCAAAAGCCTTCTTTCTTATGGGCCGTAGTAACTCGTGATTGTGTGGTAAAGGGTTAAAGGGTAGAAAACTTGCTGGAAAAAGGAGAAACTTCTGGTTACCAGTATTTTCTCCTTGTTCCAGAATATTTTCAAAAGTGTTAAAAGTGAGGTTTGTCTGGTAAAGGGTTAACCATTAAACAAACAATCATGATTTTTAATGACCCTGAGACAGAAGGCTTTTGAAAAAATTGTTGGAAAAGGAGTAAATGCTGGAAACATACTACTTTCTCCTTTTCCCATTATGTTTTGTATCTTCTCAGAGACATATTTGATCATTTGAGCCATATTTAATCAATCAACAGCAAAGCTTTCAATTTGGACAAGTCAAAAACTTAATCTTCTGGTAAAGAGTTTATCAACTTGCAAACTACATGTTATTATACTCTTGGTTAACCTTTTACCAAACAATCTCAAGTTTAACTCTTTTCCACACAGAAAAATTCAGACTGGTCCAAATTCAAAGCATATGCAGACAACAAAATAAGTGTAAACCGAAGGATGGAGCGTCTCTTTGATAGGGTAGAAAACACTGTGGGAAAAGGAGAAAATGCTGGTTACCAGCATTTTCTCCTTTTCCCTCAATGTTTTCATAAGGCTTCTTCCTCAAGGTCGTTAAAAGTCGGGATTGTGTGGTAAAGGGTTAAAGGACCCTGAGGAAAGAGGCCTGGTAACCAGCATTTTTTCCATTTTCCTCAATGTTTTCTACTCTATCAAAGGCATATCCCATAATAAGATCAACTGCTTTCAATTAGGATCAGTCTAAGATTTGACCGTTTTCTATTAAAGAGTTTACTGAAAACCACTTGAGACAAATTTGCAGCAGTCAGATTTTAAAATATCATTGCAAAATACTGATAATTGTGAATTAAGTTTTTGCTTGAATACATCTTGAAAACAGTGTGTCTAAAAAGTCATACCTCCAGGCTACTAAAAGTCTATGAAAAATGGTCTGAGAATAGCAGAATTTCTGGGTATGTCCCTGGCAATGTACACATATGAGAGGATAGAAAATATTTGTCAGCTGGATTCTAAGTCTTGCAAAAGTTTTAAAGTAATATCTCTTTTTTTACTGAAGATATTTGCTTCAAATTCAGACAAGTTGTTAACTATCAAAAGGGGAACCCATACAACAGAGGCAGGCAACTATTAAAATATTTTTGAAACAGTTATGCCCCTTTTTAGACACAGAATTTTCAAAAATTATTTTCAAAAACTTTTACATCTGTGTTATTACTGAAGATATTTACTTCAAAGTCATACAAGTTGTTAATATCAAAAGGAAAACCCATACAACAGGGGCAGGTAACCATCAAAATATTTTTTACACAGTTATGCTCCTTTTTTTACTTCAAATTTTCACTGAAAACAACAGCAGCAGAGCGTTTGCTCCAGCATGCCATGCTTTTGTTTTCTTATACTACATTGTTATGCCACATTGTTTTCCAAAACTATCTGCTGCTAGACAATAACTGATGTATGTATTAATTAACAATATGTATATGATTTCTACATTCTTTCTATACTTACAGATAATACCACAGACATGGGTAACTTTGAGGGTTGTCAAGTAGTAATTAAAACAGAGCCTCTTGATCCAGAGACAGTGGAAATTGAATCAGTTATGCAAAATAGAGGCCACTCAAATCGCTTGGAATCTTCGAAACAAGTTGGAGAGAAATTTGAGTGTAAACACAAGAATAAAGAACCTCAGACAGACATTGAGAGCAATATTCCACATGCAAAAAGAGAGAACCGATCATCACGACAGAAAAGTAGTACAGACAGAAATCATTTAAAAAGCCTTTGTGATTCAAACAGGAGGCCAAAAGATTCGAAAGTAAATCTCTGTTATAAACTAATACCAAAAAACCATATAGAGATTTATCTTAAATGGCTGTTTTCCCGTTTCTTGATAAAGAAGAGTTTGCGACATAGACTGGGATCTGAATATTCAGATCAGCAGACTGGTTCCAATAAACGAGTTTGTTGCAATGGTTGTGGGAAAAAATTTTCTAGATACAGTCTGTTGTTTCTACATTTCAACAGGACTCACTTCCCACACAGCACAAGAAGCTGGTTCTCATTTCCATCCTTACATTTAAAGAGTAAACTTAACACAACATCTAATGTGGTGGCTGAAAAATCAGCACAGTCTTTGAAGAAAAAGAAATTTAAGTGCTTGTCACGTTGTAAGGAGTTTGGGTCTAAAACTGGCTTGAACACACATTTTAAGAAAATTCATGAGAATATTAGTAGTGCAGACAAAAAGCAGAAGAAGGAGGCTATGTCATTAAGTATTGTAAAGTTAAAGTGTTTGTTGTGTGATAAAGAGATGCAGTCTGAGGCGGGCTTTTGCAGACATCTGATGGTAATGTTTTTTTTTTTTCCCCTTTAATTTTGCTTAACCTTTGCCAGAAAATCACGAGTTTTAACAACCAAGAGGAAGAAAGCTTTTGAAAACATTATGGGAAAAGGGAAAAATGCTGGTAACCAGCATTTTCTCCTGTTCCCACAATGTTTTCTACTCAGTTAATGGCAAGTTTCATAAGTGGAGCCACCCTTGATTTGTTGTCTGCATATGCTTTGAACTTGGACAACTCTAAAATTTTGTTATGTAGTAAAGAGTCTGTAGCTTTCTACTAGTTTCTTTGGAGGGGACTTTAGAGAGCCCCTGTTGTGTCCATCATGCTGGTTTTTCATCTCCCTGCAGGGGTCCTGCGTGACTCAGTGGTAACATGTAGGACTTGACCTTGATGTCCTAGGTTCGAGCGGATCCACTGGGTTTTTAATAGGAGTTTCGTTGGGCAAGAAACTTTAGAGACTACTACATGTGAAACCCAGGAAATGCAGAAATATGTGTTGCCGTGATATGACAGAAATAATGTTGTAAGTGGTGTAAAACACCATTCAAAAAATCAATCTATCTCCCTGCATTTAGATCATGCTAGTTCTGTTGATTGTATGGTGTTTAATGCCGTTTTCAACATTATTTCAGTTATGTTGCGGTAGCAAGTGCATCTATCAATACTTTCTCGGGGTTTCTTTTTACTAGTACTGTGCACAGTATTCTTCCCAAATCACTGGTTGCTTTCCCTATACACATCTTCAAAAGAATGATCAGCGGTGAGAGAGGAATATATCCTGTTGGAATGGCTATCATCAGTACTCAGACAGAGATCTCCCAAGCTTTGGATTTGAACCAGCGACTTCCTGTTCTCAAGTCTGGTAAGCTACAGACTGCGCTAGTGGGGCTCAGCAACTCTATTTGTACCGGCCTCTTACTTGAAACTTTAGCTTGTTTGCAACTCTCTTTGTACTGGCCTAATCTTAGTAGATTCCTGTAGTTTGAGGCCAAGGTCAAGGTCTTTGTTAAGACTGAAAATAAGAAAAAAATTCGAATAAATGGAACCTTTAATGATGCAACAATTACTGAGCTGAAATATGAAATTTAGCATTTTGAAAGATATTGATTAATCCTATACCAGACAATCTCAGAGTTTTAACCACCTTGAGGAAAAGCCTTATGAAAACATTGCAGAAAACCAGCATTTTCACCTTTTCCCACAATGTTTTTTGCCCTTTCAAAATTGACTTGTATCATTTGGACCACATGAAGTTTGTCATCTGGAAAGGCTTTCAGCTTGAACCTGTCTAAAATTTGATGATCTGGTAAAAGGTTAATTACATATATCTATCATGATTTTAGTGCTCAAGTAAAGGTCAGGGTAAAAAAAAAGAAAAGAAAAATACAAGCTATAAACTAATAGGTTACTCTTTGTTAACCCTTTTCCTGATGAAGTGAAATGAACTTTTAAGCCGATAGTAAAAAGCCAAGATTTCTCTATTTCAAAGGTATTTTAGGGACAGATATCTCCGTATGGGACAATGTAGATCAAAGATCAAATGTTTTGTGCAGCATGATCTTGATCTACGCTGTTTGCAAAAGGTCCCTAAGTCAGCTTAGCAGCCTAAGGGTTAAGCTCGGGGCCTGTGCTTTCATCCCTTTACCAAATGACAAAATGTTAGATAAGTTCAAATTGAAAGCATTTGCAGACGACAAAATAAATTTGAATAAAAAATTGAAATTTGCTACGGGAAGGGTAGAAAACATTGTGGGAAAAGGAGAAAATGCTGGTAAGCAGCATTTTCTCCTTTTCCCACAATTTTTTTCCCAAATGGCTGCCTTCTTCGGGTCATTAAAGTCAGCGTTGTGTGTTAAAGGTTTAAAGCTCGACTCCATGCTTAACCCTATACAAAACAATCCAGAATTTCAGTAACCCTATAAAAGAAGTCTTTTGACAACAATGTATGAAAAGGAGAAAATGTTGGTAACCAGCATTTTCTCCTTTTTCCACAAGGTTTCTACCTTTCCAAAAACAAAATTCAAATTTTTAAGTCAACTTTATTTTGTGGTCTGCAAATGCTTTCAATTTCAATAAATCTCAAATTTTGTCACTTTGTAATAAGTTAACAGAGTTCCCTCTCTATAAGATTTTTTAATGCTTCACATACATGTAGTATGATAAAAAGTAGAAAGAAAGAAAATAAAACTTAAACTGAATAAGGAGAAACAAAAAAATAAAAGTGATAAAAATTACTCTAAGAATTGAATTAAATCACTTGTGGAGAATTTTTAGCGCAGCTTTTTTCAAAGAAAATGTAGAGGTATTGTCATAGCCCTGTAACAATTGTTGTCTGTGTCTGTGTTGTTGTTGTCATTGTGTAAAAGCTTTGACATTTTATTATATATCTGTTATTACTGAAGATATTTAATTCAAACTTGGACTAGGTATTAACTATCAAAAGGGGAACCCATCCAACAAGGAGAGGTAACCATGAAAGTTTTTTTTGGATACTTTCATGCCCCATTTTCAACTTGGAATTTTCATTGAAAATCAAGCAACTGCCGCTGAGCGTTGGCAGCCGCATGCGGTGCTGTTGTTGAATTTCATGCTTGGTTGCCCTTATCAACTATTAACTCCATGTATCAAAAATTTATTATTTTCTGCAAATGCTTTTAATATAATGCTTTTTGATACCTAAATTTCGACGATGATTATGCGGGAAAGCAGCCAGTGGCTTGGAAAGAAAATTGTGCGGAGTACTGGTAAAAGCGACTCCAGGAAAGCATGGATAGGTGCACTGGCCACCACGATATAACTGAAATAATGTTGAAAAACGGCGTTAAACACCATACAATCAATCAATCAATCAATCAGTGATACCTAAAATTTAAGTGTCTGGTAAAAAACACAATGGGCCAAGTTGTGATAGGAAATTGTGTAATAACTCTTTTTGCCACTTTGTTTTTGTCAGAAATTTGATAAAAGTAGGTCAAAATGTTTGTCCAGATAATCAGATTTGATACTGTAGCATTAGTTACTAGTTCACTAAAGGGGTTGTGTAAAGACAGGGATAGGAAGCACAACTGTAGATATAATCAATTATGTCTTTACCATATGACAAAGTTTTTGACTTGACCAAACTGAAAACATTTGCAGATGACAAAAGAAAGGTAGCTCAAGTGATGATTTCTATCTCTGATAGGGGAGAAAACAATGTGGGAAAAGGAGAAAATGCTTGTAAACAGCATTTTCTCCCTTTTCCACAATGTTTTCAAAAGCCTTCGTGTTTAGTGTCGTTAAAACTGGGGATTGTGTGATAAAGGGTAATAGACTTATCGCAGACCTAGTATGTTACCAGGAGAGGAATATGAAAACAAAGACAATGAAGTGTTCAAACAATATCATCTTGGCACTTTTTCATTACCTGTTACCACACAATCCCAAGTTTTAACAACCCTGAGTAGGAAAGCTTTTGAAAACATTGGGGGGAAAGGAGAAAATGCTGTTAATCAGCATTCAATTATATCTTCATCCCAACCAAAATTTTGGGGTTTTTTTTGGAGTCACAGTTATTTACAGCTGCTTATCTCCTGAATCACAACACTGTGTTGTGAAAAGAAAAATATCGAGGAGACAGCCGGTTGTTCTTAAGCAGTCTAGAAATCAGGCAGATAGAAAGGTGAGTGATAGGGTTGAACTGTGATTTGTTCTATTCCAGCATCAACATAAAAAATTGGGGAATGTCATGTAACTCATTCAAACTCAGATTCCAAATTATACAGCAGAAGCACATTTTTTTCCCAGAGCAAGGGTAATCAAAAGTATATCAGTTCAAAGCATGCAAACCATTTGGATTTATCTTGGTTTTTTTAGTGAAATTTGTGATTCAGGAGATAGATGGTGAATAAAGGAAAGGTTGTGATTGATGAAGCAAAGAAGTACAGCACCAGTAATGAAGACGATGTCCTTCATGAAAATTTAGTTAATGTTTTCATTTTAAGTATTTGATTTTTGTATTAGATAGTGTTTTTGGTTCTATTTTAGCCAACCCTATACCTACTATGAATACCTGGCCTGCCTAGCATCCAATTGAGGGTATGTTTGGGCAGCTTAAATGACACGGTTGGTATAACTTGATTCAGCTTTAGGAATGCAGTGCAGACTATGCTAATACAGTACAGTGGATAGTGTACAAGTGTACTGTCACACTATTGACTTTTTAAACATGTATTTGCATATTTTCAGATGCCTCATCAAAAAAAGAGATTTGAGTGCAAATTCTGCACTAAATCATACTGCCAAAAGGGAAAACTGAATTTCCATATCCAGATAACCCATGGGCCAGGTACTGGTACACTTCCCACAAAGTGTCTTTATTGCGATAAGCAGTTTGCTACAAGATATGGCAAAAGGCGCCATGAAAATCTAATACACCTAGGCAAGAAAGATTTAAGATGTGATATTTGTGGTAAAGCCTTTGGAAATAAACATGGGTTAATGGGCCATGTACGTTCAACCCATATGAAAAAGGATGATCGACTGAATTGTGGAAAATGCAACGCAACATTTTCATATACAAATACACTGAAGGAGCACCAAGAAAGATGCGGCAAAAAGATAGAAAAACATTTTCAGTGCTCACAGTGTTCAGCAAAGTTTACGAGCAAACGGTCTAAAGACAGGCATGAAAAAAGCCAGCATGGAGATGCTTCACACATATGTGAATTCTGCGGTGAAGAGTTTCGTTACAAGTCATCATACAAACGACATATCAAGAGGAAACATGAAAAAGAACATTAAATGGAATTCCTCATAATAGTTTATTTTAAGTAACCTTATAATTGAGTTAACCATTCACTACATGATCCCACCTTTAACGACCCTGAGAAAGAAGCCTTTTTAAAACATTGTGGGAAAAGGAGAAAGTGCTGGTAACCAGCATTTTCTCCTTTTCCCACAATGTTTTCTACCCTTCCCATTACAAATTTCAAATTTTCAGTCATTTTTGTTTTGTCGTCTGCAAATGCTTTCAATTTGGACCAGTCTAAAATTTTGTCGTTTGGTAAAAGGTTAATGTTAAAACCCAGCGAGTATGCTTTAAAGGAAGGTGAATTGATAGTGAATGGCTGTATTTGAGCCAGGTTAGGACAAAACCAAGAATATGGTGTGTGCACCCAGCAAAGACTCAGATCAGCCTCAGATAAGTCCTTAAAGCCCCAATAGTGGCCAAAAGTTAACGGTGTGGGTGTTATAATACGTTTGTACTTAAATCATACCTTTTAAAAGTATGGAAATCATTGTGAGGCTGACAATCTCTTATTCTACAGTCTGTCGAACTGTTAGTCACTGGCAGAGAGATTAATTTTAAAACCAGGTAAAAAGTAAACAAAAGATTGAAACTTTTGACCTACTTTTAAAAATAATTTTTCAGCAAGTGACCGGCCGTACATTTGGACCGGCCGTACAATGGTATGATTTAAATTTAAATGCATTTCAACACCCTCCTTGTTTACGTTTGGCCACTATTGGGGCTTTAACTTTTTTACCAAACAACAAAATTCTTGAACCGTATAAGTGGAGAGCAATTTTTAAACCAAAAAACAATGTGACTCAAAAATTGAAATTTGTTTTTGGAAGGATTGAAAACATTTTAGGAAAGAGGAGGAAACGCTGGTCACCAACATTTTCTCCTTTTCCAAAATATTTTCAAAAGCCTTATTTTTCAGGGTCGTTAAAATTTAGGACTGTGTGGTAAAGAGTCATTAGGCATAAGTGATGACTGAACAGACTGGGAGGTTACCTAGGCTGATCTGATCTTCACTGGGCACACATGCTTAATGATGTGGCTCTTTTGTGCTTCCAGTCATTTTTCAGTGACATATTATATCTTTATTTTCATCTTATTTTTACCTGTGATTAGGTGCCTTTCAGATTTCATTATTGTTAGCTCTTCTGGCCACAGGCCAGCACAGCTTATGTCATGGCATGGTGTCCAACCGTCTGTTTGTCTGTCCATTAGTCTTTTTCTTGTTTATGCAACACAGTCCACATTTGTTGTCAGGTTTTCCTGAAACTTGCTTTATATAATATCGGTAACTTTAGTAAGTTAGGAAGAGAAAGGTAGCCATTTTAAGTTGAAACTCTACTTTTTTTGTTTACGCAATGAAGTCTGTGGTCAGATTTAGGTGAAACTTGCTCAGTCTTTTTTTATCATCAATAGCTTGAATCTTATTGGTTTTGAAACAAATCCAATATTTAGTAAGGGAAAAGTAGCTATTTAAAGTTGAAACTTTACATTTCTTATTCATAGATAAGTCTGCATTTGGGACTGGATATTCATGAAACTTACACAGTTCATTTGTAACACCAATAGCTTGAATCCTATTGATTTTGAAAAAAATCTGACAATTAGTATAGGTTGAAAATTTACAGTTCTTGTTTACATGATAGAGTTTCCATTTGCGATGTGATTTTCACTTCATTTAAGATTGTAACTACATTTTTTGTTCCTGTTATAAAGTCGGCATTTGTGGTTTTTTTTTTTGTGAAACTTGCACAGATTCTCCATATCATCAATACCTTGAACCCTATTGATTTTGAAAAATTATTGGTAAGGGTCAAGTAGCCATTCAAAGTTGAAAATTTGCATTTCTTGTTTATGTTCTTAAGGAAAAGCTGCCATTTGATGAGTTGGTCTTATTTACTCGACATCAAAGTCAACATTTTTGATCCCATTTTTATGAAAGTTGCAGGGATTGTTTAGTACATAGAGTACTAAAACCTTATTGACTTTGATTCCAAACAAGCAGTTTTGAGAAATTGTCCTTTGATTATTTCACTATTTTTTTAATTCACCATGCCTTCTTATGCTACCTTAGTGGGTTCAATCCCAGTTGCAACGATCGCCCCTGGGGCTTGCAGGGGTGTAAAATTATTTTAGGTATAAAAAATTACTCACTTGGCAGAGTTTCTCACTTTCCCTTTTTTTTTTTGTAAAATATTTATCTGGTATACTTAACATTCAATTTCACATGATAAACGTCATGTTGTAATTGAAACCATGTAATTTATTGTACTTACATGTAAATTTGAACTAATATAAATGTCAAAAAATGTTATTGGTGGAGATTTAAATAAATAATGATGACTAAGGTTTGGATATTTCCTGTAAACATTACAAAAGTCTGCTTTCTGATTTCCACTGAGATTGAAATTTATGCTTTCTTTTGGATTTTTTGTAATTCGTTGTTCAGTTTTTCTTTTGTTTCTTTCTCACACCTTCAGTCTCCTGTCATCTCTCCCTGGGGCCTGGCCCAGTTGCTGTGTAAAAGAGGAACACAGCATATGTTGCGCTGAAAACCAACTTTAGATTACATTTTTTTTTTACAAGAACTGGTGAAAATGTAAACAAAAATTTGGTGTTCCTGTACACTGCTACTAAAAATAGATTATCTATATTGTCAAGTTTTCTGACCAAATGACTTACTTTTTTAACATATAAATAGCAAAATGGGTCAAGTTGTCTGAGAGCAAGTTGTCTTTGGGGCTATTAGTCTTTGGGGTGAGTTGTCCTGCACCCACTAGTTGTTTATTAATAATCTTGCATGCATAACCTACTTGTTAATTCATCTGTAGTGATTCTGCTAATTTACCGATCAATAGGTCTTTTTCAGTAAGTTTACAAAGCCCTGTTGATGGGAACCAGTTGGGATTGATTTTCCTTGGCTATTCCTGTAAATGAAGAAAAGTTGACTAAAGTGTACACTGCCATATGTAACTATTCTCCAAGTGGACCTGACTTAAAAGTCATGCGATATCTGATGTAAAATTGTTTATCGGGATCAAAAGATTGCTCTTTTGATGGCAATTTTACAGATGTTCAAGACTTGGTAGAGATTTCTGGTTTTTCAGTCATGGACCTGTCATTTTGATCCTCATTGATCTTTTTCTGTACACAATCATGATTATAAGCAGACATATCAGTATTATCATCATTTTCTTGTACTTTGCACTTGTCTGTCTGATATGTTTTCTGTTTCTTCTGAATTTGTTTCTGTTGTTTTTTTCCAGTATGTAGGACCTAGGAGTTGTGTCCTTCTTGGCAACTGGTGCTGGTTCCCATGGGCTTGTTTTGTCTTGGTGCATTAGGATGTGATCTCCTTGTTTTAAAGTGGGTGTGGTAGTTTCTTACCACAATGTTTATCAAAGTTGAATTTTTGTTTGGTCAGTGAACAGTCTTTCCTACTTCTTACATTGTTGTTAATGTGATGTTATGGTTTTAACAACGGTGTCATCACTGGTAAGTAAATTGATCTTGAGCCTTCTTTCCAGAAACATTTTTGCAGGTGACAGACCTGTATCCTGAATCCCAGTGCGAGCTTCATGAATTTTCTGCAACATTTCTGGACGTAGTTTTGCTGGCACAATCAATTTATAGCTGTTAGTTCTTTTGAACAAAGATCTTCCGATGTCTCATCCAGGTAAGCTTGGCTAAGACAGTCTGAAATGAACATTTGTTATCCAGGTTTGTATTTTACCTTAAGCAAACACAGAAGTTTGGTGCCATTCCACACTACAGCTTGTCTTCATCTCTGTCAATTCCTGGATATATGCACCAACTTTGCGCAGCTTGTGCTAGGCCTGGTTGTGGGTCCTCAGGTGTTTGCTGCAATTTCAGCATATTTTGTTAATATTTGATAACAATTGTGGTCTAGATGTAGAGAATTGACCTCACTGTTTTCTGAAACTGAATTACTTTGTGACATCACTGAGTGATAATTGAAGTGCTTTACGCAACTTTCACCATAATTCTGGTTAGATCTATATCATGTCGACAATTCAATCATTCATGTATGTAACAGGTTTCACGAATAGCACACATATGTTAACCTTCAATATCAACTGAATAGACAAGGAGCAAGATCCGAGTATAAATTTACACTGAGTAAATGGAATTGTTTAAATAGAGTTTGGAATTTCACTCAACAATATAATTAAGCCAGGCTCTGTGAAAAGGGAGCTTAATGCATCTGCAAAAAGTATAGACCTGGGTGACAGATCAGCCTGCACAGTCTGCGCAGGCTGACCAGGGCTGAAATTTTTCGCTATTGGTCAATTTTCTGAATGTCAAAGGAGCAGTGTACCCCAAGATTCAGTCGCTTGTTATACAAAATAGATTTTTACTGATTGATGATTATATGATGGCTTGCAAGGTGTGTATCACGGAGATGCATTAAGTCCCTTTTTGCAAGAGCATGGCTCAATTACACAGTGTTTGAGATGACCCATAATGGCCTGTCTCTTCATCTACCTCTTTACAAAATAGCTATGTTTGAAACTTAGTACAGCCATACAAAATGGCCGACGCTTTTTTCTCTATCTGCGCATAATTTCTTTGTGCCGTTGTAAGAGCTCTTGAACGATATGCTGCTGGTTGTTGGTTTTAAAAGAATCACAGCCCCCATACCTCCAGATGATGGATTAACAGTTAGCGTCACTGGCTGACTCTCTTCAAAATACTTTAGTAAAGGTGCTTTTAGGATACTTTCTTTCAAGGTTTCAAACGCAGTATCTTGACCTTTTTTCCCCAATGCCAGTGGACATCTTTCTGCAGTAGTTTTCTTGATGGCTCACTTTTCTCAGATAAATTTTCAATAAATTTTTTCAGCTAGTTCACATACCCAAAGAATGTTATTAATTCTCTAACATTTTCAAGTGTTTTATTTCTTTACTAGCTCTTATATTTTCATCATCAGGCTTTAACCCTTCACTTGTAAGTACATGTCCGACATAACTCACTTTACTTTTTCTAAAGTCACATTTGTCTTTGTTCAGTCTTAAGTTATTGTCATTTAGTCACTGTAGAATTCTTGTTATTCTTTCAATCATGCTCTTTGGCATCTTTTTCCCATATGATTATCTCATTGACTGTTGATTGGCAACCTCCAGTATCATGAATGAGGTCTGCTGTAAGTTTTGATACACTTCTGGTGTGGATTTAATTCTATGCGATAAATGTTTAAAGCTGTACTCCCAAAAGGACTTCATGGTGCAGAGTTTTTGAGACTCTTTATCAGGTGCACATTGCCAAAACCTACAACTTGCATCCAATTTTGCATTGGACATTAACCTTTTACCACACGCTGCCGACTTTTAACGACCCTGAAGAAGAATTCTTTTTAAAACATTGTGAGAAAAGTAGAAAATGCTGGTAACCAGCATTTTCTCCTTTTCCCACAATGTTTTCTACCCTATCAAACAAAAATTGCATCATTGAGCCACATTGAAACTGTCGTCTGTAAATGCTTTTAATTTGGACGGGTCTAAAATTTTGTTGTGTGGTATAGGGCTAAAGGTTGATTGATTGATTGTATGGTGTTTAATGCCGTTTTCAACATTATTTCAGTTATATCGCGGCGGCCAGTGCACCTATCCATGCTTTCCTGGAGTCTCTTTAACCGGTACTCTGCACAATTTTCTTTCCAAGCCACTGGCTGCTTTTCCACATAACCGTCGTCGAAACGATGATCAGCGGTGGGAGAGGAATGAATCCTGTCGCAATGACTATCATCAATCCTCGGAAAGAAATTGGCCGAGCCAGGGATCGAACCCACGACCTCCTGTTCTCAATTCCTGCACGCTACCGACTGAGCTACCAGGGCTCGGCTAGGGTTAAAGGTAATATATCTTCATTTATTTACATTGGATGATGTTCTCTCTTTATGGCTCAATCTATACAAATCATTCGTTTTCCATTTGGTTTTGTAACAGTTACGATAGAATTTACCCATTCTGTTAGCTTATTCTGTTTTACTATCACGTCGTGTTTCGCTATAGATTCTAGCTCTTTTTCACTTTTCCTATGAGTGCTACAGGTATTGCCCGGCCAGGTCGCCGAGTGGTTAGCATATCTGACTTTTGATGTGGTGGTTGCGAGTTCCATACCCGGTTGAGGCAAACTCTCTTTTCAGCAGTTTTTCAATTCTCACCTCTGATGCATGTGAGAAAAGTATGTGTAGCCTGTATGTGTCAGCACTGGGTGTAAGAAACACATGCGTAGGTGCACTGACAGCCATGATATGACCTAAGCTGTTAATAATGGCATTAAACTCCCAATACAATCAAGGAATACAATCAAGCCACTGGTATCTTTCAGGGTACAAGAATTACTGGAGTTACATTAAGAGTCCATGGTAATATGGTGTTCTCTTTGAAGCTTTCCCAGTCCAGTGAACAATGAAACTGTTTTTCAGCATCTTTAATATATGGCTTCAAGGAATAGACCCTCTGTATCAAGTTTAATTTCTCACACGTCTCAAACCGTAGAATGGTTTCTGCTGATTGTTCTACAATGTGAAATTTCACTGTATGAGATTTTTTGTTTATTTGGCATTTATGTATTGGTTCTAAAACAGCCTTTGAACCCAGTGTCTCTTACCACTTTCTCTAACATAACACTGCAATGTAGTTCAGTATCAAGTTGCATTTTCAGAACTTTTCTATTGATTTTGGTGTTGATCAGCCATGGCTTATTCTTAGTGGTAGATTCAGCAATACCCACATAAAATTCATCCTCACTGTCGCTTTCAACTACGTGAATTTGTTTCCCTTTCTTTCTTTTTCTTTTGTGTTTGGTTATTGATCATTGTTTTGCACCTAGCTGCAAAGTGATTGTGCTTTTTACATTTTGCACTAATTTGTACTGTGGCAGGATAGTGAGCATCCTTGGTGTGAAATTTTCTACATTGTAAGTGTTGTTTGTTTCCTGGAGCCTCATCTTTCCTGTCTTCTTTGGTTGTTGGTCAAGTTTCTGTTTTCACAAAGTCGTCCGGTCCTGTGTGGTTCTCATGGATCTAGTCTGATTTTTAGATATTTCATGAGCTTTAGCTACCTCAAGGGTTCTTTACAATGTTAAATCTGAGCCAATATTAATGAACTTTTCTCTGTTTTTACTACTCCTTACCCAAAACACAATTCTATCTCTGACCATCTCATCAGGTTTGTCATAGCTACAATCTTTGACAAGAATTTGTAAATCTGTGACAAAGTGTTCAAAAGATTCTTCTTCTTGTTGTATTCTGCTTCTAAATCGGTCTGTATCTGCTATACACGATATTATATCTTGGCTTTACATATTTGCCGAAGTTATTTGTGTAAGTCTCAAGGAGTTTTTTGTCATCTGCTGTCAAATCCCAGGTATGACAGATTTTTCTTACCTTTCTCTGCGACCCATGCCATAAGGTAATTACACTTTTCTTCCTCACTTTTGCCTTTTAGAGAACTGTTGGACACAAACATCAAGTGTTCTATGAAACGGTACCATGCTGTCTCCAAATCTGCAGCTTTCTAGACCATAATAGGTGCTGTCATTCCTATTCCATCTGTCCTTAGTGTTTAGTGATATGTTTTCTGTGAGAAAACATATCACTAATCACCACGATGAATTAGTTTTCGTTAAGGTTTGATCAACTTTTTGACACCATGTTGTGTATTACAGATTAGGAGAAGATCAATAAAGAGCTGTATAGTATACATTAGAATAGTGATCATTATCGTCTAGAGTAATACATTACACCCCTGCTCCCCCATTTTTTCAATGTGTTTGTCTGTTTTTTTTTTTTTTTTGCATCATGTATTAATGATGTATGCTAGAAAATAAGTAAAATCACAGCCAGTAGAGCAAATTGGGCCCACAGGGGCCTCTTTCTTTTTCGATTTTTGTTTTTAAATAAATGCTAAGTAGCTAAATTTCATACAGTGTTTTCCTTTACACAAAACACATCTACCAAAATAGAGAAATATAAATAGACAATGATCAGGAACTGATGTAACTGAGTTATGCTCTGGCAAAAGGGAGTTAACTGCATCTCCATGATCCATTTACAAAGCAAGTCATCACATAATTATGGATCAATGAAATCCTTTTTGTCTAACAAGTGTCTGAATGCTGAAGTAGAATGGTAGGGGTAGGGGTCATTACTTTGATCAGTGAATATGTTCATCCAGAAACCCGAGTGGAAGTTGGTTTTTGTTGCTGTAGTTGTTGTTGTTTTGCTTAGTGGGTCACTAAATTAAAGTATCTAAATCACCAGAAACGTGAAACGTGAGTGGAAGATGTTTTTTGCTTCTGTTGTTAATGTTGTTTTGCTGAGTGTGTGACTAGGTTACCCCTCTCAATCTCAGCATTGTTTAGCTTCCTAGGCTGAATATCCCACCTTTCAAGTTATTATTTGCCTGTCAGAAGATCGAATTTTTCTTTTGCTGTTGACACAGACACCAACTTCCTGTTACACGGTGTGGTAGAACAAGTTTACTCATTAAAATTGTCCGTTCTGGTAACAGACTTAATGGCCACTATAGCCTGTGGACCCATACATTCGTTAACATTAATGTCATATTTTGCGCATGTATGTTACAGCTTGGTAGATGCTTTTTTTCGAGACTCTGTAAAAATAAGACATTGAACATATTTACAGATCGCACACTTAAAAACCTGGTAAAAACAACATAATACAACTTAGTTACTTTGTGTATGTTTTAATCTGAATCACTCGAGCGCAGGACCCATACATTCGTTCCATGTGATCGGTCAGTCTACAACATCAAATTGACGTCACTTCCCCAGTGTTACTTTCAATATACCGTTCATCAAATTTCTTCCACTTAGTCTGACTGCTTTCTGCAAATCATCAATAGATTGAACCCTTACATTTCATGTTTTCATGATAAAGTCCCCATTAGGTTTGATTTTCTCTTGGAAAGCAAGGGAAAAGTAGCCATTTGAATTTGAAAATTTTTTATGTTTGACTCTGGGACAGAAAAATCCGGGTTCAGCCCTAACACTCACCTTCTAATCTGCATGATTTCTTGTCTCCCTAAAGACAACTGGATGTCTCCCCAATATTTTTGGTTGTACAACACAATGTCATAATTCAGGAGATAAGTGGCCGTGTTATTTTGTCGTCTGCAAATGCTGTAGATAACTAAATGTTCCTGAATGATGATTTCTGTTTTTGAAAGGGTAGAAAACATTTTGGGAAAAGAAAACGCTGGTAACCAGCATTTTCCCCTTTTCCCAAAATGTTTTCAAAAGCCTTATCTTTCAGGATGTTTGAAATTAGGGATAGTGTTAAAGGGTTAATCTAGACTGTAGAGTCTATTGGGTTTAATTGGTGCTTTAACCTTCTACCAAACAATCCTGGTTTTCACAACCCTGAGAAAAAAGCCTTCTGAAAACATTGTGGGAAAAGGAGAAAATGCTGGTAACCAGCATTTTCTCCTTTTCCCACAATGTTTTCTTCCTGTCCGAAAATGAATTTCAATTTTTGGGTCACATTAGTTTTGTCGTCTGCAAATGCTTCCAATTTGGACTAGACTAGAATTATGTTGTTTGGTAAAGAGTTAAGTGTTAAATTTTCTATGTAGATTCCTTATTAACCCTTTACCACAATTTGTTTTGGGAAGTGTAGAAAATATTGTGGGAAAAGGAGAAAATGTTGGTTACCAGCATTTTTTCCCCTTTTCCCACATTTTCAAAAGGCTTCTTTCTTAGGGTTGTTTATTTCATGTAGGCATTTTATTCTTGCTTTCAAATTTCAAATAAACAATACATACAGTTCAACCTAAATTCATTTTCGGAAGGGAAGAAAACATTGTGGGAAAAGGAGAAAATGCTGGTTACCAGCATTTTCACCTTTTCCCACATTGTTTTCTACTCTTCCAAAGTGAAGTTTCAATTTTTGAGTCACATTTATTTTGTTGTCTGCAAATGCTTTCAATTTGGACCAGTCTAAGATTTTTGTTGTTTGGTAAGGAGTTAAAGTTATCATCTGCATACTCTTTCAATTTGGTTGAGTCAGATATTTTTTGTGTGTTTAAGTGAAAGCAAAAAAGGGAAAAGAACTTCAGATGTTATGCTGTGTGGTGTACGTGTATTTTTAGAACTTACTATCATGTTAAAATATTCTTGGCTCAGCAGATTTACACATAAAAAAGTTGAAAAAGCAATAGTCAGGTTTGCAATGCACCAACTAGTCCTGTACCAAACAGTCCTCTGTTTTAACTACCCTGAGGGAGAGGGCCTTTGTCAATATTGTTGGAGAAGGAGGAAATGCTAGAAACCAGCATTTCCTCCTTTTCTCACGATGTTTTCTACCCTACCAAAGATAGATTGTCTGTAAATGCTCTAAGTTTGGATGCATCTATAAAATTTTGTTGTTTGATAAAAAGTTAAATTTGGACTCTGGCATTTCATTTCCTTCAATACCAAATTGGCTACACGATTGTGCACCAGATAGTATACATGTATACATGAGAAAAAATAGCTGTTAGCTGTAACTTAAGGTAAGACATTTTTCCATGAACTACATATAAACTGCTTTTGATGAATAATTGCCTTGAGAACGGCTTTGCCAGTGCTTGCTAGACTCAGATGCCTCACTCAGCTTAGCATGAAAATTCAAAATTGTAGACAGTGGCATACTGGGCCCCTTTTTTGAACTTAAGCAAATGTGGAATGAGGGATCTAGGGTCCCCTCCCTGCTGGGTTTGAGAGGGCCGAGAAAGCGAACTTAGGCATTCTTGAACTTCAAAAATTAGCTTTGCAGGTACAAAATTTTACTATATTTTAAGAAAAAATATGCATAATTTTTTTATGTTTGTTATTTTTTCTTCCTTTACTTTTGTCCAGAGCATAACTTGAAAACTACATGGGATATAAACATGAAACTTCACAGGTTGATAGATGACATTGAGAAGAAGTGCAGTGTACAAGAACCATAACTTTCAGTGCCATAATTTAGGAGATTTTGTCCTTTGTTATTTTTTAAAAAACTTAAATTGTGTCTGGAGCGTAACTCAAAAATTATAAAAGGTATCAATGTAAGACTTCAGAGGTAGGCAGATTTTATTCACGAGAAGACATTAGTGCAGTACCGTGATTATGGAGTTATGTCCCTTTGTTAATTTTTTAAGTCTCAAGGTTTCTTTGGAGCATAACTCGACCTGTATTAACTTCACAGCTGGATAGTAACTGTTGTCACTGAGGAGGAGTGCAGTACGCAAAAATAATAACTCTACCTTCCATAATTTTTTTATTTTTTGCTCTTTGTTGTTTTTCAGATTTTTTTTCTGTCCGATTTCATGTGTTCTACACTTGACAGCTATATAAGAAAAGTGTACCTTGTTGAAGTTTTTTATTGTAGTTTGTGTTTAGCATTGCCAAAAAATAATTCTTAAATCTAGCTATTTTAGCCTTTAAACCAACGTACAAGAAGACACACATACACACATCTTCTATTGAGCAAGCATGGGGGGGTGAGGGGGGTGACCTTGTCAACATGGCTCTTGTTTTGAAATCTGATTTTAAAAAGAAAAGTCGTCTGCAGTAAAAGCTCTTTGAGTGTAATATTTGCCTTTTGCCTTTCATCTTCCTGTTCAAAATTACTCTGTTTTTACTTCCTTTCTTATAATATGTCTAGCTGGATAGCTCTCTGGTTAGCATAATTATCTGACTGGTGACCTGGTGGTTGCAGACTTGATAGTGGGTTGTGGCAAACTATTTCTCTTTCCTGTTGTTTTTTGCCTATTACCTGATGCTGGTGAGAAAGTAAGTGGCTTTGAAAGAAAGTTGTTCAGTACTGGTGTGAGAAAACAATGCACTGACCGCTGTGATATGACCTTAGCAGTTAAAATGGCATTTAACTCCAATACAAACAAACAAATCTTATAATACAGTTGTAAGAAGATACCAGGGAATTATTACAGCTTAGGGACACTTATGAATATAACAAGTATATATTCATGAAAATACCATTAACTCCAACTTAATACTCTATGATGTGATTGCCAAATGAATAATCAATTCAAAATCAGTACAAAAAGTGCTTGGTAAACCGCAGAGACTGGAAAGTGAATCAGAGCATGCTACAAAATTCACTGTCATAGTTGTAAGTTCAACCTTTTACATCCCTGAAGCTGACATTTTTGGAAACTATGTGGATAAAGAAATATTCTTAATAAAAGTAGCATCTTATCTTATTTTGCCATACTTTGGAAAAGGAATATTTTCCTTTCCCTTCATATGTTTTTTCATTGTTTAATTTGAAATATTATACATTAATAGAGTAGAATAGACACAATAGAAATATTACCAGATATGTTTTCTGTTTTTCAGATGAATCCTACCAATGTATATATAGATATTTCAAAAAGTAAAACTGATTCTGGTGATTCAATGCAAAGTATGGCTACCAAACGCTTCATGTGCAAAATGTGTACATACACGACAGACAGAAAGGCTAACTTGACACGTCATGTCAAAGTCCATACAAACAAGGGTACCTGTGAGCCAAAGACTGGCACACCAGTGAAGTACGAGCAAACAGAATTCTTATGTGACCAATGTGCAAAAAGATTTAAAACTCGATATGGACTTTCCATACATAAGAAGCAGCATGACGGTGTCTTTAAGCATACATGCAAGGTGTGTAAAAAGGGATTCAATCAGACAACACAGTATAGATCTCACTTTGCTCGCCACCATGATGTACCAACCTCACAGTGCACTTTCTGCAAGAAGACATTTACTGGCCATTCATCTTTACAAAGACACACATCTATCTGTTCCTCTAATCCAAACGCAGATAGACAGGTAAACCAGGAACTGACCTGTAAAGATTGCAGCCAGACATTTTCAAGTAAAGAAGCATTAGCATATCACACAAAGGGAAAGCATGGTGCCGCTAGCTATGTATGTGACAATTGTGGGAAAGCATACTCATGGCGTTCATCTTTAAGAGCTCACAAAGCTTTGTGTAGATAGGTTCTGTTAATTTACTTTGTCATACTCAGAGGGTGTGTTTATAGGTTGTGTTAATTCTTTACCAAACAACAAAGTTGTTGACTCATCCAAATTGAAAATTTTTGCAGACAACAAATTAAATGTGACTAAACAGTTGAAATTTGTTTTTGGTAGGGAAGAAATCATTGCGGGAAAAGAAGAAAATGCTGGTTACCAGTATTTTCTTCTTTTCCCACAATGTTTTCAAAAGGACTTCTTCCTAAGGGTCGTTAAAACATGGGAGTGTGTGGTAAACGGTCAAGTTACCTTGCCATACTCATCAGGTGTGTTTATAATATCTTAACTCTTCACCAAACAACAAAATTTTAGACTTGTTCAAAGTGAAAGCATTTGCAGACAACATGATAAATGTGGCCCAAATGGTTGACTTTGTTTCTGAAAGGTTAGAAAACGTTGTGGGAAAAGGAGAAAATGCTGGTTAATAGGATTTTCTCTTATTCCCACAATTTTTTCAAAGTTCTAATTTCCTGGGTAGTTAAAACTCGGCATTGTGTGATAAAGTGAAGGCCATTGGAGACATTTCTGTAAATCTAGTCTGAGTTAAAAGTTTTAGCACTTTATGTCGTGACAAAAGTTGACTTTTCGAACTAGCATATCTTTAAATGACACAGGTGAGGCTCAGACCTTTGATACAGTAGAAAACATTGTGGAAAGAGAAGAAATATTGATTACAAACATTTTTTCCTTATCCCACAATTTTTTCTAAAGCCCTTTTGAAAGGGTCATTAGAATTGGGGATTGTGTGGTAAATGGGTTAACTTAGTTGTATTTCATGTTTGTATGGAAGATAGTGAAAAGAGAACCAAAGGCTGACAGAAGTGAGCAGCCACATAATAGTTATGCACATGTAGGTTTCTACTTTGAACATTGTCACATTGATGAGCTTTTTACACATTTCAGGAAACTGAACAAAATTTATTTCATGCTTTTTGGTAGTTTTTCGAAAAAAAATGGTGGATTGTGGTTTGATATTTCATGGTTACGACCAGTGAAAAATACAGAGTTCATATTTCCTAACTCTACAATTGAAGACAGAGACAGTAGTTCCTGCGCATAAGTTATCAGGTAACCAGATGGAAATATAACATAATTTATGCACATTTACCCTGCATTTCTTGTGCTGTATGTAATATTGTGATATGTTGTTATGTTTTGGGGGGTACACCATGAGGAATTACTGAAAACATGAGATGAAATATATTTTGATCTTCCACCACAAAAACAATAACAAATATTCTATTTATTTCATTGTTCTATCCCCTTTTTTATTGGGACTTTCGTCAAAATTTAGTTCAGTTGTTTTCGGTCATTCCTCGTGGCGTACCCCTCCACATGACAACAAATTAAAATATTACGTAAAGCTCGAGAAATGTAGGGTAAATTGTGTCATATTACCCTCTGGTTGAATGGTACACAATGTTTACCTGGGTAACTAGTGAGCGGGAAAGCCTGTTTTTGCCTTCAGTTGAAGTGTTAGAAAATATAAAGTGCAAATTTCAAGTTTTGAGTCACATTTAATTTGATGTCTATAAATGTTTTCAATTTGGACAAGTCTAAAATTTCCTCGTTTGGCAAACAGTTAAATTTACACACATGTATGATCCCAGGTAACCAGCTGTTTGAAAAAAAAAAAATGAAGTCTAATAGCAATGTTATAGAATGAACCTTCGGCTCACTAAGTGTCATTTTTCTAAACAAGTTTGATAAAATATTATCTCAAAAACTAATAAAGAACAGATTCTTTTTATTACATAACTGTTTTCAAGAATGACATGTATATATTTAGATCTATGGATCTGGTCAGATCTAGGAGTATGCAAAACCTACATATTCATGGATTAGACCTACTCATAGCTTTGATAGTATACTATTTGTACATTCTTGATAAAAATAATATAATGACCCAGTTTCTTGTGACACAATTTTTTCAGTGATCGTAAATCAGCTTTTTTCAATTGCACAGTGTCAGTTGCCATTGTTTCACAGTTTATTAAGATTTGAAGTTTGTCACCCATTGTCTGCAAAAACCAGGTGGTTACCTGCAATTTCATGCCTATTTCTTCCAGTTTGCGATCTGATTAACTCCATGTGCATTGTAATGTAGCAGATCGTGGTGTATTAAATTTTGTTTTCATTATCATCCATATTGGAGAGTGAATACTGGGATATGTATGTGTTGAGTGCACTCAGTTGTGACCATCAAAACTTTTTGAAAGTCAAATACTGTTAGCGTCATTTTAAGCTATGATTTTTAGCTCACCTGAGCACGAAGTGATCAAGGTGAGCTTTTGTGATCGTGCTGTGTCCATCGTGCGTCGTCAATTTTTACCTTGCATACGCTCTAGAGGCCACATTTTGAGTCCAATACTCATGAAACTTGGTCAGAATGTTTGTCTTGATAATATCTTAGACGAGTTCGAAAATGGATCAGGTCAGGTCAAAAACTAGGTCTTTAGGTCAAATCTCAGAAGAACCTTGTGTACGCTCTAGAGGCTAAATTTTCGTTCCGAAACTCTTGAAATTTGGTCAGAATGTTTGTCTTGATAATATCTTGGACGAGTTCGAAAATGGGTCATGTCAGGTTAAAAACTAGGTCACTAGGTCAAATCTTAGAAAAACCTTGTGTTTGCTCTAGAGGCTACTTTTTCAGTCCAAAACTCTTGAAAGTTTGTCAGAATGTTTGTCTTGATAATATCTTGGATGAGTTCGAAGATGGGTCATGTCAGGTCAAAAACTAGGTCACAAGGTCAAATCTTAGAAAAACCTTGTGTTTGCTCTAGAGGCCACATTTTTAGTCCAAAACTCTTTAAAGTTTGTCAGAATGTTTGTCTTGATTATATCATGGATGATTTTGAAAATGGGTCATGTCAGGCCAAAAACAAGGTCACTAGGTCAAATCTTTGAAAAACCGTGTGTATGCTCTAGAGGCCATATTTTCAGTCTAATACTCATGAAACTTGATCAGAATGTTTGTCTTGATGATTTCTCAGACGACTTTGAAAATGGGTCATGTCGGGTCAAAAACTTGGTCACTGGGTCAAATCTTTGAAAAACCTTCTGTACGCTCTAGAGGCCATATTTTCAGTCTAATACTTATGAAACGTGGTTAGAATGTTTGTCTTGATGATTTCTCAGATGAGTTTGAAAATGGGTCATGCTGTTTCAAAAACTAGGTCAGTGGGTCAGATTCTACAAAAACCTTGTGTATGCTCTGGAGGCCATAATTTTGGTCAAATTCTCATGGAAGTTTGTCAGAATGTTTGTCTTGATGTTATCTTGGACGAGTTCAAAAGTGGGTCAATAGGGGTCAAAAACTAGGTCACTGGGTCATATCTTAGAAAAAAGCTTGGATATGCTCTAGAGGCCACATTTTCAGTCCAATACTCATGAAACTTAGTCAGAATGTTTGTCTTTATGACATCTCAGCGCAGTTTGAAAATGGGTCAGGTCGGGTGAAAAATTAGGTAATTAGGTCAAATCTTAGAAAAACCTTGTGTATGCTCTAGAGGCCACATTTTCATTCCATTATTCTGGAAAGTTTGTCAGAGTGTTTGTCTTGATGTTATCTTGGAAGAGTTTGAAACCAGGTCATGTCGGGTCAAAAACTAGGTCACTGGGTCAAATCTCAGAAAAACCTTGTGTACACTGTAGGGGCCACATTTTCAGTCCAATACTCATGAAAGGTGGTCAGAACCTTTGTTTTGATAATTTCTACAACGGGAAAATGAGCTGTGTTTGGCTAAATGTAGGTCACTGAGAAAAATTCTAGAAAAAGCTTGTGTACAAGCTAGAGGCCAAATTATCATTCCAATCATTATGAAAGCTTGGTAGAATGTTTGAAAAATCGGTCATGTTTGGTCAAGACTCAGATGAGTGACTTCAGGGCTGTCATGGCCCTTTTGTTGTTATTATTGGTAGTTGTAAAATTTGTCTAAATACGAAAGTCATGTAATTTATTCATTTCTGAACATTTTAATGGTAATTTTGATGAACTTTTTATTTAAGAACGGATTGTTTTTGTTGTTTAAAGTTATCGACCCCTTTGATTTTTTATTGGTAAAAATCAAAATGGCCGACACCGATTTCTATCAGCGGCATCTTCCCAGCTGTTTTATGTTCGGGGATCATGTGATCCCGCTCTGATTAACTCTGGGATCTGAGATTCCCAGAACAGTAGAGTGTGAGGAATTTTTTTAGTATAAAAGCAGACCCCAGATTTCCAAGATAACTTCAGATTTTTCTTTCGTTAGGTACGCTTAGTACTCTTTTGATCGTTTTTTCTTTTTTTTTTTTAATTTTTCTTTTCGAAATATTTAAGTTCGAAAGCATACGAGGGTCATCCAGAAATGAATGAGAGTTGCTTAATTACGGAAAAAATACAAGTGTTACTCACAAAATCTCTTCATAGTCCCTCAATATAATCTCCCGCGGATGCTATGGTCGACTCCCATCTTTTTCCCAGTGGTACCGCTTGAACGTGTCCCTAACAACACCGGACTTGTGCGGCGTGGCGTTATCATGCAAAATTAATGGCGTCACCCGTAGAAGTTTCGGTCGTTTGCAGTGTGTTGCTGGTCGAAGAATTTTAGTCAAATACCACTCATAGTACTCTTTATTAACCGTACTTCCATGTGGAACACTGTGTGTTGTCAAAACGCCGTTAATATCGTAAGCGAAGATCATTAACATCTTTGGACAGTTCATACTGCGGTGATATTTCACAGGTCTTGGCGAGTTCGGAGTATGCCATTCAGAGCTTTGGCGTTTCAATTTGGGCTCAAATGACCGGATCCATGTTTTGTCGATAGCAACCACTCTATTCAGCATCATTTCACCCTCCTCTGAATATCTATTCAACAATTCAGTGCAAATTTGAACATGTTTGTCTTTTTCAGTTTTTGAGAGTGCGTGCGGCACCCACCGCGCAGCGATCTTTCTCATGCCTAAATTCTGTGTCAGAATAACATAAACGGAACTCTTACTTATCCCCGTTTCATAAGCAATTTCCTCGCATGTAAATCGTCTATCAGAGTTGAGAAGTTGAGCAACAATTTCGGTGTTATCGGCATCTGTAACTGTTACCGGCCTACCGGAGGAGGGCTTCTTGTAAGACTCTTGCCGTCAATTATTGAAATCCTTCACCCATCTACAAATAGTGCTAAATCCAACTGCACATGTCGGGTCAACCTCCTGAAGCACATTAAATATTTCAGTCGCTTTCTTTCCGCACCTACTCTCTATCTTGATATACGCATAAATTTCTTCTCGCATCAGCGCGAACGCATTCTCTGCCATCATATTGTTTGAGATGACATCCTCAAAAATGACGTGACGTCACAATGCTAATTAATACGTGTGCGTATGCGCAAGGAGTTAATTTAGTTATGTGCCAAGTTTTGTGGCTTTATGTTTTTTCAATCAAAAGTTACAAACTAACTCTCATTCATTTCTGGATGACCCTCATAAATCTAATTATTTTCAATTATTTCTTTCTTAAGGAGGGGATATTTTCAGTTTTTCATATAGATTTAAATTTAAGCATATTGTTAAGAATTATTTCTTTAAATTACTTAACATTAAGGGCCGAAATATTTCATTCAGCATTAGATTCATTGTACAGTTGTCATAGTACCAATTTCTTGTTATTGACAATGTTGACTATTTCCTCTATCACTGCAGTGCAAAATGCTAAATTGTTAAACACATTTATTAAGAACATGTACATTTTATACTTAAATTTGAGTCAGCCGTCCATCGATTCCATTGTATCTAGTCATTGGTTAAATGCCACACTGTTTATTAACTATCTTGTTTTATTAACATTTATTTATCCAAAGGATAAAACTGTTAAGTGAGACATGGCTTCTTCTTTTGTCTTGACTCCCTATCACAATTAGGAATTAAACCCAATACCTCAGTATCTTCAAAGCTTTTGTTTATGTCTGAAGTTCACCCTTTTTATTCCCCTCGCCACAAAGCCTAGACTTGAGTTTAGTGCTTTGTTGAAGACAAATTTCATTAAAGAATCTTTTGGTCCTTTTTCAACTTTAAAATTGTAGGGATGGTTTATATAGAATAAAGAGGAAAAATACATTTTCTGAAGTTAAAAACTGAAATTTTTGTTGAATTTTCTTTCTTAATGTTCAAAAGTCAAAATTATCTGAAGTGAAGTCAGAAAGCTCATTTATTTCTCCTTAAATTGGTTTGAGTTTGAATCATATAAAAAATAAAGTTTTGGTCCTTTTTACAGTTTTTTAATGCCACTATCCTATTTTTTTCTTTTTCCGTGATTGCTTGGATTGTGCTGGAGTTTTCCGATGGTGACCAAATCTCATTATTTGATTAGCCGCCTATCAGGTATCCTTACTGTGTTACATAATGTTATATTGACAAACGGACCCCCTGCTATGTTTAAGATAAACATGTGGAATTTATACCCGGGTTCTTTGATCATGACAGTATCCCTATGATATTTTATAATGTGTCTCGTAGATCTGATTAAAAAAAAAAACAGACTTTTGATATTTATGAGATTGTTCCCACGGATTTAAAATTATAAAGATAAAAATTCAAAATGAGAAAATGTACATTTGCTTTTTTTCACCCACTATTCAGCTTACAGATTCAAATGTGCGGCGATTAATGTTATATTAAATGTATTTCATGGCGACAGCTCACATATTCATGTTTCCTTGCTATTTTCAAACCGGTTCTCGACCTGTCACATCAAAAAGAAGGCTTTTGAAAACATTGTAGGAAAAGGTTTAAATGCTAATAACCAACATTTTTTTTCCTTTTCTCGCAATGTTTTTAACTCTTTAAAGACAACCTCCATCTTTTGAGCCACTTTATTTGTCTCCTGAAAATGATTTTTTTTTTATTTGGACTAGTCTGAAATTTTGTCTTTTCGTAAAGATTTAAATAAGTTTAACCTGTTACTTTACAAAATACAACTTCTAACGACCCTGCAGTTGATTCTTTAGAAAAAATTACTGAAGTGGGTGCATTAATTTTTGACAAATTATCTCCTACTTTTCCAAACAATGTTTTCTACATCAATCAAACAGTTTCTTCCTTCTTTCAACTGTTTCTCCCTTTAAATCACTCATATTAATTGTTTATTGGAAAGAATTAGCCTATACAGTGATATTCCATAATTAAAACGACGTAATCTGTAAGAAGCATTCACCACAAAAAATGACTTAGCTAATAGATTTAAATTGATACACACTATGAATATGGGGAGAAAAGGGAATAATACAAGCTATACCAGTGACTAAAAGAGTTAACTGATGCTTAATTATCATTTATAAGTTTGGTTCAATAGATTTTGTTATTTAAGCAGCCGAGCATTACGAATGGTGAATATTTCTTAATATTATGAATAGGTTAAAACTTCTAGGAAATTCTGAATTTCAAAGGTAGTCAAAAAACATCTCAGTCTACCACATGGCTAGAGCTGCAGGTTTATATTTTAATGGAAGAAACATATTTACAATTGTATAAAAGAAAATAAACTTTACGAAAAGTCTATCTCAGTTTCAACAACCTGTTAGTGAAATCCATGGATGGTCATTCAAATTGACACTGTCTGCCTCATGTATAACTGTATTAAAGAATGAAATACTTTTTATCTTTACAATGCCTGTAGATGGTGCTTGAGTGTCGCCTCGGATCAGTTTGGGCTGATCGGGTATGATGCTTTCAACATGGACAATAGGGCCTTTTTTCTAAATTGCCATGGCTAATTTGATGATGAATAGTTCGCTTTTAGATAAGTTCTCGGTTTCGTCTCGAGCACATTTTTTGTCTCATATCGGACATAATGAAAGGAATATTAAGCCCTATAACATAACCCATCTGCAGTGCTTAAACTTGTGTGATAATAATAATTTGTCCCCATTTTTATGTATCAAAGTATTGTTTAATACATAGATAGACATAAGTTGTTCCTAATACCAAGCATCATTTGGGTATATCATATTCATCCTTTTCTTGGTATGCAGCTTTTCGACTCACTCAAAAGGAAACAGTCTAGATAGAACTTTCAGTTTTGGTAAGTCTAAATGTTTTTCACCCAGTACATGTATACAGTTTTCTTTATGCGTAATATCACCATATCATCATTTATTATTATTTGTTATAAGTAATTTTCTAACATAATATAATCATACATTAATAATTTTTTTCTTAAATGATGATGTGTATACATGTTTGTGTTGTTATTGATGAAAAAGAAAAAAGTCCCTTATTTCATTTTTGCTCCATCTTTGTGCATCAGATTTCATTCTTTCCATCAAAATATACGTCCGCTCTAATGAATGGTTATTTGAAATCCGTCGTCCTTTAAAACCTGTCATATCCATGAGTTTATCTGTGTCAGTCGTGTCTGCAATTTAGTACCACCAAGTGACACAAGAACTACTTTCACTTTGCATGTATTAAAAGGAAAAGATCAGAGGATTTCCAACTCTTTACCGTTACTGTTTATAGCATGTGAGTCGAGTTCTCTGGTTTCATCACGGCTGCGATAAGAAAGCAATCTCATTGTGTAACTGGATATGACGAATTACACCAAGGCTTTTTGTTCACCTGCTAAAGGATGTTAGAAGCATACTTGACTAAAAGTCAAGTATTATGGTTAAATGGGATTGCATCCATTTGTATGTATACATACATGTATTTCTATCTGTGTCTACGGTTTGACCTCTTCAAAACCATGTTAACCATGTGGGAAAGCAACCAGTAGCTTGAAAAAAAGTGTCTTGTTCATTAAAAGAACTCGATATCTGCATTATACACCAAATGAATCGTGTAATAATTAGATTATGTCCCAAAGCGTGCTTTGTTGCAACATTCGACCCACAACAACCTTTATTCATGGCGCCATAATTATTAGACATTTGCGGCTTAAGTTGCATCATCTCCCGCTAGATGGCATTCTACAAATACACATCTATCTAATTTGGGCATTCTGGGTACAGAACCGGACTACTTTTCAAAACGACAACCGTTAACTTTGAATTTCAAAATAAAATAAACGTTTACTCAATAAAACGCTACCTGGTGCGATTCATTCAGCTATGATCAGCTAGCATGTAACCTATGCACCAGCCATTTATTAAAACAGCCCCTACAGGCTTGGGTAATAGCTTCGGTATAAGCCCTACTTTTCCCTAGTATATGGGATTGGTGATGCGTCATAGCAGACAGGTCGAATCTTCGAAGAATATGACATGTGCAGACAACGGCTTAAGTTGAGGAAAGGGGATAGAGAATCGGGGACATTATATCTAGGGACAATCTCAAGATGATCTACAAAAAATTGTGAATACCGCAGGTGCGTAGCATTCACTTTGCTTATTTCCTACTCAAATCAATGTCAATGACATTTACATGTAAGTTGTCAATCCCTCTTTTCTATGAAGCACTAGTTAGTCCACCACAAATATGCACAACACGAGGCAAAACATTTCCCTTGTTTTTCAACACACCACCGACTGAGTTGTATGTTATTAGCTCAGCGATTGAATGTTCTATCGACTCTATATTTTGTAATTCATACCTGATAAGTTTTCTAGATTTCAGCTTAGTTCGTATATCCATTCTGTATAATTGTGCACTGTTATAAGGGGTCATTAAAGGGTATCCGTTAGGATAGATTTTATCGCCCAAAAGGACACTGTTATTTGGAAGTTCTAAGTCTATGTCCACTTGTCGCATCATTCGAAATTGTTGCGCATCGTTTTTGTGACCTATAAAACTAGTTTCTAAATAACGAATAACACAAGAATCGTCAAAGATAATCTGCGTATGTATTGCGTGCTATGTCCTGGATAATATTGTTCTTGTGGCTCTATTTTAGGTCTGTGTATTCTGTGAGATGTTCTATCAATGCTCCGACCGCCAGCGTATTTTGTTCCAAACGTACATCATCTCAAACTACTCTTGGATTGAAAGCCATTTCATATACCTTTTAAGTTTCAAATAAAAACATGGAAGCAGAACACGAATCTGTTGATATACCTATATCAAATAATGATGATAACATCATAAATGTAGGATAAGATCGTAGCCAAATAAGGGTCAATAAAACACGGTTTCTGTTTGACTTTGGGATGTAATAATCAAAGTATCAAGTAATCTTAGAGGTGTTTCAGGTGTCTCACCACACAACTCTAACAACTGGTATATGTGTGTAGAAAGTATTTGAAACACATTTCCAACACTGTGGTAATTTTCGTCATAACCAAACAGTCTGTAGTTGAGTGTAAGTGCGTGTCCCAGTGGAGCTCTCATCCACGGTAAGACTTTAACAATTAAGGCAAAATAGTTTGATACTTTAGGCGATGGGTCTAGAAGTGCTAACAAATGTGATGAAAATGAATGTTTTTGAATACCTGTCCATTCCGACAATAAGTCAAAGAATATATGAAAGTAAACAAGTAATGTTATAGTTCAACAAATGTCCAAAAGACAAAGACCTTGAAATGTGACCTTGAAAAAGGGAGAAACATTTTTGTGCGCTACACACTCTTGTTATCCTTAATCATTCTGTGAAGTTTCATCCAATTTGCTTAATTAGTTTTCGAGTTATCGTTGAGACACTATTAGTTGCTGACTATGCAATTTTAATATGCAGCCCTCCCAGGTATTTAAAATGAATAAAATGATCTCATTGTGTGAAATATTTTCTTTCATATCATTTTGTTGAAGAAATATAGGTAATATACTCATGAATTCATACTTTTGATATTCATTGTAATTATGAGTACCAATTGTTGGACAGTTTTAGCTACGCAAAAATGGACTGCAGCGCGGCCCAAGCGGCACAATAATATTGTGCCGTTTAGCTAAGTCACTTGCTCATGTATATTGTATACACAATTTGTTAGTACTAAAAGAAAATGGAAGATAATGACATGACTGCTGATATGTATATGTTTATTTAATTGAACATAAATCAACAGTATGTATCATATTTGTATCGTAGGCCACAACTTTGATAATATTTTAATATAAACTTACCCCTTTTTTTCTATAAACATGATTAAATTGCAAAATCCAATTTTTTTATGTATACATGCAGTGCACGTGTAAAACGAGAGCGAACAATATAAGGCCAGGGAAATTTTTGTTTGTTTCCAGTTCTGTTTCATAAACAAGTTTACTTCTAATTATACAGTAATTACTGTTGTTTTTAACCCTTTCCCCCATCAACCATTTTGAGACTGTCTAAAATTGAAATCTTTTGCAGACAACAAATCAAAACAGCTTTAAAAAGGAGTGTGAAACACTGATCTAGTGGAAAATATTATGTTATTACTCATAATGGGCATTTTCACCTTTTCTCACTATGTTTTTAAAAGCGATCTTCTTCCTATGTGTCAACACGAGTATATATCAGAAGAACCTAAGCCACTAGACCTCAGGGCATCCCAGAAAATAACTGTAATATTCTCCTTTTGTAAGGACAGAAAACATTTACATTGCCTTAGCCATACAAACTTGTTAAATTATGTGTTGAGACGACCCCTGAATATTTAGCGTTACTGTTCCTCGGTCATCGTTCCCCCACTTTAAGCGGCAAATGTCTATTAAGAGAAAGGAAAGCCTGTTTGAAAAGAGGGTAGTTTTTAAACTTAATAGGGAGAAACCCACCAGTTGTATTTGAAAATTTTAACAAAAGGAATCGCCCTATTTTATATATGGTATCAGCAAGGATTAAATTATACTTGGAAACTTGGACAAAGTCCCAGCAGGTGCGAATCAATTAACCCTTTACAAAACAACTCGTGTGTTGACGACCATGATGAGGAAAGCTATTGAAAACATTGTGGATAAAAGGAGAAAATGCTGTTTAGCAGCATTTTCTTCGTTTTCCATAAAGTTTTTTTCACTGTTCTTTTAAAGACGGTTTCCACCATTTGATCCATATCTAATTTGTTGTGTTCGAATACTCTCAATTTGGACCAGTCTAAAGTTTTCTCATCCGGTAAACATTTACGGGTTGTATACCCATGGCTTATGTACTGTAGTCTAACCCACGTTTCGTCTTGAGTGCTTGTTTCCGAAACTAACATACATGACATAAAGCTCTCGCCATTCGCAAAAGCCATAGTGATCGAACGTGTCAGTGAAAGACTAAAAGGGATCCTTCCTGATGATTAAGGCTTCCGCTGTATAATTACGAAATTTTGATTCAATCCCACTGCACTGGTGGTGCTGGTCATGTTACGGAACCCAAGCTTAGCACCACAGGTCCTCGCCTTGTGACAAACTTCGCCATCCATATACTGATCTATAATAAGATATTTAAAGATACATCCTTACAGCTAGAGAGAAAAGATGCTGTTAATACTTGAAAGTCAGTAGAGTGGCTCAGCTCTTTAAACGTGGATAAATTATCAATGTAATATACGGTAAATAGTGTATGGGACAGAAAAAACTCAAGGGATTTGCCCTCATTTAAAACCGGAAACGACAACAGCAATTGCTTAGAAGTCCCCCAAAACATGCAATGCATTTTCTATCCATCGTAATCTGTGCAACCTTGCAGCCACCAGGGGCAACATTTGGCATGAAGATACAAGAATGATTATTGTTTAACAGAATATGGATGAAATGGGTTAAAAACTGGTTGAAAAGTGGCTGAAAACGCGTAAAGATGTACCCTAGACTGGTATCAGTCCGTTAAATAGAGAATTTTCATTAAATAACAACACATATTTCCGTGAGTTTGCTGTAGTTGTGTACCTTGTTTATTAGAATGACTTAAATGCAGGGCCTGAATGCCAGGCTAAGGTGTACCCTTAAGATTACATATTATGTTCATGGCAAAGTTTGTCACAAAACGAGCGCTTGTGCTTAGGAGAGGTCAAAACCGAAAAAAGAACATGAAACGGTAAATAGCTATGACTGAATGCTGCCACAGACTAAACCCATTTAAATTAGCATGTTAACTCTTCACCAGAAGACAAAATTTTAGACTGGTCCAAATTGAAAGAAGTTTGCAGACGACAAATTATGTGTACTTCAAACTATGCAATTTGGCTTTGAAAGGACAGAAAACATTGTGGAAAAAGGAGAAAATGCTGGTTACCAGCATTTTCTCCTTTTCCTACAATGTTTTGAAAAGGCTTCTTCCCCAGGGTCGTCAAAAGTCGTCATTGTGTGGTAAAGGGTTAAGCATTGAAAATGTCTGGCAATAAGCGATTCAAAATAGCCGAAATAACTATTTCTGTGACATTGTAATAAAAGACATACACACCTCTAAGCAGGACCGCAACACTCTAGCATTTGATGTACCACTCATACCCATGTTGTATACGTTTGTAATGTTGGGTTCTAGCATAAGCCCGGACCAATCCAGGACACTCAAGCCAGTGAATCAGACCGTCTTCGTTGTCGTTCCCAACACCATCTCTATATAAATTCCACCTGTCTGTGAAAAAAACTAGAGGCCCTTGAGGGCCTGAAATCGCTCTACTGGCAGTGATTTTGCTTTTATGCTAGCATACATTATGAATTCATGACGCAAAAAGAAAAAAACACAAGTAACACAAAAATGTGTTCTTGCAACTGGACTTGAACCCGCTAAGATAGCATAAGTAGGCATAGTGAATTGAACAAACAGTGAAAAAAAAATGAAGTGCAATTTCTCAAAACTGAATGTTTGGAATCAAGCTAAATTTGACAGGGTTTCAGTACGCCTTGTATTGAACAATCCTTGCAAATTTCAAAGAAATGTGACCAATAATGTGCACTTTGTTGAGTAAATGATACTAAGTCATCAAATGGCTGCTTTTCCTGAACAGTTTACTAGATTTTCTTCACTTTTAATAGAGTTCAATCCCTTAATGAATCTTTGCAAGTTTCAAAAGAATTGGATCAACACTGTGAACTTCATCACATAAACAAGAAATGGAAATTTTTAACTTAAAATAGCTACTCTTCCCATACTGACTGTCAGATTTTATTCAAAATCAATAGGGTTCAAGCTGTTGATGAGACAAAGCAACTGTGCAAGTTTCATGAAAATCCGACCACAAATACTGACTTCATCATGTAAACAAGATATGGAAATTTTCAACTTGAAATGACTACTTTTCCTATACTGTTTATGGATTTTTTCAAAATCAATAGGGTTAGGGCTTTTGATGAGATAAACTAACTACAAGTTTCACAAAAATCTGATTACAAATGCAGACTTTATCATTTAAACAAGAAATGGAAATTTTCAACTTGAATGGCTACTTTTCCCATATTGTTTGTTGGATTTTTTCAAAATCAGTAGGGTTCAAGCTATTGATGAGATAAACAAACTGTGCAAGTTTCACGAAAGTCTGACCACAAATGCAGACTTTATCGCGTAAACAAGAAAAAGACTAACGGACGGACGACGGAAACCACGCCATAACATAAGCTCTGCTGTCTTTCAGCCAGTAGAGCTAAAAAAAAACGGCAAAAATTCATGCTAGATATATAGACCGAGAACATAATGGCGATTGCCAAATGCCAATGTATAAGAAAACTGGGATAAAACGGACTAAACTCCGTGCAATATGAGTGCAAACATATGATGGCGTCCTGTCCACAAATGCATGAAACGTTGGATTGATTAATTGATTGTACGGTGTTTAAAGCTGTTTCCAACATTATTTCAGCGACTAGTGCACCTATCAATGCTTTCCTGGAATGTCTTTACTAGTATTGCGCACAATTTTCTTCCTAAGCCACTGGCTACTTTCCTACATAACCATCGTCGAAATATTGATCTGCGGTGAAAGCGGAAAAGATCATGTCGCAATTACTATTATCTTTCCTCAGAAGGAGGTTGTTAAGATTGGGATTCGAACCAATGACCCTCCTGCGCGCTACCGTCTGCTAGAATCGAGGTTCGGCCCGTTATCTAAGCACCGGAATAAAACTGTTTAAACTGAAAATATAGGTGCATTAGAATGGCGTCCTACCCAAAGAGTGACAAAGCTTTGGTGCCAAATGTATGCAAGCATGTAATACAGTATGTTGGGCAGTAATCAAACCATAGAACCAAGGGATAAACTTTGTTGATCTCTCTCTCATACACACACGCGCGCGCGCGCGCACGGACAGGGGTACCAATATATCCCCCCTCCCATTCGGCATATCTCGGGTGATGGGAGCCATCAAATCCCTCGGCTGTATCTGGTGGATTGATATGCACCAGATCGGTACATACCCGGAAATACGCCGGTTTACCGTTCTGAAAATTGTAAGGCTCCTCTTAAAAAAGAAAATTTGAGTTTCAATTTTCAATCGAAACCTTTCTAACTATATATTTCAGATGAGTTGACAAACAGTTCGTACAATCAATATTTAACGTGGTTTATCAATTCTGACTGAAGTTTTCACTGACAGATAAACAGATGTAAATAACTTCATCTAGGTTGTTTATGTCGTTGCTAAACGACTGGCGTCATTGGAGAGGTCATCAGACCTCTCCAACAGTGGTGAGTTTAAAAGGCTGACTGCCACAGAATTTGCTGTCTAAATCCATTTTTCTTGCGAAATTGTACTGACACACAGTCTGTTTCGTCATGGTTTTGTAAATAAAGCGAAATCAAAAAACCGAAACGGGAAATAGACGTGGTTTATTTTTATGTGACGAATTTCAGAAAATATTAGTCTAGTTATATTAATTTGCCATGGCTGCAAATGACCTCTCAAATAATTGTAATTTTTCATTAAGCAAATAAATCTAAGCAGAAGAAAAAATAAGAATTTCGTTAAAAAAAAAAGAGAAAGAAGACCGCTGGACAAGATCATGCGAGTTGAAAACGCGACAAGAAGGTCAAATAAGCGTCATGTAAAGCATATGAGGTTTCTACGCGGCAGCTTTTTTACTTGTTTGTTTACATGTACCAAAATATATCGAAATTAAAAGCCAATAAACTATTGGAAAACAATGATGCTGACCTCTCCTGGCTTCTTTTGTAAAGAAGCCAACTTGTGTATAAGATCACGTGATTCGCAGTTCAAATGGAAATGACCGTTATACGGACGAGGTTAGATGTAGGTACGGAATCGGCCGAGTTGTGACGAGTGTCCCCCCTCCCTCATGTCATGGCGTGGCCATAAAAAATTAACCATTTTTGCTGAAAGTTTATTACCGTCCAGTATCAGTACGCTCCCAAAGAGCAAATATTTTCTCCTTTTCCGACAATAATTTTTACCCTTTCAGTGACAAGTTCCAGTACTTGTCGTCTGCAAATGCTTTCTATTTGGATTAGTCTAAAATTTTGTTATTTGGTAGAGTTTATCCGTGAGAGTGCTGTAATGTTGGTTTTGCAGACAATGTCGATCAAGATAAGACTTAACAGCTTGTGCAGACTGATCTTTGCTCTACACTTATGGCTACTTTGTAATATATTCATGGAACAAGAAAGAAGCCTCGATATAGCGATAAATAGGAAGATTTCCCAATTGAAAACTTGCCTTTCATTGATACAATATAGCGTTCGAATGATGTAACCCTTAACCCTTAGCTGCTAAGCGCGACTCACTGACCTTTTTTGCGGACAGTGTAGATCAATGATCAGAATGCACAGAACGTATAGTCTGCTCTTGGATCTACAGTGTCCGATACAGAGATATTTTCCCCTAAAATATTTATTTTAAATATCAACATTTGGGGTTTCACTATCGGCTTGAAAGTTTTATTTCAGTTACATGTATTTAGCAGGATAAGGGTTAAGGCGCCAAATTAACAAACATTTTAAGTCAGGAAAAAACGTAAATAATTGCTGTGTTTAAAGGTTTTTTCTTTTGTCAAAATGTCTGTGGAAAGTGGCCAGTGAAGAGCTTAGACCAGACAGCACTTTCTGTGAAGTCGGGTCTTAATGTACATTGACAGCTGATATCAAACTTGGAGTTGTGAAAGACACAATGGAGTAAAGAAGTAGAGCTCACTTGTTTTTCACGTCCACATGTTGAGCCTCGGACAACACCCCATTGTTGAGGTGAGCATTTAGGTCAGTTATCGCTGTGTGCTGAGCAGGTTTTGGGGGGTTTTTTTTATATTAGAGAAGTTGGTCAGTTTCATTTGACTTTTTACCGAATAGGGGCATGTTCGCATGTACTGCACTTGAAGTCAACATTGTAGGGTAATGTTACAGCATCTCTAGGTGTGGCATACTACAAAGGTAACATTACATTCTTTTTGTTGTTAGTAAGATTGGACAGAGAACCGAAAAACATTTGCTTTTGCAGACAGTGTAGATCAAGATCAGACAGGACAGGAAGTTGGTATTTATACCGGCAACCCCCCCGCCACAGCTATAATACAGTTCTATGCATATATGTGGCATTGTTTTATAAGTGAAAAAATAAGAAATTAATGAAATTTTCAGCTTCATTCTGTTGACCTATATTGATGTATACGGAGTGAATCCGTAAAATATTGTGCAATTTTTCTTACGCCTGACTTTGATTATCATGAGTTTTATCAGGGATCGTGTATATAAGATCCCTGGTTTTATCGATATAGTGGTGGGTATTAAAGGTGGGTATTTAGATTTTTCACATCTCATCAAATTAAAATATATATATATCACTGAAATTTATATGAAAAAACAATACAAATCATCAATAATTTAGAATCATAAAATTACAAAAAAAAATTTTTTTGATGGTGTTCCCATAAAAGGCTACATAGCCTCTTAAGGTATTTTTAGATTTCGTGCCAGAAATCAAAAAAGCATTGTGGGAATGTCAAGTGACTGGCACGTGACTAATGACGCTTAAATTCCATAACATAACAAAATGTAATTATTTTCCATAATGTCTTCTTTGAACGCTATGTTTGAAGCTTCGTCTGTGTATTTCCGGTATGTAAGTGAGCGAGTTGCTCATGTAAAAATAGACGGTGTTTCCCGTCGGTGTCGACCTTGGCCGTAGTAAATCTCTAATTTCTCTTGTTGTCGGATGGTTTTCGGCTACTAGGGTTTTATGAATGAAAATTAAAAGGCTTTGGGAGTATAAGGATGATTTTTTTGTATTTTTGTAAAATATTCGTCCCAAAATCTGAAGGGCCACCTTTAAGGAAGGAAGATCTTATTTTGGACTTAACCTTCCCATTTATCTTTGTGACCCAAACCGCATTTATGAATATTTGTTGTTACTTGTGATATTTTAATATCTACTGATGGTTCTTTGTAATGTTCTAAAATTAGAAATAATCTAGTTGCACATACGACATTGTTGAAATTCTATTGAAATTGCATTGTTGGAGAAGGACCGATTTGAATTCTATGGTGGCATATTTCTGCTGCGAGATACGAGATAGCTATTGCGATAATTTAAAAGAACTATCGTGATAAAACAAAGTTTCCTGGAAATATTATCTAGATAACAAAAATTTTCACGATAAAAATATTGCGATAATTCTAACTGTTATCATGATTGTTTTTTTGCTTTCGTGCCCATAACTGACATTCACAGTATCTATAATTAGATACGGTTTCAGAACATCTTGGTCTACAACCTTATGAATTCTCCTTTTCCCAGAATGGTTTTAAAGTTGTAGGAGGCATTTCGAGTAATCTTTGTGATTTTATAGGCTTCTGTTCATTTCTAGTCTTGTCAAAATTTACCAATTAAGCTACAATTGTTAATGATTCGAATTTTTACTTTCTGCAATCTTGTGAAGTCAAAACTACCAAGTTTATCCAAATGATGAATTTTCTATTTATAGAAATCAAGAAGCAAATAGAACTATCACAATAATTTTATCTCGATGTCAGCTTCGGGCACGATTGAGACTTTTTGCGTTAAAATATTAAGTTTATTGTGATATTTTTTTCAGGAAAGTTTTTACTATCTCGATAAAATTTCCAGGAAACTTTTATTTCTCACGATAGTTTTCTAAAATTATCATGATAGCTATCTCGTATCTCATGGCAGAAATATGCCACCATAGAATTCATAGAACTCTTGGCCCAACCCTGTATCACCAAGAAAAAAAATAATGTTTAATGTTCATCGAATACCTTGAATTTTATATCAGCCATGTTCTGTGAAAAGAGGGGTTAATGCATCTGCAAAATGTATCAACCCAGGTCAGCCTGTGCAGTCAATTTTCTGTAGCTGAAAAGGCCAGTGTACATCATAATCCTGTCGGTTACTACACTAAACAGACTTTATGGATCCATGATCATCTGATGACTTGCTTGGTATCATGCATTACGGAGATACATTCAGCCCCATTTAGCCAGAGCATGACTCATATTAGTTGACAATATTAGTTTCCTCTGCTAAGGCATCTAGCCATATAGTCATATCTGTTAATTTCTATTGCAATATTTTTCGATTTCCATTTTTCTCCCCAATTCCATTTTAATAACGTATTATTTAGGCTCCTGGCCTATATACAATTACATAATCTACATTTTATATACAATGAGTGATGTTTATTATTGTAAGTACATAATACTGTCAGTAATTTTTACCACAAATTTCCATGTTTTAATGACTCTGATGGTGAAAGCATATGAAAACATAGGAAAAAGAGAACATGAATGCAGCATTTTCTTTGTGTCTCACAATGCACTCTACTCACTTTCAAAGAAACATTCCACCACTTTTCATTCGTGTAATAAAACAATGCAATTTTAGATTAACTTATTAAGCAACAATTTTTTGACAAAATTGTTGGTCTAATGTGGTTATAACATTCATAAATATCAGTTGTGAGCAAATAAAATTTGCACACTTTGTTTGTTTGTATTGGAGTTTAACGCCATTTTAACAGCTTATGTCATATCACAGCGGTCAGTGCATCTATGCACATGTTTCCTTGCTTTCTCACACCAGTACTGGCACAACTTTCTTTCCAAGTCACTGAATACTTTTTCACATGAAGAGGGGGTGAGAGGCGAAAAATCACCCAAATGAAAGATTGCCTCAACCTGGTTTCAAACTCAAAACCACCAGGTCACGAGTCAGATGCGCTATCCACTGAGCTACCTGGGGGACTGAAATTTGTATAATTCTGACTTCCTGTTGTAGGTTTGCTGAATCATACCATGTTTTCCAACATTTACTATTATCATATGCCAATAATAAACAATGCAGCTGGCATCAGAAGGCATGTGCAATACAATTCAATTTTGGACTTAAACTTTAAATATCTTTAGAGATATCCTGGTAAAAAGACTACAGGCAGCCTAAACCAAACTCTCTTGTGATTTCAACCTTGAAAAAGGCCACTGTTAAAACAATTATAGAAAACGCAGATATAAACTGTTAACCAACATTTTATACATTTCCAAACTTTTTCTAGCCTTTTGCATATACATCCTTTAATTGAGTCACATATAATTGAGTGGCATCCTGGCAAAACGGGGTTGAATGCATCTCAGTGATGCATTATACCAAGCATGCCATCACATAATTAGGGATCCATGAAATCTAATTTGTCTCATAACAGAGTGTCTCATAATGTAGAATGGTCCTTGGACTTGCAGAAAATTGACCAAGAGCAAAACATTTGATGCAGTCTGTGCAAGCTGGCATGGGTCAATACGTGTTGCAGGTGCATTAGAGATTTGGACCAACTTTTCACAGAGCATGACTCAATTTGTTGTCTGAAAATACTCTTATGTATGGACAGGTCTGAAATTTGTTTTTCTCATAAGAGATAACAGTACTTTGTTCCATTTTTCTACCCTTTAATTGTTTATTTTATGACTTTTCAGATGTCAACATCTCAACATGGACAATGCTCGGTTACAATAGCTTGAAGATAGAGGTGGGTTGAATTTATCATTCAGTTTTTCTTTGCTAGGATGAAACCATTCTTATCATAACTCAGACCAGGGGGGTTCTGACAAGAAAGGTTTCGAGTTTTTCAATTTAAATCCATGCTATGAAGTTGCTTTGTCTCGTTTATACATTTCATATAAAATTTGCAGTCAGTTTTTGTCTTTATATGTCTTACCATTATTTGAATGTGCTTTGTTAATAAATTTCAGGTAGTGTATGAAAGTCATTGCGACAGGATTCATTCCTCTCTCACCGCTGATCATTGTTTCAACGATGGTTATGTGGGAAAGCAACCAGTGGCTTGAAAAGAATATTGCACGGAATACTAGTAAAACAAACTCCAGGAAAGCATGGATAGGTGCACTGGCCACTGCGATATGACTGAAATAATGTTGAAAACGGCATTAAACACCATACAATCAATCATGCTCTTGTTGTAATATGATACAAATGTTGGTTATTGTTTGTATTTATCTCGTATATTTGCTTGAAACTTGCCTTTTTTCATATGTATTTCATCAAAATTTTGGAAAGTTTTGGATTATATATTATTTGTCTAACCACACCTTTAATTTGATTTATTTCTTTTATTATATTTCTTATGTAACATAGATATCATGTAATGATTGCATTTGTTTACTAACCATGTCCAGTTTTTCATAGCTTTATTTCTTTATTGTGTTTCTTATGTAATGTAGATTTCAAGTAGTGCTTATATTTGATTTCTAAACATGTCTTGTTTCTTTGTAGCTTTATTTCTTTTATTGTGTTTCTTACATAATGTAGATTTCAGGTAGTGCTTATATTTGATTTCTAACCATGTCTTGTTTCTTTGTAGCTTTATTTCTTTATTGTGTTTCTTATGTAATGAAGATTTCAGGTAGTGCTTATATTTGATTTCTAACCATGTCTTGTTTCTTAGTAGCTTTATTTCTTTATTGTATTTCTTATGTAATGTAGATTTCAGGTGTTGTTTGCATTCATTTTCTAACCATGACTTGTTTTTTTGTAGCTTTATTTCTTTTATTGTGTTTCTTATGTAATGTAGATTTCAGGTAGTGCTTATATTTGATTTCTAACCATGTCTTGTTTCTTTGTAGCTTTATTTCTTTTATTGTGTTTCTTACGTAATGTAGATTTCAGGTAGTGCTTATATTTGATTTCTAACCATGTCTTGTTTCTTAGTAGCTTTATTTCTTTATTGTATTTCTTATGTAATGTAGATTTCAGGTGTTGTTTGCATTCATTTTCTAACAATGTCTTGTTTTTTTGTAGCTTTCTTTTATTGTGTTTCTTACGTAATGAAGATTTCAGGTAGTGCTTATATTTAATTTCTAACCATGTCTTGTTTCTTTGTAGCTTTATTTCTTTATTGTGTTTCTTATGTAATGTAGATTTCAGGTAGTGCTTATATTGGACTGCTAACCATGTCTTGTTTCTTTGTACGATTACTTCTATATTGTGTTTCTAATGTAATACAGATATCAGGTAATGTTTGTATTTGTTTACTAACCATGTTTTTTTTTTTTGTGTATAGCTTTATTTCCTTTTTGTATTTGTTATTTAATACAGATTTCAGGTGATGTTTGTATTCAGTTTCTAACCATGTCTTGGGGGTTTTTTTTAGCTTTATGTCTTTATTGTATTTTTTATGTAATATAAATTTCCGGTGTTGTTTGCACTCATTTTCTAACCATGTCTTTGTTTTTTTTTTGTAGCTTTATTTTTTTATTGTATTTATTATGTGATCTTGAATTCAGGTGTTGTTTGTATTCAATTTCCAACCATGTCTTGTTTTTTCGCAGCTTTATTTCTTTATTGTATTTCTTATGTAATATAGATTTTAGGTGTTGTTTGTATTCACTTTATAACCATGTCTTGTATTTTTTGTAGCTTTATTACTTTGTGTTACTTACATGTATGTTATATAGATTTCAGGTAATGTTTGTATTTGTTTACTAACCATGTCTTTTTTTTTATGTGTAGCTTTATTTCCTTTTTGTATTTCTTATTTAATATAGATTTCAGGTGTTGTTTGTATTCAGTTTCTAACCATGTCTTGTTTTTTTTTTTTTTTTTTTTAGCTTTATTTCTTTATTGTATTTCTTATGTAATATAGATTTCAGGTGTTGTTTGCATTCATTTTCTAACCATGTCTTTGTTTTTTTTTTTTGTAGCTTTATTTTTTTATTGTATTTATTATGTGATCTTGATTTCAGGTGTTGTTTGTATCCAATTTCCAACCATGTCTTGTTTTTTCGCAGCTTTATTTCTTATTGTATTTCTTATGTAATATAGATTTCAGGTGTTGCTTGTATTCACTTTCTAACCATGTCTTGTATTTTTTTCTAGCTTTATTTCTTTGTGTTACTTACATGTATATTATATAGATTTCAGGTAATGTTTGTATTTGTTTACTATGTCTTTTTTTTTTATGTGTAGCTTTATTTCCTTTTTGTATTTCTTATTTAATACAGATTTCAGGTGTTGTTTGTATGCAGTTTCTAATCGTGTCTTGTTTGTTTTTTTTTTAGCTTTATTAATATATTTTTTGTAGCTTTATTTCTTTGTGTTACGTACATATATGTTATATAGATTTCAGGTAATGTTTGTATTTGTTTACTAACCATGTCTTGTTTTTTGTAGGATTACTTCTCTATTGTGTTTCTTATGTATCATTTTGCATTGTATTGGGCTAAGACAATGTATGTAATGTACAAGTCTAAATAAAATTATATTCTATTCTGTTCTGTTCTGTAATACCGGTATATAAATTTCAGGTATTTTTGTATTAGTTTCCTAAATATATCTTGTTTTTTTTTTTCTTTGAAGCTTTACTTCTTTATTGTATTTCTTATGTAACATAGATTTAGGTCTTTATTGTGTTTTTTATGTGATATAGATTTAAGGTGGTGTTTGAATTTTTTTTCTAACCATGTCTTGTTTTACTTTTATATTTTATTTCTTATGTAATATAGATATCTGGTAGTGTTTGAATTTGTTTTTTAACCATGTCTTGTTTTTTTTTCTTTGTAGCTTTCCTTCTCTATTGTATTTCTTATGCTTTCTTACGTAACAGATATCAGGTATTGTTTGCATATGTTTTTTATACCATGTCTGTTTTTTTTTTAGCTTTACTTCTTTATTGTGTTTCTTATATTACATAGATATCAGGTAGTGTTTATATTTGTTATTTGTTTTCTTACCAGGTTTTGTTTTTTTTCATAGCTTTACTTCTTATCATGTGTTTCTTATGTAATATCTTGATATCCCATACATGTAGTGTTTGTTTCTGTTTCCTAACCATGTCTTGATTTTCTTTATAGCTTTACTTCTTTTTTGTATTTCTTATCTAATATTTATTTCAGGTAGTGTTTGTATTTGTTTTGTAACCATGTCCTTTTTTTGTAGGATTTTGATACTTCTTTATCATGTTTCTTATGTTATCAAATTTCAGGTAGAGTATTAAAGTCATTGTGACAGGATTCATTCCGCTCGTATGAAAGCCATTGAAACAGGATTCATTCCCCTTGTATGAAAGTCATTGCGACAGGATTCATTCCTCTCTCACCGCTTATCATTGTTTCAACAGTGGTTATGTGGGAAAGCAGCCAGTGGCTTGGAAAGAATATTGCGCGGAATACTGGTAAAAAAAAACTCCAGGAAAGCATGGATAGGTGCACTGGCCGCCGTGATATGACTGAAATAATGTTGAAAACTGCATTAAACACCATGCAGTCAATCAATTCCGGTTGTGTTTGAATTTGTTTTCTAACCATGACTTGTTTTTTGTAGCTTTACCTTATGTTTTCTGCAGAGGTTTTTGTGTGCAGTACTGTCACCACATCTGTAGCCTAGGATTCGGTCAGCAATAATATTCCTGATATGGTCAGGTGTATAGAAAGAGATATAAGGCCTCATGCTTTTTCTGTTGCATTTTTTGTATGTAATTGCAGTACTGTCACAGTGTTTGCATCCAATGGACTGTTAAAAACCTCGACCCAATTAAATTATCCTAAAACTTGCACCAGCGTCTTTTCTAAAGACTCTCAGGCCAGGGCATGTCTGAAGACATTTGCGACCATACCCAATGTAGCATCTGACCACTGAGCATCATAAACAAGGACATGTCTGAAGACATTTGCAACCATACCCAATGTAGCATCATAAACCACTGAGCGGCCACACTGTGATAAGCAGACAGTCTTGTCTGATTTAGAGTATGGAGTGTATATAAAACAATACATGATATGTCAGCATGTGGAAAAGGCTTTTTTTTATATAAGTTGATTAAAACTATATAAGCAGCTGATGATAAATTTGACCCACTTGGAATGTGGTTTGTTCCTTACCTTAATTCTTTTTTCTATTTTCAGGTCAAACAGAATGATGAAATTTCGTAGAAACCAGACAAACATGGAATGTTTGATTTTTACTGCAGACTAGCTTGTGAAAATATCGATTTTCAAAGGACCAGTGATTGAAAGTTGGATTGCTAAGAGGTACAAGGTCATTTATTAAATGAAAGATTAGTTTTAAAAAAAATTGAATGATCTGGTAATACACCCATCATCTCCTGCTTTTTACAAAAGCTGTATTATGATTTAATTAATCGCAAGTTTTAACAACCTTCAGCACGAGGCGTTTTGAAAACATTGAGAAAAAATGAGAAAATAGTGGTAAAAAGCATTTTTTCCTTTTCGAGTGTTTACTACCTTTTCAAAAACAAAATTCAAATTTTGAGTCCCATTTATTTGTTGCTTGTAAATGCTCTCAGTGAGAGGAGGTCGAAAATACTGTATTTTTGTAAGCATTAAAAAAAAAAAGAAACCGTTAAAGAAACAAGAAGTGTATTGAAAATATTGAAAAAAAAAAAAGGAGAAACAGCATTTTGTCCTGTTTCCAAAATGTTTTCTACCTTTCCAAAACTTATTTCTGTTTTTGAGTTCCACTTATTTGTCATTTGCAAATGCTTTCAGGTAGGGGAGGTTTGAAATTTTGTCTTTTTGTATAGATTTGAAAAAAAAATTGAAAAAAAAAACAGTCAACTCTTTCAGTGAATGGAAAAAAACGGGGACTGTTGTGGATGGTAAAGACCAAAGATCAGGCTGCGTAAATATTGATCTACAACACCTGCTTGAAGTTGTATTTTCAACCATCGGAAAAGGCATAAATGTATTCATGTGATTGTGCTGTGGCTGTTGTCCACTGTACAACATCTGTCGTCCAGGCGTCAACAGTTACCGTGTGTATACTCTAGAGGCCACACTTTTGGTTGGATTCTAGTGAAAATTAGTAAGAATGTTTGTCTTGGTAATATATTGGACATGTGAAAAATTTGGTAATATAGGGTCAAAAAGTAGTTCACCAGGTCAAATCTCAGAAAAACCCTGTGTGCACTCTGGAGGCCACATTTTCAGTCAGATTCTCATGAAAGTTGGTCAGGATGTTTGTCTGGATAATATCTTGGACAAGTTTGAAATTGGGTTATATCAGGTCAAACCCAATTTCAAACTTGTCACCGAGACTTTTAGAAAAACCTTGTGTGGATTCTAGAGGCCACATTTGCAGTCAGATACTCATGAAAGTTGGTCAGAAAGTTTGTCCAAATAATTTTTTAAAGAAGTTTGAATCATGCTGGGTCAAACAGTAGGTCACTAGGACAAATCTTTGAAAAATCTTGTGTGCACTCTAGAGGCCACATTTTCAGTCTGATACTCATGAAACTTGGTAATTACCTTTGTCTATATAGTTTCTATGAAGAAATTTGAAATTGGGTCATGTTGGGGTAAATGGTAGGTCAGTGGGGCAAATTTGAGATACCATGTGTGCTCTCCAGAGGCCTCTTGTTCAGCCAGATACTCATGAAATGTGGTCAAAATTTTTTTTTTTTCATCTTAATGACATTTAGTATGAATTTGAATTGGGCCATGTCAAGTCAAAAAGTAAGTCACTGGGACAAATCATAGAAAAACCTTGTTGGACTCGAGAGGCTACACGTTCAGTTCAATCTCATGAAAATTGGTCAGAATGTTTATCTAGATGATAAATTATATCAGACAAGAAAAAAATTTGGTCATGTAGGATCAGAATTTAGGTCACTGGGACAAATCTTAGAAAAATCTTGTGTGCATGCATAGAGCTCACATTTTAAGTCTGATACCCATGAAACATGGTAAGAATGTTTGCATTTATAATATCTCTGACAAGGTAAAAAATAAGCCACATCAGTCAAAAATTAGGTTACTAACAATCAATTGTTGTACATCAGCTCAATCAGTATCTCTTCAGCTTTATCAGTCCAAGTCGACTTTACTCGGGTGAGTGCCTTAGACCCCTCTAGTTCTTTTATTTGAGCCACTTTTAAATTATCATCTGTGAATTATTTCAACTTTGACAGGTTTAAAAGTTCGTCATTGGGTAAAGGTTTGAATGTACTATGGACCTTTTGGAACATGTACATGTACTTAGAGTACAAAATGGGAATACAATTTAAAGGTGGCCCTTCAGATTTTGGGACGAAAACTACAGAAATACAAAAAAACCATCCTTATACTCCCAAAGCCTTTTAATTTTCATTCATAAAACCAAAGTAGTCGAAAACCATCGGACAACAAGAGAAATTCGAGATTTCTTACGGCCCAGGTCAACACCGACGGGAAACACGGTCTGTTTTTACATGAGCAACTCCTTCATTTACATACCGGAAATACACAGACGAAGCTTCAAACATAGCGACCGAAGAAGACATTATGGAAAATAATTACGTTTGTTATGTTGTGGAATTTAAGCGTCATTAGTCATGTGCCAGTCACTTGACATTCCCACAATGCTTTTTTGATTTCTGGTGCGAAATCTAAAAATACCTTAAGAGACTACGTAGCCTTTTAAGGGAATACCATCAAAAAAAATTTTTTTTGTAATTTTATGATTCTTAATTATTGATGATTTGTATTGTTTTTCCATATAAATTTCAGTGATATATATATTTCTTAATTTGGTGAGATGTGAAAAATCTAAATACCCACCTTTAATGATTAAAGCAGAGCTGTTGTTTCAACTCTTCAGCTAACCATGCAACATTTTAGAATTAGCCAGATTCAGTGCAAATTGAATACCAGCATTTTCTCCTTTACAAACTACGTTTTCATAGGCCTTCATTCCAAGGGTCGTCAAAACTTAGTTTTGAGAAAGATTTAAAGCCCCACTAGCTGCCAAAAATAAACAAAATAGGTGTTACCCCTTAGGCTGCTAAGTGCAGACATGCACTCTGATCTTGGATCTACACTGTCTAATAAGGAGATATTTTTCCTCTTAAAATTACCTTGAAATAGCAACATTTGGGTTTTTACTGTTGGTTTTAAAGTTTTGACTTATTTAGCAGGTTAAGGGTTAAAATGAATTTGAATTTAAATCCTACCTTCTAAAAGTATGGAAATGATTGTAAAATGACAAGTAAATAGTCAGGTAAAAAGCAAACTTAAGATAGAACGACCCGGCACTTTTTGACCTATTTTAAAAATTACTTTCTGCCAGTGCCTAACACTTAGACTCTACAATAACAGATTGTCACCTTCACAGTAATTTCCATACTTTTAATTTTTAAATGATACGATTTAAATTTAAATGCAAAGTCAGTGTCACTGTTGATTTTATGTGAATAAATAGGATAATGTAGATACTGTAATCAGTCTGATCTCCATCTACACTGTCTAAAACTGCAGTTGTGATATGCAAACTACGGGTCTAAATGTTATTGCACTGGTTAAAAAGTAGCCATTGTAAGCTGTTTTTGCATTTTGGTTATGAGAATGAGACCTGGCTTTTGATATGCTAACAGTTTAATGTTTCGAGAGAAAAACAATTGTTTTTGCACTGTTGAGTGAATTATTCAACCCTGTATTGGTATGGTGGTTGACAAAGAATAGTGTTTAACTCTTTGGCACACAATTCTGACACTGAGGATGAAGCCTTTTGAAAACAATGTGGAAAAAGGAGAAAATGCTGGGCACCAGCATTTCCTCCTTTTCCTACCATGATTTCTACCTTTTCAAAGAAAAATTTCATGATTTGAACCAGATTCAATTTGTTATCCACAAATTCTTTCAAATTGGACAAGTCTAAAATTTTGTTGATTGGTGAAGAGTTAATAAATGTTATGTTTATCTTGTGTAGGTATGGAAAAAGACCGCCACCACTACAAGAGAAATCATCAACAATGTATTAGAGACAGATTACGATCCTACACCTTCATGCAGGACCCTTTTGTTATTTTCTGAGAATCTGTATGACAGAAACCAATTGTAGCAAAGAGGAGAGAGTAGACCAAGATCAGAGACAGCATGTACACATAAAATCTCTGCTGAAAACACGTCATAAGACAGTATGGTGACTCAAAACTGGATTGATTTACAGCTAATTATTTGTTGTTGTCGCTGAAGTTGTTGTTGTTTACTTTGCGGGAAAAGAAGACTTTTTAAAACCTGATTTTGATCTACACTTTCAACAAAATGGTGAATTTGTGATTGGCCCATCAAGCTTTAACCCTTTACCAAACAGTCTCATGAAACAGCCATTAGGATGGCAGCTTTTGAATACCTTATGAGAAACAGACAAAATGCAGTTGACAGGCATTTCTTGTTTATCTCACAAACTTTTTACCCTATCAAAGACAACTCCTACCTTTTGGCATGTGGTTAATAGGTTTTCTTCAAATGCTTTCAATTTTGACAAGTCTAAAATTTTGTCTTCTTGTTACATTAAGATGCCAAGATTTTTTCACTTTTAGTAAATGTAGCAAAGTTTAGAGTTTTGGCAGGCTTTGTAAAATGTTGCCAAACATTTCATAGAATTTTTGTTGTCACAAGTAGGACTTCTTTTTTAGCTCACCTGAGCACGAAGTGCTCATGGGGAGCTATTGTGATCGTGCTGTGTCCGTCATGTGGCGTGCATCGTGCGGCGTCCATTGTCAACTTTTTCACCTTGTGTACGCTCTAGAGGCCACATTTTCAGTCCAATACTCATGAAACTTAGTCAGAATGTTTGTCTTAATAAAATCTTGTACGAGTTCGAAAATGGGTCATGTCGGCTCAAAAACTAGGTCACTAGGTCAAATCTTAGAAAAATCTTGTGTACGCTCTAGAGGCCACATTTTCTGTCCAATACTCCTGAAAATTGGTCAGAATATTTGCCTTGATGATATCTCGGACAAATTTGAAAATGGGTCATGTTGGGTCAAAAACTAGGTCACCAGGTCAAATCTTAGAAAAACCTTGTGTACGCTCTAGAGGCCACATTTTCAGTCCAATACTCTTGAAAGTTGGTCAGAATGTTTGCCTTGATGATATCTCAGACGAGTTTGAAAATGGGCCATGTCGGGTCAAAAACTAGGTCACCAGGTCAAATCTTAGAAAAACCTTGTGTACACTCTAGAGGCCACATTTTCAGTCCAAAACTCTTTAAAGTTGGTCAGAATATTTGTCTTGATGATATCTCAAACAAGTTTGAAAGTGGGCCACGTCAGGTCAAAAACTAGGTCACCAGGTCAAACCTTAGAAAAACCTTTTGTACGCTCTAGAGGCCACATTTTCAGTCCAATACTCTTGAAAGTTGGTCAGAATGTTTGTCTTGATGATATCTCTGACATATTTGAAAATGGGCAATGTTGGGTCAAAAACTAGGTCACTAGGTCAAATCTTAAAAAAACATTGTGTATGCTCCAGAAGCCACATTTTCTGTTCAATACTCTTGAAATTTGGTCAGAATGTTTGTCTTGATAATATCGCAGACGAGTTAAAGTGGGCCATGTGGGGTCAAAAACTAGGTCACAAGGTCAAATCTTAGAAAAACCTTGTGTACGCTCTAGAAGTCACATTTTCAGTCCAATGCTCTTTAAAGTTGGTTAGAATGTTTGTCATGATGATAGCTTGGATGAGTTTGAAAATGGGTCATGTCAGGTCAAAAACTAGGTCACCAGGTTAAATCTTAGAAAAATCTTATGTAAGCTCTAGAGGCCACATTTTCAGTCCAATAATCTTGAAATTCAGTCAGAATGTTTGCCTTGATAATTTCTTAGACTAGTATGAAAATGGTCCATGTTGGATAAAAAACTAGGTCACCAGGTCAAATCTCGGAAAAACCTTTTGTACTATAATTACAGTCCAATATTCTTTAAACTTTTGTTAGAATGTTTGTCATAATGATATCTTGCATGAGTTGAAAATGGGTCACGTGGAATAAAAACTAGGTCACCAAGTTTGATCCTTGAAAAACCGTGTGTACGCTCTAGAGGCCACATTTTCAGTCCAATAATCTTGAAATTTGCTTTGAATGTTTGTCTTGATAATATCTTAGACTAGTATGAATATGGGTCATGTTGGATAAAAAACTAGGTCACTGGGTCAAATCTCAGAAAAACCTTTCGTACACCCTACAGGCCACATTTTCTCTCAAAAGTTTGTCGGAATGTATGTCTTGATAATTTCTACATGTCAAGTAGGCTGCTGAGACAAATTCTAGAAAAAGCTTGTGTGCACTCTAGAGGCCATATTTGTAAGCCCAATACTAATGAGTGTTTGTCTTAATATCTCTGAAGAGATTGGAAATGGGTCATGTTTGATCAAAAGGCTCAGGTGAGCAACTTCAGGGCTATCATGGCCCTCTTGTTTAATGATCTGACTGGTGCTTAATTTATTTTCAAGTTCAACGTTTTATTTGAGATGACCAGTAATATTATGGCAATTTCAAAAATTTACATCTAAACATTATTCAGTTTCCATGTATACTTGTACGCATGTTTATCACAGGATTTCTTTGTCTTGTGTATGATTCACATTGTCGTTTGATGTCAAATAATTTATTATGTAATGGTGACCTGTACAGGTTAAATCTATAAAATATTCTGTTATATTCAATATTAGAAGTATTATTTCAGAACAGTTTTCTTATAATTCTTTTTTTTTTTTCCCAAAAAAATTCTAAGATTAGACAGACCAAAAGTGCAAAATGTCAGAAAGTCTGAGTCTAAAAAGTCTTCCAGAATAACTTCAAGTTCTCAGTTGACCATACCTCTGTTTGATTTGAGAAGCTCAAATGAACATCTAATCCTTTAGTCTTTTACCACACAATATAGAATTTTGATAAGCCTGATAAAGAAGGTTTTCTGAAAAGATTATGGTCACAAGCATTTAATCCTCCTCCCACATTGTTTTGCAACCTTTCAACAACAAATTCCATCATTTTAGCTACACTTAATTTGTCGTCTGCAAATGCTAACTATTAGCCTGGGTCCAGGCAGTGATAATTTTTTTATCACTCCTTCTCATGGTCTCATTTCACAGTCCATACAGATCTGTGGCACAAAAGGGTATCGCTTCTATAATTATTACCACCTCAATAACAAGGGATGACAGGAAGATCGAGGCTGCAACAAGTCTTCTAAAGGGAAACAAAATTTATGCCACCTTGACCTTCAACTATATTACAACATCAGATTGAAAAGCTGTAATCTTCTAACATCCAAATGATTAGCAGCTAAATTGTAAAATAGTTCCCAAAACAAAAAAGTACATACTCTTTTTTGACAAAGAAATGTCCAAATGTATAAGAGGAAAAAAGTGATTAGGCTGGAATCCAAGCCAGCTGTCAAAATAAATCTAGAATTTTTTCGTTTTGTAAAGAGTCAACAGAAGACATAAATAACTGAAGAAAAGCCTTTTGCCAAACAATGCTGTTTTTACGAATCTGAAGAAGAAGCCTCGAGAAAACATTCTGAGAAAAGGATAAAATGCTGGTGACCAGCATTGTCTCCTCCTCCCACAGTGTTTTATCCTTTGTTACCAGCTGGTTACCAGCATTTTGTCCTTTTTCCAAAGTGTTTCAACCTATACCACACAGAGTTTTAAAGACCCTGAGGAATCAGACTTGTTGAAGACACTGTGGTAAATGAGAAAATACTGTTTACTAGCATTTTTATACCCCCGCAAAATGAATGTTTTCTGGGGTATACTGGAATCAGCCTGTCTGTCCGTCTGTGTGTCCATCTGTGTACAAAATACTAGTAATTTTGTGTCGCAAACTCCTTCTACAGTTTTCCTTCAGTTGTATTGAAACTTTGCACATATATTGATCATATATTGAAGATTTGCAAGACGCTATTTTCAAGTGTCAACTCCTCCTGGTTGAGGAATTATCTCCCCTTTTTTCTGTCAAAGCGCTGGCGGGGGTATTAAGTCACATTCAGTGACAGCTCTAGTCTCCTTTTCCCACAATGTTTTCCTGCCTTCCAAAGCCAAATTTCATCTGAGCCACATGTATGTTATTGTCTGCAAGAACTTTCAATTTGAGGTAGCCTAAAATTTTGTCGTGAGATAATGATTTAAACCCTTTCAAAAACAGAAATCAACATTTGTGTCGTCATTTGCAAATGCCTTCAATTTGACCATGTCTAGAGTTTGTTATTCAGTAAAGAGTCAAAGAATTGTAAGAAAAGGAGAAAATGTCAGTAAACAGCATTTTCCGCTTACCCCACAATGTTTTATACCCTTTCAAAGACCCATCTCATGATGTAAACAACATCTCTTCACTCTCTATATATCATTAAAGATATATTATTGTCGAGTTTTGTTTGGTCCTTTCACTGTAGTAGTATGTAGTACCAGTACACCCTTTTGACAGTTTGAATTTTATTTCTTATTCGCTTAAAACCTTTCCAGCAAATAAAATGAGTCATGCACTGTGAGAAGGGGGCTTAACCCTTTACCACACAATCACGACCCTGTGGAGTAGGACATGTAGAAACATTGTGGGAAAAGTAGAAAATTCTGGTAACCATCCATTTCCCTCTTCTCAGATGTTTTCCATCCTTTCAATTCCAGCCAAATACCAACATTAGAGCAAAGTTTAAAATGTCATCCACAGATGCTTTCAATTTGGACAGGTCTACAATTTTGTTGTTTGGTAAAGAGTTGATGCTTCTTCAAATAGTATAAACCCATGTCAGCCTTTGCAATCTGCACAGACTGATCCGCATCAAAACATTGTGCTATTTGTAAATTTTCTGCATGTCCAAAGACCAGCCTACCTCAGAATTAAGTTGGTTGATTTTTAGATATGAATTTTAGAGATGCATGATTATGCAATGACTTGTTTGGTATTATGCTGCATGGAGATGCATTAACCCCCCTTTTGCCAGAGCGCTGCTCATATAGAATTTTTAGTTTTCCAAATGCAAAAAGTTTTGACACAGGTCAGCCTGCTGCGCACTGTGCAGGCTGACCTGTGTTGACACTAACCTTTGGTTAGTTTAGTTTTTCTGCATGTCAAAGGACCATTCTACACCTGGATTCAGATGGTTGTCAGACAAATATATTTAATGGATCGACAAATGTGGTATAATTCATCACGAAGATGTATAAAACCCTCTTCACAGAGCATTTATGCGTTAACTTGCGGAGAATATTCGTATATACTGGCCCAAAAAGAAACTTTTGCAAAGTTTGAATGTAGATACTTTTTAGCTCCCCTGAGCACGAAGTGCTCAATGTGAGCTTTTGTGATAGCGCTATGTCTGTCGTGTGCCGTCCATCGTCCGTCGTGCGTCATCAACTTTTAGCTTGTGTATGCTCTAGAGGCCACATTTTCAATTGGACATTCATGAAACTTGGTCAGAATGTTTGTCTTGGTGATATCTCAGGCGAGTCTGAAAGTGGGTCATGTTGAGTCAAAAACTAGGTCACTAGGTCAAATACAAGAAAAACCTTGTGTATGCTCTAGAGGCCACATTTTCAGTCCAATGCTCTTGAAAGGTGGTCAGAATATTTGTCTTGATAATATCTCGGACGACTTTGAAAATGGGTCATGTCAAGTCAAAAACTAGGTCACTAGATCAAATCTAAGAAAAACCTTTTGTACACCTCTAGAGGCCACATTTTCAGTCCAATACTCTTGAAATTTAGTCAGAATGTTTGTCTTGATGATATCTCAGATGAGTTTGAAAATGGGTCACAAACTAGGTCACTAAGTAAAATCTTACAAAAACCCTTTGTACCCTCTAGAGGCCACATTTTCAGTCAAATAGGCATGAATGTTGGTCGAATGATTGGATGTTATCTCGAACGACTTTGAAAATCGGTCATGTTGGGTGAAAAACTAGGTCACTGGGTCAGATCTTTGAAAAATCTTGTCTATGCTCTAAATGCCACATTTTCAGTCATGTACTCTTGGAATTTGGTCAGAAAATATGTCTTTATAATATCTTAGATGAGTTTGAAGATGGGTCATGTTAGGTAAAAAACTAGGTCACTAGGTCAAATCTTGAAAAAATCTGTTGTAAGTTCTAGAGGCCACATTTTCCTTCCAGTGCTCACGAAAGTTGGTCACAATGTCTTTCTTGATGATATCTCAAATGAAATTGAGAATGGGTCACATCAGATCAAAAATAGGTCACCGGGTAAAATCTGTAAAATATCTTGTGTACTCTCTGTCCAATACTTATGAAAATTAGTCAGAATCTTTTCCTTGATAATAAATGATATTGGAAATAGTCACATTGAGTCAGGAAGTAGGTGGCAAGGTCAAATCTTGAAAAAAAAACTTGTTTTCACTTGGGAGGCCACATTTAACCGTCAAATAGTCATGAAAAGTGGTCAGAATCTTTATTTAGATAATATCTGCAACATGTTGCAAAATTAGCTATGTTGGGCTAAAAATAGGTCACTGGGACAAGTTATAATTAATATAGACAAATAATAGAAATACACACTTGATGCCAAATTTTCAGTCAAATACTTATGAAAGCTTGTTAGAATTTTTGTCATGATATCTTGGAAGAGAATGGAAGTTGGTCATGTTTGGTCAAAAGGCTCAGGGAGCGAATTCAGGCACATCAAGGCCCTCTTGTTTAACGTTTCAATAGATTTGTCTGGAATCTTCTGCTTTTATGTAATGGATTATATTGTAAATCATTTGATATCAGCATACATGTATATATCTAGGTCAGAAAATATCAGTTTGATTGTTTGATTTGAATTAAAAAAAAAGGAAGTGGTCGATTTCAAAAGTTAATGATCACTTAGCGCGTGTGACCTACACGGGCAATTGATAGATTGATTGTTTGGCGTTAAAAGCCGTTTTCAAAATTATTTCAGTGTACCTATCCATGCTTTCCTGGGAGTTTCTTTTACCAGTACTTTGCACAATAATCTTTCCAAGCCACTGGCTACTTTCCCACATAACAGTTATCGAAACAATGGTCAGCGATGAGAAAGGAATGAATCCTCTCGCAATGACTATCATCAATCCTCGGATGGAAATTGGCCAAGCCCTGGCTTGAACCAATGACCTCCTGTTTTTAAGTCCTGTACTCTACCGACTGAGCTACTGGGGCTCAGTAATGCGTCAATGCTGACAGCTTTACAGCGACATCGCATTGAGAATACGGGCTTGTCTGTGTCAGTCTATCTGATGTTATTCCATTCTTCATGCAGTGTTACTCGTAGGTCGTTGACATTGTTTGGCAGGTTTGGACGTCGACGCACACGTCGATCAAGATTATCCCATAGATATTCTGTTGGATTCAAATCCATTTTTTTTGAAGGCCAGTTGTAGATGAAAATCACTGTTATGCTTTCGAAAAAGTATATTGACACGAGCAACATGGGGACTGGTATTGTATACACTGTTGTAACGGCATTATGACGTCATGGGTTTGAAGCAGAGGGACAACACGAGGGCCTAGAATATTTTCCCAATATTTTCAGGCATTAATGGTACACAGCCATCAGCTCGAGACAATATGAGCCTCGACTCATCAGTCCACCAACGCTGTCTTGTTCGGTTTATGTATCCCAAGGTCCATTGCTCTCTATCATTACAATAGCGGCGCATCAAAACCGAGCCGACAGTGGGGCGACTTCTGGGCAAACCGTTATTAGCTAAGCGATTCAGCACAGTTTGGAGGAGAAATCAGATTGTTGTGATCATTGGGAGCCCTCGTGTTTCCTTTCCCCACAATGTTTCAAATTATGGTGTTGCATGGTCAATCTGGGTGAAACTTGTTGTACTGCATTTCCTAATGGTAGTTGATAGATGTAACAAATTCCTTGTAAAAACTCTGTATAGTTGACGAACAGACGGTCATTGGTCCATGATGAAATATTACATTAAACCCCCTTTTTCCATGATATGAGATTTCATTAAATAAAAACAAATGATGATTGTCTGTGACTTGTGATAAACATTATATAAATATGAAGTTCGATAGCATTTAGTCCTGTAGTTAAAGAGATATTGGTCTATAATGTGAATATACATCAAGCCCCCTTTTTCCATGACACGGCATTAAAAAAAAAAGGGTATGTAACTGTGGTGTTGTATGGTCAATCTGGGTGAAACTTCTTGTACTGAATTTCCTAATGGTGGTTGATAGATGTGACAAGTTCCATGTAAAAACTCTGTACAGTTTTCAAGATCAGACTCAAACATCAAAAATTCACTCGATCATGTAGCCTAAAATCGCTCCCAGTCGGCCATTTTGCATCGAATCAAAAAAAAGAAAAAAAGTATATCGGCGGAATAGGTTATTGTACACATGTATGAAGTTTCACAAAATTCCGTCCAATGGTATTGGAGATACTGTCTCGGACAGACACACAGACGGACGGACGGACAATGCTAAAACTATATCCCTCCGCATTTGGCGGGGGATAAAAAGTCAACAATTATATTAACATGAGGCATAGAAAATGCAAATCTGTTGTGGAGAAGTCCCATGTATTATGACCTCTGACCCCCATGGCAATAAGATGTTCGAATGACAGTATAATATTCAAATACATTGTATAGTCATTCCCTTGGAGGTTTGGGTGGTTTGTCACTTTTCAGAAGCACTTAAGTAACACGTCTTGAGCAATAGTTATACCCTTTTATAGCAGTCAAAAGCCATTGCACAATATGTTAACTAAGTTTCTGTTGGGGGGGGGGGGGTCATTACTCTATGGGGGTTAGTTTACGTTACACCGCCATATATGTCTTGTGATCTGCCGGGTGTAACGGTGCAAAACTGACCATCATAGAATAATGACCCCCCCGGTTATTATTTTATAGAGAATAGTGACTAATGGGTAAGAACGCTGCTCAGAGAGCATTTTGGATCATGGTGGTCCGAGATTTGAGCCTCAGCCTAGCCATTTTATTTTTTTTTTTTATTATTTTTATCATTAGTTATTCTTACTTTTTATTGCATTGTACTGGCCAATATCTAAATTCTTCAAACTTGTATAAGATATTTTTATAGGAAAATTTTTGTTTCATGTTACATCTTTCATGTCTTTGCGTGTGCCAGTTGCGTGTATGACTGTCTGCCACAAACGAGTGGGTAGTTATCCAAACCAATTTATGGTTCTTGTCACCCTTTACCACACAATCCTGAGTTTCAACAACCAACCCCAAGAAAGAAAGCTTTCAAAACATTGTGGAAAAAGGAGAAAATGCTGCACAGCACGTAAGACTGCCATGTACGAGTGGCTAGTTATCAAAACTAATTTACGGTTCTTGTTTGTGTATTAACCCTTTACCACACAATCCCAAGTTTCAGCAACACACCCTGCAAAAAAAAAAGCTTTCAAAACATCATGGAAAAAGGAGAAAAAGCTGCACAGTGCATAAAACTGCCACGTATGAGTGGGAAGTCATCAAAACCAATATACGGTTCTTGTCTGTGTATAAACCCATTACTACAAAATCCAGAGTTCCAACAATGGACCCTGAGAAACAAACCTTTAAAAAAATTGTGGAAAAAAGTAGAAAATGCTGCACAGCGCGTTAACTGCCACAAAAGAGTGGGTAGTTATCCAAACCATTTTACGGTTCTTGTCTGTGAAATACCTTTTACCACACAATCCCGAGTTTCAACAACCAACCCTAAGAAAGAAAGCTTTCAAAACACTGTGGAAAAAGGAGAAAATGCTGCACAGCGCGTAAAACTACCAGGTACTAGTGGCTAGTTATCAAAACTAATTTACGGTTCTTGTTTGTGTATTAACCCTTTACTACACAATCCCAAGTTTCAGCGACAGACCCCGCAAAAAAAAGCTTTCGAAACATTGTGGAAAAAGGGAGAAAAAGCTGCAAAGCGCGTAAAACTGCCATGTACAAGTGGGTAGTCATCAAAACTAATTTACGGTTCTTGTCTGTGTATTAACCCTTTACCACACAATCCCAAGTTTCAACAACTAACCCCGAGAAAGAAAGCTTTTGAAACTGCGGAAAATGGAGAATATACTGGTAACCAGTATTTTCTTCTTTTCCCACAATGCTTTGTTATCTTATTTTTCATGTTTTCTTGTCTCAATATGAAAAGAAAAAAAATACAAAAAGTTAGTTTCCTTTGTTTGATTTATGCAACAGGAACCAATTAATACTGAAAGAGTTGTCGTCTGTTTTATTCACTTGAGACACTATTTTCTGGGGTCTTAAATTCTCGCCCATTGTCACTGAATTCTGGCATGTGTGGATGGCGCATGCATGCCAGTTTGCCAAGGACTGCGTATCAGCCTTCTAAGAAGACCTTAAATCCACTTTTTCGCCGTTTTCTGTTCACTGTTTTCATTGTTATTTTGGGCGCCATTTTGTTTTCTTCAAGGAAATTTGGGAAGGGGGGGAAGGGAAGGATTGCAATAGGGTATGACTAGTGAGCCCAGGTGGCGCTGCAATGGCGTGAAAAGTTAACAAGAGGGCTGTGATGGCCTTGTATCACTCCACTGGCTAATAAGTAAAAACCCTACATGCACAATGTTACAATAATTGGCCAATTGGTTTCGAACTAGAAGACATTCAGAAATTATGACCCCAGTGCAAAGCCATTTTTGATCACAGAGCTTTAATTACTTGAGTCTTAGTAGAGGTCCACAAGATAAAGCTCCATACCAAATAATACAAGTCTACAATGAGTGGTTATAAACAAGATTTTCAAACTTTTCTCAATAAAAAGCCCTGTAAAAGGTGAGATACCTGAGACAGGGCACATTTGGTAGCCCTATATTTGGTAGCCCTATGTGTTATGGTTATTAACAAGATTTCTAAGGATTTCACTATATAAGCCCATATAAAACTGAGACCCCGGGGGTAGGGCCAAATTTTATCCCAGGGCTATAATTTGTGCTCCCTTGGTAGAGGACCACAAGATAAAGCTTCATGCAAAATTTAGTAGCCCTAGGTCCTATGGCTAGGTATGTGAAGATTTCTAAAATTTTCCCTATATAAGCCCATTTAAAACTTGTAACCCCCCGGGGCGGGGCCAAATTTGACCCCAGGGCTATAATTTGAGCACTCTTGGTAGAGGCCCACTAGATAAAGCTACACTAGACCTTATGGCTTGGTACAGGAAGATTTCTAAAATTTTTACTATATAAGCCCATGTAAAACTTGTGACCCCCGGGGTGGGGCCAATTTTGACCATAGGGCTATAATTTGAAGAAACTCGGTAGAGGTCTGCTAGATAAAGCTACATACCAAATTTGGTAGACCTAGGCCTTTTGGTTTCAGACAAGAAAATTTTGAAAGATTTTCAATATATTTCAGCTTTGATGCCATGGTAACCAGAGTTTTTGAAGGAATCAAATTCTTTCAAAAAGTTCTGAAGAGGACCATGGCAGGATTATTTCTGTGAAGTTTCATCAAAATTGGATGGGTAGTTTCAAAGAAGAAGATGTTGGAAATAAAAGTTAACACATGCACGGACGGATGCACGCAAGCTTGGACACACGACGGACACTGGGCCTTGACATAAGCCTGCTGGCCTTCGGCTGGTGGAGCTAAAAACCTGCCTTGAGAAACTGCTTGAATGATTTTTTTTTTTAAAGATTTGGACAAAGTTCAATCAGCATTTTTCAGAATTTTCAGACATATATTTCATCTTTATTTACAAATTAATAACAACTGATGTTTTTTGACAGTACTGCACTCCTTCACAAGGAACTTTCACTAAGATTCAAACCTTGATTCTTAATTTTGACACTTTAGTTACCAGGCAACAAAATTTTGAGATTTGTCTAATATAGCTCAAAATCTTGAATTTCACCTTGAAATAGTAGGTAAGGGTTACAGTAAAATTTTCTCATGTGGTCACCATTCAACAAAGAATTTCTCTGAATTTCTAAGACATGTGTTCAATCTTCCAATAAAAATAATGACTTTAACCAATTGATGTTATCTGCTGGTACTATACTCCTTCCAACTGTAACTTCCACCAAGATTCAAACCTGGATCCTTCACTTTACAGTGAAGATGTTTTCCAATTACACTATGGAAGTTGGGTGCTGGTGTTGACTATAGACTTCTTGAAAAATTTATTTATAGACCACTGCCTCTTTTCAAATTAGAGGTTGTTCAAATGATGGAATTTACCTGAAATTGACTAGAAAAGATCGTGGGAAAAGGAGAAAATTCTAGTTACTAGCATTTGCTCTTTCTCCCACAATGTTTAAACAAGAGGGCCATGATGGCCCTGTATCGCTCCACTGGCTAATAAGTTAAAACCGTACATGTCAAACATTACAATACTTGGCCAATTGGTTTTGAACATGAGACCCCTGAGACAGGACTAAAATTGGTAGCCCTAGTTCTTATGGTTAGTGACAAGATTTCATAAGTTTTCACTATATAAGCCCATGTCAAATTTCTGACCCCTGGGGTGGGATCAAATTCAACCCTAGGGCTATAATTTGGGCACTCTTGGTAGAGGTCTACTAGATAAAGCCACATGCAAAATTTGGTAGCCCTAGGCCTTATGGTTAGGTACAGGGAGATTTCTAAAATTTTCACCATGTAAGCCCATGTAAAACATGTGACCCCCAGGGCGGGGCCAATTTTGACCCCACGGCTATAATTTGGAGAAACTTGATAGAGGTCTACTAGATAAAGCTACATGCCAAATTTGGTAGCCTAAGGCCTTACGGTTTCAGACAAGATTTTGAAAGATTTCCAATATTTTTAAGTTTTGTTGCCTTGGCAACCAGAGTTTTTGAAGGAATCAAATTCTTTCAACAACTTATGAAGAGGACCATGGCAGGATTATTTCTGTGAAGTTTCATCAAAATTGGATGGGTAGTTTCAGAGAAGATGTGACATATGCCAGTGGAGCTAAAAATGCCTCTTTCTCAGGGCTGTTAAAAGTTGGGATTGTTTAAGAAAATTTCTTTTTTCATATCTAAGTTGGGTATTAGACTATATAGACTTCTAAAAATTGATTATTTGTTTTTCTTGGAGCAGAGATCTGCTTTTTTCTCTATGTCTACCAATTTTTTCCCTTCAAGCCATAGTTCCACATTATATATTTATGCCATACTTTTTCAACACTATCTTATTTGTCCATCTGTTGTCTGTTGGTTGTTTATCATCTTTTTCCATCTTAGCCACATTGTAGCCAGTATAACATACATAAATCTCCAAGATCCACTTAAATAACATGGCCTTAAGAAAAAAAATGGCCAAAAGACAGGATAAGTCACAAGTTATTGACAGTTGTACGAGGGTTGTTCGGAAAGTTCGTAGAATTTTGTTATAAATCACACAATATTCTCAGTATTACAAAGAATTTTATACCTACTTAAACTTCAACATCTCTTCTGTAAATTCTATGAAAACCAAAACGATGCTCTACATCACACGAAAATTATGTCTATTTAAAATGAGTATGTCAGAGGTACCTGGAGCACGCCGAAGTCAATATGACGTCGCGTAATCATCAAGTGTTGTTTATATCAAGCGATCGTCGCACTTTCTCAACATAGTCACCAGCAATATCTATGCATTTCTCATGTCTGGTCATCCATTTGTTGTAAGTTTCAATGTACAAGTCCTCAGTTAGTGACGATACAACAATTTGAGTCTGTTTTGTAAGTTCCTCTGCTGAATCGAATCGCTTTCCACGCAAACTCGCCTTCAACTCGGGAAAAACCCGGAAATTCATAGGAGCCAAATCTGGACTGTATGGCGGATGATCCAATACTTCAAAAGCAAGTAAACTAATCTCAAGCTGTGTAGATTCTGCTCTGTGCCCCGGGGCATTATCCTGATGTAGAATTATTCTGTCCAGAGACGTGTGGGCGCTTCTTTCGAACAGATTCGTAGCGGTGAAGAAACTTCTGTGAACAGTGTACGCAGTGCTCCTTTTCATTTTCCTTGAGTAATCGTGGTACCCACCGAGCACTCACTTTCGACATGCCAAGTTCCTCAGTTAGTATACCATGTACTGTTGAGCACGAAACACCGAGTTCATTAGCAATAGTTCTGACGGTGGTTCTTCTGTCGGTCTGAACCATATCCTTTACTGACTTCTTAATCGAACAAGTTACGAATGCCGGTCGACCGCTCCTAGAATCGTCATTAATAGATTCTCTTCTGCTCCTAAAACGCAAATGCCATTTGTAGACAAAAGCTGGACTACATTTATCATATGCTCCCGTTGATTTTATCATTCGCAGTGTTTCTGTTGGCGATTTATTAAGTGCAACACAGAATTTCACCACACTCCGCAACTCAACGCCACAGTTCGATGTCATGATTTTTCCGTAACAGCTTCCGCAGATAGATTACGAAAACACTATAGTTTTGTTTCGGAACAACGAATTGTTTTGGAATTTTCAGGAAATGACATAATGTTGTCGAATTATCGCTTGACGTTTCCGCGCTTTTTTGACGTTGAGCAAACATACGGAAATTAAGCTTATTTCTTCAACGACATAATCCAAAAATAGGTATTTTACAGACTGCTCTGGGTACCCATGATGACGCTGCTACGATAACCCATATATCTGGTTTCTGTATTCCATTTTCTATTATTTTTTTTTAAAAATTGCTTAAGGATAAGTAAAGGTTCATGCATATCAAATTTCATGTATATTTGATGAACAGTTCTAGAGATATAACAAAATTCTACGAACTTTCCGAACAACCCTCGTATAATCTAGTCTCAGAAAAATTTCTTTTTTTGAGTCGCATTTATTTGTCGTATGCTTTTCCTCAAATGCTTTCAATTTGGACTGGTCTAAAATTTTGTTGTTTGGTATAGGGTTAAGCAGTATTGGCTCAATTTAGCGGTGATTTATACAGCAAATGCTCAAATGACACCTGCTTGATCTAGCCAAAAATAGATAAAACAAGCAATTTCGTTGAAATGATATCCCCGCCGAAAAAGACCTTTTTTGATACAAACATATTAGAGGTATTGTGTGTTGCATGAACATGTGGCCTTTTTGTTAATGGTCCATGATAAAATTACACATTAAGCCCCCTTTTTCCATGGCACAGCATTTTATTGAATGAAAAATATATAAGCGGTCCATAATGAGATTATACATTAAGTCCCCTTTTACCATAACATGGCATTTCATTAAATGAAAACAAATGATGAAAATATACATCGAGCCCCCTTTTTCCATGACACGTCATTATATATAAAAGAAAATTGTATCAACGGACTATCCTAAGGAAGACATGCATGAAGTTTCATAAATGTTCGTCAAGGACTTTAGAAGATATCTGTCCAGGCGGACGAATGGGCGAACTGTTATTGGTCCATAATGAAATTATACATTTAGCCCCCTTTTTTCATGACATGGCATTTCATGAAATAAAATCAAATAACTATTGTCTGTGGCTTAATAAAGATGAAGTTTAATTACATTTTGTCCTGTAGTGAAAGAAATATTGGTCCATAATGAAAATATTTGTCAAGCCCCCTTTTTCCATGACATGACATTTAATGAATAAGAGCGGCAAATTGTCATAATATACGCCCGTCCCACCGCCAGTTATCGAGGGGGGATAATAATTGTAAAGGGCAGGTAGAGGAAAGTAGTAGCGCAGCAGAAATCATGTAAGTGATTGAAATAGGCATGAATGTCTCCTCTAATGTTAAGGAAACATGCATATAAAGTTTCAGGTGATTCCAACATGAAAAGACAAAGTTATATTGTAGAGAAGCATGAAAAGCTGTAAAAAAAAAATAATGAATAATTCCAAAAGGGCATTAGGTAAGGTTACGGCTCCAGTGCATTGCACTTTTAGTAACTGCAACAAGCATGTTTACCAAGTCTCAAGTCAATTTGACTTGAGGTGACAAAGTTCCGTTCGGGACAAGCAAGAAATACTGTAAAAATGAAGATCAATGTGAAATTACTCGAAATCCGCGCTAGGTAGAGTTATTGTTCTTGCCCACTTTACTTTGTAATATTGCAACAAACATGCATACCATATTTGAAGTCGTTCTGACTTGAGATGACAAAGTTATATTCCAGACAAGCACTTTATGCTGTAAAAATGACGATCAAAGGGAAATAACTCAGACAGCACGAGATAGAGTTACAATTCTTGAGTACTGCACTTCCAAATATTGCAACAAATAAACATACCATATTTCAAATCATTCCTACTTAAGACGAACCAATCAAATTTGAGAACGGGCCGAGCAATAATTTTCTCTTATACATTATCAGTAATGCCACATATATTGTGAATTTGTCACATATTCATACGACTGCTCATTTAATCATACTGTCATGTTGGTACACATGACGCATGTCAATTTCTTTAAACTTTTGTCCCCAATTTAATTTTATGAACACATCTTCTGCTGTTGGTAATGGATATTCTTCTGTATCAATTACAGGATTAAACATGACTTTGAAATTTCCTTAAATTCTAACTGTACTGTCAGGTTTTAATACTCAGGCCTCTGCCAACTCTCAGAAAGTTACTTTTCCCTAGCCTGGGAATTAGTAGAAGTTTTTCAAAATGGGGAGAAATGGTCAGATTTTGAGAAGTTTAGACAGACATTAAAAACAGGATGTGAGCCGAGTTATACAAGGAAATAATAATATCTTAACAATTTAACAGTTTAATTAAATAGAAAACCATGTCAATACATGAAGCTATATAATACTTTCTATCTTTTTAATCAATATCCTTATTCCTATAAGAAACTACTTAAATTTTTGCAACACAACAAAATTTTAGACCAGTCAAAATTGAAAGCATTTGCAGACGACAAATAAAATGGGGCACAAATGACAGTATCTGTCTTTGAGATCTTTGAAAACATTGTGGGAAGAGAACAAAATGCTGATTTTCTTCTTTTACCACAATGTTTTCAAAAGCCTTCCTCTTCAGGGTCCTTCAGGGTCCTCTCGGGACTGTGGGGTAAAGAGAGTTAAAACATGTTTATTGTTTCTCCAGCTCAATTCATACACTTTTTCTATAAAAAACATTATGGAAAGAGAACGCATTACATCAGGTTGAATATGGGTTTCTCTTAGCACAATTTTGTTTTCTTTTTTCTTAAATCTTCCAAGCACTATTATTTCCAAAATCCTGGACAGAATTTTTTGCCGAAAATCATTTTCTTTACCAGGTAAGATAATTTCTGACTATCAAATTGAAAGCAATTGCAGCTTAAAAATTTAGATAAAGACTCAAAGGATGTAAATAATGTTAAAAAAGTTATGAAAATATTTTGTCAAATGGAGAAAAAGCTTACTACCAGCATTTTCTCCTATTGTCACAATGTTTTCAACTTTCTAATGGTAAGTAAAACCCACTTCCGAAGAAATTTAAGTAATAAGACTCGTGTCCAAGCTGAAGTTTGGCTTTACTAGTAGTGGCAATAGTCATCAAAGGGCTAGAACATATTGTGAGACTAGAAAATGCTTGCAACCCCCACTTTCTCCTTTTGCCAGAATGTTTTTCACTTTCTCATGGTATGTAAATCTCAGTTTCAAGAAATTTAAGACTTGTAATGACACAACTTACAAGAATACTTTCTATCAATCTTAATATACCAGTCAAACCTTCTAGTTCAGTTTTGTAGAGAACTTGTGACCTTTCGCATGGCTGGTCAGTACACTAATACCACTGTCTCTATCATTTTGACAAGTCCATAGGACCCTCACCTTGTATTTTTCCGCCGGTCCCGGACCTCAGACCAGCACTATTTTTCAGCCCTGCAACAACTGCTCTACAGAACCAACTTGGTGACTCCATTAAACCCTTTACCAAAAAATCCCTGGTTTTAACGACCCCCATGGATGATGCCTTCTGAAAACACTGTGGGAAAAGGAGAAAATGCTGGTAACCAGCATTTTCTCCTTTTCCCACAATGTTTTCTACTCTTTCAAAGTCAAGTTTCAATTTCTGAGTCACATTTATTTTGTCGCCTGCAAATGCTTTTAATTTGGACAAGTCTAAAATTTTGTCGTTTGATAAAGAGTTAATATTCTTCCAATCAAGCTGGAGTTCCATTAATCAACTTCTTCCAAATAGAGAAGGACCATCTCCACACACAACAATTAATGGTAGACTTTTCTTTTGATGACGATATTTGACTGTTACTATACCTTGTCTAGAACTTGTCTCCTGTGTATGTTTTTAGCAAAACACAAGATGGCTCAAGTTTCACATGACTAAAAGTACTTTCATAGAATTTTTCCAAAACAATAGTAATAAAGGCCCCTGTATCTGATTCCATGTCACAATCTTTACCCTCAATCTGCACTCAATCAACATAGATTTCTGAGCCAGATGGTGATCTTAGTGTGAAAAGTGGCCATTCTGCCTCATTTTCATTTTCAGATTCAAAAAGTTTGATGTTCATTCATTGAATGAATTTTGGACATTTTATAATTTCACTTGTCCCGTTTTACAGGCTGTGAACTTTTGTCTGTCTTTTTATAGCCTTTTTCGAACACATCTTGCCTTTGACCTGACCTTTACAGCTATGGCACTTGGAATTCTTGAAGAAACAATTCTGACTTTCATGACTAGTTTTACCACCCCTAAACCACTGTGTGAACACTTTATCATGGGCCCTTAGCCTTTGACACTTAAATGTCCACCAATTCCATACTTACTATAACATGAACTGCCTTTTTCAAAGTTACTTCCGCTTCTGACAATAACTCTCTGAATAACAATGTTCCGTAACCCACAGACCAAACAATCACTCAGCACATCTAAAAATGTCCCAAACTCACATGATTCACTTAGCCACATCAATTCTGTCAACTGCTGGGTTACAGTTTCATTTTCACTTTGCATCTTACAATGAAACATATATATTGTTCTGCAATAATGAAGGTTTCGGTTTGCAGGTTATTTTAAATAATGGTTTTCAACTAGGTCAAAAGTCTTATCATTACTCGTATCATTAACCTTTTGAGGTGCAACAAAATTACAAAGTGGGCTGTAAGTCTTAAAATCCACATGGTGATAGAAAAGAATCAGCTCTTTTTTGATCATTTTCATCGATGCTATTTACTATAGAAAACCACTCCAGCCATTCCTTGTTCTCCACCCAGCCATTGATATACCGTCAAAATTACTGTATTTTACCCAGCGTTTCATATTTCAGGTTATGTTTACTGTATACATAGGGAATGAAATATCCTTGTCGCCACTGTTTTAGCGTCTGGACAACAGCAATGACCAGCATAAATGTTGATTTTTAACTTTATTGATTACAATAATTGTTTTCTACTTTCGGTTTCTATCCGAAACGCTTGAGCAACTACAATTAATCAAAGTACATAAATACTTTGACCTAAAGCAGATCAAAAAACTTAAATACTATGTACAACTGATAGCATTAATTCATGACTAATTTCCATAAAATCGTGTATCTAAGCATTTCACATGCAGTTTTAGATGTCAGGAAAGTTGTTTGAGGTGTAATGACAGTAGTTTTGGGTAATTTTTGAGTGGTTTTGGGTGTTTTTTTTACCGATTCATCTGCAAAATACACTTTATAAACAAGATCATGTCAAAGCTGCGGAACGAGACTAATTTCAAATTTAGAGCTAATTGTACATTAACTCTGAAATTCATTGTTTTTGTAAATCGCTTACACTGATTTTTAATCCGCATATTATTTGTACATAATTGACACGGATGCATCCGTTCATTGATCTATGAGGACCTCTCTTTTTTTAAACTGAGGAGTGATTCGTCATCACGGAGGTCAGTCTGTCAGTTGGCACAAGAAGCTGATGATGTCATCACGTTCTAAAAATCTTCCTATCATTTAATTTTCTGCATATTCAAGGGCCACTCTTCCTCCAGATTCAGTCAATCATTAGAAAAAATGGATTTTTTTATCAAAAGAATGTGATAACTAGCTTGGTATAAAATATCACAGAGGTTAAGTTAGCCCCTTTTGCTACAGCATAGCTTATTTGTATTGTCTTTCAATATTGATTTTTCTACTTTTATCCGTTTTATTTGTTTCATTTCTTTATTTTTTTCCTTTTCTTTTTTATTTACATTTTTTTTTTCAACTTTCATTGAGTTTTGGGAACGTCACATAATCAATAACTTTCAAGAGCCAATAATGAGGATTCATATTCAAATCAGCATCATGATGTCGTTTCCAATGTAGTAAAAATAGACAGAGTTACTAATTTCACAAAAACCACCCAATTATACAAACACCAAAACTTGTACCTTTTTAGCGGATTTGTATAGCAAATCTGCTTACTGTGATCTTTCTGATTGGAACCAAATACATCATGTGTAATGACACATGCGTGCTAACTCTGTACTGTGTTATTGGTTTGACCTGAACCAAATTAGTCTAGTCAATCTAAACTTCAACCTCAAAAAAATTGCAACAGAACTTATTTATATGTCAAAATGATGCACAGTGTTTACTTACCAACATATCAAAAGTCTAGAAAAATCTAATGAGGGGAAATATGAAAAAATCTGTCATTTTGTTTCGGGTATTTTCAAAATTTCGCTGTGGTATGATTTTACCACCATAGTCACGGTAAACATAAAGCGTTGGGAAACCTGGATCGATCAAATATCATTTTAGAACGGCAGAATATTGAATTACTGAACTTTGAACAAACTAGCAGCTATGTAGAAAGATAAGTTTACTCATGTTTGACATATATTAGAAATGTTCTCACAACGAAATAAAGAAATACGCTGAAAAAATTGGCCCGAAACAAAATGTCATCAGTTTTCGTGTTTGTTTACTGACCTTGATCACAAAAAATAGATCTAGTAATCTGTAGCCAAAACAACTATTAATACCTCAGAAATTAAAATTTATGCACTCTAACGACCATATCTAAACTAGTTTGTGGTCTAATTTGCTGAACAGTTGATATAAAAGAAATTTTCGAAAAATGCGCGGGGGGAACTTTATCGCCGAAAAATGAAACTACGTAAGACCATTAGTGCCACTATTTAGTGCATATAGTAAAATTTCAGTAGAATAGCTATGGATTTGTTTGTTTTCTCACTTTTTACAGATTTTGTTCGGTCTACAAATGATTTTTGGCCCAAATTATTTTGTATTTGTCTTAAATTAAAATAATAAAACAATATCATGAAAATATGTTTATTAAAAGTTTTTTCTCCCTTGGAACAAAAAGTTCATTAAATTTATATGGTTTTTGTAAAGCACATCGATGTACCGAAATATTTTCATCTATTCAGTATAAGTTACCTTACATTTATAAAGGCTTTTGTATATTTTTTATATATATTTCAGATTTGAGAAACAGCTGTACAGTATATTCTGATGAAAAGATAGTCACTAACTCAGGTCTAAACCAATGCATACCAATGAAGAGATTTAAAGTTATGGAAATAGTCAGTCAAAAATTGAATGGTAACTTGAACGATGCAACAAAATAGATCAGGTAATTTTTTAAGGCCATTGTTTCAAATAAAAATTAAAATCTTTCAGATATTTCTGAATTTACGGTATTTCCAATCTAAATATCATTGTTAACTATTTATTGGTCAAATTTGATGAACAGTTGAAAAAAAAATAAAAGTACTAAAAATCGCGTTAGGGGGCCATCATTGCCAAAAACATAAGTTTGGCAGCCGTTATGGCCACTGTTGTGTGTATGTGGTATACGTTCTCTAGACTCTCAATGAATTGGTTTGTTTTCTCACCAAGTCGTAAGTTGAGTATTTTTTTCGAGATACTAATGATTTCCTCTCTTTACCAAAGACATATTGAAGTTATATTTTTGTTGAAAATCACATTGATCCACCAAAGTATTCTCATCTATTCTGTATAAGTTACCACATACTAATACAAGCTTTTTATTCTACATTTCAGAATGGAGCAACAGCTGTGTGGTATATGTAAAGAAAATATTGACAGTGAAAAACAGTGTTCAAGACTCACACAAAAGGGTTCGAACAGTATCTCTATAGCTAGCAAAAAAAGGAATGATAATTTAGTGGTATTACCTGGTCAGTATGTCCATGTAGAGTGCAAAAAACAGTACTGTAACCCAAATGTAATATTACGGGATGCTAAAAACCAAGGCAAAAGCAATGATTCTAGACTAACATGCTCACGATATGACACCTTTTCATTCTCAAAGCATTGTATGTTCTGTGGACAACCAGCAAAACTTGATGGTAGAAAACGTGGTCATGACGTTTTTGCTGTGAGAAATATAGAATTTCAGAAAAAAATAATTGACATATGTAAACTAAGAAATGACCCTTGAGCAGAAGTCATTCACGCAAGGCTACAATTTGCATCACATTTGCCTGCTGTCAATGCTGTATACCACCAGATATGCAGTATCAACTTCAGAACATTTAAAGATATTCCCATGATGCATAATTCAGAACAAACGAAGAAGTGTAAATTTTCACCAGGAAGACCAGTAAATAATGAAGCAGAGACAGCTTTTATCAATTCTATTGAATATTTAAAACAAAATGAAGAAGAATAAATAACAGTTCTAGATTTGGTGAATAGGATGAGAGAGGTTTGTGGTGAAAAATCATATGGCGTACAATACATGAAACAAAAGTTGCAAGAGTACTTTGATGACAGTGTAATAATAACAGAAATGAATGGTAAACAAAACGTGACACTTCGAAAAACAGCAAAGTCAATATTGCATGAGTTTTATTTTGAAGACAAGTGTAAAAGCTCTGAAGAAGAGAAGGTGAAACTTCTTAAGGCTGCTGCTCAAATAATACAGAGTGACATTAAGTCTGTATATTCAGATAAAAGTGTATATCCAAGTCCAATAGAAATCTCATCTAACGAATCAAACACACAGTTTATCCCAGGTAGCCTTGTGCAATTTCTTTGTGAGATTTTCAATTTAAAGAGTTCAAACATTAAAGTGTGCTCAATTGGTCAAGCTATAATGCAAACTGCACATCCTAGACTAATAATGGCACCATTACAATTCGGACTTGGTATTCAATTACATCATCAATTTGCTTCAAAATATTTGATTGACATCCTGAATAGTATGGGTTTTTGTATATCATATTCTGAGGTCCAAATGTTTCAGTCAAATGCAGCGGTTTCAAACAGAACAGATATAAACAACTTCAAGGACGATATGTTTATCCAGTATGCTGCCGACAATGTTGATCATAACCTGCGTACATTAGATGGACATGATAACTTTCATGGAATGGGTATGATTGCTGCTGTTACCCCTGGAAACTTTTCATTTAAGACTCTACCTCGTACTGTCATGTCTGCAGATGAACTTTTATCAGCAAGAAAAATTGAAATTTCATTTTATCACCAAACAGAAGCTTCTAAACCTTGTATAAATCTGTCCGAATTAAGTGAAATTTGCACATCTGAAAATACAAAAAAAGTATCATTTCTCTGTCAAGTAACATGGCCCCTAAGAAATCCAGGACTGGATTGGTCAGGTTTAATGCAAATGGTGTCAAAAGGAACCTATCCAGGAAAGTCTTCTTTTGTGTACTTGCCAGTGATTGATACGAACCCAGGAGATATGTCCTGCATTTACTCAATTTTAAAGTACATCAGTAATCATGGGCGTAGGTACCAACAAACAGCTGTTATAACATTTGACCAACCATTGTACTGGAAGGCTATGACCAGTGAAAATGATGGAAACACGCTTAGTGGTGCAATTGTAAGATTGGGAGGGTTTCACTGTGTGATGAGTTATCTTGGTTGGTTGGCTGTATTGGGGTTTAACGCCACTTTAACAGCTAAGGTCATATCATGGCGGTCGGTGACGCGCATGTGTTTCCTGGCTTTCTCACACCAGTACTAACACAACTTTCTTTCCAAAGCCACCGACTACTTTTCTCACATGCTTCAGCAGAGGTGAGAGGCGATAATACGCCGGAAAGAAAGTTCGTCTAAACCAGGTATCGAACTCACAACCACCTGGTCATGAGTCCGACACGCTCACCACTGAGCCACCCGGGCGGGGGAGTTATCTTGGATGTATTGGGCAGCTTATGTCAGGATCCGGATTAAAGGAGCTTTTAGAAACTGTGTATGCAACAAATATAGTGCCACATATGCTGAGTGGAAAAGAGGTTTCCAGAGCATTAAGGGGACATTTCTTAGCAGGGAATGCAATTTGTTTACTTTTGAGGCGTCAGTGTGAAGGAGATGGTATAAAAGAATCTGAAAGCAATGAAAATGAAAAGGATAATGAAACTGATAGAAAAGCTGATGCTCCAAAAAATGAACTCGTAGGATTGTATGAAAAACTGACCTAAGGAGATATTGATCTAGAGTCTTTATATAGCAATGACTGTTTAGCAGACAAGTACTTGGTGTATCAGAGCAAATGCAGAAATCTTTCACAATATCCGACCTCAGCACTTTGGATACAGTACCTGGAAATGATTGATATCTTAAGAACATTTATTACAGCAGAACGTACAGGAAACTGGGATCTAGGTTTAAAGTCACTCAGAGACATGTTACCATTTTTTGCAGCCGCAGGTCACAACCTTTATTTGAGATCAGTTTATCTTTATTTGCAGTGCATGCAGAATCTTCATGTCAGTCATCCAGAAGTATACGCATCATTAACACATGGACAGCACGTAATTCGTCGTACTGACAGATTCTGGGCGGGACTATCACCAGATCTCATGATAGAACAAGTACTTATGCGAAGCGTAAAAACAACAGGCGGCATGACTCGTGGCAAAGGATTATCTGACTCCCAGCGCTCCCAGTGGTTATTGTCTATGCCAGCCTGTGTTGAAATAAATAATGCTATGCAGTCGTTTTGCGGCAGAGAATTCCATACAAGTCCACAGCACAAGGAGGCTGGCAAATCACGAAGTGAAAGAGATTACAAAGACACTTGTACTTTTTTATCTTTTGTCGAAGAACGAAACCCATTTCGGAAGGATGAACTATTGTTTAATATTGAGACAGGTGTTACATCAGATTCAGTGGTTAATGTCCATTTTGCCAAACTTGTTCGAAACCAAGTAATAGAAAAATGTTTTTGAAGTCTCTTTTTCAAAAAGCCAAAAAGCAGTTACTCTAGATGCTGCACAGCAGATGAAGGCAGATGATGAAGTTATTAAGATTGACCCCCAACTGTTATTCCAACGACTCTCAGCCGCAGCACAAAGATTTATAGATGACATTCCAGATGTTTTCCGGTATGAATTATGCAGTGTGCCTGCTAGTCTATTTGATTCATCAGGACTGATTAGAAAGGCACAAAAGTCATTATTGGCTGATGCCATTTGGAGCCTCGGAAATTGCAATTCAGAGACTGTTGTTTTAGAAAAGTGTGTGCCCGTCATCGATGGTGGGTCTCTCATTCATCACATACCTTGGAAATCAGGGATCCTATTTTCAGAAATCTGCGACGCCTACTTAAACTATCTACACATTAATTTTCCAAACGCTGTCATAGTTTTTGATGGTTACAAGTCAGGTCCTACTACTAAAGATACTGCTCATGTGCGACGTACCCATGGTGTCACTGGATCAAGTGTATTTTTCAAAAGCAACACCGTTCGTTTCTAAGAAGGATAGATTTCTTGGAAATCCTGATAATAAGCAGAATTTTATTTTTATGCTTGGAGAACTTTTAGAAGAGAATGGATATAGCGTTAAACATGCAAAGGGTGATGCAGATGTATTGATAGTATTGACTGCTCTCGAGCTAGCCGAAACCACAGACGTCGTTGTCATTGGTGAAGATACTGACTTACTTGTGCTTTTACTTCATCGCGCAAATCGTAGTCACAAAAATATTTATTTCAAATCTGCTGCCAAACAAAGATCATCAAAGGGGCTTAGATTATGGAATATCCATGAGACTAGACATATTCTCGGTGAAAATCAGTGCAAAGTTCTACCAGTAATACATGCGTTATCAGGTTGTGACACAACATCGCAAATGTTCGGGATTAGCAAGGCAGCAGTGCTGAAGAAGTTTCAATCTGATGACCATCTCATTGGTCTCGCCGAAAAGTTTCTTACAGATGCCGACCAACAAGAGATTGTAGTGTGTGGTGAGCATATCGTAGTTATACTGTATGGTGGTCTGCCAGTTGAGGGATTAGATCTTCTGCGTTTTCGCAAGTTTACTTCAAAGGTAATGAACACAACCTCTCAAGTTCAAGTACAAAGTTTACCACCAACATCTTCAGCCGCTAAATATCACAGCATGCGTGTTTTTTACCATGTACATGAATAGTTGAATGATAAAACCTATATGCCGACAGACTGGGGATGGAAACTGTCAAACAACAGGTTGGTTCCAGTGAAATGTGACTTGAAGGCTGCCCCAGATAAACTCCTCAATATGGTTCGGTGCAAATGTAAACAAAGCTGTGATTCTAAACGTTGTACCTTCAGGAAGAACGGACTAGAGTGTTCACCAGGTTGTGCTGAATGTCGAGGAATTAGAATCCGAATCCGAATCTGAAACTGACAGTGATTGATATGTGTCTCAACCCTTTCCCACACAATCACTTGTTTTTACGACCCTGAGATATAGAACTTAGGAAAACATTGTAGGGAAAGGAGAAATTGCTCAAAATGAGCAATTTCTCCTTTTCCCACAATGTTTCCTATCCTGTCAGATAACTTAAGTCATTTACCAATTTCAAAATTCTTGTCTGCACATGCTTTCAATTCGGGTCAATCTAAAATTTGTCATTTTTGGGAATGGGTTTTTGAACGGAGTCCAAATTATGAATGTTAACCTTGGGTTGGGGTTATACTGTTAAAATTATATTTAATAACATTGTTATTCCATATTTTTTCCCACACATGCATCCATTTTTACGACCCTGAAGAAGAAAGCATTGAAAAACGATTTTTCACAATGTTCAAATTGCGAACAGTGTTCACCAGGATCAGACTGTCACTCTTTGGCAGTCTGATCCCTGTCCATACTGTCTGCTAAATGATATATACCCCTGTAATGCTGTTTATAATGCTAAAGGTTATTTGTATAATACAATATAAAACAATAATTTGTAGCGTAAGGAATGCGTATCAAAGTAAAATGTCCTTATGACTTTTTTCGTACCCCACCCACTCTCAAATTCGTGTAAAAAACAGTAAATGGAGCTCAATAATTGCGTTTTTGCATTAATTTAACAAAGCTAGAACTAGAATTCAAGCTTTCGTGAAATAAATAACAAAGTTTGATAACAGTTATGCATTTTTATTGAATTACATCATATTTTGCTTTCCTATTTAGACAAATCGTCAAAAAACGGCTGTTACAGTACCCTTTTCAAAATCCAAAACTTTCCCCTCCTTAGATTTTTCTAGACTTTTTATATGTTGTAAGGGATATATCAAGGAATCATAATCAACCAATATGATTTCTGTTGCAATTTTTTTGAGGTTTGGCCTATAATCTGGCTAGATTGACTGGACTAAATATACTGGCAAACACTTTCTGTATGCTCTACCCATTCTACTTTGGGTTTTAGCTTATACACCTCTACCTTGCTTAAATTGTCTCAACCATATTTACAGTCCCACACGTGTATACATACATAATAGTCTGAGATCTAATACCAGCAAAAAATTGCATCAGATTGACGGATCAAATTACCACGCTTTGATGTTCAAGTAATAGAATCACAATTACTGTGCAGCCCACAAAACAATCTTGACTTTCCTTGCCCTTGCTAACCCCATTAAATGATTATATATAAATACACTTGCCTTTGCTAACCCCATTGATAAATACACTTGCCCCTGCTAACCCCATTTAAAGATTGTGTATAAATACACTTGCCCTTGCTAACCCCATTCAATGATTATACAGTGAATCTTGTAAATGCGACTATGTGTTTTAAGTGACTTTTGTGCTAAACAACCGTTTTTGAGTCCACCCAGGCTATTTTCCTCTAATTTGTATGTTGTATTAAGCGACTTTTGCACTACGTGACCAATGGCCACCGTTTTTAGGCCCCAAACAACCATAAAATTTCATTAAGTGACCCATCAAAATTCGTCGTCATGGTAGTGGAACCTAATTGACAGTAAAGTTTGATAGCAAACTCTGACTTGTCCTAATCAAGACATCACAGCAAGTGTCAGTAACAGAATTAACACATTTACATGTCAAACTGTTAATTACCCTTTGACAAAAGTGTCAATGATGCAGAACCATGTCATAATGACCAACAAAATGCCTTATCAGCTTGCCTGCCAACATGTGAAAAGGGTAGGAAATTACGTTTAGATATCCTTGTGGTCTCCCTTAATGGAACAGAATTTTGTTCGATTGCCACTATATGAAGTGGAATGCACAATTTTTTATTCGGTTATAATTAGGCACTACACATCAAGTGTCACTTTCACTGACAAGTTCAACCTGAGACCAATGTTGAAAAAGAAGTTGTTCCTGAGTATGACGAGTCTTTTAGACAGGCTTATATTCATATTTATACAGTATTTGTCTGTTTCATGAATTCCCTTGCCATGTATCCAAAAAACAGTAATTTTGTTCAAAAAGTCTGCTATGCAGAGATTTCATGGTGACTACTTTGACCTACTTTCGGTTTCTTCTTTCACTTAAAAAAAAATTTCTGGTCCTAAAAATATTTGTTTTTAATTCAGAAAGCATCTTCTTCGTACTTTCTCAACAATAGTAACATATTGTTTTAGTAGGGGTAAGATCTATATTTAAAGAATAAATGTGTAAAAATTGTAATTTTCAGCATGCCCCCCCATCCCTCGAACTAGCACCGATTTATTCAGCAACCATTTTATTAAGCAAACATTTTTTTATTGTCCCTTGCTTGGTCGTTTAATACAAGATTGACTGTAGATAAATACACTTGCCCTTGCTAACCCCATTAAATGATTATATATATAAATACATGTGTTCCATATGATGTTTCTTAGTACAACATTTTTAACATCTTCAACATCTTTACAACAGCTTTATGCTCCTCGACAAATCTGCTTTCCAGGACTTTGGATCCTTTGATTACTGAAAGTAACCATACAGATTCTGGGGTACGGACAAAACCCCATGACCAAAATTGGCACGGTGCACAAAACCCCACCACTCATATATATTCTCGTAAATTAGTATTAAAGCTTTATTTAAGGATAATATTCATTTGTAAATGATTAATATGAACGAAAATGAAGTAGTCTTTCGAGAAGTTCCATTTAAACATTATAAATGACATATCAAAAATTGTTTTTAAAAATTTTATAGAAATGATCTATGGGGTATAGAAATACATAGTATATAAGTGAATAAATTATGAATATTATGTAAAAATTTCATTTCAATTCTCATTTCAGGAGCTTTTCTCCTTAATCAAGTAATTTTTAATTATTTTGTTTGATAAAATAAGAAAATTGTTCATCTACTACAATACAGTGTTGTTTAATTTTCACACATTAACTTTTGAAGTACAACTATAGCCCAATTAAGGATTCTCAAGATCATATTCATATATTGGCATTTTTTGCAAATACTGTTTATAAGTTCTAATGGTTATTTTTTTCTATCCTAAATAAATCTCTATGCCAGAACATGTATTTCTATTTGATGCAAATATAATTGCATTAATCATTTGATTGTTAGGACAAAGACAGAATTAAAGATAATAAAATGGCAGTACTTTTTCCTCAATGTGTTCTATACAACATATCTTCACTACTCGTAAAACAAGTAAGATTCAATATAAATTAAATCTAAATATATCTTATAATTCAGAGAACATTTTAATTCTTTTTTTTCTATTTTTTTTGTGTCCTTTTTATAACCATAAATTCTATATTTTATCTGTTGGTGGGGTTTTGTGCTAGTGGGGTTTTGTCCTGCAAACAGTATCAACCCAGCCTGTGCAGTCCTTCCAGTCTGACCTGAGCTGATAATTTTTGCTTTCGGTCAATTTTCTGCATGTCACAGAACCAGTGTATGTCATAATTCAGACAGTTGTTATACAAAATGGATGTTATAGATACGTAATTATGTGATGATCTGCTTGATATCATGCCTTACGGAGATGCCCTAAGCCCCCTTTTACAGAGCACAACTCATATCTAGTTGTAGTTAACAATATTTTACAAGAAATTATGACATACCACTCAAACACTAAATAGGACCCTTCAGCGTTTCAACAAACAATCCCATGTATTAACAACTGTTTACAAAACATTGTGGGTAAGGGAGAAAACATTGATCTTCTTTTCCCACAAAATATTATACCCTTTCAAATACGAACTTGATCTTTCAACAAGACTGAATGAGTGCATTATGCTTTCAATTTGGTAGAGTCTAAAATATTGCTATTTGATACAGGGTTAACACATTAGCACCTGCTAATGACTTTCATCTTGTTACTGACACCTTGAAAAAAATGTTTTGACAAAGGAAATATTCATCATAGTGAGCAATGTCCTCTTTTTGCAAAAAATTTTCTAGCCCTTTAACAGACAATCCTGATTTTCATCGACCCTGATCAAGAAGGCATTTGAAAAAATTGTGATAAAAGGAGAAAATGTTGAAGCATTCTCTATCAATTCCACAATTTTTCTAACCTTTCCAAGATGACAGTCAACATTTGGGTCAAAATTTGATTTTCATCTGTAAATGCTTTCTGATTCAGTTTGGAGAAGTCAAAAATTTGCTGCCTGGTAAAGACTTAAACTAAAACTATTACTAAACAAAAGTAGGGCAAAGGATTGATTGATGTTTGTATATTTATCTCACCATTTGTTGCCCATATGGGTGAGGCAAAAAGAACGGTTAGTTATGCAATGGAGGATAGTGCAAGATGCAGGAAGAAACCCATTCTAAATTATGTCTGGTTTATTTAACATACTCAGTGAATAGCACTGTCACATGGGGCATAGGTTTTATGTCTTGTCCAAAAGACTTTAATAATTTTAGGTGGCAAGCCATGGGGATTGAACCCACACCCTCAAATGGCCCAAGATTTGACATTCACAAGTCCAAAGAATATGACATGCCCAGACAACAAAGTCTCATGCTCTACCACCTGAGCTATTGTGACTGGTAGCTTGGGCAAAGGATCAGATGATCCAACATATAATCGACTGTAGGACACATTTTTTCCCTAGAATTCTGAGCTTGAAGTTGAGAGAGCAACTTTTAAGTGCATAATTACAGGATGTTGTGAAAATCCATCTGGAAAATCTACCTTTCAGATGATAAACACGAAAGGATACTGTATTATCACCTCCCAATGTAGTCACGCTGATGTAAAGCTTTAATGACGTACATCACAAATTTTTCTAACGAACGGATTTTTTTAAAACTTTGCACATACAAAGCTTATCATGTCTCTAGGAGATTACAATAAAAAACAGACATAGGTCACCATGCTCATTTCCGAGAACTTTGCCTTTAAAAAAGGTATATACAGTTCCAAAATTTTTTTTATTCATATTGTAAATTTTATTCTTTGAGATGATTAAAAGAACATACCAACACAAGTAACCAGACAGAGGCTCATAATTCCATAGTGCAAAGTCAGATCTGAACAGAAATTTTGTAGCGTAATCTGTTGATCAACGAGGAAAGAAAGTAATGGGTCAAGGATAAAGTTTGTGTTTTACAACACAGTCAACACCTTTTTTTCAAGAGATTAAACAACTAGATGTCAAACTTTCACAGCTTGAATTGACAGTCACCCATCAATAAATTAGTACTATATAGAGATTAGAGATTAACACAGTCTGCTTCAATTTACAACAAGGATTGCCAATTATAATTACTTAAATAGCAAGCATTAAATTTTAACTTGTGATAGGTCATGATTTCATGGCCGAAACTTTTCTCGCCATATGGTCTAACCCTCTACCACACAATCCGGAGGTTTAAGGAGCCAGAGAAAGAAAGCTTTCGAACACATTGTGAAAAAAGGAGAAAAAACTGGTAATCAGCATTTTCTCCTTTTACCATATAAAATATTTTTTTTCTTTTGCAAGTGCTTTGAATTTGGTTAGGTTTAAAATTTAGACGTTTGGTACAGAGTTAAATCACATACGAGGGTTGTCCCAAAACTTCGTGACAAATTTTATAAACGAGCCATTTTTAGTGTCAGGACATCATTTTCACACATTTCATCCATGAAGATGTTACTTCACTTTCTATTAAGTGTCCAATGAAATAGTTGCTTTATTTTTACTTTAAATTCACAAAATTGATAGGGAGGTGTCATTTGCCAGCGCACGCCATTTTTTGTATGAACTCCAATCATGTACGAATATTTTCGATATTTGATATCATTTCTGCTTCACATTACATGGACGTTTTCTTCTGAAAATTTGATGTCATCACAGAAAATTTGAATGTGATCAAGTAAATAACAGACGGTATACAAACAAACAAAAAAGATGCGTAGAAAATAGGAAATTTGAAATGACGACGAACAGCAAACGGTTATAAAATTTTGTGCCGATCTTGGAATTACACTCAACTAGACTATAGAACAAATTTGGCGTACTGAAAAGTTTAAAAACATTACTCGAGCACTGGCTTATAAGTGCCATGGCAGTAAAACAGACTTACGGGCAGGTGAACGCTAGAAAGAGGAGAAAGCACGAAATGGTGGGCCGATTTCTTTAGAGTAAGAGTCGTTTGATTTGGTGAAGAGATGCATTTTTGCAGATCGGAAACTAAGTCAGAGAGGTACCATCGTCAACCGCCATTTCAATGTCTTCTTACCACAGAATATTTAAGGACAAACTGAACATGTCACAAGTCTGCGAGAGCTGGGCTCCACGTCTGATATCTGATGATAACAAACAGAAGAAGGTTCACACGTCCCTAGAATTTCTTGCTCGAGTTGAAGCAGGCGACGCTCTGTTGGATCCTCTTTTTATAGCAGATGAGAGGTGGTTAAACTACTTCAAACCCAGAGGAAAGCGACAGTCAAGTATATGGAAGACACATCGGACCCCTCCATCCAAGAAGGCAAAAAATTCTGCTCGGATTTACAACTTTGCCTGCTTTCCACAGCTTAAGGAGGAGTTACGAAGTCGCAAGTTCGATTCCAGCAATGAGCTGATGTCTGCTATATTTGCTTTTAACAGAGGTCTGACAGAAATTTGGTTTATGACAGTTTTTGAGCAGCCGTAGATTAAATGACATGGCAAATGCATTGAATTTCACGGAGAATACCTTGACAAAGGCTCTTAAACTTAACATTGTCGTCGTTAATTAATGCTTGACGTGCGCCGCAGTGTGGGTACTTGCTGTGGTATTTAAGCTAAACTTTCTTATCTGTAAAGATTTTTGTGTGATTTTCTGTATACATATTTGGTATATATGCATTGAAAACATATCGAAAAATTGCATTTGTAGCGTTTCATTTTCTTTTGCTACTGAAATTGTCACGGAATTTTGGGACAACCCTCATAGTATAGGGGTAAGGTCCCGACTTTTAACGACCCTGAGGAAGAAAACATTTGAAAACATTGTGAGAAAAGGAGAAAATGCTGGTTACCAGCATTTTCTCCTTTTCCCACAATGTTTTCTGCTCTATCAAGGTAAAATTGTGTTATTTTTGCCACCTTTAGTTTGTCATCTGCAATTGCTTTTAATTTGGACAAGTCCAAAATTTTGTCCTTTGATAACAAGTTAATGTCATTCTTTCCATCTGCAAGATAGACTTTGTATACCCATTGATAAACAAAAATTTTCGAGTAAACCATGAAAGGCCTTTTTTTCCCGATGGGATTAATTGAACAAAAAATATGAGTGAATTTGAATATGTATCACCTTTTTAAGTTGCATCTTTCATTTTAAGAAGAAATTCCACTTGAGTCAAGATGCTCTTGGCTAATATACACAGAATGCAATTTTGGAATTATGCATTTCAGACAGATCTACAGCTCATAATATCTGCAAGGCATACTTCCAGCTATATATTCATTATTTTAGCATTCTCATGGTCTGTATCAAGTCTACCTGCGTCTTATAGGAAGTCATCAGTGAAAACCCAGATTTGAAATCACTAAGTAGGGGGAGCATCTTATAAGGGAAGGGGTCCTGTATTAGAGTATATACAGTAATTTCAGAAACTGTGTTCCATGAAACATGGAAAAACCAAGCTTGAACATCCTTGTGTTACTAATTCTATAAGTCTATACTGATTCTTTCCATTGACCTTTTAACCCTTTACCATACAGTCCTGAGTTTTAACAACTCAGGGAAAGACAGTTTTTGATAACATTGTGGGAAAAGGAGAAAATACTGGTCAGCATTTTCTGTTTTTCCCGCAATGTTTTTTACCCTATCAAAGAGAAGTTCCATCATTTGAGCTACATTTAGATTGTTGTCTGGAAATGCTTTCAATTTGAACAATTCTACATTTTTGTGGTTATTTTAAGAGTTAAAGGTGACAATTCATATTTTCAAATTCACACCAGACTAGAAACTGGTTTATCATTAAGTAAGGAGACAGCTGGTAAATCATCAGTAAAAGGGAAAGGCAACAATAAGCAACAAAAAAAAGAGTATTTAACTTTTTCCCAAACGACAAAATTTTAGATTGGTCCAAACTGAAAGCAATCGCAGACAACAAATCAAATGTGGTTCAAATAACTGGATTTTTCCATGAAAGGGTGAAAAAATTGTGGGAAAAAGAGAAAATGCTGCTAACCAGCATTTTCTCCTTTTCCCGCAATGATTTCAAAAGCTTTCTTCCTAAGGGTCATTAAAACTCAGGATTGTGCCGGAGAGGGACTATGTAGCCTCTTGAGGTACTTTAAGATCTCACACTCAGACTTTTGTGAATACTTGTTGGAATGTCAAGTAGATCAATAACATATGATTAAGAGAGTTCTTATTCAAATCAGTATGAAGGCTATTGGCCCAAAAGCGCTCACCTAACTAAAGTCATCTAGGATTGATTGAATGGTGTTATACGCTGCTTTCAACATTATTTCAGTCATATCATGGTGACAGCTTACATATTCATGTATTTCCTGGGTTTTACCAGTACTAGGCTAGGGCTTTGAAGTGTCTTGTCCAAGGACACTCCCACGGAAAACCAAGCGTATCAGGTGAGGCTCAAACTCGGGGTCTCCATGTTACGATTCCCATACTTCACCACTGAGCCAAGCAGGACCCCTGCATCTAGAATTAATAAAATTGAAGACACCCTGGTTGTCTAAAATATCATCAAGACAAATAGTCTGACAAAGTGTTATAAGTATTAGATGGAAATCTAACCTCTAGAGTGCATACAAGGTTTTTAAGACCTGACCTGGTGGCCTTTTTTTTGGTTCAATATAACCAAATTTCAAACTTGACTGAGGTATCATTCAGATAAACATTCTGACCAAGTTTCATGAGTAATGGACTGAAAATGTGGTCTCTAGAGTGCACACTGGACATGACATAATTTTGAGATATTATAAAGACAAACATTCTGATAAAGTTTCATGAGTATCCAACTGAAAATGTACCCTGTAACTGTTGACGACTGCATTATGGACGACGAACAACAGACATAGCACAATCACAAAAGCTCACCTTGAGCACTTCATGCTTATGTGAGCTTATGAAGATACTGTAAAAGAGGATATAATTGCAGGTCTAAAATTTCGCAAATCAACTAGTAGTAACCTGAAGCATGTTTTAATTTCCGCGACAGTTGAAGACAGAATTCAAGAATTTCTACTCTGTGTACTGTAAATCTTGTTACTCTATTAAATAAATGTTTAATTGGCAGTATTAACTGCCACCAAACTGGTATTCTGGTAGACTTTGAAAACAGGCACTCATCGATGTCGCCAAGGGTTCCAGTCAATTGCTCCCCAGTGACCAGGTATCTAGGTAAAATATACCTTATTGTAGTTTAAATGTAGGCTGGTAGATAGGAGCATACCAATCCAAGATTTCAACAGACAAAATTACACCTTTTCATTTTAATTAATAGAGTTAAAACTGATAGTAGGCCCCTGTTTAGTAAAAAAGAGTTATGGAGGTAGTACTGAGTCACAGAAAAGGCTTTTGAAAACATCGTGGAAAAGGGAGAAAATGCTGGTAATCAGCATTTTCTCCTTTTACTACAATATTTTCTTCCATTTCAGACATAAATCATCTTTAGAGCAACATTGAATGTGTCATCTTCAAAGGCTTTTTATTTGGACAGGTCTAAAATTTTGTTGTGTGGTAAAGGGTTAATGTGAATACTGGATGGTTGGAAGAGCATGGTAGTCTATAGATAACAAGGACTAGAACCGTGGTAGCCTATAGATAACAATGACTCTAACCAGGGTAGCCTATAGATAACAAGGACTATAACCGGGGTAGCCTATAGATAACAAGGACTAGAATCATGGTAGCCTATAGATAACAAGGACTATAATTGTGGTAGCCTATAGATAACAAGGACTAGAATTGCCTGTTCCAGTTGTATGCTAGTGTATAATTCCATCTTCCAACAGGGGACAGAGAACTGTGGTTCATCAGTTTACTTTCTTTGAAAGGTGTGTCCAGAATAACAATGCCTCAGAATTCATTGACTTTGTGATTCCTTGCTGAACAACTATGCAACTAGTAGGGATTGGATATAAAACTTCTGCAACTTTAGCATTGAAGCTAAATTCAGGATCTATGATCCACCCTCTGCTACACCGTACCCACTGTTGACCGATTATTCAGCTTTTCCACTACCTACAGATATTTACCCTTTGCCACATGGCAAAATTATAGACTCATCAATATAGAAGGAATATATGACAATGATTTTAACATTTTTCAACTGACAGTATCTGTCCTTGAAAAGGTTGAAAAATATTGTGAGAAAAGAAGATAAAGTGCTGGTTAGTAGCATTTTCTCCTTTTCCCACAATGTTTTCAAAAGCTGTTTTCTCAGGGTCTTAAAACTTGGGATTAGGTGGTAAAGGGTTAATTTTGCTGTTTCCAATTACCAGGACCAGTGTTTCCATTTGTCTAAGATTTCATGGGGCCCATGGGACTTAGTGTCACCGAAAAGGTTAAGTCCTCTTGAGTTTCTTCTAAGTTCCATATTTGCATGCAAAAATCATCAGTTAAATATCTCAAAACCATGTGACAAAAATAAAAACTGCTTTAATGAGAAATTTTTGAAAGCCATCTGCTGCTAAGACACAGTATCTGTGATCAATGTACTGAAAATCACTATTATTCAACAAAATCCTAATTACTTCACAAATTGATGTCACTAACAACTGAATATGGGAAAATACATACACTTCCGGTAACATTTTGAACTTCAGGTCATACAAAGTTTGTTACCTTGAAACATGTTAAGGAAGAGAAAGTATCAAAGACAAGCATCACATATTCATGGTGAATGCAATTCAAATTCCAGCAGGTTTCTCAAATAGTGATGGCTTCACATTCGGCAATAGATAAAGTCCAGACAATAATATTATCATCATCCTACATTGTTTTACCTTTATTAGTCGCCCCCATTTCTAAAAATGTGACACCCATGAGGACATTAAAAAGAGACAATACGGTAGATTAACTTAATGTTTTGACTCATTTTAGTCTGCATCCAAGGGGCAAAATAAGCTTTGTTATTTTGCACCCAAGCAGATTATCATGCCTATCTACTTTTTATGACACAAACAGAAATCCTGCTATGGCTGTGCTTTTGAAACCACACTGAAGCCTCTCTTTGTCTGACCAGGCTATGAAAATGGTAGAAACATTGGGATGATAAGTTGTGATATGCTAAGTAGATCTAACAAAAATGACACCTGTCACAAACAGAATATCTCTTGTTTTGCCGGACTAGTGGTAGCGTGGCTGACAATACATGTACTATTTCCTGTACAAAGATGGCAGATAATGAAAGGCCACAAAGATGGTTGACGATGAAAGGCCAAACAATTTAAGGGACAGTATGGCCTTGAACCTTTTTACTTAGAAGTGAAGGACCAAAGAGAAACAAATGACTTCACAAAATCAGATAACATTAATAATCCTAATATATTTTTATCCTAGTAGTATTTCATGATGCCATATTAAAAATGACTGTTTTCCAAAAGTACAATTTTTGGCTACAAAAACAGAAGTAATGTTGGGCAGCTAAAACTTATCACATGATAGGTAACAAAAATGAAACCTGTCACAATAACAAGAAATCTAAGGTACTGCCAGACTAGTGGTAGCATAGCTGACAGTACTATTTCATGTCATGTGACAAGTCACAAAAATGGTGAATGATGAAAGGCAAAACAGTTTAAGGGACAGTGTGGTCTTGAATCCTTTTAATCAGATGTAGAACAAGGTTCAAAGAGAAGCAAATGCCTTCACAAAATTAATTAACATTAATAATCCAGAAATATTCGTATCCTATCAGTATTCCATGATGTCATATTAGATTAATGTGTTCTCCATAAGTACAATTTTTAGCTACAAAAAGAAGAAATGTTGGGCTGATAAAACTTGTCAAATGATAGACAACGAAAATGAAACCTGTCACAGTAACAGGAAATCTCAGGTACTGCCAGACTAGTGGTAGCGTAGCTGACAGGTACTATTTCCTGTCATGTGAGAAACCACAAAGATGGCAGATGATGAAAGACCTACACAAAATCAGTTAACATTGATAATTCTGGAATAATCTTATTCATTCAGTAAATTCATGATGTCATATATGTGTGTTTTCCGCAATACAACACCTTATGAAATTAGCTAGTAGTAAGCAATTATCTTATTTTCTCACAATGTTTTCACACATGTATTCATTTACCTAATCTGTGTTATTTTTCTGTGTTTTCATATTGTTAATAAATACTGAAGTCATTTGACAGATACAAGGAATTTCTAATTATCTGAGCCCTGCAACCCTGAAAAATGTCAACAGATGTAACCACTGGTCAATTCATTAAGTATATTACTAGAACTATGCCAAACAACCCTAATGGTTTTCTGTCCTTTTCTATCCAGCTAAAAATACCAAACATCCAGTTTGCTGTTGCTTTGGCCCTCCTTTCCTTTAAATTTTTGCCAAACAATAAAATATTACAATTGTTGAAAGTGAAAGCATTTGCAGACGCCAATTTATGTGTCACTAAAATGGTGGAGCTAGTCTTTGATTGGGTAGAAAACATTGTCGGAAAAGGAGAAAATTCTGGTTTCCAGCATTTTCTCCTTTATCTACTATGTATTCAAAAGCTACCTTCCTGAGGGACTTCAAAACTTGGAACTGTTTGAAAGGTTGCAGTGCTTTGAGAGTTCTTCTGGATAGAATAAAAAACATACAAAACATACACACCATTAAATTTTTTTCAGTAGCTCAGAAACCTACATATCAATGCCATTGCGTAAGTCAGTTTTCATTTTAACCAAAATTCTATGAGCAACATTATATTGAAAATGAGATGTGTTTGAAAAATTACCTGAAACCAACTTTTTTCTTTCCAAGGCTGTATTTAATAGGAACCAAGTTCTGCAGACAATCTAACAAATGGACCAAAGACAATATGCAACCCAATCTTTGATCTCAGGGGCATTAAAAAAACAGAATTATTATTATTTCATGACTGAATTCAGTCAGAATGTCTCAAGATATTGGACAGTGTAGATCCAAGATCAGACTGCATGCTCTGTCTGATCTTGATCTACACTGGCCTAAATAAACATCAACTCTGGCAGGCACTTTAGGGGTTAAAGTCTATTTCACTCCACAAGTATATGTACCAAAGCTGTTTACCTGTCCAGGGCCCAAAATTCATAGTTATATGATAGTCTGATCTTTATCTATGCCATCTGTAACGCTTTATATTTCCTTGGCAAAGAGAAGGTAAAATAAATCTGTTAATGCAGCTTTTCAAAATGGCCTCGTTTCATTGTGCTGTATATGCAATAATTTGTTTTTCAGCTACTTGGCTTTTGACCAAAAAGCTCTGATGTTAAAGGTTGACTGCAAATGAAACATGGCTGTCCTTGAATAGACCAACAAAGCTCCATATGTGGTGACTTTATCAGCTCCATATTTGCATATAAGTGTGCATTCATAATGAACCCCCATTAGTTCTGGAACAGTCTGTAGAAAAAAACTTATGTCTCTTACTTGTTCCAATAACCAAACACACTCAGTGTTAGACTATGTTGAGCTTATTCTTTGAGTCATGTTTCAGAAAATTTGTCATTTTCAGTCAGTAGCTATGCTTGCTCATATAACTGCTGTACACTCAAATATAGCAGACTTTATGATGTACATATAACTGGGTGTGGACTTGAGCCTTTTTTTGATAGGGAGCTATGGTGCTTCAAAACTTTGGGAGAATGAATTTTCTACAATTATCTGCCCCTGAATAGATTAACAACCTTTCTGGATTGCTTTAATCCGTCATTGGTGACAGTTTTTCTCCAGTTTTGAGTAAATTCATAATTTGAAATAAAAATTTTGGTCAAAAGACATCCATTTTTCAAGCCACCCACTAATCCAATCTGATGGTGAAAAGGGTTAACAAAGTTTTATCTCACCTAGGTTTTTGCTAATGTATACCAATAATTTCACAAAAGTTACTTCAGCCATTTTAAGGATTTCCATTAACAGATTTAAGTTACCAATCAAACTTTATCTGAATTGAGTGATTTTCTGCAAAAAACAAAGACAATTATATAAAATCTGCTTCAATGTACATTTCAATCAAAGTCTTCAACTTAAGTACTGATATACCTTTGGATTTAAGATCCTTAACTTCTAACACTGCATGAGACATTGGTTCTTTTTAATAATACTGCCCCCCCCTTCCCCCAGAGATTAAAGATTGAGGGCATATTGTTTTTATTCTATCTGTTTGTCTGTTCATTTGCAAGTCTGTTGGTCAAAATAACTTGGTTTTCATTACCTAACTCCAATTTTGTCAGATGTTATCAAAATGTCAAAATGGAAAAGGGATCCTTATATCATTGAGATGGTAGCTTGGTTTGATAACAGTCATATTCCATTATTGTATGGGAGAGTTATGATATGTTGGTATTCTTAACACTAGAAACATCCTTGCTTCTGTAAAACAACTTCAGTATTTATCAGTATATTTACACAAAGTTTCCTTATGGCTTTATATCCATGTGATACCAGAGGATTTTGATACAAGTAAAAATCTGACGACATTAAGTTCAATAATTTTTCAAGTCATGTTGTTTTTCTTCACCAATAAGCAAAACATCTTGATCATTGATCTGAGCCAAATATTCTATTTCATGGCATTCTCAAGTGTAAGGCGAGATCGTTCTCTGCTTACTGTTAAAAGTTTGTGAAAATATCTGCCAGCAAGTGTAAGATTCTATCAAGCTAAATTCGTTTTACTTTCGCTTTGCCACTTTCATATTTTAAAATAACACAATGGTGAACATTTAATTAATATTTTTCACCCTAGAAATTCTTTATCACCCATAACCATGTTACATTTGAAAAACTTTGTCTTTTTGCTGCAGCTTAATCAGACTACACATGGCCTTGTAATATCTTAGACCAACAAAAATAGTACAGGAACTGCAAGCAACTGCTGCAAGTACATGTATACAAGCAAAGATTTATATAGCATGTTCTTTTCATGTTTCCAGAAAACTAAAATGACATCATTATAGTCACATTATAAATATAGCATCATCAAAAAAATGGATTTTTGTTTGCTTGCATACCCATACATACTTTGTGCAAAGATGAAAAAAATCTTTAAACAGCAACTCCATTGAGAATTCTGAGATAGTATCAAAGAAAGTCATGTGTCAAAAAATCTTATATTGGCCCTGTTGCTGCAAGCAAGCACATCAAGTCATTTATATATTGGCCTTGTTTTTACATAATTTTTTATATCTTTGTCTTTGATATATCAAAGAAATTTTGTCCAGAGTTCCTAAATTTAGAGTATAATACCAAATATGTATCAGTTTGTAACCTTTTTACTACATAATCCTGGTTTTTACAGAACTGAGGGAAGAAGGCTTTTGAAATCATGATCATTATCCTTTAATTTGTTGCCATAATTAAGAACTATGCACCCTCAGTACAACTTCTTGCAAAAAAATTAAAAAGCAATGATATATCACTGTTTTCAAATGCAGACACTTCTTGCTTTTTTCTTTCTCATACCCACTCTCTTTCTTATGCAGAATTATTATACAAACGTGGCATACAGGGTTTCTGTTTACAACATAAAAGTATCAATATGTATGGAAATCCATTTGGATGCAAACTATCAAAGCCGTAAGTACGAAACTGCGACAAGTGAATGTTCACATTATCAGTATCGAAAACAATGAATGAAGCTTTCAACTCTTATTAAAAAAAAAAATTGATAAAAAATCCAAATATATCTAATTTAAGATCTCAGTCTACTGGTGTGTGAGGATATAACTGAGATGTGATTGTACCAGTGGTTCTACTTAAAAACTTTTTCGGTAGCTTTCTTTGTGCTACCCACTCGTCACAACTCGGCCGATTCCGTACCTACATCTAACCTCGTCCGTATAATGGTCGCTTCCATTTGAACTGCGAATCACGTGATCTTATACATGGCGCGCCACTGTCAGTCGTTCAGCAACGACATAAACAACCTCAATGAAGTTATTCACATCTGTTTATCTGTCGGTGAAAACTTTGATCGGAATTGATGAATAATGAATGTATGAACCGTTTACTAACTCAACTGAAACATAGTTAGAAAGATTTCGATAGAAAATTGAAACTCAAGTTTTCTTTTTTTAAAAGGAGCCTTACAATTTTCAGAACGGTAAACCGGCGTATTTCCGGATATGTATCGATCTGATGCATATTAATCCACCAGATACAGCCGAGGGATATGATGGCTCCCATCACCCGAGGTATGCCGAATGTGTGCTACCTAGTGGGCATGGGAACGAGTGTTTTGGTCCCTGGACTCGTTTCTATGGACTTTATTGTCCGGGTGTGTTCGTCGTTTTGAATGATCTAATTTCTTTTCAAATCAATTCTGGAGTACTAACAAGGCATATTAGAATAATGAACAATATTTGATTCTTCACAAAAGAAATAGTTGACTAGGACTAGGATAGTTTCACTGTACGGTGCAAAATCATACACAACATAAATGCGTTTCATTTCAAGGATATTTTGCGAGGAAATCCAAGTTAGACCGTATTTCAAGGGTTCAATCTGCATTTCCAAGAAATGATACTACTGGGAATACTGACTACATACATATAGCAAGGCAGAAGAAACAAAGGTCACTGTCAGTTGCCCACCAACTTCTCATGCAAAGTGTACAGAAACATATTCTCAAGATAGGAAATCAACAGAGCCGTGGAAAACAGGTTGTCTAAGTATCAGTCTACATCCAATTATTAGCCTACAGACTTGACTAAACAAGAGGTTAATATATATTCTCCCACAATGTTTTCAAAAGCCTTTTCTCTCTGGGTCTTTAAAACTTGGGACTGTGGGAGAAAAATAATAGAGCCAAAGCCGTCTGAAAATGTTATAATCATTTTCAAGCAAAAGTCACATTCTTATTCATTATTGGTGGCCAAAGAAATTTATTGTATGTATTCCTTTCTTTTGAAGTGTATGATTTACTGTGAAACAAAGCCAAAAAATTCATGTTTACAACAGGTTGTACTGATTTCCAGGGAAGTTCTGCAATTGTAAAACATATTTCAGGGCAAACATTGTAGCCTGCAAATGAAATATGCAAAAGGCTTCCTTCAAGCTAATCCATTTAAATTTTAATCCTGGACCAGGGCAAAACATAATGTTGACCCTTAAAGCTGTAATCACCCAAAAGATGTAAATAAGGAAAAAGACACTCTTGTTAAGGGCAATTCTCTTTTTTTCCCTTTTGCACAAGGTTTTGAGAGATTTAAGTGATAATTTATACAAACAAAATTAGAGTCACAAGAAATTCAGGGGGACTCTACTTTTGCAACGACACCGAGTATCATGAACTCAATAAAATCTCAGGTGAACAGAAACATGCGTGTCAATAATCTAAATGTGAAAATTCAAGGTTCTTCACCAGCATCCTTGCCTTTGTATGAAAAATTCCATGTAGGGAAAAAGGGGTTCAATGCATCTTATGACCCATTATCTCCCGATAGATGGCATTATACAAATACACATCTATCTAATTTGGGCATTCTGGGTACAGAAATGGACTACTTTTCAAAATAACCGTTACTTTGAATTACAAAATGAAATAAACGTTTACTCAATAAAACGCTACCTGGTGCAATTCATTCAGCTATGATCGACTAGCATGTAACCTATGCATCGGCCATTTATGAAAACAGCCCCTACATGCTTGGGTGATAGGCTAATAGCTTCGGTATAAGCCCTACTTTTCCCAGGTATACAGGGATGGGTGATGCGTCATAGCAGACAAGTCGTATCTTCGAAGAATATGACATGTGCAGACAACGTCTTATGACCATTAACTGTTTACCAAATGACAAAATTTTGGACTTGTCCCAACAGAAACATTTGTGGGCAACAAATCAAATATACACTGCTCAAAAAAATGAAAGGAATACATGTCCTCAAGTTTGATCACAAAATAATTCTTTCAGTGCAAGACAATGCAAATAGTGTTCTGCTTGTAAGTTCATTCAGTACTAACACTATAAAATCTCAGAACAAGCAAAACGATTGGTTTGCACAAAAGATGTATAAGCTATGCCTATAAAAGCTGTCTTTTTGATATACCACACAAGTTTTTAAGAGAACCGGAAGCGTCATTTTTTTATTCTCAATTTCTTTTTTCATATGATTCGACAAAATATCAACAAAAGACTGGAAAAATACAAGTTTTTTAACAAAAGAACAAGGAAAACAAATTTCTTGATTTTCTTCTGAACATGACTTATCAGCATTTAAAATCAAACAAACAAATCATTGAGCCATTTTGTCTGATAAGAATGTAAGTTGATGGTTTTCAGAGCACAATGTTTAGCAAAATAAAAGATTTGAATTTCGGTATTTATGTGTTCCTTAAGAATTACCTTGTGTAACATCAATGTTTTTGTAAAGGCTATTTGGTCAATCTCGGCAGCTTCCATCTCTTTAATATGAGAGTTAGGGGCAGTAGACTCACTAACTCAATGGTAAATATCGTTTAACATCGATGTTTTTGTAAAGGCTATTAGGCCAATCTCGGCAGCTTCCGTCTTTTCATGTGAGAGTAAAGGGCCATTGACCTTGATCGTCATCATCAGTTGTTTATTACAAGACATCCTAACAAACCTTTGTATAATTCAGGCAAGAAATTTAAAAATACCTCACAAGGCTTGTGTTACTGATCACATATCAAACTGACAAGCCTTCGAATAATTCTGGTGTGAAATCTTAAAATACCTCAAGAAGCTACATAGCCCATTAGGGAAATACCATCGAAAAATACATGTATTTTGTTCTTACTTTTGCCTTTGTTGTTTAGTGGTTTACCAGCTATCGCCTTACTCAAATAAGTGATAAAACAGTCTTAAAGTTTGGTGCGATTAACCCTTAGGGTGGTGAGCGTGACTCACTGACCTTTTGCGGACAGTGTAGATCAAGATCAGACTGCACAGAATGTGCAGTCTGATCTTTGATCTACACTGTCCGATTAGGAGATATTTTTCTCAAAAAAAAAAAAAAAGCTGAAAATAGCAATATTTGGGTTTTTATTATCGATATGAAAACTCATTACCACACAATCCCGACTTTTAACGACCCTGAGAAAGAAGCCTTTTGAAAACATTGTGGGAAAAGGAGAAAATGCTGGTAACCAGCATTTTCTCCTTTTTCCACAATGTTTTCTGCCCTTCCCAAACCAAATTTCAATTTTTCAGTCACATTTATTTTGTCGTCTGCAAGTGCTTTCAATTTGGACCAGTCTAAAATTTTCTTGTGTGGTAAAGAGTTAATTTATATATAGCAGGATAAGGGTTAATACCATTTGACTAGTCCCCTTTAACCCTTTACCACACAATCCCGACTTTTAACAACCCTGAGGAAGAAGCCTTTTGAAAACATGGTGGGAAAAGGAGAAAATGCTGGTAACCAGCATTTTCTCCTTTTCCCACCATGTTTTCTACCCTTCCCAAACCAAATTTCAAATTTTTTAGTCACAATTATTTTATCGTCTGCAAATTCTTTCAATTTGGATCAGTCTATAATTTTGTCGTTTGGTAAAGAGTTAACTCTTTACTAACAGACAAAATCTTTGCTTTGTCCAAATTGAAAGCATTTAGCAGATGAAAAATCAAATGTAACTCAAAACTTACAGCTCTCTTTTAAGCAGTAGAAAACACTGTGGGAAAGGCAGAAAATGGTGGTAAGCAGTATTTTCTCCTTTTTCCACAATAATTTCGAAAGTCTTTTTCCTCAGTGTGCATAATTAATGATTAATTGTATGGTGTTAAACATCATTTTCAACATTATTTAATTATATATCGGCAGCCAGTGCACCTATCCATGCTTTCCTGGAGTCTTTTTTACCAGTACTCAACACAATTTTCTCTCCAAGCCACTGGCTGCTTTCGGACATAATAATCGTCAAAACAATGGTCAGTGGTGGGAGAAGAATGAATTCTGTTGCTATGACTATCATCAATCCTTGGAAAGACACTGGCCGAGCCAGGGATCGAACCCACAACCCCCTGTTCTCAAGTCCTGCATGCTACCGACTGAGCTACCAGGGCTCAGCTCTGTGACAATATATTCCGGATTGTGTGGTAAAAGGTAAAAATCAGTAAAAAGTCTCATTAGTGTTTACTTACATACTTTTGCATTTAACTCTTTACCAAATAACAAAATTATAGACTGAAATAAATATTGCTCAAAAGATGAGACTAGTCTTTCATAGGATAGAAAAACATAGTGGGAAAAGGAAAAAATGCTGATTACCAGCATTGTCACCTTTTCTACAATCTTTTCGAAAGGCTTGTTTCGAAGGATCTTTAAATGTTGGGATTGTTTAGAAAAATGTTAAGATCCTACACCAATACAGTATATGCTCGACTATGAGATGTCTTGGCTTATAAGATGCTCCCCCAACTTTTTGATTTCATCGATGACCTCCTGCAAGAAGCACGCAGACTTCATACTGACCATAAGAATGCTACAATTTTGATTATTCAGCTGGAAATATGCCATGCAAATATTACGATCTATTGTCAGGTATCAGAGTGGCATCATTCCAAAAATGAATCTCCTGTATCTTAGCCAATCATACCTAGATTCAGAACCAATTTCTATTTAAAATGGAAAAAGCAACATGAAAAAGTGTAATGCATGGACCAAACCACTCACATTTTTTGTTAAAATAATCCTATCAGGGATATTAGGCCTTCAGTGTTTTGCTCATAATTATATTGTTAGTTATCACTGGGTAACGAAAGGTTACCTCGCAGACAGGAAGAGTTAAATCAAAGGACTAAAGTACTCTTGTAACTATCTTGTAAACGCCCTGTACAATCTAACTCTTTACAAAATGACAGAATTTTTGACTTGTCCAAATTGAAAGGATTTGAAGATAAAAAAAGTACCTAACTCAAAAATTGATATTCGTTTTACCAGTATTTTCACTATTTTTTACAATGTTTTTAAAAATCTTTTTCTTTCAGGTTGTTAATACTACAAATTATTTGGTAAGTTATCTATATTGCGCTGATACTTTTTGGCCATAAAACCATGAGCCATCACAATAGAGAATAAATGCTTGCTAATTTAAACCTAAATTATATACTAGTAATCGGCAATCCTGTTCATAAGTTAAAGCTGTGTTAATGTCTGGTTGTTATCTGCACTAATTTATTGATTGTTGGCTTGGGCAGTTCAAGCTGTAAAAGTTTGACATGTAGCTGTAAATCTCCTAAAAAACAGATATTTACTGTGATGTAAAACAGAGACTGCAATCACAACCCTTTACTTCCTTACCTCGATGATCAACTGATAAACGCTACAAAATTTCTATTTAGATCTAAACCGACTGTGGAAATATTTACTTCAGTTAGGTTACTTGTCTCATTACATAATTCAAAAACGTCACAATTACAAATTTAAGCATTTCATTTTGTAAAAAGTATTGAATCATCCTTGAATTTTAGAATTGTGGAAAGGGTCAATCAATACACCATACCTTGATATGTACCACAGTCAACTCGATGCCTCTATTATAAACCGATGCCTCTATTATAAACCGACTGAAACAACAAGAGAAATAACTGCTTAGTCTGTCATGGATTTAAAGCTAAACTAACAAGTAAAACATGAAAACTGTGTGCTCTAAACTATTATTACTTCACACAAAGGGTGATTACAATTATTACTGTGTCATTTATGGCTTTACATTCGCGTGACTCGTTCAGGAGGTGGTTATATCTCTTTGTGTTGATCAGCAGGTAAGTAAGTTCTCCAGATGGGATTTCAGTCCTTTAATTATGCGCATATAAGACGCTCCCCCTACTTCAAGCTCAAAATTCTAGGGAAAAAATGTCTTATTTACGGTAGTTACGGTATACTACTAGGTTAAACTCCATCTGCTTTTGTGCACGAGAAGATCTAGATCAGTCTGATCATCTTGGATCTACACTGTCTGACAAGGTGAAATTTTTCTGGCTACAATCACTCTGTATCTTAAATCACGATTCTTTACCAAGTTATATCCATATTAACTCTTTACCAAACAATCCTGGGTTTTCACGATCCTACAAAGAAAGCCTTTTGAAAATATTGTGAGTAAAGGTGAAAATGCTGGTTAGCAGCATTTTCTCTTTTTCCCACAATGTTTTCTACATTTCCAAAAACAGAAATCATCAGGTAAGTAACATTTAATATGTCATCTGCAAATGCTTTCAATCAGGACCCGTCTACATTTTTGTCGTCTGGTAAAGAGTTTATGTACACAGACTGTTTAGGCTAGTTTCTTTAGATTCTTGGGCTGAAGATACAGTAGAAGGCATGCAGAAATATTTGGCGATCATGCTAAAGCCTGGCTGACCATCAAATTGCAATACAGTAAGGCAGTGCTCTTGATTTGGCCAAACTGCTCTTTTCAGACTCAATGTAGGTCCTTTTTTAAAAGTCTTCACCACACAACAAGAATGTAGACTTGCCGTAACTTAAGGTACTTGCAGAAAATAAAGTAAATGTGGCTAAAATGATGAAATTTGTCTTTGAAAGGGTAGAAAACGTTGTGGGGACCAGCTTTTTTTCCCTTTCCCAAAATGTTTCTAAATGCTTTATTTATCAGGGTCCTTAAAATATGATATTGTATGATAAAGGGTGAAAGGTGCCTTTTTAAAATTTTTTGCTGCAAATTAAAATTTGTTGTTAACCCTTTCGATACCAGAGACAAAAACAGTGACTTTTGCGGATGGCATAGATCAAGATCAGACTGCACAGGAGGTGCAGTCTGATCTTTAATCTATACTGTCCATTTGTGTGGTCAAGCCTATACAATCAAAATCTTTGTAAGTTTCAATGGATTGTATTTAGAGCCGTCGAAAGAGGTCGAGTTTATTTGTTTGGCGCTGAGAGAGTTGAAATCTGTTAAATACTACAAAATATACTTTTACATGCAAATAGAAAGACACTGATGGTTGCATTCAGTAATCAAGGGACTCAAAGTCCTGAAAAGCAGTATTAAGCTTTGATATTTTGTAATGAAAAATAAAAATTTCAATTACATGAAATGCATGTACATATTATGTACTTACTTAGTGGAGTTAGCAAGGGCAAGTAAAGTCTAAGTTATCCTGCCCTGCCCTCCCCCCCCCCCAGCGGGGTGGGCACACAATAACTATTATTCTATTACTTATTAAGAAGTATCATTTTGATACATCAATCTGAGGCGGTTTTCTGCTGTTATAGGCTTTAGGACTGGATGTACACATGTAGGACTGTATATACGTGAAGGGCAAAAAAAAAGCTAGGGGTGTACTAGTTTAAACTGAGAGTAGAATGAGTTGAGAGGAAGCCTATAGAACAGTATTTGGTTCAGGTCAAACCGATTACATAGTACAAACCAAGTGAGCATGGATGCGTCGTTCTGCATGATGTATTTGGTTACGGCGGATTTGCTATACAAATCTGCTAAAAAGGTGCAAATCTAACATTCAAATGGTGGATTGGATGCAAATATTTTATCCATATGAGATCAAATATGATGTCATTGTACTTCTTTAAAGACAATCCCACATAATACACATATTATTGGTTACATCATATTCCCACAAAACTCTGCAAAATTCTGTGGCAAACTCTAAAAATATCCCAAAGGCTTCAAGCTCATTAAGGAAACATGTCTTACAAAAAAGAATTTTGTTCATAATTTATCTTTCTTCTTTGCTGATGGTTAGTCAGCATTAACATTAATTATTTTCTTAATTTAGCAATGAATAATTTTTTCAAGGTCAGGTGAGATTATAAAAATCTGTACTGCCTCATTTAAATTAACTTTATCTGTAACTTAAAATGTGAGGAATGCATGTTGGCTAATTGATTGTATGCTGTTTAACACCATTTTCAACATTATTTCAGTTATATCGCGGGCAGCCAGTGCACCTATCCATGCTTTCCTGGAGTCTCTTTTACCAGTACTCTGCACAGTATTCTTTCCAAGCCACTGGCTGCTTTCCCACATAACCATCGTCGAAACAATGGTCAGCGGTGAGAGAGGAATGAATCCTGTCACAATGTCTATCATCAATCCTGGGAAAGAAATTGGCCGAGCTGAGGATAGAACCAGCGACCTCCCATTCTCAAGTCCTGTATGCAGGAGTGCATGTTAACCCCTGATGTATGCTCCATGTTGACTTTTGTATGTTTGTTTGGTGATTAATGCCATTTTCAACATTATTTCAGCTACATCACAGCAGCCAGTGCACCTATCCATGCTTTCCTGTACACAGTATTTTTTCAAAGCCACTTGCTGCTTTCCCATATAACCATCATCAAAAAAATGATCAGCTGTAAGAGAGATATGAATCTTGTTACAATGGCTGTCATTAATCCTTGGAAAGAAATTGGCTGAACTTGGGACTCAAACCAATGACCCCCTGCTCTAAAGTCCTGTACTACAGACTGGGCTAAAAGGCTCGGCTCCATGTTGACTAATGATACTCTAAAATATCAACTCTTAACCTGCTAAATGAATGAAAAGAAACTTTTATTGATTGATTGAATTCAAATTTGACTCTGTTTCAACAGCTTAGGTCATATCATGGTGGTCAGTACACCTACGCTTGTGTTTCCTGACTTTCTCAAACCAGTACTGACACAACTTTCTTTCCAAGTCACTGACTACTTTCTCGCATGCATCAGAGGTGAGAGACAAAAAACTGCCAGAAAAAAGTTTACCTTAACCGGGTATCGAACTCACAACCACTAGGTCACAAGTCTGATACGCTAATTACTGAGCTACCTGTGTGGCCATGAAACTTTTAAGCCTATATTTAAAGATACCCATTTACTCATTTTAGCCCAATGTAGAAATGTCTTTAAATCAATAAATTAGCAATATCTATAGCCCAAAAGAATGAAAAGAAGTTTCAGATTTGTTATTTGAAATAGATTTTGGTCGGGAGAAAATCGCGTCCGGTCAAAATTGTAAACAATGGGGGAGTGTATCACTACAGTCATTTACACACCCCCATCAGTCTAATCTTGATCTACACTGTCCATAAAAAGGTTCTTGAGTTGTGTTCAGTAGCCCAAGGGTTAAAAACCACAAACAGGCACGAAGATCATACAACATCCATTCATTAAATTTAACTCCTTACCAAACGACACATTTTTAGACCAGTTAAAATCCAAAGCACATAAATTATCAAATGTTGGTAAAAATGTGAGATTTTTCTTTGAGAGAGTAGAAAACATTGTGGGAAAAAGAAAAATGCTGGTTACAAGCATATTCTCCTTTTGCTACAATGTTTTTAAAAGCCTTCTTCCTCAAGGTTGTTAAAACTCGGGATTGTGAGGTAAAGAGATAATAATACAAGTTTGTACCCGAGTTGTGTTGTATTATCACACTTGAGGTAGTAGACCCGTAACGCTTCTAGTGCAACATGGAATAAAATTTCTTGTTAGTTGATAAATAACGATTTATACAGATAAAATACTTTAGCACATTTTTAACCGACCAGAAATTCCTTTGATGTCTATCTTGAAATTATTTGTTGATACTTTTGTTAGTTTCCTGAAAAGGGAGGTAGTTGTTTAGATTCATAAATGATAATTCTAAGAAGGAAAAAAAGGAAAAAGTGGCTCGGTTAACTCTTTACCAAACAACAAAATTCTAGACTAGTCCAAATTGAAAGCATTTGCAGACGACAAAATAAACGGGAATCAAAAATAGAAATTTGATTTGGTAAGGGGAGAAAACATTGTGGGAAAAGAAGAAAATGCTGGTAAAGAGCATTTTCTCCTTATCCCACAATGTTTTCAAAGCTTTCTTTCTCAGGGTCGTTAAAAGTTGGGATTGTGTGGTAAAGGGTTAAAGTAGTATAATAGTACTCATTTTTAATCATAGCAAATTTTGTAGGACAATATTATATAGTGGAAATAGCTAATTTCCATTACAGGTCTACTACCTTAAGTCTAACAATGCAAGACAAATTATGTAAAAATCAAGACAACGGATGAAAGCACACTGTAGCCTATTTAAATGGTAGAAATGTTGGGATGATAATGTTCACATGAAACGTAACAGAATGAAAACCATCACAATAACAGGAAATCTCTTGTACTACCAAACTAGTGGTCGCATAGTTGACAGTACTATTTTTTGGCGTGTGACATGCAAGAAGGTGATACCCCATTCCTTTTAAATCTTTATTTTAATAATATAACGACAGCTCATGAACAAAAGCTAGACAAATTATGAAACCACACTTGAAGCCTGTCACAATAACAGGAAATCTCATGTACTGCCAGACTAGTGGTAGCATAGCTGACAGTACTATTTCCAGTCATATGACAAGCCACAAAGACGGCAGATGAAAAAAGGGTAAACAATTCAAAGGACAGTGTGGTATTGAATCCTTTGCTCAGAACAGCAGACAGAGCAAATCTCCTTTCAAAAATCAATTTTATCACATAACCTCCCTTGTTTTCAGAGTAATATACCCGTTACATATTTTCTTATATACACATGTTTGAAATATGTGTTGGGTGACATCATGATTAAATTATGTGACATCATTTTATACTTCTTTCAGTGAAGTGAAATGGTTTTTAACACAGTTTTTACAGCTTAGTTCATATCGTTGTGGTCAGCACAACTACACATCTGTTTCCTTGCTTTCTCACACCAGTACTGACAGAACTTTCTTTCTAAGCCACTGACTACTTTTCTCACATGCAGCAGAGGTGAGAGGCAAAATGACCTATAACTCACATAATTTTGTAAAGTGATAAAAAGAATCTGACATTTGTTGGCTTTTGAAATAAAAATCTAGCAAACTCATCTACTAAAATAGAAATGGAGCTCGCCAGAGATTTGCTTGGTATCACTCATCAAATTCCATCTCAAACACAAACTTATGTCAGATCCTTAATTCTTTACCACACAACAAAATTTTACACTTGTCCATTTGTAGACGACAAAATAAATGTAACTGAAAAATCAAAACTTTTTTTGGGAAGGGTAGAAAACATTGTGGGAAAGGGAGAAAATGCTGGTTACCCAGCATTTTCTCCTTTTCCCACAATGTTTTCAAAAGGCTTCTTTTAAAAAATTTGTGTTTTTTTCCAAAACAACACAACCTTTGTACCTTTACCACACAATCCAAATTTTTTAATGACTGAGGAAGAAAGTTTTTTAATAACACTGTAGGAAAAGGAGAAAATGCTGCTGACCTATATTTTTCCTTTTCCTACAATGTCTTCTACCAAGAATTGATTCACAGTGAATTTGTCATCTGCCTATACTTCCTATTTTGACAGATCTAATTTTCATTGTTTGCTACAGCAGTATCATTGCTCAAATTTAACGGCATTTTACCCCATGAAACTGATGTACCACTAAAGTATATACAAAATTAGAGCTCTTAATTTTGTTACTGGTAATCAGAAGACCTATCGAAGTGAAAATATCTTCTAAATGTGTGGTAGTCATCTCAACATCATTAATTTCTGACAACTTCGTTTATTTTCATCTGCAGTTCTAGTCTTTGAGCATGTGCAAGAAGTTGCTTAGAGCAATGATCGAGGTAAGTTGCTAAGCACACTGGATTCCTAGCTAGATTTTTTAACTGTTTGAAGACTTTCAACAATCAATGTCAATAAAACAATTTCAGAACTAACAAAATATATAAATTGATTAGAATTTGAAAACCTTGTGTTAAGTCACTCATTGTTTGGTAGGAAATGATTTCCGAGAGTGTTCAGACGAGGTGACGGATATTACGGTAATAGACAAGTTAAATAAATTGGACTTGTATTGTAAATCTATGTTTTGGTAACACAGTTAAGTATTTATTGTTAATGCACTTTTTACGTTTTTCACATCCAATATGTGACACCGATTTGTTTAACTATTTTATCTTTTTTAACTATTTTATCTTTTTTAATTTCCATCCATTTTCAGTTCTGTTGCTTCTCCCTTGGTATGCTAAGTAGTTCCCGGAATTAATAAATTTTGTCCACCATATCTCATTTTTTCCCCTCAAAAGCTTAATATACAGAGTGTAACCCTCTGTCTTTCATATAAAATAAAAATCTTGCAAGTTACATAAAACTTGGGAGATCCAGGATCAGACTGCAGTTTCTGTGCCTGCAAAACCACCAGACGTTATGCTGAGCATTTATGGTTAAAAGTATTACTTATAGTAAGATATTGGCATAAGTATGCTGATCTTTTTTTTTTTATTTTTCTACACCTATTCTGAGTTAAAAAAGAAAAACAAAAGTCATTTTTACCTTCATGAATCAAATGATTTTAACCTATGCCGCACTTTCGGTGATTCCATGGTCCGCAACAATCTCAAGCTGTTGCATGAGCAGGGTCCAACAATTTTCAGAAAAGGCACTCGTCCTGCAGGACAAGTGACTTCAAAAAACACTTGCCCTGTTTTTATCCTCACACGTCCGACGAGAAAAAACCCTCTAATTTTGGACTCTGACATTTCTTTTTTTTTTCAGACGAAACGGAAACTCTAATGATATTGTCTCCCGTAGCAACAATCCTTAAATACCGGGTTTCAATAGCCGGTACCATTTATACGGTCAAGTAATAGCAATGAATAAACCCAAAACTGTGAAGTTTTTCGAACTGGTTTCGGATAAGTATTTGTGTCAATATCGTTCGTAATAATAATAAGCAGCAAAGTCTCGTATTTAATTACCCAAAGAATATTAAAACATTTTTATTTGCAATGAAAGGTACCGAGTTATATCAATAGGCTGACTTGCAACCCGTCTTTATTTGGCACGGGAACCAGCGTATTTTATATCCTGTTTCAATATTTGTGTTCCTGAACACCCTCAATTTGCTCAGTCAATAATGGCATGGCCGTTTTGTTCCTTGTAAGTTGCCTGTTCATCTGAAAACTTACGAGGGCTGTTCGATATATAATGTGTATTGTACCACAGCGCGAAAACGCTTTGCACGATTTCATGGATGATGATACGCTTGAATAGCTCTATTCAATACCTTTCCAACGGCATAAACACGAGCCTTCAGCTCCACATAGTTTTAAACTTATAGTCATTTCAATAGAGCTAGTCGTTGACCACTGTTGTAAAAATAGTTGGGAAACGGATTAAGAATATTGAAGAAATTAGAGCTTATATAAAAGTTCGCACAAAACTCGGTCATTTGGTAATGCAGATTTTTACTGAATTGGGGGAAGTTTATGGGTCTGATAAGGTATCTTATGAGACAGTTCATAGTTGGAGAAAGAAATTTCTGACTGGCACAGAGTCCGTCAAAGATGCAGCAAAATCTGGCCGACCTGTGACTTTAAAAGGCAAGTCAGGGAAATAATTGAAAGTGGTGGCAGATACATGATTCGTGATATTGCCAACGCTGTTGGCATATCGCTATCGCGGGTGCATTTCATTTTGAAGCGTATTTTGAAAGTGCGAAAGATTTCTGCCAGATGGATACCGCATATATTGACAGATGACCAAAAACGGGTACGAGTACAAACCGCTAAGCAATTGCTCAAAATGTTTCCCAAATTCAATCAAAGACAATTTGCAAACATTGTTACTGGTGACAAAACATGGGTTCACTATTTCGAACTAGTAAGAAAAATTGGAAACAAAATATGGCTAACTAAACATGGTAGAAGGGCTGTAGTTGCCAAAAGAAGCACAAGCACAAAGAAGGTTCTTTATTGCATATTCTTCTCATGTGATGGTATAGCCATACAAATTCCGGTGCCAAAGGGCAAAAAAATTACAGGTCGGTATTACCGAGATGTTATACTAAAAAAGCCCAAGAAATATTATCTTAAACGACGCCCTGTGTCAGGATTTAGGCATGTTCGTCTACTTCATGATAATGCTCCATCACATACATCTGAGCTTGTGAAGCGATTTTTGAAGTCGGAGAAGGTTACCGTCTTGCCACACCCACCATACTCTCCAGATCTAGCCCCATGCGACTTTTTCCTTTTTCCAAAACTTAAAAAGTTCTTATCTGGTTGTCGTTACAAGTCCCGACAAGCCCTTGGCTCAGCCATCAGTCAGTGCCTCAGAGGTCTACTTAAATCAGCGTACCGTGACGCATTTCAGAAATGGATTCAGAGATTGAAATTATGTATTTCAAACCGCAGAGAATACTTTGAAGGGATGTAATGTTCATTTCACTATTTGAGTCGAATGCTTTTGAGATATCGTACAATACGCATTACATATCGAACAACCCTCATATTTAATACCTCCTATTAACCACTTGCCCTGCCAGACGACCATGACTGATAATTCACTCATCCTCATCCATTTCTTACTCGTAAATACGAGCAGACGAGTGGATTCTTTGGACCCTGATGAGATCTGCCTGTTGTATAAATCCTGCTGTTGATACATAAATGTTGATTTTTTTTTAAATTTAGTAATTTTAGATTTTATGTGTGGTAACCTGTTGTGTTGGTTAAACGAAGCGACTGGTTACTTAAGGTTTAGGTATATAACAAAATGTCATGTAACATCTATGACATGTGAAAAGAAGCTGTACCATGAGGCTTATTATGAAGGACTCAATATAAAATAAAGCAGATTTGTGGGAAAATTTGTTATCTTGTATGTAACTGGAGGTGTGAAAACAGGCTATTAAAGACACATGTCTTTACAGATTGTTTTCAGCTGTGTTTGTATGAACAGGAACCTTATACGATTTTTGATGCAAAGAAGTCTGTGATATATTTATAAATACATTACAACCCACAAGCAACAGTTTGTCTTGCACCAACCAAATTTGAAAAACATTTTGGAAAAAGGAGAAGTACAGAACATATGTCTTATTGATGAATAGCGTTTTAAGGCCCGTCGACAACTTAGGTCATATTGGACGCACTTACTTAGTAAACAACAATGCGAGGTGAAAATAACATACATGTGCAACAACATAAGACAAACATGATAAATGAGGAATGGACGAAACACAAAATGATGCCCCTTTTGTCGCCTTTTACGACATGCATGCTGTCACTTTTGTTCCGCCAGATGAAATGGCAGATGTGACGATCGCGGGACTGCAGTGGTTTATTCTTATACCCCCGATTAAACCACACGGGATCCCACAGGCCAATTGATTCCCATTCCAAACCCTATTTACATCGAGAAAAAAATACAGGATTTGGAATAAGAACTACCCAGCCCGCTGCAATCCTACGAATTACGAGGAAAGCAGCCGTTTGTCTCTAATTTTAGTCGCCTTCTACGACATGCCATAGAGAAAGGCCGAGGTCCTATTCTATAAATTAAAAAAAACCCGGGACCCCACGGGGAATATGTCTTATTAGACAAGTACAAATGTACAAAATCACAAGATCTATGCAACAAAGCATTCGTCAAGGTTTGTCCTGTATCTCACTCAATCCATCTCTTCATTTATAGCAATATTTTCACTAGTATATTTTCATGTGAATTTCTGCACTCAAGTTGATCATTCGTAATTTTACCCTTAAAGTGCCAAATGAATCCAATGGCCGTTTTCACTAATATAAGCGATTTCAATAGTCTTTGTTCAGAATGTCTCAGAAAAGTGGGCAGTGAAGACTAAAAGATCAAATTGTGTGTTTGGTCAGTGTTCAATCTAGATTTGTTTGTAAGGATGTGGGGGGGGGGGGGGGGACCCTTTGAAATAGGGGGCCATTTTGGAAATGTGGGGGCCACACATAAAAAATCTTACTTTATTACCGTAATGTTAACCTTTTTATTTAACAACTGTTGCCTTTTTATTTAACAAGCATATTCTCATTCATTTATCTATGAATACCATGCTAATAAAACTGCAACTCTGTACTTAACTTTCCTGTCGATCACTCAAAGTAGAGTAAAATTATCTCACCATAAACTAATCAACTTTTGAGCCGATTGTCCGGGAGCCATTTTGGCTGAAACACGCCTTTCTGTGGAATATTTTTGTTGTTGCTTGAAGGGGTAGGTACTTCAATGTTCCCACTAGCTTTTTATTTCAAGGGTACACTTACCCCCTGGGCTGAAAATCTGGGGGTAAGATTTCATATTAGACGGTATGACAATAATGGTTCCAAACTAGAGTTAAACAATCCATATTGATGATTTGCAGCAAAAAAGTCTGTTATATAAAGGTATCTATGTAAATTTACTGCTTAAAATCATTTAAAAGCTGAAATGGCAGTCTGAAGTGACTCTTATCGGACAATGTCAAAGAGACATTTTGTTGTGTCATGGGTTTCCGCGTTGGGGTCTCTTCGTCTTCAAGCACTGATAACAATATTTTTCATGTTTAAACTCCAACCAAGTAAAGTGTTTAATCCATTTCTGATGGAAAGCTCGACTCCATTTTTAGACAGACGAATTGTATTTTTAGACGTCCAAATTGCTGCTTGATGTGGCGTGATCAACAGTGCTGAAGGAAGCAGACGATAAAAAATACTGCAGTTTACACTGTCATGACTTTTTCTGCTAACAAAACAGACCATTAATATGTACTTTTATGTACCAGACATCACGTATAATGTGCCAAAAAGTACAGAGAACCCAACTAGGAATTTGACTGGGCCCGTATTTACTACAATTGTCTACTGTACCATACTGTAATAATGCCTAAACCAGTCTTATTCTATAGAATTACTGGAAAACCACTTCTGTCTAAAATAAATCCTGTAGTCAAGAAAAGAACGATCTTCATCTGATATTGAAGCAAGAACAGACTTGGATTAATGACGATTTATTCAGTGCCCTAGATGAGTTAGATTTTGGAAAGTTGCGTCACTGATGGTGCACTGTTATTTATTTTGGGGGTCATTTGTGCGTCATGGAAAAAGCCTGTATATGGCCCGCTGTTTTCCCTAATGACCCCCTATCTCAATGTCTGTGCACCGGATGGGCCCCCTTACAAGCAAAGCTAGACTGAACACTGTAAATAGCACCAAGAGTGCCCTGATAGCCCTGTGTTTCTCCACTACCTTTTAAGTGAATGTACTATGTGCTTTATTGGCATTGCAGGGGGTTTTGTTCCTTTCCTGCGGGGCTGAATTTCGGCCCCATTCCCAATTGAAGAAAGTGTATTTTTTTCCCAATTCCATTAGATAAAATTCCCAATTAGACGCTAGAAAAAGAAAATTCGTCTGATGTATCAGCCAGCGTTTTCTCCGACACACAAATTTGTGCGTTTTGACTCATCTTTTAACTAAATAACTTGCTAAAATTCATCGACTGCGTGCATTGACCACAGCTCAAGCAGGAAATGGACAATCTTCGTATTTTAGGTGCGAAACTATTTGGGGGCGAATGAACTATAGACTGCGTCCGTATATTTTCATACGATTCATGCATTGACTTAATTATCTGGCTGTAAACCGTTTTTGGTTTTCACGTATGGTAAAAAAATACAGACAACTGGGGCTGTTAGCTTCTAGGCAACTGCCTCACGTTTTGCACCGAAGTGAAGTTTCATAAGGCAAAATTAAAAGGCCCAGCTCCTAAATTAATAGTCCTGAACCAGGAACAAGTTATGAAAAGTACCTTGCCAAATCTAGACCATGAGTTTTTTTTTTTCCCTGTCAAATTTCAAGCGGTTGTGCTTCATCTTTGTCTTAGCAAAGGAATCGGCTGTATAATTGGTGAACATAGCTTGTTGTCGGCCGAAACGGATACTCTCTTTATCATAAACAAGCAAATTCATACTTGGACGTATAAATCATCAGGTACGAGTCATAAATTCAAGATGTTAATTAAAGAGCCGGTATCAGTATGGCTGTGGGACTATAGACGCACCTGAAGTCATAGAACGCAAAAATCTAGTGTGAAGTTTCCTCTCACAATTAAGTTTTAACAGGTGTTTTTTCAAACTGTATTAGGTTTACTACAGAAAATGATGATTTATTAATCTTTCCATATATGTCAAAACACACAAAAAATCGTTTTCAAAGATTAATCATCATGGGGGGAAAACCATGAAAACACATGACAAAACAATTGTCAAAAAGACCAACCGATCAGAGGCTCTTCAATCTGTCTTAATTAGCCTTGATAATGACTTCTATCAGCTGACTTGCATACACACCATACAGAAAATAAAACAGGCAATAATTCCCCTATTCATTCACCAGAAAAACAGATACCTTTATATGGACTAGTATAAAAGACAAAAGAGAGAACATCCATCCAAAAAGAAAGAAGTTTGAGAAAAAGAAGCAGCGTTGATTCAGTAGTACATTAAATGCCTTATTAAGTTTGTTTTAAGGTTAAATGTGTTCCAAACTTAATATTATTTCCCAATTTTGACATTTTGTCGATGATATTTTTCCCAATTTGGCCAGGGGCCTTTTCCCAAAATACTTGGATAAAGCTTTGCATTGATAGGGACATGAAATGTACGAACTTTGTATGGCAATAAACCCTCACAGAGAAAATAGCCTAGCCCTCCCCCCTCCCCTCCCCCCTCAAAAAGTCATTTTTTTAAATGCAAAAAAGATGTCAATGATTATAAGGAAGTCTAATCAAGTATTGTTTATACTGAATATCAGTACACTCTTAAAAAAAAGTGCTTTGAAAACATGGTTTCCAAAATTTTAGTAGCGGAAAACATTTTTTCAATAGCATGAATGGTAAAGTTCTGGAACAAAAAACTGAATGATATAAACCTCAATTCATATCAAATATTCAACTCATCTAAGCATAAAAGTTAACATCAAAGTAAATCACACTCACTGAAAACTGAATATGGTCTATCCAAAAACTTGAATGAATGAATGAATGTTGTTTTATGGCCCATTGACGGCTTTGGTCAATCAGTGTTCATATCTGTCTTAAATAATGATTTAAGTGGATCTTTTAAGCCAAAAAATATTTGAAAAAAATGATATTAATAATCTGTCTTAAATGATGATTCCAGTGCATTTAAAAAATATTTGAACAAAATGATATCAATAAAAGAGTTGAATTTACCTTTTACCACACAATGCTGACTTTTAACGACCCTGGGAGAGAAGCCTTTTGAAAACATTGTGGGAAAAGGAGAAAATACTGGTGACCAGCATTTTCTCCTTTTCCTACAATGTTTTCCACCCTATCAGAGATAAGTTGCACCATTTAAACCACACTGAAATCGTTGTCTGCAAATGCTTTGAATTTGGACAAGGCTAAAATTTTGTTATCTGGTACAGGATTAAGAAGAATTATGTGTAATCTTGACATGTATAAAGACACTACAGAGGGACAGGACAATTCCTACCAACTCAGTAATGATGAGGTTAAGATTGTGATAAAAAGTCTTGAACAAAATGTTGAATTGATAGTAAAAATTCTTTCAATGAAGAAGGATTATATGTAATTTTCAATGTCCACAAAATGCTTTTTTTCAGTGCCAAAAGCTTGAATTCCTTAGACAAATCAGGTATTAATACTGCATGATTACCAAGAGAGGTAAATAGTAAAAAAACTGAGATATATCTGTTACGAAAGAACAAAAATCATTTCCCTTGATCACTATAATTATAAGCTTAGACTGACTTCCAAGTACTACCATGTAAAACCTGTGACCACCAGGACTAGGCCAATTTCTTTCCTCCACTTCTCCCCTTCCAATGATGGGATTTGTCATTGAAAACTAAACAAAACATCTAAGGAAAAGGAGATTTTCCTTTTCTTATATTGTTTACTGTCATACTGACATGTCATACTGATGAAATGTCTGAAAAACTTACGCTCCTTTCACCTATTATATATGTTGCCAACAGCAAACTACTCACAATGTATTTTTATTTCAAATGCTGTGACCAAACAAGAAATTGCTAACATATTTGCGACATTTCTATTTCATAAATATTGCATTATTCAAAGTATTTTTCTTGTTACATTGCCATTATAGTTCAAATTGATAAAAAAGCTGGAGAAAAAAACTTGAGAAACTTAAATTAGACCGAAACATCGGCTAGAATATAACTGAAATAAAATCTCTTTCTCTATGTATTCGAAGCCATTTTCTGGTTGGTCAGGCAAGCATTACTAAGGTGGGTGTGCCAAACTTACTTTTGCAGAAAAGTCAATTATTCCACCCCCTATTGAAAATACTTCCTCTCATTCCATTCCAACACAACTTTAACCAACCCACCTACCCTAAGAATACTCTCCTTCCCAATTCTCGAAGTAGAATAGTGATAGCAATAAAATTACATTTTACATACACAGAGGGATTAAGTGAAAAGACATGTGGTTCCAGTAATTTTAGATTTAACAGAGAAGGCTCAGAAATCATAACTAGGGTTCTACAATTGCTAGCATGTCTTTGCTATAAACAAGTCCTAAATTTAGAATTAAAAAAAGCATAGATTAATGTGAAAATAAAGAAAAGCATAGAATAATACGAAAGTAATATCAAGAAAAACAAAGGAATCCAGAACAATGACCTGTGGTTCCAGTAAACTGCCTTTAGCATCATTATCTGATTGATTTTGAAAAAAGTAAGTAGGGCTATGATACTGGGGCTAAGGTTCTTCATTTGTAGCATAATTCCTTTGCAATATGGCTTAGAAAGACTATTGTGTCCAATAATCTATCCCAGACTATTCAGTGAATTCCACTTAATCACAACCCTATTTATTGGGATTTTCCGTTATTAGCAACAGTAAGTCCAGCATCAATCCTTTTCCTATTTAGACAACGTAAATTTGAAAGCTTAATCAGGATCCCATAAATGGAAAATTCTGGCAATTCTGTGGCGTAAGACTAAGAAAAATTGCGATCTGTCTGCAAAAAATAATTTTCATTTGTAGATGAAAGTCGAATTTCAAAGCGTAAAGAGAATCTAAGTTATGAACCATTGCGGAAGCATACATATGACGAGTCCACTTGACCTGGAATTATGATTTTCATGATTTAATCATTAAAGATATAAATTCTTGCCTTGTTTCATGTTTTTCATTTTATAACATGTAATGACGGTGACAAAACGCCTCCAACTTGCCGACATTTTAGAACATGATCTTGTTTAATCAGCGGCTGTTTGACAGCATTGCTGCAATAATTTCCTATGCAGTTTATTACACTGGTTGCTGATCTTCATATCAACTATCAGGCGATTACTCAAGCTATCGGGTACCAGGTTGTGCACCGAACACTAAGAGCACTGATTAAATGAAATGTTAAGTTTCAGGCAGGAAAAATGGTGGAAATGTGGCTTCTTCAATTCTGTTTTGGTTAAAACGGACAAAGTCGATTTAAGATCAGACTATGTAGTCTGAACTTTATCTACGCTTTCCGCAAAAGCAACTGCAGCCCGTTTCGACACTTCACCTATCATAGAGAAAGACAGATCGTAATAACATATCACCTGTCAGATCATTACAAACTGTGAAAAGAAAACTTAACAGTTTGTCGATGGTTTGTTGATAATCCAATTAGTGACAAACAATTTTACGACAGGTGTGAATGTAAACTAATTTTAAATTTATGTGTGAAAAATACAGAAAAAAGTTTTGTGTGTAGGTCTGCTTTGAGTACTTTGGCCTCAATTGACACGCTAAAATAGAATCATCTGTACGGCAATCAGGCTATGACGTCACACAGAATTTATCCACCCAATCAACCAAACAGGTGGCCTTTTGGGGCTTAAACAGGTGTGTTACATGTACAATATACATGTACACATGAAGCAGTTGTTAGACAACCGCAAACTGGAGATATGCATCGAAACATGTGTTTTCATTGAGTTTGTTCTGGATTTCATGTCAAACAAAGCATAACCATCGCCAAAAGCGAGGACTGTTTCTGAGTGATTTATGCACCTGATAGGTAAATACGGATTAAAGAAATTTTTTTTTTTTTTAAATGAATCACATATTTCAAAGAAGTCTGAATTAATTAAATGATCAGATGCTAGTACTGAATGTCTGACATTAGAACAAAATCATCTGCATCTCTGGTCAGACTTCCGGTCCAAAAAGAGGCATCGGTTTATCAGCACGACCGCTTTATCGCAATATTTTCTCTGACAATTACGACTTGCGAATAAGCCGAATCCACTGTAATTGTTTCTTCTTTATGATTCTTTCTGTAAGGGATTAAGCTTGGAAACAGGTCAATTATGTTACACATCAAATAAAACTAATGGCCCAGTAAATCTTAAGGAATATGCAACATCTCCTTACTGCCAATAATCAAGAGATGAAGTTCTAAACTTGTGAGTATGGACAGAGAGTTGACATACCAACAGACTGACTGTCTGAACAACTTCAGGTAGAAATGACATGGAAAAAAACCTTGGGAATGTCTATAAAAGTAACAACTTATTTCAAATTTAGTAGACCTAGGCTAATCTTTTCACTGTAAGATAAAACTTAAGACTTTCGTAAATTGAGAGTTGTTTTAGAAAACAAATCAAATGTAGCTAGAATAATGCGACTTCTCTTGGACATGGGTGAAACCATTTTATCAAAATTCCCTTGCAAAGGATCATCAAAAGAAAATTGTATCGTAAATGCTGCATGGTTTCTGAAAAGAGTTTTAAAAGTTTTGACTAAATGAAACTAGAGCTGTCACTGAATGTGACTTAATACCCCCGCCAGCGCTTTGACAGAAACAGGCAATTATTTGTACAGACGGACACACGGACGGATACACGGACGGGCACACGGACAGACAGGGTGATTCCAGTATACCCCCCGAAAACATTCGTTTTGCGGGGGTATAAATATGTTTAGTGTTTGCAAATGCTTTCATTTTGGACCAGTCTAAAATTTTGTCTTTTGGTAAAGAGTTAAATCACTTCTTTTTTTCATTTCTGAATTAAAGACTTCTAACAAATCATCATGTCAGACATGGATATTAAAAATTGAACTTTCCTCCTTTAACAGTGTTTTACTTGTATATTTTTGGAATAAAAATCCTGAACATATGAATTTGCATGAGATGATGATTTTTTTTTCATCTTGGTTTCAGATCTGAAACATGATTGCTTGGGATTTGGAAGTAAAGGATAGAAATCTCCTGGACTATGGATGAGCAAAAACTTTCAGTAACATTAAATTAAATTTATAATATTCTCTAGTCACCACACACACACACACACACACACACACACACACACACACACACTTCTTATATATACACACATCTTTTTTTCCTTCTTTTTTCTTTTTCCTCCTTTTTCCATTTTTTTGTATTTTTTTGAAAATTTTCATAAAAAATATCAATTTCTATTTCTTTTTCATTTTTTTTATTCTATTATTTTCCCCCCCTTTTTATTTCATTTATTTATTTATTTATTTATTTTAAATTCATTGTCATTATTGTTTTTCTTTATACATAAACTATTTCTTTTTTTTTTTTTTTTTTTGTTTGTTTTTTTTTATTTTTTAAATTTTCTTTCTCCATTTTTTTTTAAGTATTTCAATTTCTTTTCCATTTTATCCTAATAAGTCCTTTTTTTGACTTTGTTTAAAATTGTTATTTTCTTGATAATATTAACATTCTTACAAGAACGTTTTGCTTGTAAAATTAATTGACAAGTGTGTACTTTGCAATATCTTACCCTTTGTAAAATTAACTACACCCGTCATCAGGCAGTAAAATGTCATTCATGTCTCTGAGTAAACCTTAGCATAACAGGGATATGGCAACGCCGCGATACCGCGATATTATCGCGGAAAAATCTGAGAAATCTCTTTAAAAATCTCCAAATGCGAGAAAAAATCACATCCAAAATAAAAAACTGATGATCATAAAAGCTGTTTCCACTTTCGTTTTCGATGGTCAACAAGGGACATAAATCATTCAGACTGGTGTACACATGTTTATAAATCAGTATCATGTAGAGACTTGAATCTAGAATGCATAACGAGCTTTTAATAATCCTTCGAACAACCACTCTAGATACTTGAATTTTGTATAACGCGCTTTTAACAATCCTTTCGGACAACCGTTCATTTTCATTCCGTAAAGCGTTTTTCATGTCGCAAGTTTGCAGACGGAGTTTTCGACTGAAAAAAGCCACCAAAAAAGAAGTTGAAGCCCAAAGAGGACAATGAAACACTTTTTTTTTTTTTGGAATGACCAGTTTTTGACACTCAAAAATATCGCCTAAGCTTCAATCTGACGCAAGAAATATGGGCTAAAGCCTATTTAAGAACAAACGCTGCTCTGTTTATAACAGCTTATCAAGCTAGAGTGTGGTTTATGAAAACGTGATAACGGTGTTAATTCACTTATCTGGTCAAAAATGACAGGTTTGAAGCTAGCTGTTTCCCTAATTGACAAATGTATACTGAACCAAAAAAGAAACTTCCCCTGTGTTTAAGTGCAGATATACACAAATATGAAAATCAGGATTAAACCAGATTTATATGCATTGAAAGAGTATTTTATTGCGACTTTGTGTGAAAAAAATTATTGCTGAGGGTTTATCCAAAAGTAGTGACGTGGTAGTTAAAATGCAGAAGGGGTCGATCACCAAAATCACAAATTAATACCGGGTATGACCACCTTCAGCATGAAGGACTGCCTGGCATTGTTGGCACATAGAACAGATAAGTGTATTGATTTCGGCTTGTGGAATGTTGTTCCATTCCTGAATTAAGGCTTGTCTTAGCTGAATGACGTTTGACGGTGGAATAGGGCGACGTCTAACACGCTGGTCCAAATTATCCCAAAGGTGTTCAATGGGATTCAGATCGGGGCTTTTGGCAGGCCAGTCATTAATAAATGCAATGTTATTCGCCCTGAGGAAATTCACATTGTCCCTAGCTGTTTGGCTTGTGGCATTATCATGCTGAAAAAGAGTGATATTGGCATTATTTTGAAACAGTGGGATAACGTGCCTCACAAGAATTTCATCTCAGTAGCGTTGGGCATTCAAATTCCCTTCGATAACGACGAGATTAGTGCGAAAGCCATGTGCAATGCCCGCCCAGACCAAGACAGAAGCCCCACCCCCAAAACGATCTCGTTCAAGTACGCAACAGTCAGCATAACGTTCATTTCTCCAACGGTATACTCGAACCCTGGCATCACCTCGATGAATGGAAAACCTCGACTCGTCAGAGAAAAGAACGCTATTCCATTGTTGTCTAAGCCAGCGTTGGTGTGTACGTGCCCAATTAACACAATTTACGCAGTGACGTCGCATCAAAACACAACCAACGTATGGACGACATGCACGTAGCCCACCCTCGCGCAAGCGATTGCGCACAGTTTGGGCAGATATACAGTTGTTATGTGTACCAGGGGTGTTAGCAGCAGTGGCTGTGGCAGTTTAGAAGCGATTGCGCAGGTGGGTGTTCCGAATATAGCGGTCTTGGCCGCGCGTCGTGACGCGAGGACGTCCACTATGTGGTCGATCTTCTGTACGCCCTGTTGCTTGAAAACGTTGCCTAAGGTGTCGAATAGCATGAGTAGAACATCCAATATTCATAGCAACAGCATTCATCGTCATACCAGCATTAAGCATGCCAATGGCACGTTCGCGTAAATTTTGCGGAATTCTAGGCTTATCAAAAATAAAGAAAACTAAAAAGAATTTAATTTTTTTCAACGTCTTTTTCTTATTGACATGAAAGTCTATAAAATTAGACTGAAAGGTTTCAAAAAATATACACGAATTATGCTGGTCCGTGCATGCACGTGAAAATCGCTTTCAGCGGGTTTCTTCTGCAAAATGCTTTCAATCGAGTTAAAATTTGTTTTATCGGACACATAATCATTCGCCCGAATATATGTAGGTCATCTGAAACATTGCATTTGCACTTAAACACAGGGGAAGTTTCTTTTTTGGTTCAGTATATATCAAACTAGAGCTGTCACTGAATGTGACTTAATACCCCGCCAGCGCTTTGACAGAAACAGGCAATTTTTTTGTACACAGACGGACACACGGACACACAGACGGACACACGGACAGACAGGCTGATTCCAGTATACCCCCGAAAACATTCGTTTTGCAGGGGTATAATAATGCTGTAATGCTTTGCCAGCAATTAATTGGCATGAAAAAAAGGCCGTTGAAAAAAAAACGCGGAAACCCATGAAACAACAAAGGTCAGTTTGCCTTTGTCCGATCAGAAGCACTTCAAACTGTCTTTTCATCTTAAATTATGGATTTAGACAGTGAATTTACATAAATATCTGTATAAAACAATAAGTCCAAGCTAAAATCACTGCTCAATAAGGAGCAAACAACTTTGGTCGTTATATAAAATGAGAATTATTTTATATACTATTTACACGGTAGAGGGTGGAGGTAGGCCTACAGCCTTCTTGTCTTACACTGTTAGCACTGGATCAAGAGTTAAAGGAGAAGGTGTTGGACATTCATAAAAAGAAAGACGACTTGAATGAAAAAGACCCTAATGGATGTGACCTTTATTTTCTCCCTTTTAAACAATGTTTTAAGCTACATGTATAAAAGATAAATCCAGTAATTCTAGCCACATTTAAGTTGTAAACTGCAAATGCTTTGAATATGAATGATTCTAAAATTGTGTTGTTTGGTAAACATCAAAAAGATTGTTTGTGTCCATTTATTCAAAAAAATGATGAATTGCATTCTAGAGCTTTAAGTTAATATTCATCTATCCACTTCATTCCAACAAGTCTGTAAATCTACATTACGAGGTATTTTCCTGTTTGATTTGTCCATAAATAAAGAACATAGTTTGAAAATTTGGTTTAATTACATCCTTATCTCTCCATTATAACCGAGTAATTTTTACCCTTGGACATTTCTCTTTGACTCTTGGAAATTCCATTTGATTCTTGAAAATTTGCGCCCAAGAATCATTAACTCTTGGGATCCAGGACTAGTGAGAACCCCGACTTAGCGTTCAGTTCAGGTAATATATATATTTTTTTTAATCTCTTGGGCATTGAAGACAACTATCTCATAATTTTATTAAAAAATCTCATTAAAAAAATACAGATGGGATTTTTCTCTCATAGCTCTAGTCTGACAGGCATATCCCTGCCTAGAGTGTAGTATAATCTCTTAAAACAGTAGGGCAAAGGATCAGATGACCTTAGCTATAATTTCACTAATGCAGTTCTATGTATTGTGGAAGGCCCATTTGTACATGTCTGTGTAATCTTGCATTTCAATACCAGTAGCCATTCTTTCCTGCAGAAATTTTTTGACAGTGTTCAAATGAACTGAATCATTGTATTGATTCTTGATGGTTGTGAAAGTGTTATGTCTATAGATCACCAAGACCTGAATGGCCTATCTCAACTTCTAGTGGGTGCAGTGCTGTGCCTATTTCCTGTATTTCCTCAAAAGGCTTTGCAAGATCATTAATGCCTCAGAAAAGAAGACATTTAAATGACAACTCCTTTAAGATGTTATCAAAAAAATCATGTACAGGCAATGGACGCTAAAATTAGCTTCTTGACTGCACATAAGGTCTTTGTATTATTTCATATTATTTGACCCAGTCATACTTTCAACCAGATTTCAACCTCATTTCCGATATTATTGCAACAAATTTTCTGGCTACATCTCATTAACATTGAATTGAAAATGTAGATTGCAAAGGGTACATACGATCTCTCTATTTGAAACTTATCTTTAGCCAGGGTGACCAAATTTAAAAATATCATCAAGTCCAATATTCTGACCACATTTTACAAATATTGGACCATAATGTAGTCTCTAGATACGGTTCACATACAGATTTTAAAGATTTCAAGTTGTGACCTACAAAATGACCTGAGGTTACCAAAATTTCAAACTACACTGATAACTTGTGGCCATATTTCATGAGCAATGGCCTATAAATGTGACCTCATTTGTGCACAAGTTCTTTTTTTTTAAGATCAGCCCATTGATCTTTTGTAAACCAGAGTTGATCCACTTTCAAAGTATCCCACTGATATTGTCAAAACCTTCATAATTTTTAGACCATTGTACTGAAAATACCGCCTCTAGAGTGCACCCTCTGTTTTTCTAGTGCCTAGTGAATGCAATTTTTTTACTGAAGGCAACTCATCATCAAACATGTACATATCATCAAGACAAACATGCTTTGCACCTGTACATGATTTTCTGGAGTTCTTTATGTCAGTCCTTTACTAAATATCCTTCTAAATCCCCTGGCAGCATTTCTTTAACACCCTTCTCAAAAAACAAAGTCAGGAATGAGAGAGTAATAAATCTTGATGCAATGACTATCATCAATCTAAGGGAAAAATAAATCCACTGATGGAGATTCAAACCAGCGACCCTCTGGCCTCAAGTCCTGTACTCTACTTGCTGTTCTTCCAGGGCTTTGTTTGAAAACTTCTATGCAAACAAACAAAATATGTGAACGAGACTGGATGTACCTGAATATAGGGTAAAAATGTATTCCACAGTTGGAAGACCAGGGCCAAAGACCTTTTTGAAAAATTTCCTCATTTACTAAATAAATACAGAAAACTAGAAACCCTTGAGGGCCTAAATCCATCTACTGGCATTGATTTTGCTTATTGTCCAGCATTCATCATTACGTATGCATGTGAATTGAATTGTGAAATAATTAAGGTACAATTCCCCTAAAATTAATACTGTACAAAAGGTGAAACATACATTGCATAATTTTGCCTGGAACCACATGACCAAAAATCTTTTCAAATTTCTTTATCTTTAATTTCAGCCCTAAACAACTCCATTGATCCCTTTCTTCCTGTCTTTCTCCCTCCCTATCGCCTTCATCATTTCCTCTTTTAATTTCCCTCCGCACCTGGTCCCCTCCCTACATGCCCCTCCCCTGCATTTTTCCCTCCCCCTCCAACCCCACCCTCCCTTTCCCTTACCCTCCCTTCCCCTTACCCTCCCTCCTTACTTTACCTATCTAAATACGCTACCATTCTACACTTTCTCTCTTCCCCTTCCTCCCTCCTTTCTCTCCCTTCCTCTCTCCTTTCTCTCCCTTCCTCTTCTTCTCTCTTCCCCTTCCTTCCATCCTTCCTCCTTTTCTCTCTTCCTTTCTTTCCTTTTCTCTCTATCCCTTCCTTCCTTTTTTCACAACCTCCCTCTTCCTTCCCCTTCTCACTCTCTCTCCCTTACTTGCTTATTTCCTTCCATTCTTCCTTCCTTTCTGTCTTCCTTAAGTCCTTTTGTCCTTCCTTCCTCTCCCCTATAACTTAACATAAATCTACCTTCCTATCTACACTATATTTCCTTACATATTAAACCTACCTACCTACCTATTCTATCTACCAACTTGGACTTTCTACCAACCTACCTACTCTATCTACCGACCTATCTACTCCTAATGTCTCATTCTACCTAATAAAACTCTAAAAACATATCTACTCTACCAACCTACCAAGCTTCTCAACCTACCAACCTTCTGATACACCTACCTACTACTCAAGCTACCAATCTACCTGCCCATCCTTCCTCCCAACTGACTCTACCTACATGCGCTGCCAACATAAATACTCTACACCCTCTCTACTCTACCTACCTACCTAGCTGACTCTACTTACCAATCACACTTCAAAACTACCTACCTACCTACCCTTTCTATCTACTGACACTATTGACCTACATACATACACTACCAGAAGAAACACCCTACACCCTCTCTTCTCTATGCTTCCTACCTACCAACCAACCTACGTACCTACCTATCTACCTTCTCTTTCTGCCTTCTGACTCTACCTACATACATATACTACCAACATGAATACCCTACATCATCTCCACTCAACCTACCTGTCTACCTGACTCTACTTACCTACCTACATTACCTACCTACCTACCTACCTTCCTACTCTACACTTTCTTCTCTACAATTCTACTGATTATCTTCCTCCTTACTCTTTACACCTATCTACCTTCTCTTTCTGCCTTCTAACTCTATCTACATACACTACCAACATGAAAACCCTACATCATCTCCACTCCGCCTACCTGACTCTACTTACCTACCTACATTACCTACCTACCTAACTACCTTCCTACTCTACACTTTCTTCTCTACAATTCTACTGATTATCTTCCTCCTTACTCTTTACACCTAACTATCTACCTCTACTTTCCTACTTCATGTACCCCTCTAGCCTAACTGTTATTTATTTCCAACCTACTCTACCTACAATATCTTTCATACCTACCTAATTAACCTCACTTTACTAATTTACTTACTCTACTCAACCTAGCTTATCTACTTAGATACTTAATCTATCCACTTAACCTACCTACTTACACTAATCTACCTACTCTACCCAATGCTACTTACCTACCTATCTACCAATTCTACTCTACTCTACAAACCTACACTACTAAAACTACCTTACCTACCTAACTACACCAACTACCTACATACTACCCCTCCTGACCCAAAACCCACCTCTTCCCAAACCCATCCCACCCCTCCCCAAACCCACCCATCCCTTCCCCTCCCAAAACCCAATCCCCACCCCTCCCCATAAAACCAAACCCACAACCACTTACCCAACACACAATCCAAAATACTTCCTCCCATTCCAAATCCAACACAACTTTAACCAACCCGTCTACCCTATGAATACTCTCCTTCCCAATTCCCTGAGTAGAACAGTGATAGCAATAAAATTACATTTTACATACTCAGAGGGATAAAGTAAAATGACATGTGGTTCCAGTATTCTCAGACTGAATAGAGAAGGCTCAGGCTCAGAAATCATAACTAGGGTTCTACAATTGCTAGAATGTCTTTGCTATAAACAAGTCCTAAATTTAGCATAAGGAAACCATATAATAATGTAAAAATAAAGAAAAGCAAAGAATAATGTACAAGTAATAACAAGAAAAACTAGAGCTGTCACTGAATGTGACTTAATACCCCCGCCAGCGCTTTGACACAAACAGGCAATTTACCAAAAAATTTTCTAAGTTCAAGGGGAGATTACCCTTGAATCATAGGGAGTAGATGATTGAAAACTGTGTCTTGCACAACTTCAGTATACGATCAATGTATCAACAAACTTTCAATACAATAGTAGCAAAACTGTAGGAGGAGTTCGCGACACAAAATTACTAATATTTTGTACAGAGACGGACACATGGACGGACACACGGACAGACAGACAGACAGACAGGCTGATTCCAGTATACCCCCGAAAACATTCGTTTCGCATGGATATAACAAAGGAATTAAGAACAATGACCTGTGGTTCCAGCAAACAGCCTTTAACATTATTATTATGATTGATTTTAAAAAAAGTGGGTATGGCTAAGAAAAAGGGTCTGTGGTTCTTCGTTTGTAGCATAACTCCTTTGCAATATGGCTTAGTAAGACCATGATGTCCAATAAACTATCCTAGACTATAAATCTATCTTCTTTATGACCCTTTCTGTAAGGGTTTAAGCTTGGAAACAAGCCAGTTTCATTACAAATTAAAGTAAAGCTAAAGGCCCAGTAAATCTTAAGGAATATACAGCATCTTCTTACTGCCAAGCAACAAGAGATGAAGTTTTAGGATCTAAATTTGTGAGTATGGACAGACAGGAGACATACCAACAGACTGTCTGAACAACTTCACATAACAAAAAAATACACGAGAAAAAAACCTTAGGAAGGTCCATAAAAATGATCATTTATTTCAAATTTGGTAGACTTATGCTAATCTTTTTACTGTAAGATAAAACTTCAGACTTGCCCAAATTTGCAGTCTTTTTTGAAAATAAATCAAATCTAGAATAATGGCATTTCTCTTGGACAATGATAAAACCATGTTTCAAAATTCCCTTCCAAAGGGTCATCAAGAGCAAGTTGTGTTGTAAATGCTTCATGGTTTCTGAAAAGACTTTAAAAGTCTTGACTAAATGAAAATATGTTAGTGTTTTTTTCCTCATTTCACAATATTTGACTCAAAGGCCATAATTCAATCCATCTTAAAGCAGGATCACATTTTACCCAACAGCTTTAATTCCAACAGTCCTGGTAGAGAGGTTCACAAAATGTTACTGCATACCAAATATTACAAGTTCTAAGCCTAATGCTCTCACCATCTGACATAGCATAAGACACTGAATCATTTCATTTTTCATTTCTGAAATAAGGACTTCAAACAAATCATCATGTTAGACATTGATATTAAAAAATTGATCTCTCCTTCTTTAACCCTTAGGCTGCTAAACACGACTCACAGACCTTTTGCGGACAGTGTAGATCAAGGTCAGACTGCACAGAATTTGCAGCCTGATCTTGGATCTACACTGTCCGATGAGGAGATATCTTTCACCCAAAAATACCTATGAAATAGCAATATTAGGGATTTTACCATTGGCTTGAAAGCTTCATGTTGTTTATTTAGAAAGATAAGATTAACAACCTGCAAAAGTCTCTCATTGAGTATTTTATTTGTATATCTTTGGAATAGAAATCCTGAACATATGAATTTGCATGAGATGATTTTTTTTTTGTCGTCTTCGTTTCAGATCTGAAACATGATTGCATGAGATTTGGACTTTGGATGAGCAAAAACTTTCGGTAACATTAAATTAAGTTTAAAATATTCTCTAGTCTGAACACACACACACTCACACACACACTTCTTAAATATACACACATCTTTTTAGCTTTTTTTTTCTTCTCGTCCTTTTTCGATTTTTTTTTTTGTCTTTTATTGAAAATTATCATAAAAAATATCAATTTTTTTTTTTTTTAAAATTCATTGTCATTATCATTTTTCTTTATACATAAAATACTTCAATTTTTTTTTTTTTTTTTTGAATTTTATTTATTTATATATTTTTTTGTTCAAGTATGTCGATTTCTGTTACATTTTATCCTAGTAAGTTCTCTTTTTTTTTTTTTTTTTTTCTTTTAATCCTTTTTTTTTTTTTTGTCTTTTATTGAAAATTTTCACACACACACACACACACACACACACACACACACACACACACACACACACACACACACACACACACACACACACATATATATATATATATATATATATATATATATATATATATATATATATTTAATTTATTCATTGATTTCTTTATTTTTTAATTCATTGTCATTATTATTTTTCTTTATACATAAAATATTTCAATTTTTTTAAAATTTATTTTTTTATTATTTTTTTAATTTTATTTTTCTACTTTTTCTTTTTTTTTTAAGTTTTCGATTTTTTTTCCATTTTATCCTAGTAAGTCCTTTTTTTTCTTTTTTTTTTTTTTTGACTGTTGAAAATTGTTATATTCTTGATAATATTAACATTCTTACAAGAACGTTTTCTAAATCATTCACTGCCACATGCAGCCAGAAAGTAATGAACTGGTATGATGTCTTCAGTCATCATGCTAGTTATTTGCTTGGAAAATAGTGCAGCAAGTTACAACTGCTTGTAGAATCAATTGATAAAAGTGTGCAAAATCATAACCTTCTTAAAATTAACTACACCCCTCATAAGGCAATAAAATGTCATTCATATCTTTGAGTAAACTTTAGGTGTAGTATCTCTTAAAACAGTAGGACAAAGGATCATATGACCTTAGCTATAATTTCACTGATGCAGTTCTATGTAATGTGGAAGGCCCATTCTTACATGTCTGTGTAATCTTGCATTTCAGTACCAGTAGCCATTCTTTTCTGCAGAAATTTTTTGACAGTGTTCAAATGAACTGAATCACTGTTGATTCTTGATGGTTGTGAAAGTGTTATGTCACCAAGACCTGAATGGCCTGTTTCAACTGTATCCTTGTAGGTGCTGTGCTGTACCTATTTGCTGTATTTCTTCGAAAGGCTTTGCAAGATCATTAATGCCTCAGAAAAGAAGATATTTAAATGACAACGCCTCTGAGATGTTATCAAACAAGAGGGCCCTGATGGCCCTAAAGTTGTTCACCTGAGTCTTTTGACCAAACATGACCCATTTTCAATCTCTTTTGAGGTATCATGACAAACAATCTACTAAGCTTTCATAATTATTGGACTGAAAATGCCTCTAGCATGTACACAAGCTTTTTTTAGAATTTCTCTCAGTGACCTACTTTTTAGCCAACCATAGCCAATTTTCCCATTGTAGATATTTTCAAAACAAGACTGAAAATGTGGCCTTTAGAGCGTACACAAGGTTTTTCCAAGATTTGACCTAGTGACCTAGTTTTTGACCGAACATGACCCATTTTCGAACTCGACCAAGATATTATCAAGACAAACATTCTGAACAACTTTCAATAGTTTTGGACTGAAAATGTGGCTTCTAGAGTGTACACAAGGTTTTTCTAAGATTTGACCTAGTGACCTAATTTTTGACCAGACATGACCCATTTTCGAACTCGTCCAAGATATCATCAAGACATATTCTGACCAAGTTTCATGAGTATCTGACTGAAAATGCGGCCTCTAGAGTGTACACAAGGTTTTTCTAAGATTTGACCTTGTGACCTAGTTTTTGACCCAAAATGACCAATTTTCCGAATCATCCAAGATTTTATCAAGACAAACATTCCGACCAACTTTCAAGAGTTTTGGACTTAAAATGTGTCCTCTAGAGCGTACACAAGGTTTTTCTAAGATTTGACCTAGAAACCTAGTTTTTCACCCAACAAGACCCGTTTTTTGAAATTGTCCGAGATATCATCAAGACAAAGATTCTGACCAAGTTTCATAAGTATCTGACTGAAACTGTGGCCTCTAGAGCGTACACAAGGTTTTTCTAAGATATGACCTAGTGACCTAGTTTTTGACCCGACATAACCCATTTTCAAACTCGTCTGAGATATCAAGATAAACATTCTGTCAAGTCTTGGACTGAAAATGTGGCTTCTTGAGCGTACACAAGGTTTTTCTAAGATTTGACCTAGTGACCTAGGTTTTGACCCGACCTGACCCATTTTTCAAACTCGTCCGAGATATTATAAAGACAAACATTTTGACCAAGTTTCATGAGTATCGGACTGAAAATGTAGTCTCTAGAGTGTACACAAGGTAAAAGTTGATGACGGATGACGCCCAACGGACACAGCACAATCACAAAAGCTCAACATGAGCACTTCGTGCTCAGGTGAGCTAAAAATCATGTACAGGAAATGGACACAAAAATTAGCTTCTTGAATGCACATAAGGTCTTTGTATTATTTGACCTAGTCATACTTTCAACCAGATTTCAACCTTATTTTTGATATTATTGCAACAAATTTTCTGGCTACATCTCATTAATATTGAATTGAAAATGTAGATTGCAAAGGGCACATGAGCAATGGCCCATAAATGTGACCTCATTTGTGCACAACTTCTTTTTTTTTTTAAGATCAGCCCATTGACTTTTTGTAAACCAGAGTTGATCCACTTTCAAAGTATCCCATTAATATTGTCAAAACCTTCATAATTTTTAGACCATTGTACTGAAAATACTGCCTCTAGAGTGCACCCTCTGTTTTTCTAGTGTCTAGTGAATGCAATTTTTTTACTGAAGGCAACTCATCATCAAACATGTCGTACATATCATCAAGACAAACATGCTGTGCACCTGTGCATGATTTTCTGGAGTTCTTTATGTCAGTACTTTACTAAATATCCTTCTAAATCCCCTGGCCGCATTTCTTTAATACCCTTCTCAAAAAACAAGAGGGCCATGATGGCCCTGTATTGCTCCACTGGCTATTAAGTAAAAACACTACAAGCCAAACATTACAATATTCAGCAAATTGATTTCAAACACGAGGACATGCAAACATTTTTCTATCTAATCCTACGAGAAAGTTGTGATCCATGGGCAAAGCCAATTTTGATCGCAAAGCTATAATTATTTGAATCCTGGTGGAGGTCCACAATATAAAGCTCCATACCAAATAATTCAGTTCTTGAATGTTATAAACAAGAAGATTTTCAAATTTTTCTCAATGAAAAGCCCTGTAAAACATGAAACCCATGAGACAGGGCTAAATCTAATAGCCTTAGTCTTTATAATGGTTAGTAACATGATGACTTAAGATAGTTTTCATTACAAAAGCCCATGTAAAACTGGTGACCTTGTGTTCCGTGGTGTGGGACAAACTTGGGTCAAGGACTATAATTTGGGCCCTCCTTGTAGAGGCCCACTAGATAAAGCTACATGCAAAATTTGGTAGACCCCATGGCTATTATTTGAAGGAACTTGGTAGAGGCCCACTAGATACAGCTACATGCCAAATTTGGTAGCCCTAGGCCTTACAGTTTCAGAGAAGAAGATTTTTGAAAATTTTCTATATTTTTCAGTTTTGTTGCCATGGCAACCAGAGTTTTTGAAGGAATAAAATTCTGTCATGGGATTCTGAAGAAGACCATGGCAGGATCATTTCTTTGAAGTTTCATCAAAATTGGATAAGTAGTTTCAGAGATGTTTGAAATAAAAGTTAATGCACGCACGGACAGATGGACGGACGGACCTTCAGTGCCAGTAAAAAACAAGTATATACATCAATCTCAGTTTGAAATATATCTTTTTAACCTATTACCAGACAATCCCTACTTTTTATGACCCTGAGAAAGAAGGCTTTAGAAAAGCATTTTCTCCTTTTCTTACAATGTTTTCTACTGTTCACAAAACAAATTTCAAATTTTCAATCACTTTTATTTTGTCGTCTGCAAATGCTTTCGATTTAGACAAGCCTAAAATATTATCGTTTGGTAATGAGTTACATGTGTGCTAACAATTGTCATAATAAATCACTAAGATTTTTTTTCAAACTTATTTTATTAATACTTTTTCTAAGCTAGTCATCATCAAACAGTAGACATGGTGTATTAATATGAACACTTCATAGTTTGTAAACACAGTCAGATATGTGGAGGATAATTTTTTGTTTTGGTGTATGATTGAAAATTCTTTTATTGAGTTGAAACAAATGCTAAAAGCTCCCCTTGAGCACAAGTGAGCTAAAAAGTTAACATACGGATGGACGCACAACGGACAACGGGCCATAACATAAGCCTGCTGGCCTTCGGCCAGTGGAGCTAAAAAACTTGTCTAGCACCAATCATGTATCACTGCAGCTTGATAATCAAGGGAGGTAAATAGTAACGAACTTTATCTTTCATAAAAAGAAATTTTCCCTTGATTAATGTTTAAATTGAAGTGACAATATTTTGAAGCCTATGTTAAACTTGCGATCCCTGGAATGAAGGCAATTTTGACCCCAGACCTACAATATGAAACTAGAATGTGTGGTTATAAACAAAAAGATTTTTTAATCTTGCCCAATAAAAAGTCATGTAAAACAAGTTTGCTGAATAAAAGGCCCTGTAAAATATGTGATCCATGACACAGGTTTATCAAGTTTTCACTATAAAAGCCAATGTAAAACTTGTGACCCCTGGTGTGGAGTCAAACTTGACCCCCAAAGTTAAAATTTGGGCCCTCTTGGTAGAGGCCCATTATATAAAGTTACATGCAAAATTTGGTAGCCCTAGGCCTAAATATGGCTATGTACAAGTAGATTATTAAAGTTTCCTTATATAAGACCATGTAGAACTTGTGACCCCCTGGGGTGGGGCTACATTTGACCCCCTGGGCTATAATTTGGGCACCCTTGATAGAGACCCCATAGATAAAGCTAAATGCAAAATTTGATAGCCCTAGCCCTTATAGCTAGATGCGAAAGATTTTCCTATATAAGCCCGCCCATGTAAAACATGTTACCCCCCCGGAGCGAAGTCAAATTTGACCCTCGGCTATAATTTGGACACCCTTGGTACAGGTCCACTAGATAAAGCTACATGCCAAATTTGGTTGCCCTAGGCCCCATGGCTAGGTCAAAGAAGATTTTTAAAGTTCTCCCTATATAAGCCCATGTAAAACTTGTTATATACGCCCATGTAAAACTTGTTACCCCCAGGCAGGGCCTAATTTGACCCCAGGGCTATAATTTGAACAATCTTGGCAGAGGTCCACTAGATAAAGCTACATGCCAAATTTGGTAGCTCTAGGCCCTATGGCTAGGTAGAAGAGGAATTTTAAAGTTCTCCCTAAATAAGCCCATGTATAACTTGTAACCCCAGGGCTATAAATTGAAGAAATTTGGTAGAGGTCCACTAGATAAAGCTACATGCCAAATTTGTTAGCCCTTGGCCTTACGGTTTCAGACAAGAAGATTTTCAAAGATTTTCAAAATTTTTCAGTTTTGTTGCCATGGCAACCAGAGTTTTTGAAGGAATTAAGTTCTTTCAAGAAATTCTGAAGAGGACCATGGCAGGATCATTTCTGTGAAGTTTCATCAAAATTGGACGGGTAGTTTCAGAGAAGAAGACATTTTAAAAAAAAGTTAACGCATGGACGGACGGACGGACGCACGGACGGACGGACGACGGACAACAGGCCATGACATAAGCCCGCTGGCCTTCGGCCAGTGGAGCTAACAAAGTCAGGGGTGAGAGAGGAATAAATCTTGATGCAATGACTATCATCATTCTAAGGGAAAAATAAATCCCCTGATGGAAATTCAAACCAGCGACCCTCTGGCCTCAAGTCCTGTACTCTACTTGCTGTTCTTCCAGGGCTTTGTTTGAAAACTTCTATGCAAAGAACAAAATATGTGAACGAGACTGGATGTACCTGAATATAGGGTAAAAATGTATTCCACATTTGGAAGACCAAGGCCAAAACCTTTTTGAAAAATTTCCGCACTTACTAAATAAATACAGAAAACTAGAAACCCTTGAGGGCCTAAATCCATCTACTGGCAGTGATTTTGCTTATTCTCCAGTATTCATCATTATGTATGCATGTGAACTAAATTGTGAAATAATTAAGGTACAATTCCTCTAAAATTGATACTGTACAAAAGGTGAAACATACATTGCATAATTTTGCCTGGAACCACATGACCAAAAATCTTTTTAAATTTCTTTATCTTTAATTTCAGCCCTAAACAACTCCACTGATCCCTTTCTTCCTGTCTTTCTCCCTCCCTATCCCCTTCATCAATCCTCTTTTAATTTCCCTCCCCACCTTCTGGTCCCCTCCCTACATTCCCCCCCCCTGCATTTTTCCCTCCCCCCTCCAACCCCACCCTCCCTTCCCCTTACCCACCCTCCCTTCCCCTTACCCTCCCTCCTTACTTTACCTGTCTAAATACGCTACCATTCTACACTTTCTCTCTTCCCCTTCCTCCCTCCTTTCTCTCCCTTCCTCTCCTTCTCTCTCCCCCTTTCTTCCTTCCTTCCTCCTTTTCTCTCTTCCTTTCTTTCCTTTTCTCTCTATCCCTTCCTTCCTTTTTTCACTCCCTCTTCCTTCCCCTTCTCACTCTCTCTCCCTCCCTCCCTCTCTCCTTACTTGCTTATTTCCCTGCATTTCTCCCTCCCCCCTCCAACCCCACCCTCCTTTCCCCTTACCCTCCCTCCTTACTTTACCTATCTAAATACTCTACCATTCTACACTTTCTCTCTTCCCCTTCCTCCCTCCTTTCTCTCCCTTCCTCTCCTTCTCTCTCCCCCTTCCTTCTGTCCTTTCTCCTTTTCTCTCTTCCTTTCTTTCCTTTTCTCTCTATCCCTTCCTTCCTTTTTTCACAACCTCCCTCTTCCTTCCCCTTCTCACTCTCTCTCCCTCCCTCCCTCTCTCCTTACTTGCTTATTTCCTTCCATTCTTCCTTCCTTTCTTTCTTCCTTAAGTCCTTTCGTCCTTCCTTCCTCTCCCCTATAACTTAACATAAATCTACCTTCCTATCTACACTATATTTCCTCACATATTAAACCTACCTACCTACCTATTCTATCTACCAACTTGGACTTTCTACCAACCTACCTACTCTACCGACCTATCTTCTCCTAATGTCTCACTCTACCTAATAAAACTCTAAAACATATCTACTCTACCAACCTACCAAGCTTCTCAACCTACCAACCTTCTGATACACCTACCTACTAATCAAGCTACTAATCTACCTTTCCATCCTTCCTGCCAACTGACTACCTAAATGCACTGCCAACAAAAATACTCTACATCCTCTCTACTCTACCTACCTACCTACCTACCTACCAAGCTGACTCTACTTACAAATCACACTTCAAAACTATCTACCTACCTACCCTTTCTATCTACTGACCTACATACATACATACACTACCAGAATAAACACCCTACACCATCTCTTCTCTATGCTTCCTACCTACCAACTAACCTACAAACCTACCTATCTACCTTCTCTTTCTGCCTTCTAACTCTATCTACATACATACACTACCAACATGAATACCCTACATCATCTCCACTCAACCTACCTGCCTACCTGACTCTACTTACCTACCTACATTACCTACCTACCTAACTACCTTCCTACTCTACACTTTCTTCCCTACAATTCTACTGATTATCTTCCTCCTTACTCTTTACACCTAACTATCTACCTCTACTTTCCTACTTCATGTACCCCTCTAGCCTAACTGTTATTCATTTCCAACCTACTCACCTACTCTACCTACAATATCTTTTATAGCTGCCTAATTAATCTCACTTTACTATCTAATTTACTTACTCTACTCAACCTAGCTTATCTACTTAGATACTTAATCTACCCACTTAACCTCCCTACTTACACTAATCTACCTACTCTACCCAATGCTACTTACCTACCTATCTACCAATTCTACTCTACTCTACAAACCTACACTACTAAAACTACCTTACCTAACTACACTAACTACCTACATACTACCCCTCCTGACCCAAAACCCACCCCTTCCCACCCTTCCCAAACCCACCCCACCCCTCGCCAAACCCACCCATCCCCAACCCTTCCAAAACCCAATCCCCACCCCTCCCCACAAAACCAAACCCACAACCACTTACCCAACCCACAATCCAAAATACTTCCAAATCCAACACAACTTTAACCAACCCGTCTACCCTATGAATACTCTCCTTCCCAATTCCCTGAGTAGAATAGTGATAGCAATTAAATTACATTTTACATACTCAGAGGGATAACGTGAAATGACATGTGGTTCCAGTATTCTTAGATTGAGTAGAGAGGGCTCAGGCTCAAAAATCATAACTAGGGTTCTACAATTGCTAGAATGTCTTTGCTATAAACAAGTCCTAAATTTAGCATACGGAAACCATATAATAATGTAAAAATAAAGAAAAGCATAGAATAATGTACAAGTAATAACAAGAAAAACAAAGGAATTAAGAACAATGACCTGTGGTTTCAGCAAACAGCCTTTAACATTATGATCAATTTAAAAAAAAAAGTGGGTATGGCTAAGAAACAGGGTCTGTGGTTCTTCATTTGTAGCATAACTCCTCTGCAATATGGCTTAGTAAGACCATGATGTCCAATAAACTATCCTAGACTATAAATCTATCTTCTTTATGACCCTTTCTGTAAGGGTTTAAGCCTGGAAACAAGCCAGTTTCATTACAAATTAAAGTAAAGCTAAAGGCCCAGTAAATCTTAAGGAATATACAGCATCTTCTTATTGCGAAGCAACAAGAGATGAAGTTTTAGGATCTAAACTTGTGAGTATGGACAGACAGGAGACATACCAACAGACTGTCTGAACAACTTCACATAAAAAAAAAAATGAGAAAAAAACCTCAGGAAAGTCCATAAAAATGTTCATTTATTTCAAATTTGGAAGACTTAGGCTAATCTTTTTACTGTAAGATAAAACTTCAGATTTGCCCAAATTTGCAGTCTTTTTCGAAAATAAATCAAATCTAGAATAATGGCATTTCTCTTGGACAATGATAAAACCATGTTTTCAAAATTCCCTTCCAAAGGGTCATCAAGAGCAAGTTGTGTTGTAAGTGCTTCATGGTTTCTGAAAAGACTTTAAAAGTCTTGACTAAATGAAAATATGTTAGTGTTTTTTTCCTCATTTCACAATATTTGACTCAAAGGCCATAATTCAATCCATCTTAAAGCAGGATCACATTTTACCCAACAACTTTAATTCCAACAGTCCTGGTAGAGAGGTTCACAAAATGTTACTGCATACCAAATATTACAAGTTCTAAGCCTAATGCTCTCACCATCTGACATAGCATAAGACACTGAATCATTTCATTTTTCATTTCTGAATTAAGGACTTCAAACAAATCATCATGTTAGACATTGATATTAAAAAATTGATCTCTCCTTCTTTAACCCTAAGGCTGCTAAACACGACTCACAGACCTTTTGCGGACAGTGTAGATCAAGGTCAGACTGCACAGAATTTGCTTGGATCTACACTATCCGATGAGGAGATATCTTTCACCCAAAAATACCTATGAAATAGCAATATTAGGGATTTTACCATTGGCTTGAAAGCTTCATGATGGTTATTTAGCAAGATAAGAGTTAACAACCTGCAAAAGTCTCTCATTGAGCATTTTATTTGTATATCTTTGGAATAGAAATCCTGAACATATGAATTTGCATGAGATGATTTTTCTTTTTGTCGTCTTCGTTTCAGATCTGAAACATGATTGCATGAGATTTGGACTTTCGATGAGCAAAAACTTTCGGTAACATTAAGTTTAAAATATTCTCTAGCCTGAACACACACACACTCACACACACACTTCTTAAATATACACACATCTTTTTATCTTTTTTTTTTTCTTCTCGTCCTTTTTCGATTTTTTTTTATTTTTTTTTGTCTTTTATTGAAAATTATCATAAAAAAATATCAATTTTTTTTTTTTCTTTAATTCATTGTCATTATCATTTTTCTTTATACATAAAATATTTCAATTTTTTTTTTTTTTTTTATTTATGTATTTTTTTGTTCAAGTATGTCGATTTCTGTTATATTTTATCCTAGTAAGTTCTCTTCTTTTTTTCTTTTTACTTTTTTTATCCTTTTTTTATTTTTTTTGTCTTTTATTGAAAATTTTCATAAAAAATATTGATTTTAATTTCTTTTTCATATTTATTTTTTTTTATTTATTCATTGATTTATTTATTTTTTAATTCATTGTCATTATTCTATTTCTTTATACATAAAATATTTCAATTTTTTTTTTAATTTATTTTTTTATTATTTTTTTAATTTTATTTTTCTACTTTTTCTTTTTTTTTTAAGTTTTCGATTTCTTTTCCATTTTATCCTAGTAAGTCTTTTTTCTGACTTGAAAATTGTTATATTCTTGATATTAACATTCTTACAAGAACGTTTTCTAAATCATTCACTACCACATGCAGCCAGAAAGTAATGAACTGGTATGATGTGCAAAATCTATTTGGTCTTCAGTCATCATGCTAGTTATTTGCTTGGAAAATAGTGCAGCAAGTTCCAACTGCTTGTAGAATCAATTGATAAAAGTGTGCAAAATCATAACCTTCGTAAAATTAACTACACCCCTCATAAGGCAATAAAATGTCATTCATATCTTTGAGTAAACTTTAGGTGTAGTATCTCTTAAAACAGTAGGACAAAGGATCAGATGACCTTAGCTGTAATTTCACTGATGCAGTTCTATGTAATGTGGAAGGCCCATTCTTACATGTCTGTGTAATCTTGCATTTCAGTACCAGTAGCCATTCTTTTCTGCAGAAATTTTTTGACAGTGTTCAAATGAACTGAATCACTGTTGATTCTTGATGGTTGTGAAAGTGTTATGTCACCAAGACCTGAATGGCCTGTTTCAACTGTATCCTTGTAGGTGCAGTGCTGTACCTATTTGCTGTATTTCTTCGAAAGGCTTTGCAAGATCATTAATGCCTCAGAAAAGAAGATATTTAAATGACAACTCCTCTGAGATGTTATCAAACAAGAAGGCCCTGATGGCCCTAAAGTTGTTCACCTGAGTCTTTTGACCAAACATGACCCATTTTCAATCTCTTTTGAGATATCATGACAAACAATCTACTAAGCTTTCATAATTATTGGACTGAAAATGCCTCTAGCATGTACACAAGCTTTTTTTAGAATTTCTCTCAGTGACCTACTTTTTAGCCAACCATAGCCAATTTTTCCATTGTAGATATTATCAAAACAAGACTGAAAATGTGGCCTCTAGAGCGTACATAAGGTTTTTCTAAGATTTGACCTAGTGACCAAGTTTTTGACCCAACATGACCCATTTTCGAACTCGACCAAGTTATTATCAAGACAAACATTCTGACCAGCTTTCAAGAGTTTTGGACTGAAAATGTGGCTTCTAGAGTGTACACAAGGTTTTTCTAAGATTTGACCTAGTTACCTAATTTTTGACCAGACATGACCCATTTTCGAACTCGTCCAAGATATCATCAAGACATATTCTGACCAAGTTTCATGAGTATCTGACTGAAAATGTGGCCTCTAGAGTGTACACAAGGTTTTTCTAAGATTTGACCTTGTAACCTAGTTTTTGACTCAAAATGACCACTTTTCTGAATCATCCAAGATTTCATCAAGACAAACATTCTGACCAACTTTCAAGAGTTTTGGACTTAAAATGTGTCCTCTAGAGCGTACACAAGGTTTTTCTAAGATTTGACCTAGAAACCTAGTTTTTCACCCGACAAGACCCATTTTTTGAAACTGTCCGAGATATCATCAAGACAAAGATTCTGACCAACTTTCATGAGTATCTGACTGAAAATGTGGCCTCTAGAGCGTACACAAGGTTTTTCTACGATTTGACCTAGTGACCTAGTTTTTGACCCGACATAGCCTATTTTCAAACTCGTCTGAGATATCAACATTCTGTCAAGAGTCTTGGACTGAAAATGTGGCTTCTTGAGCGTACACAAGGTTTTTCTAAGATTTGACATAGTGACCTAGGTTTTGACCCGACCTGAACCATTTTTCAAACTCGTCCGAGATATTAAAAGACAAACATTTTGACCAAGTTTCAGGAGTATTGGACTGAAAATGTAGTCTCTAGAGTGTACACAAGGTAAAAGTTGATGACGGATGACGCCCGACGGACACAGCACGATCACAAAAGCTCAACATGAGCACTTCATGCTCAGGTGAGCTAAAAATCATGTACAGGCAATGGACACAAAAATTAGCTTCTGGAATGCACATAAGGTCTTTGTATTATTTGACCTAGTCATACTTTCAACCAGATTTCAACCTTATTTTTGATATTATTGCAACAAATTTTCTGGCTACATCTCATTAACATTGAATTGAAAATGTAGATTACAAAGGGCACATACAATCCCTCTATTTGACACTATCTTTAGCCAGGGTGACCAAGTTTAAAATTATCATCAAGTCCAATCCAATATTCTGACCACATTTTATAAATATTGGACCATGATGCAGTCTCTAGGTATGGTTCACATACAGATTTTAAAGATTTCACGTTGTGACCTACAAAATGACCTGAGGTTACCAAAATTTCAAACTACACAGATAACTTATGGCCATATTTCATGAGCAATCGCCTATAAATGTGACTTCATTTGTGCACAAGTTCTTTTTTTTTTAAGATCAGACTTTTTGTATACAGATTTGATCCACTTTCAAAGTATCCCATTAATATTGTCAAAACCTTCATAATTTTTAGACCATTCTACTGAAAATACCGCCTCTAGAGTGCACCCTCTGTTTTTCTAGTGCCTAGTGAATGCATTTTTTTTACTGAAGGCAACTCATCATCAAACATGTCGTACATATCATCAAGACAAACATGCTGTGCACCTGTGCATGATTTTCTGGAGTTCTTTATGTCAGTACTTTACTAAATATCCTTCTAAATCCCCTGGCCGCATTTCTTTAACACCCTTCTCATAAAACAAAGTCAGGGGTGAGAGAGGAATAAATCTTGATGCAATGACTATCATCAATCTAAGGGAAAAATAAATCCCCTGATGGAGATTCAAACCAGCGACCCTCTGGCCTCAAGTCCTGTACTCTGCTTGCTATTCTTCCAGGACTTTGTTTGAAAACTTCTATGCAAAGAAACAAAATATGTGAACGACACTGGATGTACCTGAATATAGGGTAAAAATGTATTCCACAGTTGGAAGACCAAGGCCAAAACCTTTTTGAAAAATTTCCGTACTTACTAAATAAATACAGAAAACTAGAAACCCTTGAGGGCCTAAATCCATCTACTGGTAGTGATTTTGCTTATTCTCCAGCATTCATCATTATGTATGCATGTGAACTGAATTGTGAAATAATTAAGGTACAATTCCTCTAAAATTGATACTGTACAAAAGGTGAAACATACATTGCATAATTTTGCCTGGAACCACATGACCAAAAATCTTTTTAAATTTCTTTATCTTTAATTTCAGCCCTAAACAACTCCATTGATCGCTTTCTGCCTGTCTTTCTCCCTCCCTATCCCCTTCATCAATCCTCTTTTAATTTCCCTCCCCACCTTCTGGTCCCCTCCCTACATTCCCCCCCCCCTTGTATTTTTCCCTCCCCCCTCCAACCCCACCCTCCCTTCCCCTTACCCTTTCCCACCCTTTCCCTTACCCTCCCTCCCCCTTACCCTCCCTCCTTACTTTACCTATCTAAATACGCTACCATTCTACACTTTCTCTCTTCCCCTTCCTCCCTCCTTTCTCTCCCTTCCTCTCCTTCTCTCTCCCCCTTCCTTCCTTCCTTCCTTCCTCCTTTTCTCTCTTCCTTTCTTTCCTTTTCTCTCTATCCCTTCCTTCCTTTTTTCACTCCCTCTTCTTTCCCCTTCTCACTCTCTCTCCCTCCCTCCCTCTCTCCTTCCTTGCTTATTTCCCTACATTTCTCCCTCCCCCCTTCCAACCCCACCCTCCTTTCCCCTTACCCTCCCTTCCCCTTACCCTCCCTCCTTACTTTACCTATCTAAATATGCTACCATTCTACACTTTCTCTCTTCCCAATCCTCCCTCCTTTCTCTCCCTTCCTCTCCTTCTCTCTCCCCCTTTCTTCCTTCCTTCCTTCCTCCTTTTCTCTCTTCCTTTCTTTCCTTTTCTCTCTATCCCTTCCTTCCTTTTTTCACACTCCCTCTTCTTTCCCCTTCTCACTCTCTCTCTCTCTCCCTCTCTCCTTACTTGCTTATTTCCCTGCATTTCTCCCTCCCCCCTCCAACCCCACCCTCCTTTCCCCTTACCCTCCCTTTCCCTTACCCTCCCTCCTCACTTTACCTATCTAAATACTCTACCATTCTACACTTTCTCTCTTCCCCTTCCTCCCTCCTTTCTCTCCCTTCCTCTCCTTCTCTCTCCCCCTTCCTTCTGTCCTTTCTCCTTTTCTCTCTTCCTTTCTTTCCTTTTCTCTCTATCCCTTCCTTCCTTTTTTCACAACCTCCCTCTTCCTTCCCCTTCTCACTCTCTCTCCCTCCCTTCCTCTCTCCTTACTTGCTTATTTCCTTCCATTCTTCCTTCCTTTCTTTCTTCCTTAAGTCCTTTCATCCTTCCTTCCTCTCCCCTATAACTTAACATAAATCTACCTTCCTATCTACACTATATTTCCTTACATATTAAACCTACCTACCTACCTATTCTATCTACCAACTTGGACTTTCTACCAACCTACCTACTCTACCGACCTATCTTCTCCTAATGTCTCACTCTACCTAATAAAACTCTAAAACATATCTACTCTACCAACCTACCAAGCTTCTCAACCTACCAACCTTCTGATACACCTACCTACTAATCAAGCTACTAATTTACCTTTCCATCCTTCCTGCCAACTGACTACCTAAATGCACTGCCAACATAAACACTCTACATCCTCTCTACTCTACCTACCTACCTACCAAGCTGACTCTACTTACAAATCACACTTCAAAACTATCTACCTACCTACCCTTTCTATCTACTGACCTACATACATACACTACCAGAATAAACACCCTACACCCTCTTTTCTCTACGCTTCCTACCTACCAACTAACCTACAAACCTACCTATCTACCTTCTCTTTCTGCCTTCTAACTCTATCTACATACATACACTACCATCATGAATACCCTACATCATCTCCACTCAACCTACCTGTCTACCTGACTCTACTTACCCACCGACATTACCTACCTACCTACCTTCCTACTCTACACTTTCTTCCCTACAATTCTACTGATTATTTTCCTCCTTACTCTTTACACCTAACTATCTACCTCTACTTTCCTACTTCATGTACCCCTCTAGCCTAACTGTTATTCATTTCCAACCTACTCACCTACTCTACCTACAATATCTTTCATAGCTACCTAATTAACCTCACTTTACTATCTAATTTACTTACTCTACTCAACCTAGCTTATCTACTTAGATACCTAATCTACCCACTTAACCTCCCTACTTACACTAATCTACCTACTCTACCCAATGCTACTTACCTACCTATCTACCAATTCTACTCTACTCTACAAACCTACACTACTAAAACTACCTTACCTAACTACACAAACTACCTACATACTACCCCTCCTGACCCAAAACCCACCCCTTCCCACCCTTCCCAAACCCACCCCACCCCTCCCAAAACCCACCCATCCCCAACCCTCCCAAAACCCAATCCCCACCCCTCCCCACAAAACCGAACCCACAACCACTTACCCAACCCACAATCGAAAATACTTCCTCCCATTCTAAATCCAACACAACTTTAACCAACCCGTCTACCCTATGAATACTCTCCTTCCCAATTCCCTGAGTAGAATAGTGATAGCAATTAAATTACATTTTACATACTCAGAGGGATAACGTGAAATGACATGTGGTTCCAGTATTCTTAGATTGAATAGAGAGGGCTCAGGCTCAAAAATCATAACTAGGGTTCTACAATTGCTAGAATGTCTTTGCTATAAACAAGTCCTAAATTTAGCATACAGAAACTATATAATCATGTGAAAAAGAAAAGCATAGTATAATGTACAAGTAATAACAAAGGAATTAAGAACAATGACCTGTGGTTTCAGCAAACAGCCTTTAACATTATGATCAGTTTTAAAAAAAACGTAGGTATGGCTAAGAAACAGGGTCTGTGGTTCTTCGTTTGTAGCATAACTCCTCTGCAATATGGCTTAGTAAGACCATGATGTCCAATAAACTATCCTAGACTATAAATCTATCTTCTTTATGACCCTTTCTGTAAGGGTTTAAGCCTGGAAACAAGCCAGTTTCATTACAAATTAAAGTAAAGCTAAAGGCCCAGTAAATCTTAAGGAATATACAGCATCTTCTCATTGCGAAGCAACAAGAGATGAAGTTTTAGGATCTAAACTTGTGAGTATGGACAGACAGGAGACATACCAACAGACTGTCTGAACAACTCCACATAAAAAAAAAAATGAGAAAAAAACCTCAGGAAAGTCCATAAAAATGTTCATTTATTTCAAATTTGGAAGACTTAGGCTAATCTTTTTACTGTAAGATAAAACTTCAGATTTGCCCAAATTTGCAGTCTTTTTCGAAAATAAATCAAATCTAGAATAATGGCATTTCTCTTGGACAATGATAAAACCATGTTTTCAAAATTCCCTTCCAAAGGGTCATCAAGAGCAAGTTGTGTTATAAGTGCTTCATGGTTTCTGAAAAGACTTTAAAAGTCTTGACTGAATGAAAATATGTTCGTGTTTTTTTCCTCATTTCACAATATTTGACTCAAAGGCCGTAATTCAATCCATCTTAAAGCAGGATCACATTTTACCCAACAGCTTTAATTCCATCAGTCCTGGTAGAGAGGTTCACAAAATGTTACTGCATACCAAATATTACAAGTTCTAAGCCTAATGCTCTCACACAACACCATCTGACATAGCATAAGACACTGAATCATTTCATTTTTCATTTCTGAAATAAGGACTTCAAACAAATCATCATGTTAGACATTGATATTAAAAAATTGATCTCTCCTTCTTTAACCCTTAGGCTGCTAAACACGACTCACAGACCTTTTGCAGACAGTGTAGATCAAGGTCAGACTGCGCAAAATGTGCAGCCTGATCTTGGATCTACACTGTCTGATGAGGAGATATCTTTCACCCAAAAATACCTATGAAATAGCAATATTAGGGATTTAACCATTGGCTTGAAAGCTTCTGAATGCTGTCAGAGAGAGGGAATGGGAGTGATTGCGCAAGTAAATTCCCTATTGCAACTTTGTTTGTCACTGTTGTTAATTTTTTTTTTTAATCTCGGCACTTGCTGCATGCATATGGGAATGAAGAAAATGTTGTCAAAAGCTTCACTGTTCATGTAAAAATGATATGTATATATCAGTATGTATGACTTTTATGTATGTGTATGTACGCGTGTATGTGAAGTTTTCTTTTTTGTCAAAAAAAAACTACAGTTTCATATTTACTGAAGGAGGGATAACAATATATTTGTAAATTTTATGCCATGTAATATGGGCCGGAGGCCTTAGTTAAAAATAAAGTGTTCTGAGTTCTGAGTTCTTAATGTTGGTTATTTAGCAAGATAAGAGTTAACAACCTGCAAAAGTCTCTCACTGAGCATTTTACTTGTATATCTTTGGAATAGAAATCCTGAACATATGAATTTGCATGAGATGAATTTTTTTTGTCATCTTGGTTTCAGATCTGTAACATGATTGCGTGAGATTTGGACTATGGATGAGCAAAAACTTTCAGTAACATTAAATTAAGTTTAAAATATTCTCTAGTCTGAACACACACACACTCACACACACACTTCTTAAATATACACACATCTTTTTATCTTTTTTTTTTTCTTCTCATCCTTTTTCGATTTTTTTTTTTTTTGTCTTTTATTGAAAATTTTCATAAAAAATATCAATTTTTTTTTTTTTTTTTTTTTTTTTTTTTTTTAAATTCATTGTCATTATTTTTCTTTATACATGAAATATTTCAATTTTTTTTTTTAATTTATTTATTTATTTTTTTTTTCAAGTATGTCGATTTCTTTTACATTTTATCCTAGTAAGTTCTCTTCTTTTTCTTTTTTTTTTTTTTTTGTCTTTTATTGAAAATTTTCATAAAAAATATCAATTTTAATTTCTTTTTCATTTTTATTGATTTATTTATTTATTTATTTTTTTTTTTGTCATTATTATTTTTCTTTATACATAAAATATTTCAATTTTTTTTTTTAAATTTATTTTTTTTTCAAGTATGTCGATTTCTTTTACATTTTATCCTAGTAAGTTCTCCTTTTTTATTACTTTTTTTCTCATCCTTTTTTTATTTTTTTTGTCTTTTATTGAAAATTCTCATAAAAAATATCAAATTTAATTTCTTTTTCATTTCTATTTTTATTTGTTTTTTGTTTTTTAAAATTTATTCATCGATTTATTTATTTTTTAATTCATTGTCATTATTATTTTTCTTTATACGTAAAATATTTCAATTTTTTTTTAATTTATTTTTTTACTCTTTTTTTAATTTTCTTTTTATATTTTTTCTTTTTTTTTTAAGTATTTCGATTCCTTTTCCATTTTATCCTAGTAAGTCCTTTTTTTTTTTTTTTGACTTTGTTAAAAATTGTTATATTCTTGATAATATTAACATTCTTACAAGAACGTTTTCTAAATCATTCACTGCCACATGCAGCCAGAAAGTAATGAACTGGTATGATGTCTTCAGTCATCATGCTAGTTATTTGCTTGGAAAATAGTGCAGCAAGTTCCAACTGCTTGTAGAATCAATTGATAAAAGTGTGCAAAATCATAACCTTCGTGAAATTAACTACACTCCTCATAAGGCAATAAAATGTCATTCATATCTTTGAGTAAACTTTAGGTGTAGTATCTCTTAAAACAGTAGGACAAAGGATCAGATGACCTTAGCTGTAATTTCACTGATGCAGTTCTATGTAATGTGGAAGGCCCATTCTTACATGTCTGTGTAATCTTGCATTTCAGTACCAGTAGCCATTCTTTCCTGCAGAAATTTTTTGACAGTGTTCAAATGAACTGAATCACTGTGTTGATTCTTGATGGTTGTGAAAGTGTTATGTCTATAGATCACCAAGACCTGAATGGCCTGTTTCAACTGTATCCTAGTGGGTGCAGTGCTGTGCCTATTTGCTGTATTTCTTCAAAAGGCTTTCCAGATCATTAATTCCTCAGAAAAGAAGATATTTAAATGACAACTCCTCCGATATGTTATCAAACAACAGGGCCCTGATGGCCCTAAAGTCGCTCACCTGAGTCTTTTGACTAAACATGACTCATTTCCAATCTCTTTTGAAGTATCATGACAATCAATCTACTAAGCTTTCATAATTATTGAACTGAAAATGCCTCTAGCATGTACACAAGCTTTTTTTAGAATTTCTCTCAGTGACCTACTTTTTAGCCAACCATAGCCAATTTTCCCATTGTAGATATTATCAAAACAAGACTGAAAATGTGGCCTCTAGAGCGTACACAAGGTTTTTCTAAGATTTGACCTAGTGACCTAGTTTTTGACCCGACACGACCCACTTTCGAACTGGACCAATATATTATCAAGACAAACATTCTGACCAACTTTCAAGAGTTTTGGACTGAAAATGTGGCTTCTTGAGTGTACACAAGGTTTTTCTAAGATTTGACCTAGTGACCTAATTTTTGACCAGACATGACCCATTTTCGAACTCGTCCAAGATATCATCAAGACATATTCTGACCAAGTTTCATGAGTATCTGACTGAAAATGTGTCCTCTAGAGCGTACACAAGGTTTTTCTAAGATTTGACCTAGTGACCTAGTTTTTGACCCGACATAACCCATTTTCAAACTCGTCTGAGATATCATCAAGATAAACATTCTGTCAAGAGTCTTGGACTGAAAATGTGGCTTCTTGGGCGTACACAAGGTTTTTCTAAGATTTGACATAGTGACCTAGGTTTTGACCCGACCTGACCCATTTTTCAAACTCGTCCTAGATATTATAAAGACAAACATTTTGACCAGTTTCATGAGTATCGGACTGAAAATGTAGCCTCTAGAGTGTACACAAGGTAAAAGTTGACAGCAGATGACGCCTGACGGACACAGCACGATCACAAAAGCTCAACATGAGCACTTCGTGCTCAGGTGAGCTAAAAATCATGTACAGGCAATGGACACAAAAATTAGCTTCTTGAATGCATATAAGGTCTTTGTATTATTTGACCTAGTCATACTTTCAACCAGATTTCAACCTTATTTTTGATATTATTGCAACAAATTTTCTGGCTACAACTTATTAACATTGAATTGAAAATGTAGATTGCAAAGGGCACATATGATCTCTCTATTTGACACTATCTTTAGCCAGGGTGAACAAGTTTACAAATATCATCAAGTCCAATCCAATATTCTGACCATTTTATAAATATTGGACCATAATGCAGTCTCTAGATACGGTTCACATACAGATTTTAAAGATTTCAAGTTGTGACCTACAAAATCACCTGAGGTTACCAAAATTTCAAACTACACATAACTTATGGCCATATTTCATGAGCAATGGCCTATAAATGTGACTTCATTTGTGCACAAGTTCTTTTTTTTTTAAGATCAGCCCATTGACTTTTTGTAAACCAGAGTTGATCCACTTTCAAAGTATCCCATTAATATTGTCAAAACCTTCATAATTTTTAGACCATTGTACTGAAAATACCGCCTCTAGAGTGCACCCTCTGTTTTTCTAGTGCCTAGTGAATGCAATTTTTTTACTGAAGGCAACTCATCATCAAACATGTCATACATATCATCAAGACAAACATGCTGTGCACCTGTGCATGATTTTCTGGAGTTCTTTATGTCAGTACTTTACTAAATTTCCTTCTAAATCCCATGGCCGCATTTCTTTAATACCCTTCTCAAAAAACAAAGTCAGGGGTGAGAGAGGAATAAATCTTGATGCAATGACTATCATCAATCTAAGGGAAAAATAAATCCCCTGATGGAAATTCAAACCAGCGACCCTCTGGCCTCAAGTCCTGTACTCTACTTGCTGTTCTTCCAGGGCTTTGTTTGAAAACTTCTATGCAAAGAACAAAATATGTGAACGAGACTGGATGTACCTGAATATAGGGTAAAAATGTATTCCACATTTGGAAGACCAAGGCCAAAACCTTTTTGAAAAATTTCCGTACTTACTAAATAAATACAGAAAACTAGAAACCCTTGAGGGCCTAAATCCATCTACTGGTAGTGATTTTGCTTATTCTCCAGCATTCATCATTATGTATGCATGTGAACTGAATTGTGAAATAATTAAGGTACAATTCCTCTAAAATTGATACTGTACAAAAGGTGAAACATACATTGCATAATTTTGCCTGGAACCACATGACCAAAAATCTTTTTAAATTTCTTTATCTTTAATTTCAGCCCTAAACAACTCCACTGATCCCTTTCTTCCTGTCTTTCTCCCTCCCTATCCCCTTCATCAATCCTCTTTTAATTTCCCTCCCCACCTTCTGGTCCCCTCCCTACATGCCCCCCCCTGTATTTTTCCCTCCCCCCTCCAACCCCACCCTTCCTTCCCCTTACCCACCCTTTACTTTACCCTCCCTTCCCCTTACCCTCCCTCCTTACTTTACCTATCTAAATACGCTACCATTCTACACTTTCTCTCTTCCCCTTCCTCCCTCCTTTCTCTCCCTTCCTCTCCTTCTCTCTCCCCCTTTCTTCCTTCCTTCCTTCCTCCTTTTCTCTCTTCCTTTCTTTCCTTTTCTCTCTATCCCTTCTTTCCTTTTTTCACTCCCTCTTCCTTCCCCTTCTCACTCTCTCTCCCTCCCTCCCTCTCTCCTTACTTGCTTAATTCCCTGCATTTCTCCCTCCCCCCCTCCAACCCCACCCTCCTTTCCCCTTACCCTCCCTCCCCCTTACCCTCCCTCCTTACTTTACCTATCTAAATACTCTACCATTCTACACTTTCTCTCTTCCCCTTCCTCCCTCCTTTCTCTCCCTTCCTCTCCTCTCTCCCCCTTCCTTCTTTCCTTCCTCCTTTTCTCTCTTCCTTTCTTTCCTTTTCTCTTTATCCCTTCCTTCCTTTTTTCACAACCTCCCTCTTCCTTCCCCTTCTCACTCTCTCTCCCTCCCTACCTCTCTCCTTACTTGCTTTTTTCCTTCCATTCTTCCTTCCTTTCTTTCTTCCTTAAGTCCTTTCGTCCTTCCTTCCTCTCCCCTATAACTTAACATAAATCTACCTTCCTATCTACACTATATTTCCTTACATATTAAACCTACCTACCTACCTATTCTATCTACCAACTTGGACTTTCTACCCACCTACCTACTCTATCTACCGACCTATCTACTCCTAATGTCTCACTCTACCTAATAAAACTCTAAAAACATATCTACTCTACCAACCTACCAAGCTTCTCAACCTACCAACCTTCTGATACACCTACCTCATAATCAAGCTACCAATCTACCTGCCCATCATTCCTGCCAACTGACTGTACCTAAATGCACTGCCAACATAAATACTCTACATCCTCTCTACTCTACCTACCTACCTACCTACCTAGCTGACTCTACTTACCAATCACACTTCAAAACTATCTACCTACCTACCCTTTCTATCTACTGACCTACATACATACACTACCAGAATAACCACCCTACACCCTCTCTTCTCTACGCTTCCTACCTACCAACTAACCTACATACCTACCTATCTACCTTCTCTTTCTGCCTTCTGACTCTACCTACATACATACACTACCAACATGAATACCCTACATCATCTCCACTCAACCTACCTGCCTACCTGACTCTACTTACCTACCTACATTACCTACCTACCTACCTTCCTACTCTACACTTTCTTCCCTACAGTTCTACTGATTATCTTCCTCCTTACTCTTTACACCTAACTATCTACCTCTACTTTCCTACTTCATGTACCCCTCTAGCCTAACTGTTATTCATTTCCAACCTACTCACCTACTCTACCTACAATATCTTTCATAGCTACCTAATTAACCTCACTTTACTATCTAATTTACTTACTCTACTCAACCTAGCTTATCTACTTAGATACTTAATCTACCCACTTAACCTCCCTACTTACACTAATCTACCTACTCTACCCAATGCTACTTACCTACCTATCTACCAATTCTACTCTACTCTACAAACCTACACTACTAAAACTACCTTACCTAACTACACCAACTACCTACATACTACCCCTCCTGACCCAAATCCCACCCCTTCCCACCCTTCCCAAACCCACCCCACCCCTCCCCAAACCCACCCATCCCCAACCCTCCCAAAACCCAATCCCCACCCCTCCCCATAAAACCAAACCCACAACCACTTACCCCACCCACATCCAAAATACTTCCTCCCATTCCAAATCCAACACAACTTTAACCAACCTGTCTACCCTATGAATACTCTCCTTCCCAATTCCCTGAGTAGAATAGTGATAGCAATAAAATTACATTTTACATACTCAGAGGGATAAAGTAAAATGACATGTGGTTCCAGTATTCTTAGATTGAATAGAGAAGGCTCAGGCTCAGAAATCATAACTAGGGTTCAACAATTGCTAGAATGTCTTTGCTATAAACAAGTCCTAAATTGAGAATCTTAATTTAAATGTTACTGCATACCAAATATTACAAGTTTTAAGCCTAATTAATTTTTTTTTTTTTTTTTTTATTTATTCATTTATTTAGTTATATTTTAATTCATTGTCATTATTTTTCTTTATACATAAAATCTTTCAATTTTTTTTAAATTTATTTTTTTATTATTTTTTTAATTCTCTTTTTCCATTTTTTCTTTCTTTTTTTTTTTTTTTGTTTTTTTTAAGTATTTCGATTTTTTTTCCATTTTATCCTAGTAAGTCCTTTTTTCTTGACTTTGTTGAAAATTGTTATATTCTTGATAATATTAACATTCTTACAAGAATGTTTTCTAAATCATTCACTGCCACATGCAGCCAGAAAGTAATGAACTGGCATGATGTGCAAAATGTATTTGGTCTTCAGTCATCATGCTAGTTATTTGCTTGGAAAATAGTGCAGCAAGTTCAAATTGCTTGTAAAATTAATTGATAAAAGTGTGCAAAATCTTAACCTTTGCAAAATTAACTACACCCTTCATCAGGCAATAAAATGTCATTCATATCTTTGAGTAATCCTTAGGTGTAGTATCTCTTAAAACAGTAGGGCAAAGGATCAGATGACCTTAGCTATAATTTCAATAATACAGTTCTATGTATTGTGGAAGGCCCATTCTTACATGTCTGTGTAATCTTGCATTTCAGTACCAGTAGCCATTCTTTCCTGCAAAAATTTTTTGACAGTGTTCAAATGAATTGAATCACTGTGTTGATTCTTGATGGTTGTGAAAGTGTTATGTCTATAGATCACCAAGACCTGAATGGCCTGTTTCAACTGTATCCTAGTGGATGCAGTGCTGTGCCTATTTGCTGTATTTCCTCAAAAGGCTTTGCAAGATCATTAATGCCTCAGAAAAGAAGATATTTAAATGACAACTCCTCTGAGATGTTACCAAAAAATCATTTACAGGCAATGGAAGCAAAAATTAGCTTCTTGACTGCACACAAGGTCTTTGCAGTGCTAGCTCTGGCCAAAGTAAAATAATGGCCAACAATTTTTTCTTGAAAAAAATAAGACAAATTAAGCGCGTGAAGTTTGGTTTAAAAGAAAAGACATGCACATGTATCATTAACTTTGTTTTTTACTCATAGTTTCAAACTTTCATTCACATAATCATTTCCATTACAATAATAATAATAAAAAAATGGTCATATATATTTAATCTTACCTTGTAGAAAATATTGTGGGAAAGGAGAATTTGCTCTATACCAATTCCTGGGATAGTGCTCCCTCCCACAATAGTTACATAAAAGCATAAAGGCTTTTAGGTCCTAGATTCTTTTGATGAATGGTTACTCCTTTACCAAAAGACAAAATTTCATTTTAATCTTACATTGTAGAAAATATTGTAGGAAAAGGAAAATTTGTTCTACACCATTTCCTAAGGATAGTTCTCCTTTTCCCACATTATTTGCATAAAAGCATACAGACATTTAAGTCCTAGTTTCTTTTGATGAATGGTTACTTCTTTACCAAACAACATTTTTTTTATAGTAATAAATGATGTGCACAAGTAAAGGAGAAAATTTTCTATTACATGATGAATTACCTCCCTTTATTATCTGCTGACCTTAATTATTTTCTAATAAGGTCAATGAGGAGGATAAAATGTCTTAAATAAAGTCATTCACTCGATAGTACCTAAACAGCGAAGTGGACGAGGTTATCAACCTAAGCCTTTAAATTTCATTTGAATTTTCATACTGCTATTCACTGGTACCACTGCTAAATCCAATACTGTAAATGCAGTTAAATTTTCCTTAGTTTATTCTTTTTTAATTGGCGATAGTTTTCGTTCAGGACGACCCATGTTGATGTACAAGTGAAGAATGATAAGATTTTAAGGGTTCAAGATCAAGATTTATTAGAATAATGTCAACATGTCAATTAAATTCAATTATGAATTATTGTTTTCTTTTTGTTTGCCGACATTTAAACAGCGCCGGTTTACGTCAGCAATGTAAACAAATTTATGATATCTAATTGGTTTCCTGTAGTCACCATCGCAGTTTCTGGCGGTATTGAAATCCAAGGCATTCTATCACTGCGTCGAGTAAAATAGTCAATCAAAATTTAACGTGAAATAAACAAATAATCGCGTTCTCCAATTAACAGCTTAGGATAACAACCAATAACATGACACGCGTTGTGGAATATACAAGCCAACTGTGACCTGTCGATTACCTAAGGTTGCGTCCGTTGAGGTGTGAAACAAGCGATTACCACATTTCCGGTGCAAATTAGCGCGTGATCCAGGCAAGTAGATCTAAAGGGAATTTTACCCGACTTTTTTTGGGAATAAATTAATCGACAATTTTTATCGACGATTGGAAGAATTAATCAATCGACAATTGTCGATAATGTCGATTGGCAGCGAGCACTGTCTTTGTATTATTTGACCTAGTCATACTTTCAACCAGATTTCAACCTCATTTCCAATAGTATTGCAACAAATTTTCTGGCTACATCTCATTAACATTGAATTGAAAAGTCTGTGATTCTTGGTTGTTTCACTAGCTACAGTTATTCATTGGCTATACTAAAACATGCAGAGATTTACTTGTATTTGATTTCAACTCTTTCTGTTCTGAGGTATAGCTCTTATTGGCAATCAAACTTGCTAACTCACAAAATGTTTTCCAACTTTTCATATTCTAAAAGACAAATCCTAACATTTGAACCAAATTTGATTTACCATCTGGAAATTCTTCCAAGTCTGAATTTTTGTTGGCAGACAATCAATAAAATCAGCAAGAATCTTTGATTATCTTTTTACATTTTCTCATTTTGGTCTCAGATCTGAAACATAATTGCTTGAGACTGGATGTAAAGGACTGCAATCTCCTGAGCTATATATGAGCACAATCTTTAGGTCAAGTTAAGACAAATTATAGTATTCACACACACATCTAGACACACACACAGGTTAAATATACACTTTTTTTTCTTTTATCGTTCTTTATCCCAATTATTGTTATTAAGTTTTCATGAAATGTTTTTTTTTTAAATCATTGTCAGAATTATTTTTCTATGTAGATAAAATATCTCATTTTTTTGCCTTCATTCATTTTTCTATTATTTTCTTCTTTAATTTTTTTTAATAAAATATGTCAATTGCTTTTGCATTTTGTCCCCATTTTTAAAGTCCTGTTTTTTCAATTGTCATATTCTGAATAGTATGGACATTTTTACAAGGACCTTTTCTGAATCATCTGCTGCCAATTCCATCCAGGGCATAATGATTTGGGATGATGTAGTTATGTATTTTGGTCTTCAGTCATCATACTAGTTATATGCGTGGAAAAAAGTGCAGTAAGTTCCATTTGCTTGTAGAACTGTTTGATAAAATTGTGTACCTCACAATATATTTATGAAAATCATTTCCTCTGTAAAATTAACTACACCCCTCATCAGGCAGTAAAATGACATTCATGTCTTTGAGTAAATCTTAGGTGTAGTATGTCTTAAAACAGTAGAGCAAAGGATCAGATGACCTTAGCTATAATTTCACTTGCAGTTCTATGTTATGTGGAAGACACATTCTTAATGTCTGTGTTACCTGGCATTTCAGTATCATGAGCCATTCTTTCCTGCATGAAGTTTTTACGAAGTGTTTGAATGAAGTGAGTCATTGTAGATTCTTGATGGTTGTGAAAGTGTGCCTATAGATGACCATGATCTGAATGGCCTGTTTCAGTTGTATGCTAGAGATTCATCATAGGGCTGGATAGAGTTCACATAAAGTTTTTAGAGATTTCATATTTCAAGCTATCATATTACCTTATGTTACCAAATTTCAAAAAGACCAGAGAATTTATTAAGAAAAACTTTCTGATTGAATTTCATGAGCAATGGCCTACAGGGTGCACAAGTTTTTCTTGACCATTACCTATTTTAGTTTAGATCATTAACCATAAGTTGCAAAACAGGAAACCAGCATTAAAATGTCTGGCACCTCTAAATGACAGGACCAGTCCTTTCACTTTCACTAACTTGTGCTTTTCTGTGCCAAATTAAAATTTCTATTGCAAATGGCATCAATCGTGAATTTTTAGGTCCAGTTTTATTAATATTCCCATTATTATTATTATTGGTCTCCTCTGTTTCTGGGGACTTTTACCACCCATATGCCACAGAGGTGAAGGCAGCCACCTATTTCTAAGGCCCCGTGTGGCGGGAGCCATAGATATTATCAAGACAAACATATTTACCAAGTTTCATGAATACTGAACATACAATGTGGTCTCTAGAGTCAGTAACCACCTTTCATGAGTACTTGATTGAAATTGTAAGTTTCGACAAAGTTCCTTTAGCAATGGACTGAAAGTGTTGCCTCCAGAATACACACAAGGATTTGGTGAGGTTAACCTGATGGCCTCCATTTTGACCAAGTGTGCCCATTTTCATACTTGTCTCAGATACCATCGAGAAATGTATTCTGAGTTTCATGAGCAGCGGACCAAAAATAGAGCCTTTACAGCACAAGGTTTTTCCAAGATATGAACTCATGACCTTATGTAACCCATCATCAAACTTATCTGAGATATTATCAAGAAAAACACACTGACCAAATGTCATGAACACAAGATTTAAACTGTAACCAGGCATACACTTATGCATTTTGTGGTCAGCAAGCTAAAATCTAAAAAATGCAAAAAAAAGACCCTACCAACTTTTTCAACCCCAAAATGATACAAAAAAAATCCATACAAGCTTCAAATTGACTGGATAAAAAAAGCAGGCTGTATCATAAAATCAATAATTTTTTCAACTTTGGTTGGCTATTTTTTTCCCTATCAGTTTTTGAATGCCCTTCATTTCTGATTGGGTTCCAACCAATTGTACTAGAGATTAAATGTTCACTTTACAAATAATGGACCAACATATAAACTGTATCACATTAACAGGAAAATGCTAATGATCTGAAAGACAGACAATCGATGAAGAACAGTCTAAAAAGCTCACAATTGAACACTTTGTTCCCTTGTGAACTTGAAAACAAGAGCACCAACACTTGACTACCTCGCTTGATTTTCCTTGAAAATTTTAAGCTGAAAAAGGGACATAGCTGTGTCAAAAATACTTTGATGGTTACCTGCCCTTGTTGTGCAGGTTCGCCTTTTGATATTATAAAATGTCAAAGTTTTTGCAAGCCGCCGCCGATGATTAAACCAGGGCTACGACAACAACTTGACCTTTTTTTCAAAAACAGCTGAGCTAATAAAAAGAACCAAAATACCTTAAAATACATTGGGGTATTAACTTGGTATCAACTCATAGCTGCCAGGGTTACAATATAAAACAGCGTTAGGAGTCACACATTGAAAAGTATAGACTGAAAAATTATCAGAATGTAATTATTTCAAACCTATTTTATAAAGAATCAATTTAATTTTAACATGGTCTCAGTACTCAATATGGCCTGCAACACGCGAAAAGGGACATTCGGACATTTGCATAAAGTGGCGTCTCGGATCAGCCTGCCCAATCCGCGCAGGCTAATCTGAAACAACACTTTCCGTTTTTATGTAATTTTCTGTTTTGCGCAAGCCTACTGAAGGACAAAATCTAATGTAGTGGTAAAGTGCCGTCTCGGATTGGCCTGTGCGGACTGATCCGGAACGACACTTTACGCAAATGTCCGAATGTCCCTTTTCACGTGTTGCAGGCCATATAATAAACAATACAAAAGTCACTAAACCTTCACAACACAATCCAGACTTTTAATGATCTTGACATAGAATAATTTTGAAAACACGGTAACCAGCATTTTATCCTTTTCCAACAATGTTTTCTAATCTGACAAATTTCATCATTTGAACCAAATTAATTTTGTTGTCTGCAGATGCTTTCAAAAATGAAACAGTCTAAATTTTTGCCATTTTGGAAAAAATTAACCTTTTACCGTACAATACCATGTTTTGATGACCTTAAGGAGAAAGGCCTTTGAAAACATTAGGGGAAAAGGAGAAAATGTTGGTATCCAGGAGAGAACTTTGGTCCTGGTTTAGAGCAAAGTACCTGACAGTGTTGATTCGAAACAAAACGAAAATTCTCTCCAGTTTTATCTTTGATCTAATTGCCTGCAACTTGGCACTAAAATCTTGTCCCGCCATTTGTTGCTGTGTGCAGTCTGATCTTGATCTACATGCTCCACAATACCTTTTTATGATCCCATAGTGATGAAAGAAATTAGTACAGATTATTTTTTGCGTCTATCGCCAGATCTTTTTCAAAAAACATTGTGGCAAAGGGTAAAAATGAATTGATAGTAATAAGCAGTTCTCATTTCTATCTTTTGTGTCCTCTGCAAATATGTTTCAAGGTAGGTCACTTAACACTTTACCATACAATCCCGAATTTTAACAACCCTTAGAAAAAAACTTTTGAAAACATTGTAGGAAAAGGAGAAAATGCTGGTAACCAACATTTTCTCCTTTTCCCACAATGTTTTCTAACCTATCAAAGACAGCCTCCATCATTTGAGCTACAGTTAAATTGTCATCTGCAAATGCTTTCAATCTGGACAAGTCTACATTTTTGTTGTTTGGGAAAAAGGTTTAAATCAAAGACTTACCTGAAAACCGTAGCCCTGTCTATCAATTACCTTACATGCCCAGCACTGTTTCATCATTGTCTAGAATGTTCATTGAGTGAGAGGTTGTAAGTTCAACTTAATCCATCTGTAAATGAGTAATTGATTGATTGAATGGTGTTTTACACCGCTTTCAACATTATTTCAGTCATATCACAGCAACAGCTCACATATTCATGTATTTCCTGGGTTTCACCAGCCATAGGCTAGGGCTCTGAAGTGTCTTACCCAAGGACACTCCCACGAAAAGCCCAGTGGATCCAGTGAGGCTCGAACCCGGAGCCTCCAGGTCATGATTCCTACATTTACCACTGAGCCACACAGGACCCCTGTAAATGAATAAATATGTGAATGAAAATTTAAGAAAAGATTACTATTATGTAGTAGAAAGAGATCTCCATCATACTCCCAACATTTTCCTGAAATATAAAGTATGATAAGTCATACAAACATGAAATGGGACTGTCCTTTGGCAAGACACTTCAGAGCCAAAACCAAGTACTGGTATGACTAAGGACATACTTGAAAAATTATCTGTCTCTGTTTTGTGACTAAAACAATGTTGAGAGCGCCAAACATCACACAATCATTAAGCAATCCACCATTAATTACTTCTTGATTTACATCATAGCAGACCTTTTAACTCTTTACCACATGACGAAATTTTAGACTTGTCCGAATTGAAAGCATTTACAGACGACAAAATAAATGTTACTCAAAAATTGAAATTCATTTTTGAAAGGTAAGAAAACAATGTGGGAAAAGGAGAAAATGCTGGTTACAAGCATTTTCTCCTTTTCCCACAATGTTTTCAAAAGGTTTCTTCCTCAGGGTCGTTAAAAGTCGGGATTGTGTGGTAAAGGGTTAAATTTTAAAGCTGATAGAGAAACCCCAAATTTTACTATTTAGAGGTTATTTTTGGGAAAAAGTATCTCCATATTTGACTGTGTAATTCCAAGATCAGACTGCACAAAATGTGCAGTCTGATCTTGATCTACACTGTTGCAAAATGTCCTTTAATTGTGCTTAGCAGCCTAAGGGTTAAAAATCATGTGGGCCAAGCCTGGTAGCAGTCTGTGGCATACAGGACTTAAAACCAGGGGGTCCCTGGTTTGAATCTCTAGCTTTGCAAATTTCTTTCTGAGGATTGATGATAGTCATGGGGATTTATCAATTCCTTTCTTGCCACTGATCATTGTTTTGGCAACATTTATGTGGGAAAGCAGCAAGCAGCTTTGTAAGAATATTGTGTGTTGTACTGGTAAAGAAAAATCTAGGAAAAGCATGGATATCCTTGCACTTGCAGCTGCTGTATAACTGATAAAATGTTGAAAATGGTTTTAAATACCAAACAAACATCAAAATTACCAGGGTAGCTAACACAGTTTTAACTCTCAAAGAGCCTTGCACCTTTGCAGCCAGCATAGATCATGATCAGGCTGCACGAAACATGCAGCCTGATCTTTGATCTACACTGTCTGCTTATCTAAAACTGTATAGACAAGATCAACCTTGAAATAGTAATATTTTTGTGTGTTTAGTGATCTCTAGACTGAACATATTTTGTGGGTTTATTCCGTGCTTTAAGGATTAATATGCAAAAACTGTCACTGTTACTCAAATATTTCAAGGAGATACAGATAAAAGTGGATATCTGTATTATTCAAAACTTTTGGGAAATTGAAAAAAAAAAACTTTGAATCATTCCAATGAATCAGGTTTTTTCATCAATTAAAGTGATACCTGGAATGTTGTAACCTATATTTATATCTTTTGATTGCGAATCAACAAAGTCTGGGAAAGTCCACAGCTTACCCATAATAAATGGAAAAAAATGTAGATAACCCCTTTTACAAGTCATGATTGGGTCACAATTTCTATAGTGGAGGGAGGTACCTGCACACAAAGCACCTTTTACCTCTGCTCCAGTGATAAGTTGAGTAAAATAGTTTCACACCACATAACCAGACAGAGAATTAACACCTTTTTCAAGTACCAGTGTATCATCTTTGAACAATAACAACAAAAATGTAAGAATGCAACTAAGAACGTGTTCTTTTTTTTTTTCGATGTAATATTTCTGTTCCAATGCAACATTGCTTTTTGAAGTTTTGACACAGAGGCCAATTCCATATACTTACATATGTAAATAGGCTTATCGAATTTATGTCAGAATATCAGAGTCCAAAAAATCCACTTGTCTGTTCGTATTTACGAGTAAGAAATGGATGCGGACAAGTGAATTATCAGTCATGGTCGTCAGGTAGGGCGAGTGGTAAATAGGAGGTAGTAAACAAATAATTTTTCAAGTGAACATGTAATTTACAAGAAACAAAACATCCATTCCATTAGTGAATAAGCGAATTAAGGGTATTCAGGAAATCATATACTGAAACAGGATATAAAACATGCTGTCCCCATGCCAAATATAGACTGGTTTCAAGGCAGCCTAATGATATAACCCGGTATCTTTCAGTGCAAATAAGAATGTTTTAATATGCTTCGAATTATTAAATACGAGCAACTTTGCTGATTATAACAACAAATGATACTAACGCAAACACTTTCCCAGACCAGTTGGAAAACCTTTGTTGTTCTGGGTTTATTAATTTCTATTACTTGACTGGATAAATGGTTACAGGTTTTGAGACCCGGTATTTAAAGTTCATTGCTGCGGGAGACAATATAGTTAGTGTTTCCGTTTTGTCTGAAAAAAAATGTCAGTCATAAATTAGAAGGATTTTTCACATTGGACAAGTGAGGATCAAATCCCCGCAAGTGTTTTTTTTGAAGGCACTTGTCCTGCAGGGCAAGTGCCTATTCTCAAAATTTTTGGACCCTGATATAGTAACCATAGAAGGTAAATAGTTTCAAAAGTTTTTGTAATAGAATTTCTACTTATATAGTTTAAGGTATTAAATTCATTTTTTTGTTGTTGTTGTTGCATGTTTGACTTTGTTTTTGGCATGCATCTGATACTGCTATGTTGTTGATGGATAATATCATTTTCTTAATCAATTTTGCTAGTAAGTTGATTGTAAATATTTCAGAATGGGTAATGTCCCAGAAAAGACCCAAATAAGTGGGTTGTAAGCATCAAGTGACTGAAATATAATGCAGCAAACAGCCTAAAAGAGATGTACAAGCGGTAACCGAATACGGAATATGAACATGGAATACTGTATTTTAGACCAGAGTCGTCTCAAAGGCTACAAGATTATCGATAAAGGTAATCCGCTAATTGCCCTATCTATCTATCGTTCTTCCATTGCACCTGGATAGTTTGTACAATTAACTCTATCAAACTTCAAAATTTTTTACTAGACCAAATTAAAATAAATTGCAGGCGACTGATAAAATGTAGCTTAAATGATGATTTCTGTCTTTGGAAAGACAGAAAACATTGTGGGAAAGATAGAAAATATTGGTTACCAGCATTTCTCTATTTTCCACATTTTACACAATGTTTTCAAAGGCCTTACTGACATTGAAGGTCAATTACCAAAATGTTCTTAATTTTACATGTGAATACAAATAAGGTAATTCTTTTTGTCCTGGATAAACATTGGTCATGTCGCACTGAGAATAGCCTTCAATGGCTGTTAATAATTTTACAGTCGCCATCGAGTTGTCGTTTGTTATCTGAGTTTCATGTGCCAAGTGCGTTTGTCTGCACTCATGGCCAATACCATGACTGTGCGTTTTTTAAAGAAAAAATGGTAAGCTAATTCAAGCTCTGATTATAAAGCAGAGATATTTGTCAATCTTTCCTGAAAAGATATTTATCGTGCACAAATAACAACGAGAACGGAGTCGGAAATGGTGAATTCGCTATACTAGTTATCAGACACGCAGATATTCAGATGTGATACATCCGTAATTCATTTACAAAATTGACAACCATTGTAAATTTTATGGAAATTTGACTTGGTTTGAGAACAGATATTAAACTGGAATTGAATTGATAGTTAAACCATAGTTTTGATATCAATTAAAGTTCTTCTAATATTGTTTGGTTGTTATCTCTTGTCGGTTAAGTAATAGAATAGAACTGAACAGTTTGTACTGGTACTCCTTTCTCCACCATTGGTAGGCATGCTGGGCTTCAAAAAAACATATGTGAGTCCAGGTTTAATTTTGCAAATGGAAAAAAAAAAGCCACATGCTAAAATTTGCCAGTGGATAAAAAAACAGAATTCAAACCCTGTATTATTTAAGCTTTTTATGCAGATGTCAGATTAAAAAAAAACAAACTATCTATGGTTAAGAATTTACCTTACCAATACCGTATGCTAGTCAACCATGTTTAGGTTAAGTGTGGCTTACGCCTAAACAGAGATACAGCATAGTCTACCTTTTTTCAACGCCACCTTGTCGACCTATATACAATGGCCTTCTATCGCAGAATGGAGGGAAATGCTGGGAAACTGGCATAAAAAACATTTTGCTGTTGAAGCCATTGATGGCACAAACCACAGTATATACCGACCAATTCAAAACCAACAACGGTGTTATTCTTACCATAGAAATTATCCCTGCCTTCATATATAAAAGGCATCAGAATGACGCCCAAATTTACATGTACAAACTTATGCGTCAAATAGGCACACAAAACCTAGACCAACCAATTGTGTTTTGCTAGTGAACAAAATTTATCTACCCTATCATAACGCCATGCAGCACTGCCTATCTCTGCAACACACTGGAAGTTATTGGTGAGAGGTACAACAGATACCACAGGAGGTACAGAGTGTCTGTGGAACACACCAATGGTCAGGTTAAGGGGTACCAAAGCGTGAGTTCAGTTTGGCGTCACCCTTACAGTTTCTCCGTGTGACTGTAAGGATGTGATCTGCTTTGGTATGCCCAAAAAGGCACAATATCTCGTATTGTTGGTAAATTCAGTTACACCCGTATTTCAATGTTTAAAGTTAATCAAATTTTTTTTTTAAAAGGAGCAGTTACTGGTGTAAGTTACATGTCTATAATTTACTACGGCTTTGTCATCTATCAAAGCTTCACTTAAGATGCACCCAGCTAAATGCTACAGGGTGTCGCACATTGAACCGTTTTGCTATGTTACCTCAGCCGAGTCCTGATAGATCAGTCGGTGGCGTACAGGACTTGAGAACAGGGGGTCACTGGTCCGATCCCCGGCTCGGCAATTTCTTTCCGAGGATTGATGATACTAGGAGTCATTGCGACAGGATTCATTCTTCTCTCACCGCTGACCATTGTTTCGACGATGGTTATGTGGGAAAGTAGCCAGTGGCTTTGAAAGAATATTGTGCGGAGTACTGGTAAAAAAAAAAAATCCAGTAAAGCATGGATAGGTGCACTGGCCACACAATATAACTGAAATAATGTTGAAAACGGCGTTAAACACCATACAATCAATCAAAATGTTACCTCAGTGAATAACACAGTGGTTCTCAGTGCTTATTTACATGTACATAGCCACTCTCCATATAGCACATGCATGCTCTCACTGCCGACTCTGTAATCTCACAGGGTATTCCAAATGATAGTTATGTAAGTGGGGTTACATTTAAGAGTATCGAATTCTCAACTAGTACAAGAAAAGGATTATTCTTATCATAGTAATTCGCTATTGTTTAAATCAAGGCCCCTGGGTATCGTTAGCGGCAGCAACGCTTGTATATTTGTGTCATAAACATGCTAGCAAAAAGCCCAGCTGGGGCCCCGCCAGATGTGCATATGCATTGTTTTTTTACTAGCTGCAAATTACTATCTTTTAAGTCTTGTATACATCATTCAGTATCAAGAAGTAGGTCAAAGGCCAGCGCATTCTAATGATTGATTGATTGAATGGTGTTTAACGTGTTTTCAAAATTATTTCAGTTGAAATGTGGTGGCCAGTGCACCTATTCATGCATTCTTTTACCAGCACTACGCACAATGTCCTTTCTAAGCCACTGGCTGCTTTCCCACATTTCAATCTTCGAAACAATGGTCAGTGGTTAGAGAGGAATGAATCTGGCGCAATGACTATTATCAATCCTCAGAAAGAAACCGGCTAAGCCGGGGAACGAACCAGTGACCCCCTGTTCTCAAGTCCTGTATGCTACTGACTGCGCTACCGGGGCTTGGCAGCAGCACATTCTAAGTAGCATCCAACTACATAGTAATATCACAAAAAAATGCATATTCCCAATATCTTTGATCCTCATCCTTCTCTCAATCAACCTTAATACAGAACTAACTTTTAAACTTAGGCTATTAAAATTGTGCTTTGAAGAAGCAGAGGATCACAAGCAAACCATCTCTCCAGAGCGGATTATCTTTATCGATAGTCTTGTACCTTCTGAGATGGCCCCCTCTTTGAAATACAGTAATCAGTAATCATATTCCTTATTTGCTTAACTCTTGTACATCTCTAAAACACAATTAACTTAGTACAGAACAACTTCTGTTTATGTATATGCTGATTGTTTCCTCATCTTTGAAGCTGGGATGAACTAAAAACTGCAATGGAAACACTCATGAAACTTCTTATAAGCCCAAAGGTAAGTACTATGTTATGCCAGGGCTTTTTTTTATGGTTTGAGGAAGACACTGGACGCTAGTCAATAGGAGAAAAAACGCGCGGCAAAGGCCATTATTGGGCAAAATTTACTGTCCTGCTATGTATGTTGGTATACATTATTATACACGTATGTGATCTGCATTACACATTATGTAATGTCAATAGAACACTAGAATTAATCTTTGCAATAACACTTTAAAACATATAAAACTGAATTAAACTGTTTTGTGAATACTGAACTCTCAACAGGGTTCTCAATAGGCCCAAATTTTCAAGAGTCAAAACGGAATTTCCTAGAGTCAAAGACAAATGTCCAAGGGTCAAAATTACTTGGTTATCATGGAGAGATAAGGGTGAAATAAAGACAATTTTTCATTTAAGCTCTTTGTTTATGGATACAAATTAGACAAGAAAATACCTCATCTTATTTATAGGCTTGTTGGAATGAAGTGGATAGAAAAATTTTATCGTCGACTGACCTGTTTTCGAGGGGTACCTGTTTTTGATCCCGGAATGATATCTGAGTTTTTTTGCGAACTACGAGTGAATGACATCACCGTTTTGTGTGAACCGCTTATGTGAATGGCAACGATGGTTTCACTGCTGTTAATTTACGAAGTGCAACAAAAGCAAAACAGTATGCATGTTTCTAAAGGAAAGATTGGTTTTAGTGACAAATTTTTCATTACCTTTTTCAACCCGATACATGCCCAATTTAAATTCTCCGTCTAGAACTTAATTTTGATCCTGAGAAGTTCCAGACATGTGACATAGTCAGTGCTGATGCCAAAAAGTCACGTGACCATACTGGAATAATGTGACAAGAGACTGATCTGTATTTAGATCAGAGAATTTCATGACCTATTTCGTTCAGTCACTTACAACGGAACAACTTTTCCAGAACCTTTCCCTGTTACTGAGAATAAATGTTTCCAGCCCTTTTATTACTGAATATTTTCAGAGGTTTTATGATAAAGTAATGTCTAAAAAAAATCCTAATCTTAGCATCCACAGAAGAACTGATACGCCTATTGGATTTTTCCAATTATCAATGGATTTTTAGTGGATTTTTGTCTTTCATACAAGATTTCAAATATTTCCTTCCATTAAGCCACATTAAAACTTAGATAGTTTAAAAGCCAATAAAATAAACTTTAATTTGATATAAGATTTGTTGGGTTTTTTTACCTATTAGTAGAATGAGACGTTTGTAAACATAAATGTGTACCAAAATATCCGTGGAGTCACTATGGCTGCGTCCTTGGACTAACTTTTGTGATGGTAGGTATTTTTAAACACAAATGCGAATGCAGTTTTGTAATACATGCAAATGAGATTAATTCGACCAATCAGAGAATTAGACGCTCTTTCAAATGATGTTTGCCGCTTATGTGTGTGACAAATCATAAATGAGGGAAAGACGGTCGAAGTCTACGCATTCTAGCAGGAAAACTATAGAGAAAACCCCAAAGCGGCAAGTATAGTGATAAAATTTAATTATTTTCCTTCAAAATGGTGTTTAATTTACGAAAATCACTGCAAAACTGACGATCGCATCAAATTTTTAAAGTGCAAGGTCACGCAAATTTAAAACCAGACAGAAAAATCTCAGTTGACGCCATCTTGAAAATTTCCGATATGCGATACTGATAAATTCAACCGACGTTTTCATTATTAGAAGGAATAAAACAGGTAACCAATATATGTTTTCAAAGTCAAATTTGTCAATTATTCGATTGTCATAAAAAAAATATGCATTAAAAATTTGCCGAGTTGAAAAAAGGAGGGATTTCCCAGCAACTGAAGAATGACGAATGTGTCATTCTTTTTCACCGCCGATCCGAAGTAAATGATGATCGATTTCGATAGGTATTTAATATCGGGTTTACGATAGGGTTGGAAACGTCACTCAAGTAATTAATGGAACTTATAAATGATCATATTTATCAAGTTTTTTTTTTCTGAATTAACCTGTACAAAAGATAATTTTCCGTACCTTGGATACTGGTAGTCTAATGTCCGGACAGTACATATATCCGGATAAAGACTTGATTCCATTGCCTCTTACTTCAGCAAGAGTTAATGGTTGTTTTTTTTTTTTTCAAGGAAAAATATATTTGACTTTTTGTTTTTCTTTGTTTTTCAGAACCTGTATTGATGTAACTATTTAATGAAACAGAAATGCAGTGTGATAAATACCCTGGCCCTTTCAGTAAAGAAGTCAACTTAGAGACATCATGCCTTGAAAGTTGTGATATAACTGAACAATCTAATATAAAAGTAAAAAATGGAGTATTATTAGAAGTTGCTGCTTTTGCATCAAAGACTAATCTACCTGGTCGAAAAGTTGCGAACTGGATTCAGCAACTAGTACCTACCAGTGTCAGGGGTACACTCTGAAAACATTGGAGTCAAAGATCTCACACACTGTGGAAACAGACAAAAAATTCAAGAAAAAGAAAAACGATCCTGTTTTCAAATCTAAAGAAGAATTTGAAAATGCCTTGTTCTTTCAAAATCAAACAGACACAAGGAAAAATGAGAAAAACTGGCCTGAAAGTTTTGAGAGAAGGGATATTGCACCGAAATATCCAAGTATACATTGCACAGTGGAGACAAACAGCCAAACAAGCTGTGCAAATAGTAAAGAAGATTTCACCACTCTGAATCTAAAAGACAATGATGCATGTTCACAGCAAATCAAAAGAGATGATCAAAATAAGAGAGTAAACCTAATTAAATATGAAATGATAAAAGAACAGAAAAAGCTGGCAGTATCAGAAAAACTTGTACAAGCTGAAAAAGATAAACTAATAAAAACTAATAAATCTCAAAAGTATAAATGGTCATTTTTCTGTCCGAAATGTAACAAAAAGGGATGAAAATGTTCGTAACACATGTAAAAGACTACACACTGCTCAAAGTATACAGTCATGGCAGCAACTGGAAAATATGAAATTAAAGGAAGAAAATGTTGCTCTTTCGTCAAAAATTACAGAATTCGAATCAGAAATTAATACATTGACAAAGGATTTCCAACAGCTGAAAACCACAGATCAAAAAAAGATTAAAGCCCAAAAACTAACAAGTCATAACCGCAATTTAATTAAGAAGGTGAAAGACCAAGAGCAATCCAAGTATACAATGCATGAATTGAAAATGAAGCAAGATGAAGTGGACTACTTACACGCTGAGACTGAAATGTTGAGAGAAAAACTGAATGAGAAAAAATGTTTAACCAAGAATAAAGATGGTTCATTCAGTAACAATCTGTGTTAATGAACTCTTTGGTTTAGAAGTAGGAATGGAAAAAATTCCAAGTGCAATAGCAACAGTCTGTAAGCATTTGTTACTGTGATCTTCAAAAATCTGATCTTCCAACAGCACAGACTGTAAGAAATATAGTTGACGAAGGTCATTATTTAGCAAAGAAGTTCACTGCTAAGAAAATAGAAAATTCTGAAAAGATTGGAATAAGCAGAGATGGGACTACACGTAAAAAAGACAAGATTATTGACACAAGCGTTATACTTGATACAGGAGAAGTTATGAGTCTTGGTTTTACCAAAGTATGCTGTCGTCGCCGGATTAATGGTAAAAGAAATGAAGATAAAGCAATGAAAAATCAACATATTTACTCAGAAATGGTTAAGTCTGAATGCAATCTTTATGGGAACAATCAGTCTAAGGTGTAAATTATTTTGTACGATAGAGATGGTCTACATGTTAACGTCAACGTCAGCATGTTCGTAATTAATGAAAGCCAAACCAAACTTAGCTGAAGAGGGCCGTGGACCTATCTTTCGTGGAGAACTTGAATTCGTGGACTTACATACCCACAACATCAATGAAAACAAGCATTCTGATAGTATTGCATAGCAATACCCATTCCCCTACCGGCCATATATATCGCTGGCACGTATAGTTTGTAAATTTCTGTAGAGGAGAAAGAACATATTTGACCCATTATTAGAATTATAAGCATTGTGTCTGTCTTTGTATGCAATGCTTTAATGAAAGCCAGATATATAAACATTTTTCCTTGTTAATGTAAGTTCATTGAAGAAGTTTTTTCAGTGAAATTTTCTAAGTCTAAGGCCCATAATTTTGTAAAAAATCAGTGGACCTGAATAAAACTTGAACTTGATCTGTAACTCATGGTTTTTGACTTACACACCGAAAATCAGCTCAATATCTGCCAGCTTTTAGAAAAAAAGTCCGAAAAACTGTTTTTTTCGGTGAAAATTTCGAAGTCCAAGGCCCGTAATTTCGTCAAAAATCAGTGGACCAGAACGAAACTCAAACTTGATCTGTAACTCATGGTGGTTGACTTGCACACTGTCCGGAAAACTGTTTTTTCACTGAAAATTTCTAAGTCCAAGGCCCATAATTTCGTCAAAAACCAGTGGACCGGAACAAAACTCTAACTTGATCTGTAACTCATAGTGGTTAACTTACACACCGAAAATCAGCTCAATATCTGCCAGAAAAAAGTCCGGAAAACTGTTTTTTCAGTGAAAATTTCTAAGTCCAAGGCCCATAATTTCGTCAAAAATCATTGGAGCAAAATGAAACTCAAACTTGATCTGTAACTCATGGTGGTTGACTTGCACACCAAAAATCAGCTCAGTATCTGCCAGTGTTTAGAAAAAAAGTCAAGAAAACTGTTTTTTTGGTGAAATTTTCAATGTCCAAGGCCCGTTATTTCGTCAAAAATCATTGGACCGGAACGAAACTGGAATCTGATCTGTAACTCATAGTGGTTGACTTACACACAAAAAATCAGGTCAATATCTGCCAGCATTTTGAAAAAAAGTCTGGAAAACTGACGGACAGACTGACAGACGGATGAGTGCAAACCTAAAGTCCCCTTAGGCTTCGCCGGTAGGGGACTAATTAATACTCAACGAATATTAATGGTTTCAAAGTATATACCGCAAGCGTGTTCAGAATATTCTGTGCAAAGAATGAATAGAAATCAGCCGATTAGTGATGGTTTTTCTGCGAATCTCAAAGGTGGATGTCTCATATACAACGAGAATATCAGTCGTCTTTTGGTCTGAGATTGGGTTTATTAACTAAATCTTAGTACAGTACTTTTTATTACAGTAGGGAAAGTCGATTTATTAGGGTAAAATTGATTGCTCAGGGGAAAACTACATCTTTACGGGAAAATTTGCTGAGGGGAAGGCACCGACCATCGGCGTCACTTTCTTAGTAAAAAAAAAAAAACCTCTGTATGGCAAAGAGTATGACTTTCTCCTTCTTTCAAGGAAGTTTTTTATCTTCAAGGCTCAAAAGAATATGATCAGAAATTTTATATTTACTGTAGTATGGACTATTTCCTCCTCTCTCATAAATTTTCTTTAATTGCACCCCAGGTCATTCACCTGTCTTTCTGTCTGTTAGCTATTTCATGTCTGCTTCTTAAAATGTCTTAAACCCACGCTCTGATTTTGAAAATATACACACACAATTTATTATGGGCTCTTTAGTAAGACAACATGCAGGTCCAAGGTCACAGTCACTGCAGGGTCAATAGTGAAATGTGTGCTAAAGAATCATATCCGCTCAATAACTCCTAAAGCCTTTGTCTGATTTTAACAAGAGGGCCATGATGGCCCTGAAGTTGCTCACCTGAGTCTTTTGACAAAACGTGACCCATTTTCAATCTCGTTCGAGAAATTATGACAACATTCTACCAAGCTTTCATAAGTACTGGACTGAAATTTTGGCCTCTAGCTTGTACACAAGCTATTTCTAGAATTTCTCTCAGTGACTTACTTTTAAGCCCAACATAGCCAATTTTCAACTGTAGATATTATCAAAACAAAGATTCTGACCACTTTTCATAAGCATTAGACAGAAAATATGGCCTCTTCAGGGTTTTTCCCTCAGCTTTATGACTCCTTGCCTCATTAGTTGAGGGTCATTTCTTTAACTTAACTCTTTACCAAACGACAAAATTTTGGACTGGACCAAATTGAAAGCATTTGCAGACGACAAATTAAATGTAGCTTAAATGATGATTTCTGTCTGATAGGGTAGGAAACATTGTGGGAAAAGGAGAAAATGCTGGTTATCAGCATTTTCTCCTTTTCCCACATTGTTCTCAAAAGCCTTTTCGTACAGGGTCGTTAAAACTCGTGATTGTGTGGTAAAGAGTTAAAGGGTCAGAGTAAATGTGTCTCTTCGTCCTCAAGCACGGATTACAATGCATTTAACCGTCAAAGTCCAAGAAAGTAAAGCCTGTAAATCATTTCTGACAGAAAGCTCAATTTCAATTTTAGACAGACGAAACATTTTCGTCCAAAACACTGCTTGATGTGCCTTGATGGGCAGCTGTAGGAAGCAGACGATAAAAAAGAACGCTACAGTTTACTTCGTCATGACATTATTTTCCCTGAACAGAACAGGCTGGTAATGTGTACTTTTATCTACGGGAAGTCGTGTGAAATAAGCTATAAAATACAGAGAACCCAACAAAGAATTTGACTGGGCCTGTATTTACGACACATGTCAAATTTACTTTACTGCAATAATGCGTAAAGCAGTCTTATTCTATAAATAAATACCAGAAAACAACTTTTATCGAAAATAAACCTGCAATTGAAAATAGAACAGTGTTCATCTGACATAAAAGCAAGAACAGACTTGGATTTATGACGATTTATTCAATTTCCTAGATGATTTAGATTTTGGAAAGTTGCATCACTGATGACGCACTGTTATTTATTTTGGGGGTCATCTGAGTTAAAATCACGTCATTGACGCAGGATTTGTGCGTCATGGACAACCTTGCCTCTAGAGTGTACACAAGGATTTTCCAAGATTTGACATGGAGACCTAGTTTGTGACCCATTTTCAATTTCATCTTTTTGATCAAGAAAAGTTTCATAAGTATTGGACAGAAAATACTGACTCTAGAGCTACACAAGCTATTTTAAAGATATGACCTGGTGACTTAGTTTTTGACCTGATTATGACCCCTTTTCAAACTCATTCAAGATATATATCATCATGACAAACATTCTGACCAGCTTTCATGGGTATTGAACATAAAATTTGGCCTCGAGAGTGTACACAAGGTTTTTCTAAGATTTGACCTAGTTACCTATTTTTTGACCCAACCTAACCCATTTTCAAACGCTTCAAAGATAACATCATAACAAACATTCCGACAAACTTTCATGAGTATTTGACAGAAAATGTGGCCTCTAGAGGGTACACAAGGTTTTTTGTAAGATTTGACCCAGTGACCTAGTGTTTGACCTGACATGACCCATTTTCATACTCGTCCGAGAAATCATCAAGACAAACATTCTGACCAACTTTCTAGAGTATTGGACTGAAAATATTGCCTCTAGAGTGTACACAAGGTTTTTCTAAGATTTGACCTAGTGACCTAGTTTTTGACCTGATATGACCCATTTTCAAACTTGTATGAGATATCATCAAGACAAATTTTCTGACAGCTTTCCAGAGAATTGCACTGAAAATGTGACCTCTAGATCGTGCACAAGGTTTTTCTAAGATTTGACTTAGTGACCTAGTTTTTGACTGGACATGACCCATTTTCAAACTCGTCTGAGATATTATCAAGACAAACATTCTGACTAAGTTTTATGAGTATCGGACTGAAAATGTGGCCTCTAGAGCGTACACAAGGTAAAATTTGACAACGCTTGATGCACGATAGACACAGCATGATCACAAAAGCTCACTTTCAGCCCTTTGTGCTCAGGTGAGCTAAAAATGGAAAAATTCTGGTAACCATCATTTTCTCCTTTTCCCTTAATGTTTTCTGTCATATCAAAATCAAATTTCATCATTTTAGCTAGATTTCATTTATTGTCTTCAAATGCTTTGCAAAAGGATGTCTGAGTTTTTTCGTCCATAAAGACTAAAAGGAGTATGAGCTATGTGAAAAACAGCTCCAGAACTTAAAAAAAAAAACAAGGAATGAAACTTACCACTAAATGCAAGGAGGTACTTCAAATCTTGTAAGTCCACAGCCAGCATGGAATCTACTGAAGCATGTGTGATGTAGTTAAAAGAATTATCCTCCACTTTCACTAACACCATAGGGTGACCATCCATTTTCAAAGTGTATATAGCAAAATTGGATTGATGGCCCACACAAAGTCTATCAGACCACAACTCAAGAAACTGCACTTGGCCCGGAATTTGAATGTCTTTTAATTTCCTATGTTTTTGCCTAAACTAAGTCAATTCAAATGCCTGTATAGTTTGTTTAATAGCCACACAGAGAAAAGTTTTAGAGGTCTGAGAGTGACCTGTATTTGTGCAGAACAGATGGCAGCCTTTTGTTTCTGCTATCTTCACAGGATCTGATTCATAACCTTCAAGGGCAGATGTGTGCAACAATTTGGTATGTCTTTGTCTACCTGCAAATGAAAATAAATATCATCTCACAGGGATCTCCTTTGACCCGGGACTCCGGGTTTTGATGCACGGAAACCGAAATGACCCGTTTTAACGCTAAAAAATATCTGCCTAAGCGTCAATCTGACGCATGAGATTACCAGCCAAAGGGTCATATAAATTATGTCGCATGCATCCAGCAGGAATGTAGCCTATAATAAACATGATCAGTGTCAACTGTGCACAGACGCACGCAGCTCTGTTTAATTCACACGTAATCAAGCTAGCGAGTGGCCAGTCATTTTTGAAAACATGATAAAGGTGTTAGTCCAATTATCTAGTGTAAAATGACAGGTTTTCAAGTTAACTGCTACCCTAATTAACAAATTTATATCAAATCATACAGTAATACTTGTAAAAATATTAACTGATATGAAAAAAAGATCGCTGGAAAAAAAACGTGAAAACACATGACACAACAGAAATCATTTTGACATTGTCCGATCAGAGGCACTTCAAACTATCTTTTCATCTTTTGGTGACAAATTTAAACAGTGAATTTATACTTATTTCTTTATGAAACAATAAGTCAAAGCTAAAATCTCTGTTTAAAAATTAGGAAAAACTTTTTAAGATGAAAATAAACAACAACCTATAGATTAGATGGGGGGGGGGGGGGCGCGGAACAAGTGTGAAAGAAAAAGTAACTGGACAAGAAAAGAAGACTTAAATCTTAAGAAATAACACTTTAATGGATGTGACCTTTATTTTCTTTTCCACAATGTTCTGGAGTAAGAAAGACAAATCAAGTCGTTCCAGCCACATTTGAATTGTCGTCTGCAAATGTCTAAAATAATTATGATCTAGTCAAAAGTTTTTGTTGTTTGGTAAACAGTTCAAAAGTTGTTTGTGTCCATTTATTCATCAAGATGAATTACATGCTAGGGCTGCAATTTATAATTCTTCTGTCCACTTCATTCCAACAAGTCTCTACATAAGATAGGGTATTTTCTTATCTAATTCCTATCCATAAACAAAGAACATAAATGGAAAGTTTTCATTATTTCACCCTTATCTCTCCGTGATAATTTTGACCCTTGGACATTTCTATTAGACTCTTGGAAATTTCATTTTGACTCTTGAAAATTTGGGCCCAAGAGTCAATGACTCTTGGGATTCTGGACCTAGGGAGAACCCTGTCTCACTAGAACAGTCCATATGGTGAAAAATCTATTTATATCAAAATCTACAACTAAGTATTAAGTTTATGTAATGCTTTTTTCAAATTTGGTGATCTGATACCTTTTAATTTCTTTCAACCGATAAAAACTGTTTGTCAGGATATGCTCTTAAGAACCACTGCATCGATCATGTAATCATTATGCAAGTCAAGTTTTGAGAGAGAGCAAGTAGTCTCTTGGTTGAACAAAACGAGTCATTTTCATTTTCCTTGTTACGAATAGTTTCTGTAGATGTTAATTTTTATAGGTGAAGATTTTCTGTGTTTGGTTACAGTTGTAGAAAGCCAACTTTTAGTACTTAAGTTTTTTTTGGCTGTATCAATGTTTGAAATGTATGCTGTATTTTTAGGTGTGATTTCAAATGGTTGTATCTGTCACATGAAATCAACCACAAAATATTACTGAGAAGCAGTTAAGTACAAATAAGTCATGCCCTGTGAAAAGGGGGTTTAATTCATCTGCAAAAAGTATCAACCATCCTGTTATTTAAATTGCACCTGTTTGTTTAATATAATCATAAAGAATATACAATTGCAAAGAAAGCTATGATAAATGAGTCATGCACTGGCAAAAGGATGCCCAAGGCATCTCTGTAAAGCATGCTGCCAAGCAAGACATCACATAATTATGGATCCATAAAATCACATTCTGTCCACCAATCAACTCAATCTGGAGACAGAATGATCTTTTGTCATGCAGCAAATTTACAAATAGCAAAAAGTTTCAATTCATGTCAGCCTGTGCAGACTGCCCAGGGTGACACGGGTTGATGCTTTTTGCAGATACATTAAGCCCCCTTTTCACACAGCATAGCTCACATCTAATAATACTTATTGGTGTTTCACAAGAAATTTCATGTAAGGTATAATACATACCATGAACAAATACTAGAAGTTGTTCTTCAGGTACCATCTCCACTTGATAAACAGGCTTCTTCTCACTTTTATCATCAATTTGAATTAAAACTGTAATACATAATAACATTTGAGTTGCAAAAATTGTCATAGAGTGCATTTGATGATCTAAACAGGATCAGGTTGTCTCAAGTTGAAGGCAGAATTTCTGCCTCAACAATACACTGACTGACTGAAAACCTAAGTACATGACTGATTGTATGTAATACTGCAATAAATATTTCATTTTCCATCCTTGCCGGCAGTGTTTTGATTAATGCTTTCCTGAAGTTTCTTCTATTCTTTAACAAACGAACAAAATTTAGACTTGTCTAAATCCAAAGCTTTTGCAGGCAACAGGTTAGAATGAATCAAACAGTTAAAATGAATCAAACAGTGGAAATTGTCTTTGAAATGATAGGAAACATTATGGGAGAGAGAAAATGCTGGAACTAAAACCAACTAAAACAAATAGTACATTCAGATATCTCATAGCTTGTCTCAGACTTCCATATTTAAAGAGAAACACAAGAGGGCCACAATGGCCCTCAAGTCGCTCACCTGAGCCTTTGACCAAACATGACCCATTTCCAATCTCTTTCGAGATATGACGACAAACATTCTAACAAGCTTTCAAAATTATTAGACTAAGACTTTGGCCTCTAGCTCGTACACAAGCCTTTTCTACAATTTCTCTCAGTGACCTACTTTTAAGCCCAACATAGCTCATTTTCCCCATTGCAGCTATCAAAGCAAAGATTCTGACCACCTTTCATGAGTATTGGACAGAATATGTGGCCTATACAGTGTACACAAGATTTTTCAGATTTGACATGGTGACCTAGTCTTTTTTACCCAATGTGACATGTTTTCGATGTTATCTTATTGATCATCAAAAAAACCATTCCGACTTATTTTCATAAGTATTGCACAGAAAATGTTGACTCTAGAGCTTAAATTTTTTTTTTCAAAGATTTGATCTGGTGACCCTAGTTTTTGACCCGACATGACACATTTTCAACTCATCAAAGATGTCATCAAGACAAACATTCTAACAAACCTTCATGAGTATTTGACTGAAAATGTGGCCCCTAGAGGGTACCCAAGTTTTTTCTGGTAACCTAGTTTTTGACCTGATATGACCCATTTTCAAACTAATCAGATATCATCAAGACAAACATTCTGACAAACTGTCCAGAGTTTTGGACTGAAAATAGGGCCTGTTGAGCGTGCACAAGGTTATTTCAGGATTTGACCTTGTGACCTAGTTTTTGACAAGACGTGACCCTTTTTCAAACTCATCTGAAATATCATCAAGACAAGTATTCTGACCAACATTCAAGAGTATTGGACTTGAAATAGGGCCTCTAGAGCATACACAAGGTTTTCTTAGGATTTGACCTTGTGACCTTGTTTTTAAGCTGACATGACCCATTTTCAAAATGGTTCCAGATATCATCCAGACAAACATCCTGACTACCTTTCAAGAGAAATAGACTGAAAATGTGGCCTCTAAAGTTTACACAAGGTCTTACTAAGGTTTGACCTAGTGACCTAGTTTTTGACCTGACATGACCCATTTTCAAACCGGTCCGAGATATCATCAAAAGAAACATCCTGACCAAGTTTCAAGAGTATTAGACTCTTGAGTGTACACAAGGTAAAAGTTGACGACGCACAACTGACACCGCACAATGGACGCAGCATGATCACAAAAGCTCACCTTGAGCACTTTGTGCTCTGGTGAGCTAAAAAATATTTCACACATACATGTATGTGCACCTTGATGAGACAATGCATAAAGCAACTCTAGGTTCTAAACGCTGGGCTCCAAGGCCAGGGTTACAGCAAGGGGAAATAGGCTGAATGCTTCTGTTAATTTCTTTCAGGCGTATATTTAGAGCGGCTATTTAATTCGCAATCAAGCACACATTCTAACGATTGACAGTATGCCAACACATTCTTAGATATGCTATTCTAATTCAAAATAGCATAGCCAAATTTTGATTTATTTAAAAAGGTTGCATTTGGAGCTGAACTTCTAACCCATTACAGAACTTAGATGGTACATGATTAAAGTCTAATGAAGAATACAAGCTAGTGTATTAAAAATTTTGTGTTTAACACTGAATTAGTTAGAATTTAAACTTAGGTCACAGATAAGTTAAATCAAAGATGAAACTGTATGTTATTCGCAATATGATCAGTATATACATTCAGCAGTTTCTCTACTCACCAAGTGTACTGGTGACAATTACTTTTTTAATAGGTTGTGCAGAGGATATTTAACAAGTTTAGATCAGGGTTCCCGCTGGGCTTCGTACTTGGTGCCATTTGCAATAGATTTTTAAATGTGGCGCAAGAAAACGTTGATTGGCGAAAATGACTCATATCGGGGTGCTGTGTATTTTGATACTGGTCCCCTTAGTCTCAATAATGAGACACTACGGTGATTTTTTTTCATATTTGGACATTTATTGTGCACCGTACCGTCTCAAGTCCATCGTAAATTTTCCGGTAGCAAAGATAGAGCGCTATACTGCTTGTGTTTCGTCGGTTATGTAGCGAAATCCAATTAAATTTAAGTAACTAACATGACCAAAGACAAATTATTAAACCTTTCATCACCTAAAGAGCTTGTAGAAGTCTTATTATAACATGTAAATCTCGGAAAAAATACTGACGAAATTTATCGTGCGTGGCGGCCATTTTGAGTGTTTTCGGGAACATAAATAACTCGAGCAACAGATGAAATGCACAGTTTTCTTTTATGTTCAGCGTTTAAATTGAAAATATTTGTATTTCAATTGAAGGATTATTAAATACGCAAGCAACAGTTATGTTTAAATCCTAGTTTTGTGCTCTATTTGCAAAATTATGAGAGTTCAAACTTGCGCACAAAATCTGTGTGGAGCTTTCAACTGATTTTGTCTTGATCGTCTCAGTACCCAGAGGCGACCACTCAAAAAAAACATTGCCTTTGGGGACAGTTATCTGTACTACTGGTCCCCTTCACTGCAATGCATGGATGCATGACAGCCAATTTATTGATTTAAGTTGAAATAAATCAGCTGGAATAAACTATGGCATCGACATAATCAAAATTATTTCACACATGGATGTCATTTACAACTGACTATCTAAATATACATACACTTTCTATATCATTATGAACAAGTTCGGGCTGGACAAAATTTTCAATTTATTTAGGAAAACTGTAAGAAAGTGAAAGCATCAAAGACCAGTATTGTATTAGTACAAGTCTAGTAAAATGGGCATCATTTTCATATTTTAAAGTTATCCATTCCCAAACCAAAAGAGCCTTTGTACTTTTCAAAGGAACTTCCTATCACGATAACTGGTTGAATGCTATTTAAAGCAACACTGCAAAGCGATAAAAATACATGAGTATTTGCTTTTCAATTCTTAAAGGGTAACTCCAGACCAAAGCTATTTTTGGATATAAGAATCCTTAAATGAAAACAATCTTAAAATTGAAAACCATATTTCAATGTCTTTCGTAAAAAGAGAGTTATTAGCGAAAATCTGGTTTGCACACCTGTGCGAGTTTGTGAAATCTTCGATAAGCCGGATGTGACGTAGGAAGTGTGACCCACATATTTATTTCGGCTTCTGTGTACTGTTAATTTGCTCTGACACCGACTTTTTTCTCACAACCTAATCCTCCCTCATGTCGGGAGACGATTTTTTCTTTGTCACAAAAATCCCTATCGTAAATCAGGTGCCGAGTTTAAGCACTATTTAGAGCCAGGAGATGACTATTTATTCGTCAGTCTGCTGTCTGTCGGTCTAAACCGAATGACGTGGCTTAGTATCAGATCTACTATTAATCCTCAACAGGTTAAATAAACCTTTATGCCAATTGCAAAAGTTCGAATACTGCTAGTTTTTGGAAATAGATATCTCCGTATTGGACACTGTACATAAGATCAGATTGCACGTTCTGTGCAGTCTGATCTTAATATACATTGTTCGCAAAATGTCATGAGTCGCGCTCAGCAGCCTTGGGGCCACACAGAAATTGAAATGGGGCAAGAAATAAATGGTAAATTCACTGTTGATTATCCATCTCTTTCATATTACTTAGAGAGAGAGAGAGAAGAGAGAGTGAGAGTTGGAGGGTAGTTAGAATAGAAATTCGACAAGCAGATTATGTTTTTTTTTTTTTATTTAAGATCGTATGAATGAGGAAAATACAAAAGTTATGACATTTGACTTACCCATGTAACCTGTGTAGAATTCCAAATTCCATTTACATTTTATAAGAAAAAGGGTTCAATATGGTCGTGAAAACAAAAGAGTAAATTTGTACATGACAGGTTTATGACACGTGCTTGTTAACTTCCAGCTGCAAAAAAAAAGTGAGACCACGACAGTGCGATACCAACATCAAAGTGGCGCCTAATTAACCCTCTGCCCCTTTACATTGATGGAACACACAATTCTTTTCTCAAAATAAAAGGTTGGCACACTAAACTTTTGCGTAAAGTTTGTAATAAATTTTTAATTTACGCTGAATTTTTTATGGTCAGCATCTGTTATCTCGTACGTGATTTCAGCGAGAAATACGGAAAAAGAAAGTCAAATAATATTTGTCCGTGTTGATTATTTCCTTTTAAATTTACGCCTAACATGTTTCAATATTTAGGAAATGGACTGACCCTGTATTTTGCAGACGATCAAAAACATTTACTGCTTGATATGGAGGGCAGGAAGGCAGGAGGCAATTCAGACAATCTTTTAATGTTGTTGTTGATGAAAGAAACAAATTTGAAATTGTGAAAATAACATGTAGGAAAATAAATGAAGATCGAGTGAAAAAAAATGGATTCAACTTAAACGGCAAATTTAGGATGTGTGCTGGATTTAATGTTGTTTGTGAATGTTAAAGAGAGGGTACGATTTCTAAGGTAGATCAAGGCTTTTAATTCTTCCCAAGCTGAAGGAGACATGTAAAATGCTGACATTGACAGTGTAGATCAAGATCAGGCTGCACAGGATGTGTAGACCGTTCAATGATCGACGGTGTCCTATATTTGGTAGAAACAGCCTTAGAACTGTACTCGAATGATTTCCTTTACACATTGCAACGTTCCTTCTACCACTTAGTAGAAGAGACTTTTGGCATATTTCAACTATCTTAAGTTATTCTTTTTTTTTTTATCTATCAAAATTCATTGATGAGACTGTGGTATAATTGAAATAACTTCAAGAAATGAATTTCAAAATATTTTTGTTCCCCACTAGAAGAATAACTTTTCCTTTTCATAAGTACTATCTCCACTAGGCTAATTCATTTAAAATTTCTTTCCTATTATTGTAGTAAGATGTAAGAGCGATAGAGATTGAAATTCTACAGTAGACAAGTGATTGAAACGTGATAAAGCGATTTATATCTTTGCAAATTTCATGCAGTTTTCTCAGTTTTCTGTGTTAGTTCATATATAGCGACCATATCTTCTCACACTTGTGACGTCACGGCAGACTACCAGAAGTCACGATTTTTTCAATTAGCGACTTTCAGACAGGTGAAAATCCGAAGTTTAAACCTCTATATCTCGTGAACTAAGCATCACAGAACGCTAAGATTTTTTATGTTAACATACTCTAGTATAGTTTTATCCGATTTTGAAATAAAAATTTTGGCCTAGAGTTACCCTTTAAATTCGAAGTGTAAAATTTTATCCATATCAAGAAAATAAATTATGTGTGACAAAGAAACCTCTCTTTTATGAATTAATGCCATCTTTCATAGATCTAGCATACAAATTTCCTTTCATATACGTGATCCTCCTTTCGCGAAAGGATATTCCTTTTGCTGTTTAGCAATAGATCAACCCGCAGTTTGACTTTCACGGTATTTTCAATTTATGATGCACTCGTATTTTAATAAAGTCTAAGGGAAACTGTTCCATACCAACAATAATATTCAAAGGATAATGTAGATCAATTAACGTGTGAGCTGCAGATCCCTGGATGTGGCAAAAGGCACGGTGTTTCCTTTAGTCGGAAAAAGAAATAAGATAGCAAAACAGCCAATGATATTTTTTTATTATCTAGATCTACTACTTTAAAGCATTCAGGGAAGGTGTATAATCCTACAAGGAATTCAAGTACTACAAGGAATTCAGACTTACTTATTTTCCCCCCAGAGTCAACATGGCTTCCCTTTCTTTTCACAACTCGCCTTCCCGCCTTGATGGTGTCTGTTTTTGATTGGTTGAAGTGTGCGACACGCATTTAAATGTGGGTATCAAGACGAATTACGGCCGTTTCATACCATAACCATTTCGTATCAGTCAATGCGTACCATAATTTTACCATTTCGTACCAAACGTTATACCATCTCGTACCACGATTTTACCACTTCATATCATAGTCATACCATTTCGTACCAAGTTTTTTGGTACATAAGACAAAGTTTTGACTTGAAAACTTTACTTATGACGTTATTTATAAAAAAAAAAACCTATTTATTCAAATTAAACATTCATGCAAGAAATTACGCGCAATAACACTTTCTGATTATCTCCTTTTCCCATTATGTTTTCACAACGAATTGCATTTGCAAGGTGTGCAATTTAGCAAATAAATATTGTAGAAAAAATTTAGTTTTTACTAGAAATAAAATCGCCACATTGACCTTGACGTTTGACATTGTCCTTCTCTCGGCATTACACAAGGCTCACTTAATTTCAGAACGTTCCCATAAACAAACATACAAAAAAGAAGACAAAAAAAAAAGTGTACAATCAAGGGTAATCAAACAATTATGATTCCTTGATTACATGTTTAGTTTAATGTAATCAATTTGTTCCCAAATCTATTTATAAGTGGATATACTCGACCTGCAACAAACGTTACAGACAAACAGACCAATTATATTCACTTATGTTATCAGTGGCATACTGATTCCTTTAATTGATTTCTGATCATATCGCGTAAATTTTTAAGGTTACCAAAGCATTGGTTTATACTAAGTAAATGTATCAAAAAACACTGTTTGTCACATTTATTGATAAGTTTGGTGATGGTACGGCATGATATTATCATGGTACGAAATGTTAAGTCTATGGTACGAAGTGGTAAAATTTGTGGTACGAAATGGTCATAAACGGAATGGTACGAAATGGCTATGGTACGAAGTGACTGCATACCATGAAGACAGTTGCCCGACAAGACATATCTCCGACACTTTTGATTGATTGATTGATTTTATGGTGTTTAACGCCGTTTTCAACATTATTTCAGTTATATCGCTGCTTTCCCACATAACCATTGTCGAAACAATGGTCAGCGGTGGGAGAGGAATGAATCCTGTCGCAATGACTATCATTAATCCTCGGAAAGAAATTGGCCGAGCCAGGGATCGAACCGACACTTTTGAAGACGGCTCTCCGACACTTTTGTACCATAATAACCTGTTACTGATAATAATGATTGATAATCGTGAGAAAACGGAAGTATTTGCGTAGAACTGATGTATTGTGATAAGACTAGTTGTACCCTGTGATGAAGAATTCTTTAATTACACAATAACATGAGCATTAATTAAACACAGCCAAAAATAATTCACACATTACATTGGCCAGAAAGAAGCCCTGATCGCAACCTGCTTGAGCAATTGTGCGACCATCTGGGGCGTCAAGTTCAAACAAAGGATCCACCCGTTCCAAATCTATAGGAATTGGCCCAGGCACACTCCATGACGAATAGCAGAGGATCCTAACGCTGCGAATTCAGCTCTTGAATTCAAGTATGAGTAGGGGGGTTGCAGCAGTTATCTGTGCGCGGGGAGGATACACCAGATAGGCTTCTGATGTCACCATCACTGTTGGCTCAGGCATGAACACTGAAAGCTTTTTTGAAAATTGCGTGTACGTCAGATCACTGACCTAGTCCCTGTGACCAGGGCCATTATCTTTTTTTGACGTTTTTCATTGTCTCTGACTGTCAATATAAATTACAGCTAAAAGTAGAAGCAGTCGTGGTAGTTGATGGATTGACACCTTTGAGTGTGAAAATAAGAGCCTTTAAAAAGACTTGGTCGGCATGAAAGTTAATAAAACAATATGTTTCGGGAGTATTTGGTTTTAATTCTTAATTTTCGATTTCTTCTTATGGGTAATTTGTATTTTATTTGTTTGTATTTTTTATGTGTTTTAGATTTAAATTAGAGAGAGAGAGAGAGTGTTGTTCACCTGAGTGAAATATTTATTTTTCCGTTGAACAAGTACTCTCTATCCATAATCCTAGCGAATATATTGTATATGCCATTGGGGAAAATGAAGTGAATTTTGATATTGTTTGGTATTTGGCGACCGACGAAGTTCATCGAGCTGCCCCCCAAAACAAAGCTGCGATATACATGTACATGTAGGCTAATTATAGATATAGACATTTCACATGGCAATCACAGACCTATAAAATCCGTCATCAACCATTTTCACCCATGATAATTGTCATTTCACATAGGACAAAAGTACCGGTGAACTGTCGTGTCGGGGAACTGTCATGTTCCCAAAGGCGATAATGAACTTTATCAAACGACTTACAGTCTTTAGAGATAAAACACGGAGCGTATTCGGTCTAAGTTTGATGCATGATACGATCACAGAGCGTTAGTTTTGTGATAACAAGCATATCCCAATGAACACATTTATCTTTAAATCCAGACCTGCACATTTACAGCCAGCTGGCCTTTCAAAAATATAAAAGTTCTCAGCTCAAGATCTTATTGTTTAAATACGGTAAGACAATGTCTACATAGGGTATCCTGCCAGTCCAGATTTTGACGACCCCGAGGAAAATGACTTTTGAAAACAATGTGGGAAAAGAAGAAAATGCTGGCGACCAGCATTTCTTCCTTTTTATACGCCCGTCTTCGACGGGACGTATTATGGGATCACCCATGGCGTACGGGCGGGCGGTGTCCAGTTTTTTGTCCGGAGCATAACTTTGTCATCTCCAGTCCGATTGACTTGAAACTTGGCATTTGTGTTTGTTGCGATAATGCGGAGTGCAGTACGAAGGAACCATAACTCGACCTCGTGCTGTCTTTGAGTTATTTCCCTTTGATCGTCATTTTCACAGCATTTTCTGCTTGTCCGGAATATAACTTTATCATCTCCAGTCCGATTGACTTGAAACTTGGCATTTGTGTTTTTAGTCTGAACATCTTCAAATTTGGTATGCATGATTGTTGAAAAATTACGGAGTGCAGGGCACAAGAACCATAACTCTTCCTATCATGAATTTTGAGTTATTCCCCCTTAGATCTTCATTCTTACAGCATTTCTTGCTTGTCCGGAGCATAACTTTGTCATCTTAACCCATTACCACACAGCAAAATTTTAGACCTATCCAAATTGAAAGCATTCGCAGACGACAATTTCAAAGTGGCTCAAATGGTGCAACTTTGCTTTGATTGGGTAGAAAACTTTGTGGGAAAAGGAGAAAATGCTGGTTACCAGAATTTTCTCCTTTTCCCACAATGTTTTCAAAAGGCTTCTTCCTCAGGGGTGTTAAAAGTCGTCATTGTGTGGTAAAGGGTTAAGTAGGAATGACTTGAAATATGGTTTGCTTATTTGTTGCAATATTTGGAAGTGCAGTGCGTAAGAATTGTAATTCTACCTCGTGGTGTCTTTGAGTTATTTCCCTTTGATCGTCATTTTTACAGCATTTAGTGCTTGTCCGGAATATAACTTTGTCATCTCAAGTCAGAACGACTTCAAACTTGGTATGCATGTTTGTTGCAATATTACGGATTACAGTGTTCAAGAACAATAACTCTACCTAGCGCAGATTTTACGGAGTACAGTGCTCAAGAACAATAACTCTACCTAGCGCGGATTTTGAGTAATTCCACTTTGATCTTCATTTTTACAGTATTTCTTGCTTGTCCGGAACGGAACTTTGTCACCTCAAGTCAAATTGACTTGAGACTTGCTAAACATGTTTGTTGCAGTTACGAAAAGTGCAATGCACTGGAGCCATAACCTTACCTAATGCCCTTTTGGAATTATTCCCTATTCATAATTTTTTTTTTTTACAGCTTTTCATGCTTCTCTACAATATAACTTTGTCTTTTCATGTTGGAATGACCTGAAACTGTATATGCATGTTTCCTTAACATTAGAGGAGACATTCATACCTATTTCAATCACTTACATGATTTCTGCTTCACTACTATTTTCCTCTACCTGCCCTTTACAATTATTATTCCTCCTCTACAACTGGCGTTGGGACGGGCGTATCTTGCGACAATTTGCCGCTCTTGTTCCACAATGTTTTCTATTCCTTTCAAGACTAATCCAACTTTTGAGCCGTATTTAATTTATCGTCTACAGGACATGCCCGTCCTGTTTCTAAACTGGTTTTAAAAGCTCTCCTCCTACATCCTGTACGTGAAGATATATTGTATATTATCACCAGTATCATAGTTATCAAAAAGGTCCTTTTTTCTTTGATCCAGGGATCTTATATAGAGATCCCTCTGTATATAAGATCCCTGTTTGATCAGAATTCAAAAGGCATTATTGCTGGTCAGCTGAAGAGGTTGATTGGATTGACTGTCCTATTCGAACTTATATATATACAGTCTGTTCTTTTCAACCAAACAGTTTTATCTATCATTATGCCATATAGGCAGGGATCTCAAATACACAGCGATCTTATATACACATATACGATCCCTGATATAGGTTAGATAATTGTTTATAGTTCTACATGTCGGATAAGAATATGGTGAAATTATCAGGGTTTAGCGCAACTCTATTCTTTATTCCAAAGATATTTTTACCAGATTGTACCACTAACATCTCTCTCTCTCTCTCTCTCTCTCTCTCCCTCTCCCTCTCCCTCTCTCTCTCTCTCTCTCTCTCTCTCTAAACACACTTAGATTCTATAAATATCATAAAAGTTCAAAGGTAGCATCAAAAAGCAGCTAATGTACGATTTTCATGTAAAATTGCAGAAAAAAAACTATCACACATAGGCAAACATGTGAAATACACCTGTCATTAATCTTTAAATAGGCATGTTGAAGTGCACATGTAGAAGGCTGTCCCTGATTAACAATACCATGGTTGGGGATACATTAATGTCTTTGAAGTATATTTAAGTGTTTTCCTACACTTTTAAATTGCTGTCAAAACACATTAAAAGTTGACTCTGTCCACCCCCAGTGGGTGTGGCTTAGATCTGATTACCTAAGTTAGCAATCATGTGTCCCTATTTGGGGTATTATACTTGACACCAGGCTTTACTCCTAAAATGTGAAATATATAGAGGTTATCACACGGCTGATGCAGAGACCAATCACAACAAGAGGGCCATGATGGCCCTGTATCGCTCCACTGGCTATTAAGTAAAAACACTACAAGCCAAACATTACAATATTCAGCAAATTGATTTCAAACACAAGGACATGCAAACACTTTTCTATCTAATCCTACGAGAAAGTTGTGATCCATGGGCAAAGCCAATTTTGATCGCAAAGCTATAATTATTTGAATCCTGGTGGAGGTCCACAATATAAAGCTCCATACCAAATAATTCAGTTCTTGAATGTTATAAACAAGAAGATTTTCAAATTTTTCTCAATGAAAAGCCCTGTAAAACATGAAACCCATGAGAGGAGAAGATTTTTAAAGAATTCCTTCATTTCTGTATAGTGCAAGAAGCCCCCATTCACCAGAGCCACGTTTTTTGACAGATCAAAATTTTATGAACAGTTTTTGAAAAGGGTCACCCAAGGAACAATCCTGTGAAATTATTTCGAAATCTGACCAGCGGTTTCAGAGAAGAAGAATTTTGAAGAATTCCTTCATTTCTATATGGTGCAAGAAGCCCCCATTCACCAGAGCCACATTTTTTGACGGATCAAAATTTTACGAACAAATTTTAGAAAGGGTCACCCAAAGAGCATATCTGTGAAATTATTTCAAAATCTGACCCGTGGTTTCAGAGGAGAAGATTTTTAAAGAATTCCCTAAAAAATTCCATTTGGTTGCAATGGCAACCAGAGTTTTTGATGGAATCAAATTCTGTGAACAGTTTTTAAAGAGGACCTTCCAAGGAACATTCCAGCCAAGTTTGGTCCAAATCCGCCCAGTGGTTTAGGAGGAGTTGATGTTTAAAGAATTGTTGACGACACACGACGCACGACGGACACCAGGTGATCCTAAAAGCTCCCCTTGAGCACGTTGTGCTCAAGTGAGCTAAAAAGTTAACATACGGATGGACGCACAACGGACAACGGGCCATAACATAAGCCTGCTGGCCTTCGGCCAGTGGAGCTAAAAAACTTGTCTAGCACCAATCATGTATCACTGCAGCTTGATAATCAAGGGAGGTAAATAGTAACGAACTTTATCTTTCATAAAAAGAGTTATTTCCCTTGATTAATGTTTAAATTGAAGTGACAATATTTTGAAGCCCATGTTAAACTTGCGATCCCTGGAATGAAGGCAATTTTGACCCCAGACCTACAATATGAAACTAGAATGTGTGGTTATAAACAAAAAGATTTTTTAATCTTGCCCAACAAAAAGTCATGTAAAACAAGTTTGCTGAATAAAAGGCCCTGTAAAATATGTGATCCATGACACAGGTTTATCAAGTTTTCACTATAAAAGCCAATGTAAAACTTGTGACCCCTGGTGTGGAGTCAAACTTGACCCCCAAAGTTAAAATTTGGGCCCTCTTGGTAAAGGCCCATTATATAAAGTTACATGCAAAATTTGGTAGCCCTAGGCCTAAATATGGCTATGTACAAGTAGATTATTAAAGTTTCCTTATATAAGACCATGTAGAACTTGTGACCCCCTGGGGTGGGGCTACATTTGACCCCCTGGGCTATAATTTGGGCACCCTTGATAGAGACCCCCTAGATAAAGCTAAATGCAAAATTTGATAGCCCTAGCCCTTATAGCTAGATGCGAAAGATTTTCCTATATAAGCCCGCCCATGTAAAACATGTTACCCCCCGGGGCGAAGTCAAATTTGACCCTCGGCTATAATTTGGACACCCTTGGTACAGGTCCACTAGATAAAGCTACATGCCAAATTTGGTCGCCCTAGGCCCCATGGCTAGGTAGAAGAGGAATTTTAAAGTTCTCCCTAAATAAGCCCATGTAAAACTTGTGACCCCCGGGGCGGGGCCAATTTTGACCCCAGGGCTATAAATTGAAGAAACTTGGTAGAGGTCCACTAGATAAAGCTACATGCCAAATTTGGTAGCCCTTGGCCTTACGGTTTCAGACAAGAAGATTTTCATAGATTTTCAAAATTTTTCAGTTTTGTTGCCATGGCAACCAGAGTTTTTGAAGGAATTAAATTCTTTCAAGAAATTCTGAAGAGGACCATGGCAGGATCATTTCTGTGAAGTTTCATCAAAATTGGATGGGTAGTTTCAGAGAAGAAGACGTTTTAAAAAAAAGTTAACGCACGGACGGACGGACGCACGGACGGACGGACGGACGGACGGACGCACGACGGACAACAGGCCATGACATAAGCCCGCTGGCCTTCGGCCAGTGGAGCTAAAAATTACATCGGAGCAACCCTTCAGACTGAAGGTAGGGCCAGATTTCTACCTCTTAAATTTTCTACCGCACAAAAGTAACGTCGGAACAACCCTTCAGACCAGGGATCCTATATACACATTATCCCTGGTTAACGACGTATATCACATTTTTTTTTCTAACGAACAGATTTTTTTAAACTTTACACATACAAAGCTCATCATGTCTCTAGGAGATTACAGTAAAAAAAAAATTTGGGTAACCGTGCTCGTTTTTGAGAAATTTGCCTTTGAAAAAGGTATATACAGTTCCAAACTTCAGCATATATTGGATTTGTTTAAAGCGTCTTTCTTTAATAGTCAGTTAAACATGAAAATTACCGGAAGAAAATACAAATATACATCATTTTATAATGAAAATTCATATATTTTTGCACAAAAAATATATAAAAGCCTGGTTTTGAATATGGTAAATGTACAAATATGCATGTTATATATAGCCCATTGAGTTAAAAAGGGAGATGATTTGACCGAATTAAGGGTAAGTATTTAATAGATACATACTTTCTAACTGACAGATTTTTCTTAAAATTTCTACACCTATAGTATTTACAATTCTAAACAATAAGAAAAAATAAAAATGGCACCTATCCGTGCTTATTTCGTCAGAAAACAAGGTTGAAGGTCACTGTGGATTTACTTTTTTCAAGGAAAAAAATAGGATAAAAGCTCAGCAGACATAGTGGGAAAAGGAGAAATTGTTCAATAGGAGCGATTTCTCCTTTTCCAACAATAATTTTCAAAGTGGAAATAGCTAAACTTCCACAGCTTTAAATTTCCTGCCTTTGTTTCCTTGTTTGGTGTGTAACGCCGTGCCAGCAGCATTTTAATCATTTCTGGGTGACAGTTCAAACATCCATTTTTTTCTCTTCACCAATACTACCCGAAGAAAGTGCTACTTATTTCAGTGCACCAATAGTATTACCATTATAAGCAAAAAATACATAGGTGCACTTTTGATTCAATATCCACGACAAAAATACATGCGCAGTAGGATGCGCGCGAATATTTGTCATGATACATCGTTAAGATCATTAAAACTCGAGATTGTTTGGTAAATAGTAAAACGTAACTACGACTCTCTCTATTCACCTATCATCATCGTTCTTCTGTTTTAGACATAGAAAAACAACCTGTTCAGACTGAAGATAGGGCCAGATTTTTACCTCTTATTTTGTAAACATTTTTGTAACAGAAAAGAAATGAAATCTTGATTTTCTATATACCATTACAAAGGTAATATTATAGCTCTAATTTGCCATTAATTTCATCAAATTTAGTAAACAAATAAAAGATTTAGCTGGGAAAACCGTTGGGGCTGGGAATTATAGCTTATTTTTCGAGTGGGGGCGGGGAATATACTGGTAGCCTGTTATCGATCTTCGTATCAGTATTGATCAACAAAAGTCTTCCGGACGGCTACGAGATACATGAGTACCAGTTTAGCGGGTAATTACGAAGATACGGAAGCCATGTTGACTTGGTGAAAGGTGACACTATCTTAGTTCTTTGTAAGCTGGATGATCTAAGTCCTTTGGTAAATTGCTTATTATCACTGATTATTTTGCTTTCCTTCCCGTATTTTCAGTTCCAAGCGTTTACCAAGTTTACTGTCAAGGTAACCAGTCATTTCGTACCGAGGTCATTTCGTACGATTTTGGTCATTTCGTACCTACTTCTTCGGTCATTTCGTACCTAGTGGCAACCATTTCGTACCTAGTTCATTTTGTACCCTTTTTGTAGGTATGAAATGACTTTGTTCTGGTCATTTCGTACCCAGCCACTTAAAAAATGACAGATAAATGTTTTTTATTGGTCGTTTTGTACGCAGACTTACTTAGCTGTATTTTTTTAGAATAAAGTTTATTGATATTTTCATACACAGTTCCTTTATATAATCAATAGCTTGAACCATGTTGATTTCGAAAAAAAGAATCTGACAATTTGTAAGGGAAAAGTATCCATTTGAAATTGAACATTTCATTTCTTGTTTAAGCAATATACATGTAGTCCACATTTTTAATCCAATTCTTTTGAAACTGGCACAGATCTGTTACATCATCAAGGGATTGAGCTCTATCAAAAATGAAGAAAGTCCAGCAATCAGTGAAGGAAAAGCAGCTTTTTGATGACTTCTTTGACTTGTTTACTCAACACAGTCCATGTTATTGGTCATATTTCTTTGAAACTTGCAGGCACTGAAACCCTATCAAATTAGGCGGGAATCCAAATAATTGGATTTCAGAAATTTTACTTCAATTATTTCGCTATTTTTCAATTCGCCATGCCTGCATAATGACGTATGCAAGAAAATGAGCAATATCACTGCCAGCAGAGTGATTCAGGCCCTCAAGGGCTTCTAGTTTACTTTTTCCTCAATATTCTCAAAAGCTTTTAGGGTATTGGGGTCGTTAAAACTCGAGAATGTGTGGTGAAGAGTTAATATCTCTCTTTGATTAATTATTAATTCTTTAGGCATACAGTATCTATGTGCGCCAGAGGCAGCTAGCATATGACAGTGACCTAAAGCATGAGATGTAGCTCAAAAATTATGTCATTTCCCGCTGTTTGAAAGGCACACACCATTTACTTACATGGAGATACAATTCGAGCGAAATGCAGTATCTGTCTTTGATCAAATAACTAAAATATGTACATGTACTTTAGCAAATTAACCAAGTTCATTAGATTTATTGAAAATGAATTACACATCTATAAATTTGAATGTTTGTGAAAAGTTGAGATAATTCAAACCTACGAATTGTGAGCAAAATGTACCTTGGAGTTGAAAACTGTAGAAAACAATATGAAAAGGAGCAGTTGGATTTACATGTATTTAGGAGACACTTAATGATTGTATTTTGAAGGAACAAGAAGCTCTGGAGTATCGAAAGGAGATCCTGGTATCAGAAAAAGGCGCATCTGAGATTAGAGAAACAAAAGTTGACATCAGACTTACAAGACAAACTAAAACAGCTGCTAGATGAACTCGCACATTGCAGACAAAAAAAGCAAACATTGGAGGACAAGATTAAAGGGCTGAAAGATATGTTAACTTTTTCTTGCTACAATTGAAACAGCTGTTTTAGAGAAAAAAAAAAGTTGACATCAGACTTTCAATACAAACTAGAACAGCTACAAGATGAACTCACACATTGCAGACAAAAAAATCAAACGTTCGAGAATAAGATCAAGGAGGTTAAAGATTTGTTAACTTCTTCTTGCTACAGTCGAAACAGCTGTTTTAGAGAAATAAAAGGTGACATCAGACTTTCAATACAAACTAAAATAGCTGCTAGATGAACTCACACATTGCAGAGAAAAAAAGCAAACACTGGAGAACAAGATCAAGGACATGAAAGATGCGAGTTGACTTTTTCTTGCGACAGTTGAAACAGCTGTTTTAGAGAAACAAAAGTTGACATCAGACTTCCAATACAAACTAAAACAGCTACAAGATGAACTCATACCTTGCAGACAAAAAATGCAAACAATGGAGAACAAGATCAAAGAGCTGAAAGATGCGAGTTGACTTTTTCTTGCGACCGTTGAAACAGCTGTTTTTTAGAGACAAAAGTTGACATCATACTTACAATACAAACTAAAACAGCTACAAGATGAACTCGTACCTTGCAGACAAAATATGCAAACAGTGGAGAACAAGATCAAAGAGCTGAAAGATGTGTTAACTTTTTCTTGCTACAGTTGAAACAGCTGTTTTTTAGAGACAAAAGTTGACATCAGACTTCCAATAGTGAATACAAACTAAAACAGCTACAAGATGAAATCACAAATTGCAGACAAAAAACGCAAACACTGGAAAACAAGATCAAGGAGGTGAATGATGTGAGTTTACGTTTTCTTGTTATAGTCGAAATAGCTCTTTTGAGGATAACATGACAAAACTTCAGGCTAGTCCAAATTGAAAGTGTTTGCAGGGACATATGAAATGGGTCTCAAATATTAGAATCTTTATTTGGAAGGGTAAAAACACAGTGCAAAAAGGATAAAATTGTTGGTTACCCATCTTTTATTAATTTCTCACACAGTTTTCTAAAGCCTTCCTCCTCAAGGTTTCAAAACTTGGCATTTTGTAGTAAAGGGATAGTGAGGTCAGTTGATCATTTGACACACAGAATGTCAAAAACAGCTATAGTGGCCTTTTGCCAACAGTACAGGTCAAGATCAGACTACACAGCGCATGCAGTTTGATTTTGTCCACACTAACATTTTGTTTCAGATATATTGACCACAGAAATCCGAAATCTTAATATCTTTATATTTCATGATCATGATAAATGAATATGTTATCCCTTGTAACGCTGAATAAATGAAATGGGCTTATTTGGTCAGTATTAAAGATAAAGGTTTAAGGATCTTTTTCTTAGAATATCTGGCAAAGAAGCAAACAGTGAAGATCCAAGATAAGATAGCACATTCTGGTCAGTCTGATCTCAGTCTACACTGTCCACATAAGCAACACATTCTGGGCTCAGCTTGCAAGGGTTAATTTCTTTATTGTGGGCTTACAGGGTGAAAAAATTTCTCATTACATTTTTTATTAATCCCTATCCTGCTAAATAACTAAAATGAAAATCTTTAATTCGATACTAAAAACCGTAATATTACTAGAGTAAATTCACCATATATCGACACCTTAAGCATGTACCGCTGTTGAAAGGATACTGAGGCATGTATTTTAGCCTTACTTCTTGTCACTTTGAAAGACGACTTTCATTGGCTTAATTTTCAATACAAGACTGTAAGAGAAGCATGTTTAAACCAATCACGAAGCGTTTTATAGGAGAAGGCAAATTCGGTGTTTTTAATACAATATGACCCTAATACCGACACCCCCCTTCCCATTTATCGACGCCCCTATTGGTTTTACGGAAAAAACTACAGAAACAATGATTGAATAATATGTATCTATTTCTATTATCAGATATTTCATTAATCATACATTCAATGCTTAAAGCGAGTCCACTGGCGAAGAATGATAGTTGATTTTCTGGCCTTTAACAATATAATGCAATATTTCCAGAGGGAAAAACTGTTTCTGAATCCATTTGTTCAACCAGATTTCGTAATATACAAGTGTATAATGTACCTTGCCTCCTTGAAACCACCTAAACTAACATCTCCAAGGTGTTTACCTTGCAAAAAGGATTAAAGGGGGCAAATAATCTCCAAATGCATTGAGCAGTGCCATTCATTGTTAGTTGTGCATAGTTTAGTGTTTGTTCATTACGCCGTTGTATACATGTGACGTTATTTTAACTCCTTTTTTGAACAAAAACAAGACTAGACTTTGCAGACAACAGAAAACTAGACTCAACAGTGTTGAGTGGGCCGAGGTTTCTTTGGCAGACAATCAAAATCTGGAACATCTTTTACAAAATATTTCATAACTCCACCAAACGAACCAGAAGTCATACAAATAATTTATTCTGGCTTGCTCCTAACGCCTGTATGAGTATGCATGGTCATTCAAGGGTTGCATTTACAGAACAAACCAACAATGAACAGGTGAATTGTTCTTAAAGGTGGTTTCCCTAACATCGATGTGGAGGACATGTTTAACTTAAGTCACAGTTTTATGTTTTTAAAAGCAAAGAGTAGCCAATAGATAATTATACACTAACTTTGCCTTGCACACCAAAGTAGCCTCCTCAGCACAGGTAAGAACAGGTTTTGGGCCAGGCATAGAAGCAAGTTCAAGCACTCTATTTGCTAGCTACCAGTGTGTGAAACATCTAAAGCCTTAGCAGCTGCCATCTTAGTAAATTACCCCTATCTTACAGCAGAATTTGAGTGTGCTATTTGCTCTGAAGCATGTTTCACTTTTCTTTGATGTTACCCGACCCTACATTTTTCACCAAATTTTTACTATGGAAAAATCTCTTTATTTTACTTGAGATGGTGTTTGTTATGTCTTTCTATATCTACTGCTATAAAAATGCCAGATAGAACCATATATATGACATTGCATTCCCCCTTGCGAATGTTGGAAAATTAACATCAAAAGGGACATGTCGGTAATAGGGAGCCTAAATTTCACCCTTGCGCATTTTAGAGACTGCATTTTTCTGCTTACATAGATCAAAGTCTTTTGTTAAAACATTATTTTCAATTAAAGTTAACCTTTGAAATGCATGATTTTAACAAATTTTCCTACCGTGACCCAAAAAAATAAATTTAATGGTCATGTATATATTCCATCATCCTTAACTCAGGGGTTTAGCCAGAGCCCCGAAAACATTGATTCAGTTAAATTTTAAAAAATTAAAAAATGGATGCTCAATTTTGCGCCCAAAGTTACATAACATGTTAATCTCATGACAGACAAAGATATTTTTATATCTTAGGGTTAAAGCAAGTATGTATTAGGCTAAAACATCGAGGGTGTCGATATATGGGGGGTGTCGGTGTTAGGTGAATTTACTCTATTTCAAATTTATGTTTTGGGGAATAATATCTCCTTATCGGACAGTTAAGATCCAAGATCAGACTGCACGTTCTGTGCAGTCTGATATTGATCTACACAGTCCGCAAAAGGTCAGCATAAGGGTTAATCTCTAGGGTTAATCTCTGCTGGCCTAAGGCCATAAAAGCTTTTGTCATGGCATGGATTCTGTCTGTCCATCAGTCATTCCCTCTTTCTGTCATTCTTTTCATTGTTCATGTCATAAAGTCCACTTTTTTATTTAATTTTTGTGACACTAGCACAGTTAGTCTGTATAATGATAAGCTTAAATTCTATAGAATTTGAAGAACAATGGGACCATGATGGTCCTATATAGCTCACCTAAGCACAAGAATAAAAGGTCAAGTACAATTAAGTACATTTTCTTCTTTCTTTACACACACCTACCTGTGCTATTTCTTTGATTGAGCATTAAAAAGGAATGTAGGACAATAGTCCCTCAAGACATTAGCCCCTTGCCCGTTTTTTGATGAGGCGGACATTACCCCCTTGGTCTAAATGCCAGGGCAGACATTAGCCCGTCAATCAATATTACAACCCAGACATTAGCCTTGGTCAAGATAACATTGTGGACAATAGCCTCTCGATGCATCTGACAGGGTGGACATCAGCCCCTCGTTTTTTTCTTACTCACTTGCTGTAAGGTTGATCGAGGGACTAATGTCCGCATTGTTATTTTGACTGAGGGGCTGCAAAGCTGTCAAACAGGCGCTGATTACATTTTCTATCTGTCGTAATCTATGCAGTCTTTCAACCTCCAGGTTAAATATTTGTCATGAAGCCACAAGAATGACTATAGTTTGATAAACCAAAGAGCAAAATCTTAGACATGTCCAAATTGAAAGCATTCGCAGATGACAAATTAAACATGACTCAAATGATGGAATTTTTCTTTGAATGGGTAGAAAACATTGTGGATAAAGGAGAAACACTGGTTACCAGTTATGTTTTCAAAAGGCTTTTTCCTCAGGGTTGTTAAAACTCTGGATTTTGTGGTAAAGGATTAAAATGAGTAAATGGATATCTGTAACTATTGTATAAAAAAACAAAAAATGGACCATAACCTTTAAAGACACAGTTTATCTTGATTGTATTGCATAAGTTAGCTGCAGCGCCTTTCCTTGTTATTCTATCATATTTGTTCTATTAGTGAATGAAATCAAAGTACTGAATATTCATCATGCCATGATAAAGTACAAAAGGTATGGCCTACAGCCATATCTACCTTTTTAAACTAAATGCGCAATACATAAGAATGACAATAACTGCCTGAAATCAGACATATATTTTATTATTCCTTGTTAATCTTGTGGTAAGCTCCACTTTTAAGACACAGTTTATTAACCCGGTGATTTATTTCCTATGTATGTTACCAGGATGAGTTGATAATAATAAATATTGAATAATAAATGTACCTGCTTTAGCGCATTTGTTGGCCAGTATTCAGTTATAGAGGGCCATAGTGTCACAGGGTATGAGGGCTCATATTTGCTCAGTATCATCATCATCATCATTCTCATGCGTGCCAGCTATATTTGTGACTGCTTGGTTTTGTTAAATGGAAATTAGGGTTTTTGTTTTTCCACTGTTGCCTATTTAGAAGTATGTCAGGTTAACTGTTTGGCGTCATGAAAGAAGCATCATCTCACGATTATAAAAAAAAGGCTGAGGATAAATGTTGGAAATGCAGTGCTTTGGGTTTGACATTTAAGAAATGTGAGAAAAGTAGCCAGTGGCTTGGGAAGAAAGTTGTATCAGTACTGGTATGAGAAAGTCAGGAAACCATGAGCAGGTGCACTGACTGCCGTGATATGGCCTTAGGTGCTAAAACGGCATTAACTCCAGTACAAACAAACAAACATATAAATCACTTTCTCGTTTACATTGCATTTTAGTGATTTATCATCAGTGCAAGTACAAAACTTGCTTTACTCATTTTTTTGCTGCACACATTCAACAGAAACAAAATCTTTATTGAAATTTCAGTTGGCCAGTTATTTTTTACTGTGTTTGATAGATATGCTATGACTCTTCTTATTTCTACTATGGGCAAGGCCTGTGTATGGGTTTGTTTTTCTCTCTCTCTCTATCACACATGCATATGGAGCTACCTGTCATATTTCAAGATAGAAATGCCTACTGCAATATACTTTGACTGTTTGAAGCTCCTCCTCATTTAATGTTAGTATAATAGTAGTATTGTTCTCGAACAGATGAGCACTTTTTGCGTTTGGTATCAATATTGTGGGCTTTTTGTTATTTCAAGGATATTGTTTCCAATATTACAAATGACGTCGCATTTTATTGTACTATTCCATATGAGTGATGCCCATCTGTAGGAAGAAATGGTTAGTGATCTGATGGAGTATAGTTCCTTCTTTTCTAACTTGCTTTTTCATTTGTAAACTCTATACTGTGAAAGGAAGTCTCTGTAATGGTTTTATGTAAACTCTGTTTACGTAAATCTTGATACTTTCAGTTGCAGTAAAATTGTTACTTTATGAACAGAACAGACCAGAATTCTTAAGATATTTACGGAGTAATTCCTCATGTCATAAACTTGCAATATGTGTATTTGATATATTTAAAAAAAAAAAAAATTTGTGATTTATAGGGATGAAAGTGATAATGAATTGACTTTATATAATGTGATATGATATGTTTTAAGCATCATTGTTATAATTTCAACAAAAGACAACTTCTTATTTATCTCAGACTCTATGAAGGGCCACAGTAAAGAAAAACATGTAAACAAATTTATTCACTGGGCTATTAAATTACCAATCTATGCAGTAATTTACTCACTTTTGACCATAGAAGTGATTAATACAATCCTGACTACATTGAATTCTTATGGTTAAACAGCAAAAAAACAACATCAAAAAATATCTTTAATTCCCACAAAGGTTAGTTCAAAAAAAGAAAAAGAGAACCTTTGGTACTGTTAATACTCTGATTTGCATGGCTAAAGCAGCTTATAGTTTAACATGAATTAAAATGAAAGGGCACAATGTTTTTTCATAACATCTATTCTGTATCACTAAGATCATAAAAGATGATTTTGTTAACTATTGATATGTTTTTGAGTACAAGCCTGTCTAGGCTTACAAATATGACCAAGTACAGTTCTTTCAGTACTTTGATTTAAAAAAAAAAATTGTGTCTGTTTTTGTGAAACATTTGTTGTGATAATAGATATGAGTGTATTAACCCATCTGAAGATGTTTCTGGCATATTTAATGTAGAAAATGAAATGAAAATGTAACCTGGATGGCAGTTCATTAGTACCTTGTATGCAAAAATGCACCTGATGACCTTTGACCTAAATAACTCACAAATGCCCAGCTAGCCAAGTGGCAGACTTTAACATAGCACTCAGGAGACATTAGGGTTTCAGAAAATAACAGTGCCGAAAATTCCCCAAAGGAGGGAAGAGGGGCCTATTGGTGGCTCATGGTCTATCAGCAGGTGCATATCCATGAAAGGTACCTACATACCAAGTATGTGCATTGTAACTGAACTACTTTCGGAGTAACAAGAAAATATTCAGTTAAAATGTTAAGTTTTCATGTTAAGGGTTGAAATTTGACTCTGATCTTGAATGTTCTAGCTTCAGCAGAAGCATGGCGATGAAAAGTACTAGGGGTGTAACGATACATCTGACTATCGATGGATTGCGATGGCGAGCGTGTCGATGCTACTGCATCGATTGTTCAGTTGAAAATCGATAACTATTGCCGATAGTTGCCTCAAATATCGATAGTTTCGATAGTTTCACTGACAAGAAAGAGAGAGAAAATACCGCAATTCGCTAATGTATTTGGACGCCCTAAAAGTTCGGACACGTTAAATTATTTACAAAAATAATTTATTTTTAATCCTTTCTCTGAAACACTTCCAAAAGCAAGTTTTCCTAAATATATGGACATTCTTTAACGTTAATTTCCCAAAATAATTGACAGGTAATATTTTTGAAATATGTTTTTAATAATGATCGGCTGCATAATATTCATTTCTGCATGGCAATGTTCATCGTTACGAAAACGAATCCTTCGAGAGCTGACTAACTCAGCGGTAATTTTAAGTCATGAAATTAGACCAAAATGATTCGAACATTAAGGGTGTTTTTGTTAAAAACTTCACACCAAAGCGAATAGTGTGGATTTAGATCAAAGATCAGACCAAACAGTCTGCCTACAGTCTAATCTTAATTTACGCAGGCCGCCAAAACAGCTAAAAACCATAACCATGCGTGTTGTCCCTCCATAAGCAATAAATAAATCAGCTATGAAAAATGAATACTAAACCTCGTTCTTTCGTTTCTTTATTTATCAATAATCCATTTCGAATGCATTCCTTTTATGTCAGCTGCAAGGAATTATTTTTAGAAAACAGTCGGACTTTTTTATGCTGACTACACAAAACATGTGACACGACTGGGGTGTTCTTGAAACAGCTATATTACTAAATGCAAAAAGGCACTATCAGCTGGTATACATTGTGCATGAAATAGGCTTATTGTGTGGTCACTTTGAATTGATTGGAGGTCGACCTGCAGCCACATATAAGTTTCTTGGAGCAGACCAGTTTAAGTGAGTAAATTAAACAGGTGCGTTACAACCCTGTTGCTTCGAATGATTTGCATGTTATGTCATACCCCTTATCCAAGTTTTACTCCAAACATCTGTGCACCCACGACAGGCCTACAGGCATCTTGTAGACAGATGGCTTGTAATATAGATCTACATTTATGGTCTTTAATTAACTCTACTTATGGCAAGATGGCAATTTTCAAAGCGTTGTGGGATGGTGTAGATAGGCATCAGACTAAACCGAACATGCTGTCTGATGTTGGATCTATACCATCCACTTCTGTACTATGACTTAACTCGTATTAGAAAGCTACTTCTTTCTCGGGCTAAAAAAGGTAAGATGATGTTTGACAGTGTTCCCACTCGAGCAAATTACTGCGTAAATCACGTTATAGAATTGAAATTCACGTAACAAATTCTTGTTACACCCGAGACTTCACGCAAGAAAATGCATGGACAAAAAAGGCCATTATCTGCTTTTCTTGTGTAAAATGACAGGTTTTGAAGTTACTTGTAACCCTTATTGACAATATTTTTGTCAAATCATGTGGAAATACCTATCCAGAAATTAACAGTCATGAAAAACTGATCGGTGTAAAAAACACGGAAACCCATGACACAACAAAATGTCTCTTTGACATTGTCCGACCAGAGTCACTTCAGATCGTCTTTTCAGCTTCTTAATGACTTTAAGCAGTAGATTTATACAAATATCTTAATATAACACACTTTTTTGTTGCCAATCATCAATATGGAATGCTTTACGTTTTGCTGGGAACCATTACTGTCATACCCTCTAATATGGAATCTTACCCCCAAATTCACAGCTCAGGGGGTAAGTGTATCCTTGAAATAGAAAGCTTGAGGGAACACTGGTTTAAAACATATGTATTTCAATATTAAAAAGATGGCGAAACTATATGTATAGGTCTACTACAGTTTTGACTCATTCACAGGTACTGTAAATAGATCTAAATTTGTCGGATTTCATTCTTATCGTTTTGGATACACATACAACAAGGTAAAACCTATTATTTCGGCCACCCCCTTTTTTTCAAAGATTTGGAGGTTAAACAAAAAGATTTTTTTTTCTGTCTGAATATATATGCGCCAATTATGGGTAAATCTAGATAAATTCTATCAACTAAAAAAAAAAAAAAAAAAACTTAAGGGGTCCTATTTAAAAGGTGACTTCTTTAAAAGTTTAAAGTTGCTTTACAATTACCTTTTTATTAGGTGTGTTTATGAACCATCAGCATTTGTCGGCATGTTGTGCTTTGTATGCTGTTGTATATCAATCAGACTTAAAAGTTGACTTTTTCAAAAGTTTAGAGTAATTAGGTATGTTAAATTGTTTGTGAACCATCTGCATTTAGAAAAAATAGTCCTTGAAATTTATTGAGCATCATGCATTTAACTCTATTTTCCCCTTTATTTGCTGTTCAAAACATGTACTCAAGTAGAATTTAAACTACTGAGAGAAAGTATTAGAATAAAGCTTCGTTTCAAGATGTCATTTGGTGAAATTCATCTTTTGCAATTCATCCAATAGTATTGCAATAGTATTGCAATAGTAACAGGCAATATCAATACTGTTGCAATAGTATTTTGTCCAATGTCAATACTATTGCAATAGTAGATTTTGGCCTCAATAGTCAACCCTAAAAAGTACCTACATACCAAATAAGAGCATTGTAACTTAAATACCATTGAAATTAACTATTTAAGTTTGTAGACAGACAGACAGATGGATGGACAGACGGATGGACAGACAGACATACAATGGTAAAACAATATGCCCCCAATCTTTCGATTCAGGGGCATAAAATCATTCAACCATAACCAGAGCAAAGGTGTGCATATTATATTTAGGTTAATAACAATATCCACAAATTTGCACAATATAAAGACTTTCTATGAAGTTTTAGTAAAATCAGTCAAGTAGTTATTGAGAAACAGTGTGGAGAGTTAGAAATCATTCAACCTTAGCCTAGGTATAATGTGTACATCTTTGCTTGGTATAAAGGCTTTCTATAAAGTTTCAATGAAATTGGTCACCTAGTTCCTGAGACATTGTGCAGACCAAGAAAGCTACAGACTGACCAACCGATGGACAGAGTGACTCTTATATACCCCCACATTTCTAGCACTCTGACAAAACAAATTATGTTGTCCCAAAGTTTAATGAGCTGCACTCCTATAAAATACCCTATTGAATGTTTTGTTTGAAACCGTAATTTCATAGGACAATACTTCGGGTATTGTGTGCAAAGTGCACATATTTATTTCAAGTTACAGAAATAGGATTAAACTTAACATTTAGTTACATTCTGACATCAAATTCTGAAACCTGTGGCCTAATATAAGCTCAATCAATGTATTGAGGGTCTTTTGTAAAACTTGTAACTGCCTATACAATGTTAAGTTAGTCACAACAGTTTTCAATTAAACCCTTGGTATGAAGAGTTAGAATTATTGATTTTTAATAGATAAATTTTGATTCCAGATCAATTTGTTTTAGTAATACAAGATGAAAATATGTTGTATTGATCCTATAAAGTACAAGTTAACCCATAACCAAATGCAGAAATTGTAGACTGGTCAAAATTGAAAGGATTTGCTGACCAATTTAAATGTTATCAAATGCATATTTTTTTGTCTCTTAGGACACAAAACATTGTGAGAAAGGAGAAAATTTTAGTTAGAAGCATTTTTTTTTCTGCAATGTTTTCAAAAGCTCTCCTTCAGATTGTGTTGTAATGGGAAAGATTAATTACAAACCTACTTTGCCATTTTCACAAACTGAAAGATTGTTGTAACCTTGTAGTCTGGAAACACAATTTCAAACAATAACAAACAATGTAACAAACTTTCATAAGTATTGGAATGTAAATTTGGCCTGTAGTGTGTTCACAAGCTTTTTCTAGAATTTGTCTCAGTGACCTACTTTTTAGCCCAAGATAGCCAATTTTCTCATTGTAAAATTATCAAAACAAAGATTCAGACCACTTTTCATGGGCATTGGGCAGAAAATGTGGTCTCTAGAGTGTACACAAGGTTTTTCAAAGATTAGACACATGTGGCGACTTGTTTTTTTTTTATCCAGTGTGACCCATTTTCAATCTCATTGATGGTCAAGAAAATCATTCTATTTTTCATAAGTATTGGACAGAAAATGTTACCTCTACAGTGTACACAAGGTATTTTAAAGATTAGATCTGGTGACCTAGTTTTAAGACCCTATGTGACCCATTTTGAGTTCATAGTATATATCATCAGGGCAATCTTTTTCACCAACTGTCATTAGTATTGGAGAGAAAATATATCCTGTAGTGTGTGTACAAGGTTTTTCTGAGATTTGATCTAGTGACCTTCTTTTTGATCGAACATGGCCCATTTTCAAACTCATCTAAGATATCATCAACACAAACATTCTGACCAAGTTTCAAAATTAATGTGAAAATGTGGCCTCTAGACCGTACATACGGGTTTTCAAAGATTAAACCTGGTGATTTAGTTTTTGATCTGATGTGACCCGTTTCCAAACTCGTTCAAGCAAAAGTATTGTACCAAAAATGTGGCTTCTAGAGCGTAGATAAGGTTTTTCTAAGGCTACACCTAGTGACCTTTTTTTTTTGACCTGACATGATCTGTTCAAACATGTCCAAGATATTATCAACAAAAACATTCTGACAAACTTTAATCAGTATTGGACTGAAAATGTGGCCACCGGAGCGTACACACGGTTTTTCAAAGATTTGACCTAGTGACCTAGTTTTTCATCCAACATGACTCGCCTTGTTCCAGATATAATCAAGACAAACATTCTGACAAACTTTCAAGAGTATTGTACTGAAAATGTGGACTCTAGAGTGTACATAAAGCTTTTTCTAAGATCTGATGTAGTGACCTAGTTTTTTACCCTACATGACTCATTTTTCAAACTCATCATAGATATCATCAAGGCAAAGATTCTGACCACAATTCATGAGTATCGTACTGAAAATATGGCCTCTACAGTGTACACAAAGTTTTTCTAAGATTTGACCTAGTGAGCTAGTTTTTGACCTGATATGACCTATTTCCAAAGACGTCTGAGATATTATCAAGACAAAAATTCTGACCAAGTTTCATGAGTATCGGACTGAAAATGTGGCCTCTAGAGTGTGTACAAGGTAAAAGTTGACGACGGATTACACACAGTGCACGACATAATGGACAACAGACACACAAAAGCTAACCTTGAGCACTATGTGCTCAGGTGAGTTAAAAATTCATGACCATGCATTGTATGGATAGAAGAAACAATAAAAAAAACTATACTAGCATTCAGACTAGAGGGCCCTTAAGTCGCTTACCTGAGGCTTTTGACCATACATTACCCATTTCCAATATCTTCTGGGATATAATGGCGAACATTCTGACAAACTTGCGCTATTATTTGACTTCAAATACAGATATAATACTTTTGCACATTTTTAACCGACCAAAAATTCCTTTAATGTCTATCATGAAATTATTTGTTGATACTTTTGTTAGTTTCCTGAAAAGGGAGGTAATAATTATCTCCCTTTGTAATGAGAATATAGTGGTTTTAGATTTATAAATGATAATTCTAAGAAGGAAAAAAAGGAAAAAGGTTAAAGTAGTACAATAGTACTCATTTTTAATCATAGCAAATTTTGTAGAACAATATTATAGTGGAAATAGCAGTTTTTATTACGGGTCTACTACCTTAAGTCACTTACCTGAAGCTTTTGACCATACATTACCCATTTCCGGTATCTTCCAGGATATAATGACGAACATTCTGACAAACTGTCACTATTATTTGACTTCAAATACGGCCTATAGAGTGAATACAAGCTTTTTCTGGAATTTGTCTCAGTGACCTACTTTTAAGGTATACATTGCCTGTTTTTCAAACTTGTAGAAATTATCCAGACAAACATTCTACTCACCTTTCATGAGTATTGGAAAGAAAATGTGGCCTGTAGAGTGTGCACATGTTTTTTCAGAGATTTGATATAGTGACCTAGTTTTTGATCCAACTTGGCCCATTTTAGGTTCATCTAAGATATCATGAAGACAAACATTCTGACCAAGTTTCCAGTACATTCGGGATATCATGACGAACATTCTGACAGTTGTCCTTAATATTTGACTGAAAATATGGCCGATAGAGTGAATACAAGCTTTTTCTGGAATTTGTCTCAGTGACCTACTTTTAAGGTTAACATTGCCTGTTTTTCAAACTCGTAGAAATTAACCAGACAAACATTCTACTCTCCTTTCATGAGTATTGGAAAGAAAATGTGGCCTGTAGTGTGTGCACATGTTTTTTCAGAGATTTGATCTAGTGACCTTTTTATGATCCAACATGGCCCATTTTAAAATTCATCTAAGATATCATCAAGACAAACTCTCTGACCAAGTTTCAAGATTAATGTGAAAATTTGGCCTCTTGAGTGTACATAAGGGTTTTCAGAGTTTAAACCTGGTGATTTAGTTTTTGATCTGATGAGACCTGTTTTCAAACTCGTTCAAGCAAAAGTATTGTACCAAAAATGTGGCTTCTAGAGTGTACGTAAATTTTTCTAAGGCTTCACCTAGTAAAGACAAAGATTCTGATATAGTTTCATGAGTATCGGACAGAAAATGTGGCCTCTAGGGCATACACAAGGTTTTTTTTTTTTTCAAGATTTAACCTGGGGGAACTTATTTTCAATTAAACATGACAAGTTTTCAAACTCATCTAAGATATCATCAAGATAAAACATTCTGACAAACTTTCAATGGTATTGGACTGAAAATGGCCTCTAGAGAGTACAAGGTTTTTCAAAGATTTGACCTGGTGACGAAGTTTATGATCTGATGTTACCAATTTTCTTATTTGTCCAAGATATCTTCAAGACAAACATATTGACCAATTTTTTTTCAAGAGTATTGTTCAGAAAATGTGGCCTCGAGAGAGTACAAAAGAATTTTGTACAGTTTTGACCAAGTGACTTAGTTTTTACCCAATGACTATAGAACTGAATACGTGGCCCCTAGAATGTACACAAGGTTTTTCAAAGATTTGATTTAGTGACCTAGTTTTTGACCCAATGTGACCTATTTTCCAACCAACTTTGAAGCTTATTGGACTGAAAATGTGGCCTCGAGAGTGTACACAAAGTTTTTCTAAGATTTGACCAAGTTACCTAGTTTTTGACAGGAAATGACAAATTTTCAAACTCCTCATAACTATCATTAACACAAACATTCTAAGATTTTTTTTTGAGTAAGGGACTGAAATATGGCCTTTAGAGTGTATACAAGGTTTTTTACAGATTTGACCTAGTTTTTGACCCAATGTGACCCATTTTCAAACTCATCAAAGATATTATCAAGACACACATTCTGACCAACTTTTAAGAGTATTGGTGTAAAAATGGCCTGTAGAGTGTACACAAGTTTTTTCTAAGGTTTGACCTAGTGACCTAGTTTTTGACCCGACATGACCTATTTTCAAACTCCTCCAGGATATCATCAAGACAAACATTTTGATCAAGTTTCAAGATGATCTGACTGAAAATATGTCCACTAATGCATACACAAAGGTTTTCAAAGATTTGACCTGGTGACCTAGTTTTTAAGCCAGTGTGACCCATTTTCAAAGTATTGGACTGAAAATGTGGCCTCTAGTGGGTACACATGGTTTTTCAAAGATTTGACATAGTGACTTATTTTTTAATCCAACATGACATGTTTTCAAACTCATATAAAAACATCATCAAGATATACATTCTGACAAACTTTCAATGGAATTGGACTGAAAATGGCCTCTAGAGCATACACAAGATTTTTCAGACATTTGACCTGGTGCCCTAGTTTTTTAGCCAATGTGACACATTTTCAAACTCACCAAAGATATTATCAAGACAAACATTCTGACCAACTTTCAAGAGTATTAGTGTGAAAATGTGGCCTCTAGGGTGTACACAAGCTTTTTCTAAGATTGACCTAGTGACCTAGTTTTTGACCTGACATGACCCATTTTCGAAATCATCTGAGATATAATCAATACAAACATTCTGAACAAGTTTCAAGATGATCAGAATGAAAATGTGGCTACTATAGCATACAAAAGGCTTTTCAAAGATTAAACCTGGTGACCTAGTTTTGATCTGATGTGACACATTTTCAAGCGCATACAAAATATTATTAAGACAAAATATCCTGACCAACTTGCAAAAGTATTGTACCAAAAATGTGGCTTCTAGAGTGGACATAAGGTTTTTCTAATACTTGACCTAGTGACCTACTTTTTTGACCCAACCTGGCCCATTTTCAAACTTCTCAAAGATATTCATCAAGAAAAACGTTCTGACACACTTTAATGGGTATTGGACTGAAAATGTAGCCTCTAGATTGTACACAGCATTTTTGACAGATTTGACCTAGTGACCTAGTTTTTGACCCATTGTGATCCATTTTCATACTTGTCCAAGATAGAACTAAGACAAACATTCTGACCACTTAGTGACCTAGTGTTTGATGTGACATTGCTGATAGACCCAAGGAAAGATTTGAATAAGTGGGCCATTGCAGTGATAGGGCTAAGATAGTATTGAAAACAGCATAAAAATCTATTCCAGCTTATTATTAGGACTGTTACATGAGAGGAAAAGCAGGATCTTTGTCAGTTCCTAAGTAAACTCACCAAGAAAAGTACAAAAGCTTGAAATTAAGATAACTTTATCAAGTGATACTTTTTGTGAAAAATTTCAACTATAAGATTTACATGATGCTTTCTTAAAATCATTATACTCTTTTTCTCATTCATTACATTTATAATCACTACTTTTTATTTTAAAGAAAAAAAAAATGAATAAAAAAAGGAAAATTTATCGATAGAAACACAGCTCATCAGGCTGAATTTTGAAATTTAACTAATCTAACATTGTAAAGGACACAAGAGTTAAAGAAGCCACTCAGATTTTTAAAATCTTCCAAAAAACAATATGGCCATGGGCCCTAAAGCGCTCACCTGAGTAAAGTCATCTATGGTCAATAAAGCTGAAGAAATCCTGGTTTAAATGATGAAAAACGCATGTGTGTAAATGACCTACTTTTTGACCAACTTGATTACTTTTGAACTTGTCAGATATATCATCATGACAAACATTCTGATAATGTTTCATGCGTGTAAGACTGAAAATTTGGTCTGTAGACTGCACATACATTTTTCAAAGATTTGGCTCAGTGCTTTTTTTTTTTTGAGCTGTTGTGACGAAATTTCAACTTGTCTACGATTTCAAAAAGATAACCTTTCTGACTTAGTTCACAAGTATCAGGCTGAAAATGTGGCCTTGAGATTGCACACAAGGTTTTTCTCAAGTTTAGCCCAGTGACCTACTTTTTGACCCAATTTGACCCCATTTTGAACTTGATCAAGATATCATCAAGACAAACATTCTGACCGAGTTTCAAGAGTATCAGGCTGAAAATGTAGCAACTAGAAATCTCAGAAACTTTTTCTCAGATTTGGCCCAGTGACCTACTTCTTGACCTGACAAAACCTGATTTCAATCCTGTCAAGGATATTATCAAGACAAATACTCTGACCAAGTTTCATTAGTATCAGGCTGAAAATATGGCCTCTAGACTTCACACCCGGTTTTTCGAAGATTTATCTCAGTGACCTACTTGGACTATGAGCCAGCAGGGTGTTTGCTGCCCCCACTTGGGGGAATTTTCAGGACTTTTATTTTTTTAAGCCCCAGTGTCTCCTGAGCACATTCCCAAAGTCTACCACCTGGCGAATGGGGCTTTTGGAAGTTATAGAGGTCATAGGTCATCAAGTGCACCTCTAACCCTACCCTTATTAGTTGATCCTCAATTGACAGTCCTTTGGAAATTTTATACCTTGTGAAAGTCCCAAATGATCTCAGGTAATGTGTTAAGCTTATATTTAGATAATTTCATGCATTTCTAACAAAATAAATGAACATTTAATGCAAATCAAAGCACTGACAGCAATTTTTTTTTTTATGATTCAAGCTTCCAAAAAATCATAATCTGAGAATCCATAGGAAAATTTTTCAGATAAAACACATTTTCTTGATCACAAATGCCTTTAATGCATCCTAGATGCAACCCAAAGGGTATTTTCAGATTTATTGTATATCAGTTTGTCATATTCTTGGATAAAATGGAAGCACTTGTAACCAAAGTTCATTTATGAATTTTTTAATTTTTTTATATCAGTTCCTGAGAATTCAACAACTGTCTGGTTCATTTCTTTACTTTAGATAGAAAAAAATCTTAGATTAATTGGTATGCTTATTTTCATGGTCTTAATATATTCATTACAGTTAACAGAAACTTTTAGAGTAAATTAACCTTTAGCACTCTGTGCACTGATAACAATAATTACCAATACACAACTACATGTAGTACGAGGGTTGTTCGGAAAGTTCGTAGAATTTTGTTATATCTCTAGAATTGTTCATCAAATATACATGAAATATGATATGCATGAACCTTGACTTATCCTTAAGCAATTTTTAAAAAAATAATAGAAAATCGAATACAGAAACCAAATATATGGGTTGTCGTAGCAACGTCATCATGGGTACCCAGAGCAGTCCGTAAAATACCTATTTTTGGATTATGTCGTTGAAGAAATAAGCTTAATTTCCGTATGTTTGCTCAACGTCAAAAAAGTGCGGAAACGTCAAGCGATAATTCGACAACATTACGTCATTTCCTGAAAATTTCAAAACAATTTGTTGTTCCGAAACAAAATTATAGTGTTTTCGTAATCTATCTGCGAAAGTTGTTACGGAAAAATCATGACGTCGAACTGTGGCGTTGAGTTGCGGAGTGTGGTGAAATTCTGTGTTGCACTTAATAAATCGCCAACAGAAACACTGCAAATGATAAAATCAACAGGAGCATATGATAAATACAGTCCAGCTTTTGTCTACAAATGGCATTTGCGTTTTAGGAGCGGAAGAGAATCTATTAATGATGATTCCAGGAGCGGTCGACCGGCAGTCGTAACTGGTTCGATTAAGAAGTCGGTAAAGGATATGGTTCAGACCGACAGAAGAACCACCGTCAGAACTATTGCTAATGAATTCGGTGTTTCCTGCTCAACAGTACATGGTATACTAACTGAGGAACTTGGCATGTCAAAAGTGAGTGCTCGGTGGTACCACGATTACTCAAGGAAAATGAAAAGGAGTGCCGCATACACTGTTCACAGAAGTTTCTTCACCGCTACGAATCTGTTCGAAAGAAGCGCCCACACATGTCTCTGGACAGAATAATTCTACATCAGGATAATGCCCCAGGGCACAGAGCAGAATCTACACAGCTTGAGATTAGTTTACTTGGTTTTGAAGTATTGGATCATCCGCCATACAGTCCAGATTTGGCTCTTATGGATTTCCGGGTTTTTCCCGAGTTGAAGGCGAGTTTGCGTGGAAAGCGATTCGATTCAGCAGAGGAACTTACAAAACAGACTCAAATTGTTGTATCGTCACTAACTGAGGACTGGTACATTGAAACTTACAACAAATGGATGACCAGACATAAGAAATGCATAGATATTGCTGGTGACTATGTTGAGAAAGTGCGACGATCGCTTGATGTAAACGACGCTTGATGATTACGTGACGTCATATTGACTTTGGCATGCTCCGGGTACCTCTAACATACTCATTTTAAATAGACATAATTTTCGTGTGATGTAGAGCATCGTTTTGGTTTTCATAGAATTTATAGAAGAGATGTTGAAGTTTAAGTAGGTATAAAATTCTTTGTAATACTGAGAATATTGTGTGATTTATAACAAAATTCTACGAACTTTCCGAACAACCCTTGTATACCTCACTAGTCTACAGCCACTGAGGTGTTTAAATGAAAATTAACTTTTTCAATACTTAACGACGTTTTATCGGGTTGTCAGTGCGCAACATTTTTGCGCATGTCTCTTCGCTTCTCTGTTTTCTAGCGTAACTTTGTCTGATTGTAGTACTATTATTGGACTACTGATTTTTGCTGCAAGACATGGAGAAAGTAGTGGTAGATACATTTTTTTTTTAAAAGATCAGTTTATGAAGGTGTAAATCATTCCTAAACAGCGAAAACGGAACATGTACATTTGTCGGACATTACTTATCCGGATAGTAAGTTCAGTGTGGTAAAAAGAGTAAATTACAAGTATTTTCTCCTTTTCAACGTTTTCTAACCCTCTTTCCTGGGTATTGATAGAAATCAGGATCGTTTGATTAATTTTGCTATAAGGTTCGTAAGTAATCTATGCCTTTGAGTTATTCTGGATAGTTCTACTTGTATTGTTCTTCCATTCTCCCATCTGTTAAAATATACCACATGTATTTGGTTTTAACCCTTTCCTAAATGAATTAAATTGGAACTTCAAAATTGAAAGAAGCTGCAGACGACAATTTAAACAAGGTTTAAATAAGATTAAAAGAACCGTTTGTGCAGAAAAGGTTGTGGGGAAAGGAACAATTGCTTGCGATATACAATTACTCCTTTTACCAAAATGTTTTCCAAAGCCGTCCCATACCAATGTTAAATCGAGACTATATCAAGAAAAGGGTTGACAGAGTACACTCTTTATTGTGAAAAAAACATGATTTAGTGCTAGAAATAAGTAATTTGAAATCTTGGGTGTTTTGTGTCACTTTCTTTGTTCCAAGGGAGGTAATTGATTTCGAATATTGGGAAAAGTAGCCTGGCAACCTATCTTTTTTTTGCAGGATATAATAAAGTATATTTCTGAGAAAAATGAGAAAAATCTTTGTGCTAGATTTTTTTAAGGGTCAAATAATGTCCTGATTTTCTGTGATAAAATAAGCTAAGGGTTTTACTGAAACATAGATAGCGTATCATTAATTTGGAATATCTGTTAATTTCTCATCAAAGTCAGAGGATCCATTGTTTCACTATGAATTTAAAACACAGAGAACATGATTTGACTGAAATTACAGATTTTAATCACAAAATTCTGACGTATGCTGCAATAATTGGGTTTTGTGTAATTTGAAAAAAGGGTTATGTTCTTCGTGGGCTCAGAACTTTTTAGTTCATCAGGCAACGTCTGATTATCTCTTCGCATATTGAAAGAACATACTTTGAAGTGTTTCTGTGTCAAATTTCATGAAATTCTCTGCGCTAGAAATAACTCGCTGAAACGCCTTTAAATTGTTCTATCTTAGTGATTGTTGGGTTAATCTCTCTCAAATTTTCCACATTTTTAGAAAACATAATATGCTTTAATATGATACTATCTTTTTTTATAAATATTACATATTTTGTATTTTATTTAAACCTTAATTGTAAAATTTTGAAAATAAAATATAAAATTTATTTACGTTTGTTGTTTTTTCTCTTACCTGTAAAGCTTATTTTGATTTAGTTCTGGCGTAACTCAGGAGAGCATTTAACGCTGTAATCTGGCATGGTGTGCCATGGCTCAAAACAAGGATAGGGGCACATTGGCTCATTGCATTTCTTACAGATGAACTGAGTTTGATGTCGTTTATGCTTCCTGCAAGAGCACACTACACAGTCTGGCTTTGATTTTTTCCCACTTTTTAGAATTGTTTCATTTACACCAATGAAATGTTGACTATCAATTATGCGACCTGGCCTGTCTGGCTGATGATTTCCCAATCTAGAAACATTCCTGCTCTCATGGTTTTTTAAAGGCGTTTCAGCGAGTTATTTCTAGCGCAGAGAATTTTGTGAAATTTGACACAGAGACACTTCAAAGTATATTCTTTCAGTATATGAAGAGATAATCAGACCTAACCAGATGAACAAAAAAGTTCTGAGCCCATAAAGAACATAACCCTTCTTTCAAATTGCACAAAAACCCAGTTATTGCAGCAAACATCAGAATTTTGTGAGTAAAGTCTATCATTTCAGCCAAATCATGTTCTGTGTGTTTTAAATTCATAAGAAATCGATTGATCCTCTCAAGTTGATGAGAAATTAGTATTTGTTTCAAATTAATGACCCGCTATTGATGTTTCAATAACATCCATAACCGCCAAAAAGATAATTTTATTATAGAAAGTCAAGACATTATTTGACTTCCAAAAAAATCTAGCGCAGAGATTATTCTTATTTTTCGCAGATATACACATGGGTATATCCTTTATCAAAAAATGCAAAAAAAATGATAGGTCGCCTGGCTACATTTCCCATTTTAGGACTTGATTGCCTCCCTTGGAACAAAGAAAATGACACAAATCACCCAAGATTCAAATTAATAAGTAAGATTAATTATTTTCAGCACAAACTAGAGCTGTCACTGAATGTGACTTAATGCCCCCGCCAGCACTTTGACAGAAACAGGAAATTAAACAAAAAATTTTCTAAGTTCAAGGGGAGATTACCCTTGAATCATAGGGAGTAGATGATTAAAAACTGCGTCTTGCACAACTTCAGTACATGATCAATATATGTGCAAAGTTTCAATACAATTGAAGGAAAACTGTAGGAGTTCGCGACACAAAATTACTAGTATATTGTACGCAGACGGACACACGGACGGACCAACATTTTGGGTTTATGTGTCTACGACTAATGTGACTTCAGTCAAGTCGTTTTATATGACTTCATAAAAGTTTTCTAACATTTTGGATTTATGAGACCATCAAGCGTCCATTGTTTAAGGGTTCAAATACACAGTTCAAGTTTTGGATTATACAAGTAAATAATGCAATGTCCTTGTATAATTCAAACCTTTTTACTTTTAAACTGTTACCATTTTAAAAGTATACAAAACTCTCCTTTGCTTTATTGCATAACCAGAGAATGATTTGTATCAATTTACATTCGAAAAATTAAATTTGCTCAATATTTGATCTTATACTTACGTTCAATTTGGTTTCTTATAATTAGTAGCACAAAGACAATTAATAAGAAGCCCTTAAGACTAAGACAGTATTCTGAAGTAGACATATTATGCCTATAAAAAGCCATAAAAAATCAGAGTTGACTCACTACATGTATTTGTTTTTTCACGAATTTCATGAATTTGTGAAATTTGCAAATATTTCCATGTCGCAAAATTTACTACTTATACATAAATCTTGGACAATGACATAATCAGGATTCAAACTCTGAATTCCTTGATGTAGTAGTGGATATTGTAATTTCTACAAATTAGGATTACACAAGAATCTATAAAGTTCATCTTTTTAACAGACTTGTTATGGATACCAAATATGTGTCTTAAGAAGGACAGAATTATGTGTCTACAGTGTCTTGGTTTTAGGGGACTTTTAATGGACATTAGTAAGTGGCTACTTTAGGACATATTATGTGTCTACAGTCCATCAGTTTCAGGGACTTGCTATGGACACCAGTATGTGTCTTTGGAGGACAGATTTATGTGTCTACAGGGTCGTCTTGGTTTTACGGGACTTTTAATGGACATTAGTAAGTGGCTACTTTTGGACACATTATGTGTCTACAGTCCATCAGTTTGATGGACTTGCTATGGACACCAGTATGTGTCTTTGGAGCACAGATTCTACAGTGTCTTCGTTTAACAGACTTGCAATGGACATCAGTATGCGCTTGGAGTTTTTTGCATATTGCCACATCAACAGTATTTCAGTTATTTCACGGTGACTGTTCACAGATAGATGTTTTCCTGGACATTTTAACCAGTCACATTATCCCGGCACTGGCGGGCCAGCTGTAATGCTAACCCCTTATTTCTGAATGCCAATGAGGGAAGCCATTAATACATTTTAAAATCTTTGGTATGACCTGGCCGGGATCAAGGCTCACAAGGCCGGCGCTCTAACACTGGGCCATTTCAGCGGTAGTATGTATTTAATTCTGGACAGATTATGTGTCTACAGTCCATCTCTTTGAAGGACCTGTTGTAGACAACAGTATGGGTCTATTGAGGACAGATTTGTGTGTCTATAATGTCTTTAATGAAGATCAGTATGTGGCTACTGTTGGAAAGATTAAAGTGTCTACAGTCCATCTGTTTATGTGACTTGTTAAAGACAATAGTATGTGTCTCTAGAAGGACAGATTCTAAAGAGACTTTAAAATGGACATCAGTATGTGACTACTTTTGGACATGTGTCTCCTGTTCATTGTTTTAAGGGAATTGCTATGGACACCAGTATGTGGTTACCTTTGGACAGATTTTGTCTATAGTCCATTTGTTTGAAGGACTTGTTACAGACAACAGTACGAGTCTATAGCAGATTTCTGTGTCTTTAGCATCTAAATGGACTTTAAATGGGCATCAGTTGGTTGGTTGATTGTTTTGGGGTTTTACGCTGCTTTCAACATCTTAGGTTATATCGGTCAGTGCACCTACCCATGTTTTCTCAACTTATTCTCACCAGTCCTCACACAACTTTCTTCCCAAGTCACTGACTACTTTCTCACTTGAAACAGAAGTGAGAGGTGAAATTAAATTTCATCGGAAAGAAGTCACCACTACCGGGATTCATCAGATCATGGAGCCCATGTGCTAACGACTGAGCTAGCCTGACGGGCTAAATGGACATCATGATCAGTATGTGGCTAATTTTGGACATGTTATGTGTCTACAGTCCAATACTTTGAGGAACTTGCTATGGGCACCAGTATGTGGTTACTGTTGGAAAGATTATGTGCCTAAAGGGCAAATCAACAAGTTTCTGATATGATTAATTTTCAAATCTACATCTATCAAATGGCAACCTGGTAATGTTGTAATTTGAAAAAAAAATTAGTAAAAGTACTTTTTTTCAATTCATATTTTTGCTTATTAGTTTTTCTTGCATCGCTTACCTCCCTTACTTATTGTAGCGCACCTTGATCTGTGACGTCATAGGAGTGTTTGTTTCAATATGGACCTTGTTTAAGATAGTGAAATGAGCGATATTAAAGACGAAGAAATACACGATTCTAGGCCGGTAAGGCCATACATGTACCACCAAATTTTTAATGAAACTTAATAGTTTCTGATGATGAGGATAAAAGTAAAATTTCGCCCACTAATGGCGAAAATAACGATGTTATGCCGGACTTTTGAACAGCGTGTTGAGTATCACGCCTACATGTATTAGGCTACGTGGCGAACGTCGCTTACGGAAATATTCTATATATGATGAAATTAAGTGTACGGCATAAGCTTTGTTTCACGTGAAGCATTTTCAGTATATTAATGGGCGGAATTAATAATAATAATAAAAAGGACGGTTTCAAGACAGTTCCACGACTAGACAGTTCCCCAACACTTTTAAAGACATTTCTCCGACACTTTAGTTTCATGTCAAATAACCTTTTTCTTGACTTTTACGATTGATAATCGTGAGATGTTAGTTCTGTTTGTTGATGGATCCTATATTTGTACCTTGTAAAGAATTCTGTAAACATTGACAGGTACAAAAATTTGTTCTCTTATGGTTGAAGGGTTACACAATAAATCGCGATTTTCATGAGAATAAGAATAGTTTGAAATGCTGTTAACAAGCGTGAAATTTGATAAAAGAATATGTTCCGAGATCATTAAGACAATTCTCAAAATTATTTTATATTCTGGGTAACTATCAATTGATCCACAATATTTTCTATTTTTAACTCTTTACCATACGACAAAGTATTAAACAGGTCCAAACTGAAATCGCTTGCAGACGACAAAATAAAGTTATATATTTCAAAAATTGAAATTTTTTTCCAGCAGAGTAAAACACTGTGTTAAAAGGAGAATATGCTGGTTACTAGGTTACTTTCTACTAGGTAGCTGGTTACTTTCTTACAATGTTTTTAAAAGTCTTCTGTCTTCGGGGTCGTAAAAATTAGGGATTGATTGGTAAAGGGTTAAATATAAATCCCACACATTGGGTACGAGTTCTGGTTAAGTTCACAGGGAGCAGTATCCGAAGAGATTATTACGAGTTGTATGGACTTGTTTCTCAAGAGATGTAAAATACATGTTTAACCCTTTCCCAAACAATCCCTGATTTTTACGGGAAAAGAATAGAAGCCTTTTGGAAACATTGTGGGAAAAGGAGAAAATGCTGGTAACCAGCATTTTCTCCTTTTCCCATGATGTTTTCTACCCTATCATATAGAAAAATCATCTTTTAAGCAACTGTTAATTTGTCATCGGCAAAATGCTTTGAATTTGGTCTGGTCCAAAATTTGCCGTCTGGGAAAGGGTTAAATTGTTACCAAACATCAAATTTATTGACTCAACTGATTTGAAAGCAATTAGCGTCAACAAATCAAATTTAACTTGCATGTTTGGACTTGTTTTTGATGGGGTAAAAAACATTGTAGAAAAAGGAGAAAATGCTGGTCAGCAGCATTTCTCTTTTACCTACAATGTTTTCGAAAGTTTTTTCTATCTTCACAAGGGTCCAAAAAACAAAAGATTTCTCTCAGTAGCCTGTCTAGAAGACATAATATGGAGAGGAACAGGGAAATATCCACAAATGAGAAGTGTAAAGATACAATTCAAAATTTGTTCAAAATGATTGTAAGTTGTCAAATCATTTTTAAGAGTGAAATGTCGAAGAGAAGAAGTGTATGGGATAAAAGCTGTAACATGGGTTTACTGTCACCAACAAACATTACAGTGTAAAGGGGTGAGATATGCAAATGTTATGTAACCATTTCCTGTATTGTTTCAACTGACCGGTGATGGATTAACATTTATGACCATGACTAGGGATAGCCAGATACTGATTTCACCCTTTACCATACAAACCCTAGATCCAGTTTCCAATACCCAAAGAAAGAGTGTTTGAAAAACAGTGTGGGAAGAAAAAGATGTTCACTGTTTAAAGGGCAAATCCTAAAATATTTTGACCATACTGTTTTTTGCTCCAATCAGCTACAAATGCTTTTGGTTCACAATTCTTTTGTTGTCTGCAAATGCTTTCAATTTGAACCAGTCTAAAATTTTTGTGTTTGGTGAGTGGTCAGTTGACCCTCTGTTTTTTACAACCCTGAGATAGAAGCCTTTTGAAAACATTGTGGAAAAGGAAGAAAAAGCTGAAACACTTGAAAGTTAACATCATTTAAACAATCCAGACTTTGGTACTTGCAAAATCTATGTTATTAATTTGGATGAATACGTTATGTTGTTGCCTTTGAAAACATTGTGTGGAAAAGAGAAAATGCTAAGATTTTCTCCTTTTCCCATAATGTTTTCCATCCTTTCCAAATCAAATTTCATTTCAATTTTTTGATTACCATTTTTTTGTCATGTGCAAATTAACCCTTTACCAAACAATCCCTGGTTTTTACAACCCTGAGATGGAAGCCTTTTTAAAACACTGTGGGAAAAGGAGAAAATGCTGGTAACCAACATTTTCTTCTTATCCTACAATGTTTTCTATCCTGGTGGAAACAAATTTCAATTTTTCAGTTAGGTTTACTTTGTTCCCTGCAAGTGCTTTTAATTTGGACCAGTCTAAAATTTTGTCTCTTGGTAAAGGGTTAAATGTTGAAAACATTTGGGAAAAAAAGGGAGAAAACGGCACCAATTTCTCCTTTGTCCTGAATGTAGATGTAGAAAAGGATAAAATATTACGAAAAACAATTAAAGGAATTACTGACCTTATGTTTGTTTTTCTTTTTGGAGATTGCCATTGCGGAATGTCTGTCTTATGGCCTATCTTATTTCGACTCGGAGTTTCGAACAATGTCGGCACTGCATCAGGTTTTAACCGCAGCCTAATATTCCTATAACCAACTTCTTTTACGAGTTTTGGACTTATTAAGAACTGACTGTCCTCGAAGTGTTTCAGACACAATTTGGAATGAACTGATGGCACAAAATCCGCCGTTACTGTCCGGCCCCGGTTTAAACGTTGAATCCATAGTTTCCTCCTCCGCGGTGGCCCAGTGGTAGAGCGCCCACTTTGTGAGAGGAAGGTCGCGGGTTGCCAAGTGGGACTGAATGGTTAAGAAATTTTGGCTTTGGCCATAGAACATGATTCATTTTAAGGACACAATAATCTAAGAACAACATATACTTTGCTCATATGTGATGCTTTCATTTAAGTACCAGCTAGTTGAAGTCCATCACCTAGACCGAGACTTGTTATGCTCTGTACTACATTTTGAGCAGTTTGGTATACCATTCAAATTTTATATGAAATGAAGAAATGAGAAAGTAGTTTTATCAATAAAAAGTCTTTATTCAGACACAAATATATAATCTTTGAGCCTTTACTTAGCCTCCTTTGGCTATAGACCATTCCAGAAAATAGTCTTTACATGATTATCGCCCTTGGAAAACCTTCATCGTCGCCATTACGGTACTGAAACAACACGGAAGTGAAATCTGTTTTCCAATATTGACGAATTTCTGTTTCTTCCATCATTAACCCGAACTTTTTAAAAATAAACACTGAAAATGCCGTATGAACGTACTGGTGGAAAGCAATGTGTGGTAATAGGATGTACAAATAGCCAGAAAAAGGTTTATGACTGGAAGAACTCCTTGTGTCTGGAACATAATGTGCAGCAGAAAGATTGTCCTTGTTTACCACCTTTCAAGTTTCATTGTATTCCTGCCAACGATGAAAAACGACGACTTTGGATTATGTCCTTGAACAGAAAAGACTTTAATCCTGCTTCAAAATTGCTGGTAAGTTAACTTGAATTGTCAAATTAATGTCATATCTCGATCGGATAATAGTCACATTTAATGATGAGCAATGTGGCCGACTCTGGGAATGTGTTATACCGACATTTGTTACACTGGAATGCTCAGCTACCTACAGTTTATTAGTGTTGAACTTATAGTCTGATTTTTAAAATATATATATTTTGCATTTGTTGTTTTGAAAATGATGCAACAAAAGATAAAACTCTTCCTTTAAACCAATTTCACCTTCGTCACATCTGGTAGAATAAGAAATCATAGCAAGTGTCAAAAGATTTGTTCAAATACCAAATCGAATACAGGAATAAAATAATTCGAAACAAATCTGTCTACCATTTAGGTACTGAACTGTCTACCTTTCTTTAACAGGTATGTTCAACACATATTGTGGATGGAAAGCCAACAAAGGAAAACCCGATACCTACTCTCAATATGGGCTATACAGTGACAACGAACACACCAGCAAGACGTCCTCTTATTAGAAGATCCCTGAACTTGACACTAAAAGTTAAAGATTCTAAAGCAACCTGCTCAACAGTGGGTTCACTATTATCTGATGATCTAGGCATGGAAGAACTAATTGCAACTCCTCTTTATAGTGAACTTGATCACTCAGTACAAGGTATGTGTGACACTGAGTGCTGCAAAATATATGCTGCGCTTTGTCGGAATAAAGTACAATTAGTAGATGCTAGCACACAGACCGTGGATGTTGTTGCTCTAGATCATTGTTATCAATACAGTAAATGCACGAGGAATGCTTCATGTCAGCAAACAGTCGCAGAGTTTTCGATTGAAAATGTGGCCTCAGATGTTGATGCTCGATTTTATACAGGGCTGACCTTGGTAGTACTTTTCTGCTCTATCAAGGAAAAATTGTCATTTTTGCCACATTTAATTTGTTGTCAGCAATTGCTTTCAATTTGGGCAAGTCCAAAATTTTGTCGTTTGGTAACGAGTTAAAACAAAAAAAGACTTTAGTGGTAATGGTTTAATGAATTTTTCTCACAATTAAAGACAAAAGTTGTTGGATGAACTTTGTGTTTATTGATTGACCTCAACCCTTACAGCCCCATTGTCAAAATAGGCAACTTTTAAGAATTACATAGATCAAGATCAGGATGCACAAAACATGCAGTCCATACCTAGATCTACACCATAATTCTGTAATGTAGCATGGGTGTACAGCAAGAAAATAAGACTATGTCTAAAAAAATAGAGGGATCTTATAAGTTATAATATCACTCCTTACTCAAGAATATTCAGCTATAAACACAAACATAAAAATTATCCACATTTTTTTCTGGTGATTTTTTTTAACCCTTTTCCAAAGACAAATTTTGAATTGTCCCAGGTTGAAATCATTTTGCAGAGAACACTTCAAAGTGTGATGAAATTGAAATGCTCTATTAGGGTTGATGACATCGTGGGAAAAAGAGAAATTGCTTGTAACAATTTCTCTCTTCCCCACAATGTTTTATAGAGATTCCTAACTTGGGTGATAGACCATGTGATTATTTGTTAAAGGCCCAGTAAAGGCCATAATATCAAAGCAAGTGTCATAATACATTTAAATTTAAATCATACCATTGAAAAGTATGAAAATTATTGCGGAGATGACAGTCTGTTATCATGTGGTCAGGCCATATGTTAGTCGCCAGCAGAAAATAGAATGTTAAAATCAGGCAAAAAGTAAACAAAAGACACAGCTACCTGGCAGGTTTTAACCTAGTACTGAAATTAATTTCTCTGTCAGCAACTAACACTTGGACCAACTGTACAATGACAGATTGCTATCTTCACGATAATTTCCGTACTTTTAAATGGTATGCTATAAATTCAAATGCATATAAACACCCGCTTTGTTTACTTTTGGACTTCATTGTTTACTTTAAAGAATTAATAATTTCAGTTTCTGGTTTGAAAACAAAGTGCTGAAAGTGAAATTGCTCATTATGAGCAATTTGATCTTTTGTCACATTGTTTCCATTGCACAATACATCTGATTCATGTCAACCACTTCAGTTTATAAAAGATCAGCACAATTTCTTGTATTCTCTAGAGAGCTGCAGGCGACCAAAATGGTTCTCATCTGTCAATCTTGGGAGCAAATGTTGAAAGTAAAACTTTCTAATTTTGGGAAGTTCATTTGAAACATAATTTTCATCATATGGAATGTCAAGAATTAATTGTCCTTCTGCTGTCCAAACCACAAATTTACATATGGAAGACTTTGTGCAAAACATGGTCATTTGCACTTGGGAATAATACCCATTTTTACCCTAAGGACTTAGGAAAAGCTCTCCACTTGGACTTTTCTGTATATCATATTTATCAGAGTGTATTAGCTCTGCTATTGTCTTTGTTGGACATTTAATCTCCAAAATGCTGTTTTCACTCAAAATACCGTCTGGGCTTGCAGCTATATATTGTTCATTGCCATGAATCTGTAGTCCGCTCTTACATACTGTAAGCCCTGTTTCCTCCTCAAACCATTTACGTGCCAAAGGCTCGTACCGAAGACCATGATGTGTTTGCTGCAGATCCTTTGAACCTGTTGTAAATATAGTTTGTCACATACTTGTCTGGATTAGCTCGTTTGGTCTTTGGAAGACTGGACACCTTACTAGCAGTTAATCTTATCTTTCTACTTTCCATCCACAGCGATGAGGACTGTTGTTTGGTTTGTCGTTCTAGACATTCTGCGCTAGCTTTGCTAATTTTTATGAACTTATCAAAAAAGTGCTGGCATGAAGCACAGGGAATTTCTGTTACTGGCAAGTTCCAGTCAGCATCGTGACAACCATGAACGAGGGGTACTTTTTCTTCAAATGTTTTAGCTGGGGCAAACAGTATTTTATGTAACATAGTGCCTTTACAATTCCGAAGTGGTTTCATTTTACTGTGTGAAACAAAAGTCTGTAGTTCATGGTGGTCTAAAAACTGGATTGGTTTAGAGACTTTGTCATCACACTTTACTTTCTTATTCACAGTTCCATCCAAAATTTCAGAGAAAGTATCATTCGATGCTAGAACTCTGGTGGCTCCTCTTCCCCATACTTGTAATCTGTTGGTGCAAGTTTCCCCTGCAACACTGTGCTCCCATGATAATATTATTGCATACAGTAGAGCGGCTATATGACTGCATGTCTTCCCAGCTCCTGCAGGACATGAACAGTTACCTGTTAAAACACTTGAGTCAAGGACAGCAACCCAAACATCATAATCACATTGACCAATACAGGGTTGGCTTGGTGATATTGCAGCCTTCATATAATGTGCATCTTCTGCTTTACAGTCATATATATCTCCCAGCCATTCACTCTCTACATAGTTCTTAGCATATAGTGAACGAAATGCTTTCATCTCTTTACCATCATATGCTTTACAGTGTATAAGGTAGTCAACTAAATCCTCATATAGAAGACGGGGCCATTTTTTGTGGTTGTTTTTAGTCCATCCTGCATCTTCTTTTGGTAATTCTGAAAAAGGAAAGAAAAAAAAAAAGAGATTAACACTAACGCATACCAGTCATAGTACCGAACCTTACACGAAAATTAAGCCTCAGAACCGCTTTTTGTTCATTGCATAACCAACCATTCATTGCTGCCCTGATTCCGTACTTGTCTGTTTACATTTCGAACACTTTCAATGAGTAAGCCAAGATTTAACAAGCTCAACACTGAAGGATATGTTTGCCTGGATTAAGGTTTAATAAGTTCATTTAAAAATGATCGTGTGTATGTTTACATACATTTCAATTAAGCAACTGTTAACCATTCACTTCTTCAAGGAAACTTGGATCGAAACGAAAACGCCGCCTGTTCGACGACATAAATGTTTGCGTTTTTGTCGTTAGGTTTCTCTAATTTTCTCAACAAAACACTCTTTCGATAGATAATCATTTTTTACAATAGATCTTCTTTTACTTCTACTTACGAAAAATCTCTTTAGTATCCATTCCGTTGCATTCCATGCGTGATAAATTTATATCTTTCGGGTGTCAGCTTTCGAGTCGTCTTCGTGTTTCAGTACCGTAATGGCGGACGATCACGTGATCGTCAAGATGGCGGCCGTCTAAGTTTCAATATTGGAATAGTCTATTGTGTTCAGGTGAAATAAGACAAACCCATTACTGCTCAATCCCATGCTTTAACGACCCCGAGGTGAGTACCATCTGAAGGTGCTTCCCATTTAGGAAAGTCTAAATGCTGTTGAGCTGAAATGGTTAAGAGCATGTACCAGAGGAAGCCAACTTCCACATTTTGTTAGTGACGGACTTGGACAAGTCAAGGGATACTAACAATGGTACAAATAATAGAAAACTAAATTGCATAAAACACACAAATAAATGCAAATATTGAACAGTGTAGTTATAAGGACAAATTCATGTGCTGTAATAAGGAATCAATGGCACTTTGAACAAGAAAACCATGTGGACCACCTTAAAACATCAATCAAAACACCAAAGCCAGCAATGGAACTAAAATTTGTTGAAAAAGAGGGCCAAGATGACCCTGGATCGCTCACCTGAGGCCTTTGTTTCTTTGAAGGAATGAAAAGGTTACTCTTTCCAGCACCAAGCCAATTATTCAATTACAACAACTTGTTAGTTTGAATCTCTCCTCTGCCATTATGCTTTCTGACACGAAAGGTCCATGAAACTGAAGTCAGTTGTTGTTTGCATGAGGGAAAAGGTTAATAAAACACTTAATAGCACAAATAAGAAGTACAGATTGATGTTTAAATGGAGTAAATGGTCAAGAAGCTCAAAAGAGAACATGAAACAACCACTGACCAAACCCTTGCCCCAGATCGACTCATTATTTTGAAACCCTTTCCTCATGTTTACGGGATTTTTTTTTTTTTTTTTTGATAATTCAAGGAGCCTTAACTCCTTTTGTAAATGGCCAATTCCACCCATATTTAACCTGTCTTGCCAGAATTAGAATTTTCCAGTATTAAAGCATTTAAATAGAACAATACAACGTGTGGACAATTACAGTGTAACATAAGGAAAGGCTGGAAAACATTCTGACGTAAGAAGAAATTGCTCAAATTGTTTCAAAAGAATCAGATCAAAATTAAGACTTAAATAGGAAACAGGAAACAAGAATTCATAAGGGCTGTCGGAGGACTGCAGCACTCGACTATTCTGAGTGCTTAATAGTGGCAAAAATTCTATGTCAACAAGGGACATAATTCTGTTGAAATGTAAGTTGAGAGTTATGGGAATTGGCCTAAGAACTTGTATTATGGTCCCAAATGCATGTACAAAGTTTCAAAGCAGTAGCTTAGGTAGGTACTGAGATACAGATGTTGCAACCAAAACTTTACCAAAATTTCTAAGTCGAAAAACGGTAAAAAATCCATTAAAATACAAGTTAGAGTAATGAAAAAATGACCTAGGAATAGGCATTATGGTTCAAAAAGCATGTGCGAAGTTTGAAAGCAATAGATTGAGTAGTTACAGAGATATGACAGTGTTGCACTTTAACAGGACGCCGACGCTCAGGTGAGTGGAAGAGCTCTCCCTCTTCTTTGAATAGTCGAGCTAAAAATTGCTTCGTTCCAAAGTCCAAAATATTATTTGTTAATTGTTTTTATGAGATGCTTTCACATCAGAAGACCATTGTAGATCAGGGAAAGGGTTAAAGCCCTTGATGAAACAGAAGATCTGTGCAAGTTTCAGAAGGATTGGATGAAAGATGCCAACTTAAATGCACAAAACTAAAAAATCCTAAGAAAACTTCAAAGAGCTACTTTTCCACCACTTTTTTTCCCCTTGAACAATTTTTTATCAGGATCATTTCTGTGAAGTCTGGTTATAATAGGCCTGGTGTTTTATGAGAAGAGGATGTTGAGGACTCGCGACGCACATTAGATGATCACAAAAGCTCACCTTGAGCACATTGTGCTCAGGTGAGCTAAATAGGAATCTAAAACTCTCTTCCAAATTTCTCAAACACTGTTGCATTATATAATGTAATTGTCAAAAGTATTGATGGAGAAATGCTTGTGTCCCAAAGTGCAATATTAATTCATTTTCCAATTTTCTGAGTCAAAAAATGTGGAAAATAACACTAAAATACAAGTAAGAAAAACAACACGCCTAGAAGTAGGCCAAAATGCATGTACAAAGTTGCAAAGCAGTCACAGAGATGCCTGGAATAGCTGAGCTAAAAATGCTGCAGTTTGGCGCTTTACTAGAGGAAGCCAGCTTCCACATCTTTGTTAGCGGCGGACTTAAAAAAGTCAAGGGATACTAACAAATATTTCTGTCATCTTTATAACTACAAAGTTCAATCGAAAGTAAGCCACATAAAACCAGCACAAGTACTGAACAGTCATGTATGCGTTCACCCGAGTATGAACTTAAGACAAATAAAAGCATTATGCAGGTAAAGTTTGAGCTTGCTGTTTGCCAATGTGTGTATGAGGTAAAGAGTTAATGGCTCCTTTTTCAAAAAATTTCATTTGCTACTTTTCCCAAACTCATTGATGACAATAAAAGCCTCTGTAAGTTTCAAAAGAATCGGATCAAAATTGTCAATTTAAACAGGAAACAAGCGTCAGATTACGTGAGGAGATTTTCAAAGTTTGCAACAAACGAGCTGATGATAAACTTGGGCCATTTTTAAATTTTAACTAACTTGGTGGAGTTCCATAAGGTGAAGGTATATACCATATATCAAAGCTCTAAGCCTTACAGTTTTCAGAAAAATTTTTTTTGCAATACTTTGACCCCTGGGTACGGGACCGTTTTTGACTTCTGGGGCATAACGCATCTCCCTCAGCCAATTTATACTACAGTTCATGATATTTGTGTTTTTATAGTTATTGTACAGTGAAGAGAGATGACGTAACGGTGTTCATCAAATAGATAAGCGTTGTGGGCACATTGTTGGCACATTGTTTTTATATAAATTTGAAATTCTTTGACTAATGAAATGGCCCCTGATGACATAGCATGATATTCATTTACAAATGGTAACTTGAGAACACCTGTTGTGACTATTTCAACCATTGAAAATTTGTATCAGCTTCTGCAATTTTGAGGTTAATTCTGAACTTTGATTGGTAGTTTATTTTTACCATTATCAGAAATGCATGCCAATAGGGCCAGCATGTAAACGATAGTGGTATAGCCGTTTAGACGCTGGGTCCGAGCTTGCAAAGCTCCAGGCTTTAGAGTTTCGTCTGAAATTTTTAATCTTTTTATTTCAGGGCTATAATTTGAACAAAATAAATACATACATACCAAATATCAGACCTACAGGCCTTAACGTTTGCCTTATAGCAGCCTATGCTGAACTATTACACACACAACCCCAGTGCTGGGCCATTTTTCACTTTTGCAGCATAATTTTAGCACACTTAAGTAAAGGACCATAAAGTGAACCTACATACCAAATATTAAAGCTGTAGGCCTTATGGTTTCAAAGAAGAAGATTTTTGAACATAAAAAAAAAATCCTTAATGTTTGGCATGGCAACCAGAGTTCTACATAGAATTAAATTCTTTTCATAATTTAGGAAGAGGACCACCAGTCGAGGGTTTAACGGAAAACTGTAGTAAGTGCCTATACATTGTAAAGGCACTTACTACAGTTTTCCGTTAAACCCTCAACCTATGGTTCATTTCATTTTGGTTGAAATTGGCAGGTGGTTTAGGAGAAGATGTTTAAAGAAATTGTTTACTAATGATGCGTGATGGCTAACATACGACTCCGGACATTGGGCGATCACAATAGCTCACCATGAGCATGTTGTGCTCAGGTGAGCTTATAAAGGGGCCATCATTCTGCTACAATACATATCAATTATGATGGTTAGTTTGTGACACTTAACATTTACGACACTGAACACAAATTCAAGTTCGAGATGCATCAACTGGAAGAAAAAAAAATGCCCAAAGCATTATGCACAATTATGTTAATACCTGGTTGTGTAAGTCTTGAAATAGTCAAGCTAGACACAATGGCATTAGGTTTAGAATGCAATCTTATTCAAAGGCAGATGACTTGCATGTACTGGACATTTTCACTCTTCACCAGCTACATATATTCTACATCAGACAACTTGGAAAAACAAGAGGCCCATAAGGCCTTATCGGTCACCTGAGTCCAAAGAGCAAAAAAACCACGGACATACGGATAAGGCAAAATTTGAATAATCTTGGTAAAGGTCCACTAGATGATGCTACATACCAAACATCAAGGCCTTTCTGTTTCAGAGAAGAAGTCTTTTTTTTCAGTATATAAGCCAATGTAAAACTTGTGACTCTGTTTCAGAGATTTCACCATATAAGCCAATGTAAAACTTGTGACCCCCAGGGATGGGCTAATCTGGACCCTGGGGCCATAATTTGAACAATCTTGATAGAGGTCCACCAGATGATGCTGTATACCAAATATCAACGCTCTAGGCCTTTCTGTTTCGGAGAAGAAGATTTTTAAAGTTTTCACTATGTAAGCCTATGTAAAACTTGTGACCCCCTGGGGATGGGCTAATTTTGACTCAGGGGCCATAATTTGAACAATCTTGGTAGAGGTCCACTAGATGATGCTACATACTAAATATCAAAGCTCTAGGCCTTTCTGTTTCAGAGAAGAAGATTTTTTTAAAATTTTCACTATATAAGCCTATGTTAAACTTGTGACCCCTGGGGTCGGGAGTATTTTGACCATGGGGCCATAATTTGATCACTCTTGATAGAGGTCAACTAGATGATGCTACATACAAAATATCAAAGCTCTAGGCCTTTCTGTTTGAGAGAAGAAGATTTTTTAAGTTTTCACTATATAAGCCTATGTAAAACTTGTGACCCCCGGGGACGGGCCAATTTTGACCCTGGGGCCATAATTTGAACAATCTTGATAGAGGTCCACCAGATGATGCTGTATACCAAATATCAAAGCTCTAGGCCTTTCTGTTTGGGAGAAGAAGATTTTTAAAGTTTTCACTATATAAGCCCTATGTAAAACTTGTGACCCCCGGGGACAGGCCAATTTTGACCCGGGGGGCTTAATTTGAACAATCTTGGTAGAGGTCTACTAGATGATGCCACATACCAAATATCAGAGCTGTAGGCCTTTTGGTTTGGTAGAAGAAGATTTTTAAAGTTTTCACTATGTAAGCTTATGCCCAACATTTGCCCCACCCCTAGCATGGCCATTTCTTGACGGAATTTTTTTTCTTGTACAAACTTTGTAGTCCTTGCCCTAAAGACTTCAAATACCAAATGTGAATCCAATTGGACTGCTGGTTCATGACAAGAAGATTTTTTAAGATGTACCCAATTTTGCCCCTTTTTGGCCCCTTATGGGGCCCCAAGGGGAGATAACTACATCATTTGTACAAACCTGGAGCGCCTTCCCATGGGGATGCTTCCTGCCAAGTTTGGTTGAAATCCGTCCTGTGGTTCTTAAGAAGAAGTCGAAAATGTGAAAAGTTAACGCACGACGGACGACGACAGACGAAACACGATCGCAATAGGTCACCATGACCTTTGGTCAGGTGACCTAAAAAAAAAAAGATTTGTTGAAGTATGGGTATTCAAATAAGCAAATTTTTTCTCTATTTAATTAAATATATTCAAAATTTTGTCAGTTGCAAGATGCCTATACGTATCTTCAGGCACTGAAGACTTAACCATTTCCCCTGTATTTACTCATTTTAACACACCAGAAGGAGAGAGCTTTGAAAAAAATAATGCCAAACTGTTCTGCTTATTCCAGGAATATTTCATCACATCACATCAATTATGTCAAGTCTACAATGGTAGACTTTTGAAATCTACAACCTTCCTCACATACTTAAGTCTATGGATTTTAGACTTCAAAATTGCTTACATTTTCATTTTTTACATAATTGCTACTTTAAAAGCTTGAGACCTTAACCTTATTTACATACTTATACTCCAGACTTTGAACCACATCTACATACTTCAAACTTTGACCTCATTTATCTACTTGAGACTTTGAACTTCAAATTCTACATACAGATAAAAGGACCTCATTTACATACTGGTACCTAAGACTTTTAAACTCATTTACATACTTGAAACTCTGTTTTTGTTTATTTAAAACTTTGACCCTATATTTAAATACTAATGAGTCTTGAACCTTGTTTTTGTATTTGAACTTTATATACATACTAGCAATTGTTTTTCCAACAAAAACATGTATCTCCCCACTGCAATCACAGAAATATCAATTCGTTTCCCAAGAAACCTTCCTTGGAACAATTCTGCCAAATCTGATTGACACTGGCCCAATGGTTTACGACGAAATGACAATTAAAGAAGTTTGAAAAATTACTGTCGCAGAATGATGCACAGGATGGAGACAGGGTGAGCATAAAAGCTCCTCTTGACCATATTGTACTGAGGTAATCGCAGTATTTTCATGGAATTCGTCCAGACAAGTACTGAATTGAACTTTTACCTTGAATTGTGACCTTGACTTTTGAGTAAATGTGATCATTCTTGCTTAGTGCACAACAAAGAATGATACTCAACACATGAGTGAAGTTACACCAGAATTGACCCAATAGTTTCAGAGATTTCATCCAAATAAAGAAAAAGTGCTAAGTTGTACTTCGACCTTAAACTGTGACCTTGACTTTTGAGCAAATGAGATCATTCTTGCTTTATGCACAATTAGGGATGATACTCAACACATGGGTGAAGTTTCACCAGAATCACCTCAATAGTTTCAGAGATGTCGTCCGAAAAGAAAAAATACGAGTTGAATTTTGACCTTGAACTGTGACCTTGAATTTTGAGCACAACTAAGGATGATGCTCAACACATGGATAAAGTTTCAATCATCAAAATCAGCCCAATAGTTTCAAGAGATTTCATGCAGACAAGAAAAAGCGGACAGACAGCGCAGGTGAAAACAATACATCTCCCCCTGGAGTGGGAAGACATAATTTAGACTTCAAGTTTTGTTAACATACATGGTGTTAAGCAATTTTTTCATTTGTCATATTGTTTTCAAAAGTTTTCTCTGCCACAGGCATCAAAATGTTTACATGAAGGAAAAGAGTAAATATGTCTGCAGGTGTTGAAGAGTTGGCACTATATATCATAAGCGACAGAAAAAAATCCCTATAATTTCAAAGAAAGTTTGAAGTAGTCATTTGAAACTTCTAGGTGTAAAATTGTACCTGAATATTCATAAGGTAATGGTTTAACCATTTACCAAATAATCCTGTCTTTTACCACCCTAAGATAGATATCTTGTGAGAATGTTATATGTGAAAGGAGAAATTGCTGCAAGCAAGTTCTACTTTTCTCACAACACTTTCTCTTTCTACCTGATCAGAAACTGAAGACTCTTTACCTCATATAGAAGCAATTAACAAACAGAGCAGACCAAGATAAGACAGCACCTGTTGGTGTTGTCTGATATGGGCAGTAACTTGAACATTGCCCAATAGAGTAACGGTTCTTGAAATTGCTCTAAATGAGAAATTTCAACTTCTTTCCTCCGTTTTTTTTTTCTCCACAATCAGTATTAACCCTTTCCCAATCAATCCCTTGTTTTTACAGGTCTGCAGCAGATGACTTAAGAAAACATTGGGGTAAAAGGAGAAATAGCTCATAATGAGCAATTTCTCCTTTTCCAAAGTTTTTCTGTGCTCTCACAGAAATGCAATTTACACAATACAAGATTTTTTCATTTGTCATCTGCAATTTGGAGAAGTTCAGAATTTGTCAACTGGTAACGGGTAAAGCCACCACTTTAAACCAGTTTTATCACCTGCAAATTTTTTCAATTTTGGACCAGTCTTACAACAGCCTATTAGTAAGGGTTTATAGGAAGTATCCCTTACCAGTCTGTTACTTCTATTTTTTCGGAGGGGTGTCTCAATCAGAATTACCTTGGCTTAATTTTATAACTGAAACATTCTATCAGACAAAATTAATATTTTGCTTAGAGACTCAAGAAATAAAATATTAACAGATATTTATAATCTAATGGTCAAAACAAGAGGTCTTCAGATGCACAAAGATTTGGGTACATGATGTCTTAACTTTTTTGTACTAGGCCATCATTAAGATTAAATGTCAACGGTCTTTCTGAGCAAGTTTCAAGTTGATTGGACAAAAACTGTGAACTTAGCGTGAAAACAGTGTTTTCTAACATTTAACCAGGCATGAGTGACCCGTATTAGAACTTGACAGAAAAATTATCAAGGCAAATATTCTGAGCAAGTATCAAGTTGATCGGAGCAAAAGTTTGATTTCTACATTACACAAGGCTTTTCTAAGATTTGACCCAGTGACCTACTTTTTAAAACCCAGATGACCAATATCTGAACTCGTCCAAGATTTCATCAAGACCATTATGAGCAAGAATTAAGTTGATTTGACCAAAAGTGTGACCTTAGATTTCACACAAGGGTTTTCCCAGGCTTGACCTAGTGACCAAATTTTTGAGGCAAGAAAGTTTAAAAGTGCAAGAGAAAATGGACAAAAAATTGTTATGGAGATAAACAATCTGTTTCGCTAGACCTCTTTCAGCCAAATTGTTAGACTTTCAGGTATGTTTTCCACCCAAGTCATCCACTTTAGCAACAATGAGAAGTTTATAAATGGTTATGGTACTACTATGTATACAAGTGCTCTCATGAGCAGGATGACTGTATTTTGTGGGTTACTCGTTCTGCAGGACAAGTGGCTAATTTCTTTTTTTCGATGCCTGCTTTATAGTCAGGTGAGCAAAATTTACTTTAATGTTCACGTCACTCTCTTTAAACCTCTATCCCATGAATATTTGTGAACAAATTTATGACTAGATGAATGTTTGATAGAACCTGGATCAATGGAATTTTCTTAACCATAAAGGTAGAGTTAAGTCTTAGCTAAAGTACTGTATGAGCAAACAGAGGAGCTGTCTGATCTAGGTCTGCTCTATTTGCCAATGCGTCAATATGTGCCTATATGAGGTAAAGGATTAAGGCATTACTTCTTCTGATGATTCATGTTGATGATTTTTTTTATTATCAGGTGGTTTGCCCTCCTCCAAATTTCCCCATTATTTTTCTGGCTTTTTTCTTTTGCCTTTTCACAATCCTTTCCGCCAGGTGTTAGGCCACAGTCAAGATAGCTTTTGAAGTATGCCTTTAATTCATTAATTTCTATATTCATTAATTTCTATGTCGGTCCACCTCTGACGATTTGTCATCTTTCTCTTTTTCTTTTTTCTTAGCATTTCCACCATATCATCATCATCATCATCAGATGAGACATCATCGATATTTCTTTTGAAAGTTTTCCTTGTCTGGTTTCCCAAAGGACTGTTTTCTTGGAGACTTCAAAACAGAAAAAATACAAGAATCTTTTAATAGTACATCCCTTACGATCCAACCAACTTTTTGAAGACAATAAGTAAAGGAGACTACCAATACTACCATTCACAGAATGATCTTTGGAATGGAAGTATGTAACTAATAGTTATTCAAAATCTGCCCTGTGCTATTCTAAGGTCCTTATGATTTTTTAGGTCTTTTTTTTTTTTAAATTTTGATGTTATTCAAAATCTTAAACTTGTCTGCAGACAATTGAAAAAATGAAGTTTCAAGTTGACACCTGTTATAGTTAAAAAATATGGCTCAGACAAGAATTAAGTGTTAAAAAACAAGCCTGCCATGTTAGCTCAGTCAGTAGCGTGTCGGCTCCATGATCTGAAGGGTGTGGAGGGTCGTGAATTTGAATCCCAGTAGTGGCGAACTTCTTTCCAGTGAAAATTAATTTCACCTCTCACCTCTGTTACAAATGGGAAAGTCGTCAATGACTTGGGAAGAAGGTAAGTGTAAGTCAGGAAAAAATGGGTGGTGCAAAAATATTCAAGCTAGAGTTATTGTTCTTGTGTATTGCACTTTCCCTTATTGATATCTATCCACAAACAAAGTTTCAAGTTGACAACTGTTTTAGTCTCAAAGATATGGCCCGGATACAAAAGTGTGACAGGACAGGATGAGACATGAAAAACGTGGATCTAATATAGCTCCCAGATAGTATCTGGGGGAACAATAATCAATAAATCTTACTCATTTGTTTAAATTGAACCCACTACTGCAAATTTCAGCAAATATATATATATTTCAGTGTGGTGTCCGTGGTCCTGAGGTAGAGCGTTGGTCTCTTGATCAAGAGGTCCCGGGTTCGATTCCCGGTAGCTGGTGTTAACCTTGGGATTTTTCATTGGCCCACACATTCGGCGCAAGTACTGGTGTAGTTTCCAGGAAGCAGAATCGAGAGAGATTAGTATAAGTTGTAAGAACTTGTTTCTCAATCGATGTAAAATAAATATGTTTAAACTAATGCAAAAACAATTTGTACTAACCTCTCTGTCATATCATTTTTCTGCCTCATCAACAGATCTTTGTTCCTGATTATCTGCACCAAACACAATATCTGTTAAAAAATATACCTTGTCTATATCACTAATGCTAGATGGAGTGTATGGAAACGGAAATATTCCAATAATTAGTTTGAATGTCATTTGACAAAATATGCACATTTGATTAAGTTCATGGGCACATAACTCTGAAACCATGGGCATGTCGGCAACAAACATTGTGTCTTGCACTTGTTCATTTCATGTTGAAAACATGTTCCAAGTTTGAAAGCAATTGCTCAAGAAATGTAGAAGAAGTTTGCTCCACAACCTTGTTATATTATGAAAAATAATCACTCAGTATCTCAATATTTCAGCTAAACGCCTTTCTCAAGAGTTCTGAAACATTAGATCTATCACAGCATTTTAAAAAACGTATAACGTCGCCATATTGTATTTAGTAAATGAACAATATATTATTATATTATTGTATGTGGACAAAGTGACTCCTAAACCTTGTTTGTGGGGGTATATAATAATAAAGAATGCAGTTAATCTACTAATTGCTCGATTAAGAACATATTTAACCATATGCCGCAGTGACCAAACAAGTGTGAAACCAAACAATAGACAGACCCTTTAAAATGTGAGAATCAAAAATTTGCCTACAAACTATCAATTGTTTTTCAAGCAAGTTTTGTCATTTGGGGACCATAAAATATATACGAAATAGCAAAAACTATGAACTATCTACATTCAAACTAACAGGAGGTCGGTAAATATAAAATAATAAGGGAAAAAGTCGTAACTGAGATAAACATACAAACTAGCGAGACCTACTAACTACCGATGTTCAAACTACTGAGATTGTATAATATAGGAAACAAGTACCATTCAAATCTATATTGTGCAGTGACTGTCCCTTGAACTTTCCTGTTAAATTCAAGTCCTTAACCATCATCAATTTGGTAACATAAACCTTCTCGTTCAACCCAGACATCTGCCTGTATGCTTCTTTGTGAACTGGTTTAGTGTGGCCTAGGTGTCGGCACACCCACTCCATCTGATATTTGTCTAAATTCATCAGCTGGAAATGGTTTCAAACAGAACTTTTCATGTTGTTATTGGATATGTATGTATCATAATGTTATTTGTTATCAGTAGAACTTCAGCACAAGTAGTACCAAATGTTTGTGTATAATCAATATTTCATCAATGCAATTAAGAATTAATTTGAAGTTTCTTCTTTGTAAGTGTTTTGTACAGAATAGAAAAAATACAATACTGTTATTTTTGTAAATAATTAAAATTCACGGTAGTGGTCTCAGCTTCACAGTTTTGAAGAAATCTAAAGAATATATGGTTGGTGGCGAGATGGATATTCAGTTTTTCGGCCAAACCAGATAAACTTGACCATTTTCGCACCAACAGCATATTCAATTTACCCCCTTTTCAAAGAAAGAAATCACATTTTATTCATTAATTACAATTTGTTTACATGGCCATACATCCCCAGTGTTGGTTGACATTGCACAAAAATCCTTTTCATTCGACTCTCAAAACCCGATATCAGTTTACAAATCCAAACAACTATACTGTTAGTATACAAATCCTGTGTTTTAAAGTAGATTCAGTAAATAAAAATTCCACTTCACTTTTTCTAGTTAGAGCTTAACATAGGTCTTATGATGGAAATCATGACATTAGTATGTATCTACATGTTCCCTGAAAAGAAATTGTGTTGTATCTTTAAATTGTTGCTCTAGGTATAAAATGTTACAGGATTGTACATATGGATGTGCATGTTCTGAAACAAGGTATCGTTACTGTTAATTTTATTCCAGCCTGGCGACTAGACTCTAGATAGCTTCAGCAAAGACCCAAATGTCAACAATCAATTCTTTAAAACAAATTCCAAGAGAAAACACTATTGTGAGAAAAGTTCTACATTTTCAAGCTGTATTCAGGAAAAAATTGCTGACGGACAGAGTGATCACAACACTTTCACCTTGAGCACATTGTGCTCAGATGGAACTAAAAAGCATGATGCAATAATGGGGTTTGAAATATTTGATAGATGAAGTTTCCTGAAACATACCTGTGAGAGAGCAGCAGTATACTTTCTCATTGCAACACTAGTTATTCGCTGAGGTGACTTCAATTTACTAGAAAAACAAGCTTCCTTCAAATTATCATATGCTCTACTATACTTCAAAGCTGAAATGAAATGAAAGCACAATACTGACAATTCTATACAGCTAGAGTCAATGAATGATTTGTGTATAATTGAAGCATATAAATACTTGGTTTAGAGAGAGAAAGTAGGCAGCAATTTGAAAAGATTACTGTGTCTGTACTTGACAGTATGCTAGCAGAGAATGGGTAGGGGCACTGTGCACAGTAAAGACTCGAGATGCTAAAAATGCCTGTAATGTGCTTCACTGTTTTAAAAATACATCTGCTGCAGGTCACACATATGCCTCTTCAGGTGTTGAAGAGTTAATGTGACAGAGATGCATGTAAGTAAGTAAATATTTTATTATAGCGACTTGTGTTTTACATATAACAAAATCAAATTATAAACAAACATGGAATACCCGGCCCACTTGGCCTACAAGTCACCTATTTATGTAATTCTTATCAAAAAATATTCATATAAATCTGTACCAAGGACTGGATGCAATTTGTATTAAAAATTATCTGCTCTTCATGCTAATCGCTCTGTACTCATAACAAATCATCACCTTGTGTATAGCAACTTAGGAACTGTGGCAAACACCATTTGCAACTACTAGTATATTAACATTATCTTGTTTGAGATAATACTACATAGTATACAGTACGGAAACTAACGAAAGCAACCGCTGAACCGAAGCGAAACCTAACCGAACTGAACCGAAACTGCAAAAAGCTGTGTCAAAGTGTTAAATAGGCTTTCTGAATAGAAAAAAAGAATGTAATAAACTTTAGAAAACCTTGTAAAAAAAGAAGTCACCGCTCGTATGAGCAATGGCTTCTTTTTTTACCAATGCTTTCTACTTTAGTAATCCAGCATGGAATGCATCGAAACCCAAGTGAAATCAGAGCATAACCAAATGTTGCTTTCCTGAGTTTCAGTACTGTATCAATCCTTTATATATTACTGGTGGGGAAAAAAGTATTTGTTGTACATTACTGCTTGACGTATGCTGTAACAATGTACTTTGCCACCTTTCGAGCGTGATACTTCAGGAGATATCTTAACATGTCATTTTCATTTGTAATATCTTCTGGTATATTAAGAAGCAAATCTCTTCTATGTTTACCTGTGTTAGCAAACAAATACTTGTTCCTAGGACTTATATTAGCTGCTTCCCTAGTGGACTTGGATGCCACATATTCAAGAGCTGTTTTAACGTCTGGTGGTATTATTACTGGAACAGGTCGTCCTCCCTGGATAGACAGAAAATGTGAAGTATATAGATGGCATAATATGGGAAGTACATGAAAAATGAAACCTTGTGTTGCTGGTTTAAATTATCACTGATCTTGTTTCCACATTTGACAGTCAAAACAAGACCAATGTAACCAACTAGGTTAACCAGGCAGCGACTTTTTTCTTAAATACAATAAAGGGATTTTTTTTTTTTTTCAAATAATACAGTCTATTTCTTTATTAACCCATTCCAACTCAACATTTTAGATTTCCCAAAATTGAAACATCTACAGATTCAAAATTGGCACAAATTAGTTTTAATCCACTGACGAGGTAGAAAGCATTGCTAGAAATGACAACAAGAGCACCGCATGCAGGTGCCAATGCTCGGCTGTAGCTGCCCCTTGATAGTGAACATATATTCTGAGTTTAAAGTAAATGTCTTCAGTAATAGCAGAGACATTACAAAATGTCTAAGTTTTTGCAGGACAAAGCCAAGGCTTTTACAATACCTCGGGTTTTCTCCAGAACCAGTCGAGCTAACATTGCTCATTATGAGCAATTTCTCTACTTCCAAAATTGTCCATTCTGAGATTGTTATTTAAAACTCTGGATTGTGTATCGATGGGTTTAAGGACTTCCAATGTATGTGATTATTTTTAGCCAAAATTGTCCACATTCTAATAGTTTGAGGGACTTGCTATGGGATACTTTTGGACACCAGTATTTGTCTTTGGAGAAAGACAGATTCATGTGTCTAAAGTGTAATGGTTTACGGGACTTTTAATAGACATGAGTAAGTGGCTACTTTTGGACATATTACGTGTTTACAGTCTATCGGTTTGAGGGACTTGCTATGGATACCAGTATGTGTCTTTGGAGAAGGACAGATTTATGTGTCTACAGAGTCTTGGTTTTACAGGATTTTTAATGGACATGAGTAAGTGGCTACTTTTGGACATTCTACGTGTCTACAGTCCATCGGTTTGAGGGACTTGATATAGACACCAGTATGTGTCTTTGGAGAAGGACAGATTTATGTGTCTACAGTGTCTTGGTTTTACGGGACTTTTAATGGACATGAGTAAGTGGCTACTTTTGGACATTCTACGTGTCCACAGTCCATCTGTTTGAGGGACTTGATATAGACACCAGTATGTGTCTTTGGAGAAGGACAGATTTATGTGTCTACAGTGTCTTGGTTTTACGGGACTTTTAATGGACATGAGTAAGTGGCTCTTTTTGGACATAGTACGTGTCTACAGTTCATCAGTTTGAGGGACTTGCTATGGACACCAGTATGCGTCTTTGGAGAAGGACAGATTTATGTGTCTGCAGTATCTTGGTTTTAGAAACTTGTAATGGACATTAGTAAGTGGCTACTTTTGGACATATTACGTGTCTACAGTCCATCGGTTTGAGGGACTTGATATGGACACCAGTATGTGTCTTTAGAGAAGGACAGATTTATGTGTCTACAGTGTCTTGGTTTTACGGGACTTTTAATGGACATTAGTAAGTGGCTCTTTTTGGACATAGTACGTGTCTACAGTTCATCAGTTTGAGGGACTTGCTATGGACACCAGTATGCGTCTTTGGAGAAGGACAGATTTATGTGTCTGCAGTATCTTGGTTTTACGGGACTTTTAATGGACATTAGTAAGTGGCTACTTTTGGATATATTACATGTCTGCAGTTCATCAGTTTGTGGGACCTTTTGCAGACAACAGTATGAGTTTATCGGAGGACAGACTTGTATGCCTACAGTGCAGCTGATTAAAGGTTCTCCCAAAAACATCAATATTTATCAAATATTCCATGTTTGCATAATGTAGAACCAACATTGCATCTGTATTACATGGGTAATGAAGACTTCTTAGTGAATGAAATAAGGTCAATAGCAATAAGATGATGAGTAAAATAAGTTCAAAATACTGGGCGGATAGGAAAAAGAAAATACCTTTCCTCGAACAGTGATTAACTCCTAAGATTTCAGTAAGTATTTTTCCACTTCTGTTAGGTCTTCTGTTATCGATTCATCTACATCCGACAGATCCTTTTTTCTGGCAGCATAACTCTGGAGACTGCAAATAAGAGGAAAAAAAGGGGTGTTATGCCGCCGCCAGGGTGAGTGGGTAAGCTCTACTATTCTTCGAATAGTTAAGCTTAAAAGTGTGTCTGTTCATTTAATGTATAGGCCAGTTGCAAAATGTCTATTTTGTAAACAAGAGGACCAAGATGGCCTTTGTATCTTTGAAAAAAAAAAATGTAGAGACAAGTAAGTGAAAGCATGACACAGACACAAAGAAGCGATCATTCAGCAAGGGAAACATATACATTAAATTATTTTGAACTTGTCTGTGGACAAGTGAAGAAAAATGTTTTTCCATACCCCTGACAGATCACATTTTTGTGGTTTTAAAATGACTTTTACCAGTACTAGGCTGTGCCTCTGGAAGATGCTCCAGCAAAAACCTAATGGCAGCAGGTGAGGTCTTAAAATGAACTACTTACGTAATTACTTCCAGCTCTCCTGAGCGTCTTTTGTTGTAAACCATCAATCGAGTCTGGCAAAGAGCAGAAATCTTCAAAAAATTTTCTGGTGTCAGTTCAGTTGACTTTAATGACTGAATTAGGTATTTTGTTAATTTTTCTATGTCATCTGGAGATGGCAAGTCTTTGCTTTCAATGTATTTTCTTTGCTGCAAGATTGTCCTTGCAAGTTTCGTCACTCGTTCACTCCATTCTAGAGTCATAAGTTCTAGAAAGCTTTTACTGTCAATCACCTCTGTGCCTCCTTGATTTGTTTTTAACAAAATTGCATACTTCATATTGACTAAACGTTTAAGGTCATATTTAAGTTTAATTGCATTGCTCGGTGATTTGAAGTCATTTATGTCATCCATTTCCGGCAGGCAAATTTGAAGAGACGCACCAACTATCGTGTCAAAGGAACATGGTTTAAGGAATTCCCACAGTGCAATTTCTGAATTCTCTGATGCATTATTTTTCATTTTTCTCAGCTGTATTAATAGTTTTGCAGCTAATCGCATGTGTTGACTGGCATAGTATTTTCTTTTTTCCATGTTGTCTAGATTTCTTCTCAGCCAACTTTCGCCCAACATGACAATGAGTTTGTCATTGATGGCTACATGTCGTACTGCATCTCTTATCATTGTTGGCACCACCTCCTCTCTCACAGTCTTGCTTGTTTGGGAAGATATAAAACCAGCCATGACCTGGGATTTCAAAACACAATTTCCAAGACTCTCTTTTAATTCTTCTTCTGGACTGCCTCTCAAACATTGATTTAGATGTTGCCTTAAGCCATTTAGTAGCAGCCATTCTCTACAGTTCGGGCATGGTCCATACTGTTGTACATCAAGGTAATTGGTGGATGACCGACGAGCGATTAAGAATTCGCCTTCCTTCCTTTCAATTACTTTTTGATTGTTTGCAAAGGGGAAAGTGCAGGTGCTGGGCAACTATCCCTTTCCCTCAGTCTGTTTGAAATGTAAACTGCTACAGAGCTGTTGAAATACCTGTTTGTTTGGAAAAGGGTGAAATGGTATAGAAACAGGATCAGACTAGAAAGATCATACCAGGATCAGACTAAAAAGATGTGGGGAATGCTTTTTGTGGAATAGTGTTTTATTAGTATTTATAAATGATACTATCTTTATTCCAAAACATTTTTTGATTGTTGTCATATTATGAAATTATCCATTTGAAACAATACTTAGACTGCAGTAAGCATGGTTATTTTCATATTGGTATATCCCACTTGTGTTGTATTTTACATTGTCATAACTAGAGTGGGAAACATGGCAGAAAACATGCATTTGGTTGTCTGAGCAAATGGTTCTTTTTATACGCCTGTCAAAGACGGGACGTATTATGGGATCACCCGTGGCGGGCGGACAGGCGGGCGGCGTCTCCATTCTTTGTCCGGAGCATATCTCCAAAACTATGCTAGCGACGGTTATGAAATTTCATGGGTGGATAGATTTCATCAAGGCGGAGTGCAGTGCACAGGAATCATAACTCTCGCTTGCTTAATTTTTGAGTTATTGCCCTTTGTTGTTTTTCATACTTGAATTTTGTCCGGAGCATATCTCCAAAACTATACTAGCTACGGTTATGAAATTTCATGGGTGGATAGATCTTATCAAGGCGGAGTGCAGTGCATAGGAATCATAACTCTCGCTTGCTTAATTTTTGAGTTATTGCCCTTTGTTGTTTTTCATACTTGAATTTTATCCGGAGCGTATCTCCAAAACTGCACTAGCTACGGTTATGAAATTTCATGGGTGGATAGATCTTATCAAGGGGGAGTGCAGTGCACAGGAATCATAACTCTCGCTTGCTTAATTTTTGAGTTATTGCCCTTTGTTGTTTTTCATACTTGAATTTTGTCCGGAGCATATCTCCAAAACTATACTAGCTACGGTTATGAAACTTCATGGGTGGATAGATCTCATCAAGGGGGAGTGCAGTGCACAGGAATCATAACTCGTGCTTCCTTAATTTTTGAGTTATTGCCCTTTGTTGTTTTTCACACTTGAATTTTGTCCGGAGCATATCTCCAAGACTATACTAGCTAAGGTTATGAAACTTAATGGGTGGATAGATCTTATCAAGGGGGAGTGCAGTGCACAAGAATCATAATTCTTGCTTACTTAATTTTTGAGTTATTTCCCTTTGTTTATATTCATACTTGAATTTTGTCCAAAGCATATCTCCAAAACTATGCTAGCTACGGTTATGAAACTTCATGGGTGGATAGATCTCATTAAGGGGGAGTGCAGTGCGAAAGAACCATAACTCTACCTCATGCTGTCTTTGAGTTATTTCCCTTTGATCATCATTTTTACAGCATTTTCTGCTTGTCCGGAGCATAACTTTGTCATCTCCAGTCCGATTGACTTGAAACTATGTTTGTTGCAATAATACGGAGTGCAGTGCGAAAGAACCATAACTCTACTTCCTGTTGTCTTTGAGTTATTTCCCTTTGATCGTCATTTTTACAGCATTTTCTGCTTGTCTGGAGCATAACTTTGTCATCTCCAGTCTGATTGACTTGAAACTTGGCATGTATGTTTTTTGCAATAATATGGAGTGCAGTGCAAAAGAACCATAACTCTACCTTGTGCTGTCTTTGAGTTATTTCCCTTTGATCGTCATTTTTACAGCATTTTCTGCTTGTCCGGAGCATAACTTTGTCATCTCCAGTCCGATTGACTTGAAACTTGGCATGTGTGTTAGTTGCAATAATACGGATTGCAGTGCAAAAGAACCATAACTCTACTTTGTGCTGTCTTTGAGTTATTTCCCTATGATCGTCATTTTTACAGCATTTTCTGCTTGTCTGGAGCATAATTTTGTCATCTCCAGTCCGATTGACTTGAAACTTGGTATGCATGTTTGTTGCAATATTACGGAGTACAGTGCGCAAGTACAATAACTCTACCTAGTGCGGATTTTGAGTAATTCCACTTTGACCTTCATTTTTACAGTATTTCTTACTTGTCTGGAACGGAACTTTGTCACCTCAAGTCAAATTGACTTGACACTTGGTAAACATGTTTGTTGCATTACCTGCCCTTTACGATTATTATACCCCCTTGACAACTGGCGGTGGGACGGGCATATCTTGCGACAATTTGCCGCTCTTGTTTCACAATGCTTTCATAAATGTTTCCAATTGGATATTGACTGTTTTCAGTCATTTAATCTGTGGTTACCAGAGTATTCCAGTCATTCTCCAGTGTGGTTCATTGGAGGCTTTGCTGTGCAAAAAGTGTTCATGAATGTTCATGCCTAATACTTTAGAATTCTTTAACTCTTTACCAATTACACAATTTTGACTTTTCCAAATTTAAAGCATTTGCAGGTGACAAATTTGGCTCACTGAAAATTTGTTGTTGGTATGGTGGTATTTAGGAAAAGGAGGAAATTCTGATCATCAGAAATTTGATAACAGCATTTTCTCCTCTTCCCACATTTTCAAATGCCTTTTTTTCTCAGGGTTGTTAAAACACCAGATTGTTTGGTAAAGGGTTCTTAAACATGGCTTTGTGACTTTTACCACTAACTCTTTACCACATGACAAAATTTTATACTGGTTCAAATTGAAAGCTTTTGCAGACCACCAATTAAATGTGGCTTGAATGATTAGAGCCTGAAAGGTAAGAAAACATGGTGGGAAAAGTAGAAAATGTGGTTACCTGCATTTTCTCCTCTTCCCACTATGTTTTCAAAAATTCTTAGGGTGTGGTAACTGGTTAAGCTACAGTAGCAAGTCCCCAGGGTTGCATACTATATTTTCATTATGAACATTTATGCAAAGTTATTTGAAAATTCTCCAATGGTTGAACAACAGCTTTGATGAGACTCTTTACATTTTTACATCCTAGTGTGACCTTGATTGGGTGTGAAAAAAATGTTTGTTTCATCTTGTTGTTAATTTAAAGGCCAGTTTCTGCTCTTTGTCAGTTTTTGATTTCTCTATGCCTTACTGGAAGCCGCTCGAAAGGGGCTTCCAGTAGGAATGTACCTAAACTATTTACCATGTAGATGATCAGTAATTATTCGATAGGTCATAATTTTTGTAGAATTTCTAATAATGTTGTGTTGTGACAGAATTACTCCACATGACTCTTTCTTAAGTATTCCAACAGACCTACATGAAATTCAAACCTAGTTTTCTTGCAATATATAGTTCATTCCCAAATAACAATAAAAAATACAGAAAGATAAACATCCTTTAATTGGCTAGTCCCCTGAAGTATTCAAACATATAGGATTCTGTCTATTTTCCCAAACGAAGTTGTTATGCTTTCCGTTTATCACAAGCTTTCCCATCTCTCAATGGTTTTCGCATTTGTCTACTTTTTTACAAAACAAAATAATGATGATTATGATATAGAGAGCATCTTAGAATATGATAATCAGAAGCAATTTTATGTACAAGTTTTTCATCCAATCTTAATTTGCAAAGGATAAAACGGCGGTTAACCTTTGATCAAGGTATAGACTGGTTACCTCCCTACTCAAGAGGCGTCTACATCAGCTATTTATAGAATACTTGCGAAAAGATAACCCTTTTTCTTCCTTTCGTCTACACATTAGCCCAATGGATTTTTGTTACACGAAACATCTACCTTATGAGACCTGCAAAATTTAGCATTTACTGTATTGTGTGTCGAAGCTGTTATGATCAGACTGTACGTGCTGTATGGTATGGTCCTGATCTACAGAACCCTTGAAACCAGGCCTGCTTGAATCATGACGTATATGGATCGTGATGTACAGTGACTACAGTAATTATCATGGTGGTGCCTGGTGCTCTAAGTGTTGAAGCTGCTCGAAAATGACGGAAATAGATGAAGATCAGACAGCACATAGCCCTTGTAATATTTTTTTAATATTCTACGAGTATAAGATATTTCATAAACATAAGAGAAAATCTTGTTTGTTTTCCTTACTCAGTGTATTTATTTTGTTGTGTAGTCGAAGGGTTAAATTTATTACAGAACCTATTACTGTGGATACGATTATACAACTTTTTACGTCGCTGCTGGTCAAAGGTTTAGAATAGCTCTTGAAATTTACATTAGAAGTTTTACACTAGGTATGTACAAGGCCTATGCAGAAAATGGTTCAAACTACTGTTTATTAAACGAAATATGTATAGTAATAGTTATGTGGTGGTTGAATAGATCCAGATCTTTAAAGACTTAAAAAATGGTTTGTGTGTGTGTGTGTGTGTGTGTGGCTGCCATTTCAGGAATAAAAGAAACATGGTTTGTGCCAACTGTGCAGGCTATGATCAGAAAAATTTTGGAGATGCCATGCAAAAGTTTTTGTTTCTAGAGTAGAAATGTAAAGATTCACTGTGTTACAAGCATGCTAAGATACTTTTGACAAGCAAGAAGATCATCTTTTAGAAAAAAGTTGTTGAATATTTTCTTTTTTTTCTTTTTCTTTTTTTCTTTTTTGTTGTAAAAAAAAAGAAACACAAAGAAGAGATCACTGATAAAAATTGTAAATACATGTAACCATCATATGTGAATAACGATCTTAATATCACTTTGAATAATTGGTAACTTAAATGATTCTGTAGTATTGCCTTTAATGTCGCTATACAAGTTTCCTTTCTAAAATCATTAAATAAATGGAAAATGCTGTATTTGAATGCGCAATTTCTCCATTTTCAAATTTCGAGTAGAAATTTAAAAATTCCGATGCTTTTACGTGTTTTTTTTTCCCAAATAAACATCACTTTATAACAATAATAATATAATAACAAAATTATTTAAGATTCCTCTCTAAACTTTTTTTTTTTAAGAATTAGAATACATGTACATATAATTTTCTGTTTCTTTTTTCCTTGCATTTAAGTACCATTTGTCATGATTTTCCGCTGGTGGGGGGTGGGGGTGAAAACAGATACAAAAAAAGTAATCACAATTTCTCAAGAGAGTCAATATTTCTGAAATTTCCCACCAAAAGATTGCGGCTTCTATGATGCTATGCATCATAAATTTGTCTTGTTATTACTAGGAATTTTCACTCTGTCATTTATAAGCAAAAATGTTTGTCTCAGTTGAGAGTTATCTGCCCGTATTTACTTTTGCCTACCTTGTATGCTAGGAAATCAACTCAGCCTTGCATGGGTGTCTTGTTAAAAGCTTTCTGCAGGGTTATTGATATTATGCATGAAGATTTTTATTGTTAAAAGGTCTAAAAAACATTTTACTATGTATTTCTTCTGAGCAATTTCAGTATGCATCTTTCTTGACCAACATGCTTGTGGACCGCAGTAAAATGAACAAAATCTTGTCATTTAACTGGTTTAAATTGTAAATCTAAATCTCTAAGCACTAATTAAGATTAATTTATCAATAAATAGTTCACAGAGATAGTAAGTGGTGTGTGTTGTACTTAAGAATTGAAGATGATTGATTTTAGGTAACATTATTTGTATATTTTCATCAAAATTAAATATTTTCATTTACGTGCAGTGAAAGATGCTGAAAATCATATATGTTGTTCCAAATAGGTTTTAGAAAAAAACTGAGTATGGTTTATCCATGCCTCATTCATTAAAGTATGATATTTCTGAAAATAACTTGGAGGGTTTGTCTCAGAAAATGGAAAAAAATAAAGAAAATCCTGTTACACTTTGTCTTAGTTTTGTCATATTTCTCTGATTTTTATAATTTTACAAGACAATTGTTATTATTTTTGAAAGAATATTATGTGCTGAGTCTTTTAGTACCAAATTTGATACAAAACACCACAAATTTGAAAAAAATATTTGCATTTTAATTCCATAGGGGTGGTGTCAATTTTGTTGCAGAGTCCGAAATGGGGGTGGAGTGTCAAAAATTCATATAACTTTACTTTTGACCGGGCAATGTTTCTGATTTTTCATATTTAAGACACTAAGACAATAACAAATAAGATAATATGATTTTTTTTTTCATTTTGAAATATTGCCCATTACAGTTGGCCTACCTTAAGTATCTTTTAAATACTCATTAAAAGTTATCACAAGAAAACTTTAGAAATGATTATCAGAATAGGAGAATAAGGTTGTAGCCAAGTCAACAGTCCATTTTCATTTATGCTTTCTGTTCAGTCATACTGGCAAAAAAGAATTGTTTGTCAATTCATATAGATACAGGGGAATTGAAATACCTCATCTGAAAATACATGTAAGTTCTATTACACTTGCATAGCACAATTTAGATGCAGTGTAGGTCAAGATCTTTTTTTTAGTCAATTCATTAACTCTTTACAAAATTTTAGATCTAGAGTCTACAACCATAATTATTGAAAGCATAAATGTGCAGGCAATAAAATCTCACAATCTGGATTATCTTTGCTTTAGGTAGAAAATATTGAGGGAAAGGTAAAAAAGTGCAATCGCCCTTTTCCACAATGTTTTCAAAAGCCGTCTTACAGAGCATTGTTTGGTAGGATTAACTGATGAGATTATTAGCTAGATCTAATAAAATTAATATTGTTCTGTAATAATATCTGTTTGAATACCATTACTGGTAGGTAGTAGAGCAACATCGGGTATTATCGACACTTTAAGAGATCAAAAAGTGTGGTGTCGATAACAGCCGCTTTAAATACAAACAGAAGTTATCAATGGTTTATTTTGCGGATACTCTACTGATCTACGCGTATAAAATAATGGCACCAAGTTGCGTATGGTAGCAAACAACGCCAACATTACATAAGGGTATGTAGGGTGATATCGACAGGTTTCGTCTATTATCGACATAGTATTTAATTTTTAAAAATTAAACATCAAAATCCTCTTTTAACTCGCCATTACGGGTTTTATTCCAATACTTGTTGCCGAGTTGGATCTAATATAAAGCAATTATAGTAAAACTTGGCGCATAACATAAGTACAACCGCAAAAGAAGGCCGAACAGGTACACGTTGGTAATATCATGGACTAAGAGGTTTGGACATTGCACAACTGCGCACCATTTCTATGGCCTTTGACATTTTAGTCGGCGAGTATTGAACTCGTTTTGGAGTTTTCAAGCCAAAATTTGTCTGGACATAGCTGTAACCCGAAAGAAAAAAAGGAATTGTGGTTATATAAAACGTTAATTCTTATTTCTTTTATTCATGTCTTAATCTGTCGATAATTGCCGATTGCACAAATATGCATCGGCAGTCATCGACACATCAATAAGCTGCTTTATGGCGGGTAATACATGCTCGATTTTGTGATGCGAACACTATTCTATATCTGAAACTCGTATTTAAGTTTGAATTCAAGCAATCGAGCACGTTTCAGTACGCCCTACGCGCTGACAAAAACCACCACCCCTTTATCGTAGACGTTAACGTTGGGAAATTTCATTACTGTAAAATTTTATTGACTCTTTGGGACTTACAGAGTACTGTTTACTTCCGGCACGCTGATTAGATGAAATATTGACGTCATATGTTACATCATGAAAATGGAATTTGCTCATCATTCATGGAATTAAAGGACACAATAAAGAATTGACGATAACTGCCGACGGTCGACAATACCCTACGTTGCTCTACCATAAATAAAGTTTCTGCTCATGAACCAGTTTTTGTTGCCAAACAGTAGATCTACCTTCCATTCACAGCACCAATAAAATCATCAAAAAGGAAAACTTCAAATTCCATTCCATGGGCTGTTATTTTTGAATTTAGACATGATATATGATGGGGAAAAAAGAGCTTACCCAAAATGACCCATTTATTCAATGAAAGTTCTTGAAGCTTTTTCATATCAAATTGCTTACTTCAAATACTCATGACCTGGTCTTCTGATAGTTAAAATGATGTCATAAACATGAAGTGATGTCATCAGAATGCAAGATATTTACCTCAGTAAACAATTCTAGCAGACAACAGAGATAAAAATCAATAATCATCAGCTTAAAGAGTAGATTCGTGCACTTGCCATAGTATTGCAGTCAAAATATACCAACTGTTACATATTTTTTTTCTTACAATACTATTGTAAGTACCCTTACAACATTATTGCAAAAAAAAATTCCCTCCATTTGAGATACAATAGTATGGAATTTTTTTAATACAATATTGCTAGATAGATTTGATCTGCGAAATTTTACCAGCAGTTGCGCTATGTAAAAATAGGCATTAAAAACCCATTTTCACCAAAAAGTGACTTACAATAGTATTGCCCTCAGCAGTCGATACAGGCTAATAAAAAAACCTAATTTGCAAGTTTGGAGGAAGTCTGTTGCTAACTTAAGCTGACAGATTGTTTACCAGGCTTTAAGTTATAGATTATAACTCTGACTCGTTGTTCCGAAACTTATTCCGGGGATGACAAGCCAAGATGAAGTAATATGTGCACTTAAGACAGTTTGGCAATTCATTAATATAACCTATGACTTTTTGGCACTATGTGTACTACCAGAATACAGGATACTGCAATCTATCATTTTGTAATTTGATAAGTAAAAATGATGATAACATAGCCAGCATCAGGGCAAAAGTTAGAATTATAAAGGATACGTTATTTTAGCCATATTTTGGACTTACGACCTTCTTGCACTAATCCCTCGATATGCGCTACGTTCTAAGGACAAATACATGTATATGTTACCTACAGAATGATAAACATCGACTTTTTAACCCTTAAGCTGCAATGCAAAATAAATGGAACAAAAATTTCCACTCAATACTAAAAATCCAAGTATTACAAAGTTGATTTCTTTGGGAAAAAAATATCGTATCGGATAGTGTAGATCAGGCTGTATGTTCTGTGCAGTTTGATCTTATTCTACACTATCCGCAAAAGCGCTCGAGTCTTGCTTAGCAGCCTTATGGGTAAAATTCTTTGTAAAATCAGTACAGACTATTGTTAAGGATTAGCCACAAATAGCTTCAGTTTCTGTGGCAGTTTCATTTATCCAATTGTAATTACTGGAATGTTTCAAAGAAAAAATATGAAAACAAGTCTAACCCATAAGAGCCATGTTTTTACTATTGAAAATACTGTTGGAGCCATTTGACCCAAAGCGCTTGCCTGAATAAAGTGATGTGGGATTTCTTATGTTGTGGACTGAAAATGTGACCTCTAGAGTGCACAAGGTATTATTAAGCTAGCCTCTTCCATGAGATTGGGACTGGAAATGCAGCCTCCAGTAGTGTTTTCAAACTCATTAGAGGTATTACCTAGACAAAATTTTGACAATTTTTCATGAGTACTGAACTGAAAACGTGGCGTCTATAGAGCACCCGTGGAAAATGCTGACACCCGCACAATGGAAGCTGGACACAGCATGATCACAAAGGCTCATCTTGAGCACTTTATGCTCAGGTGAGGTTAAAAAAAAAATACTTTTGCTGAATTTAATGCTTATCCTGTTAAATAAAAGACACAAAACTTTCAAGCCAATAGTAAAAACCCAATTTTCCTATTTCAAGGGTATTTATGGAGGAAAGATATGCATGTTCTGTGTAGTCTGATCTTGATCTACGCTGTCCACAAAAGCTCGTTGAGTCACCCTTAGCAGCCTAAGAGTTAACATATCTAACCATGACCTTGAACAGCAAAATTGGGTCGTTGGATTTTCTGTACATGTCATACATTAAATCAAAGTACTGAAAGTACTCATGGAAGGCGATTTCAGAATTAGATAGAGTAAATGAAGAAAGCGTTCCCCATGTCGCCTTGGCACCTAACAGCAGTCATCGGAGACCGTTTCTTTTTCTTTCATGAATATGTCATATTTCCAAAAAGTAAAGCTGGATCAATGAACTAACTGATTCGGCCATTCTATTGTTCTTGACTTATATAACTCTTTACCAAACGACAAATTATTGGACTGGACCAAATTCAAAGCTCTGCAGACAACAAATTAAATCTTGTTAATATGATGATTTCTGACTTTGATAGGATGGAAAATATTGTGGGAAAAAGGAGAAAATGCTGGTTACCAGCATTTTCTCCTTTTCCCACAATGTTTTCTATAGGCTTCTTTCTCAGGGTCGTTAAAAGTCGGGATTGTGTGGTAAAGAGATAAGCTCTGATTTTACTACCCTGAGGTACAAGTCAAACAGTGTGGGTAAAGGAGAAAATGTTTCTTTTCCCTCAATGTGGTCTATCATTTGACAAGCGAATCCCATCATGTAAGACACACTTGGTTTGTGGTCTGAAGGTGCGTTCAATTTGGATATGACCAAAAGTTTCTCACCTTGTAAAGAGTGAAATAGTCAACAAAATTCAATACTATTTAAGGTGAAATAGTTAAACAAAAAGAAGAACAGAAACAAAGCTTTTTTGAAAAATTTAATTTGAAAAGAAGTATTATTTTCTAGTAACATGAATCAAGTACCACAATAACATGAATCAAGTGCCACGAAACAATATATGTAAAGGTAGCTGGAACAAGTAAATAGTATATTTGTGAATAAATACCTCAACCTTGGTACCCTAAGCAGGACATGCCTATACTTATAATGCTTTAACCCTTTCCTAGATATGCAAGTTTGGGGTTCTTCCAATCTGAAAGCATGTGGCACAAAATTTTCAAACCAAGGACAAAACAAGATGTGTTTGTTAAACACCAATGCCACACAACTGCCAATATTTATTTTTGACCAAAGCTGTCGATGCGCCATAAAACAGCATTCATTCATTCATTCAATCCTTTTTCATTTTAAGACTTTTTACTATCTATTCAACATTTTGTTCGAATCTTTTTATCACAATCTTAACTTCACCTTTTTTGAGTAGATAGGGATTGCCCTGTCACTCAATAATATCTTTTATAAAGATCAAGATCACACATAATCCTTCTTCATTGAACTTTATTTATTGCTATCATCCTGTTTAAATCTTTTTTAGCTAAAAAAATCTGCTTTTATCATCATTTAATACAGACATGCATGCTAAATGACCAAAGCTGCTGATGCGCCATAAAACAACATTCATTCATACCTTCATTATCTCTTAAAATGCCTTTTATGCATATTAAGATCATTACCATTCACAGTCTAAACTTTTTTCATTTAAGACTTTAGAATAGGCAATTATTTATTAAACCGTTTTACTGTCATCATTTTGCTCAAATCCTCATCAGCTCAAAATTCCTTTACCACACAGTCCCGACTTTTAACGACTCTTGGGAAGAGGGCCTCTTGAAAACATTGTGGGAGAAGGAGAAAATGCTAGTAACCAGCATTTTCATCTTTTCCCACAATGTTTTCTACCCTATTCAAGAGGGAAATCATCATCTTAGCAACATTAAATTTATTGTCTGCAAATGCTTTCAATTTGGCCCTGTCCAAAATTTTGTCGTTTGGTAAAGAGTTAATCATCCTCCAACTTTGACATGCTCACTAAATGACTAAAGCTGTCGATATGCCATAAAACAACATTCGTTCATTCTATGTAAGTGTTTAGAAAATTCAGATAAAATTTGATTCAGCTTAATTTCAGTTCAGAATATTTTCCAAATTTTTTTATTACAGTTTTCATTTGTTTCTGATGTTTTTCAACACATTTTAATACAATAGCCTGTGTAGGTGTTAATAGAGCATGTACCAAAATGGCAGTCAATGAGTTATTTGGGTTATTTAAAAAAAACATGGTTAAAAAAAAGGATACCTAAGCAATGATTTGATGAATAAGCAAATTATATCAAAAACATTGGCATAAAAATATAACTTGTCATTTGTCTACCCTTCTTGTCGCTTCCTGAGTGTAACGTTGGACTGCCACAAGCATTGATTAGTAGGATCTAGCACTGCTCCCACACCATTTGAAAATTGTAAATCTGTAGATTGCCTTGGTGTAAACAATATGCTCTCAATTCCGAACTACATACACCCTTTAAAACACCACCATAAAGAATTTGCGATAAAGAACTTGTTATATGTGTGGGTTTTTAGCCCTACTGGCTGAAAGCCAGGAGAGCTTATGTCATGGCATGGTTCTGTCTGTCCGTCTGTCTGTTAGTCTTTTTCTTGTTTAGACGATAAAGTCTACATTTGTTGTTGAATTTTCTTTAAACTTGCACCGTTTGTTTATATTATTAGTAGTTCAAACCCTACTGACTTTTAAAAAAAATCTGACAGTTAGGAAGGGAAAAGTAGCTATTTAAAGTTGAAAATTTACATTTCTTGTTTAAGGGATCATCTCCCCATTTGTGGTTCAATTTTCATGAAACTTGCACAGTTGCTTTATATCGTCAATACCTTGAAGCCTATTGGTTTTTTGAAAAATGTGATTGTTTTTCAGGGAAAAGTAGCCATTTAAATAGGAAAACTTACATTTCTTGTTAATCTTATACTATATAAGTTGAATTTTTTGTGATTTGGAAATTTTTGTGATTTCGCAATTTTTTGGAACTTGCACAGTTGCTTTATATCGTCAATAACTTGAAGCCTATTGGCTTTTTGAAAATGTGATTGTTTTTCAGGGAAAAGTAGCCATTTAAATAGGAAAACTTACATTTCTTGTTAATGCAATATACTGTATTAGTGGAAATTTTTGCGATTTGGAAATTTTTGTGATTTCGCAATTTTTTGAAAAAATTGCAAACTTTTCTGTTTGCATATTGTACCACAAGTTTTCCAACAAATAAAAAGTGCTTTCAGTTCGCAAAATATGCAGAATGTATGTAATCAGTAATTCGCAAAGTTATTGACACACATATATATCCATGTATACTGCAGTCCACATTTTTAATCCAGTTCTTGTGAAACCTACACAGATCGTTTGTATACTGAACACAGTCTACATTAGCGGTCAATTTTCTTCAAAACTTGCAGGGATCGTTTACTACAAAGAGTACTGAAACCTAATGAAATTTGGCGGGATTCCAAATAATTGGATTTGAGAAATTTTACTTCAGTTATTTCACTATTTGTGCAATTCATCATGCATACATAATGATGTCTGCAAGAAAATAAGCAAAAGCACTGCCAGTAGATGGATTCAGGCCCTCAGGGTCCTATAGTTATAGATCTATTTTAGGTTATTTCAATTATAGTGGGGTAAAAAGTCAAGTCCTCTGACTGCTTGTTGTTACTATGCAGTTTCTAGTCAAATTCCAGCGTGAATTCAGATCTTTGAAGTTATAAACATACCTTGCATTCTGGCACCTGCATTACCGGTATTAATCATTGTCACATAAATCATAAATCAAATATTCCTAAAAATCACAGCAGACTGTGACAAAATTAAGCTAAATTATAAGTGTTGGAAAAAGTATTTAAAGTCTAGGATAAAAAGCTGTGAAGAAGCAGCTTGTGAGAATGTATTTAAAGTCAACACAAACTCCAAGTCAATGTAAATTTGTTCGAAAACGTTACTGAAATAGATAAGAAATCTTTCAATTTGAAAGCCTCCATGAAACTTTGTATTGCCTTTCTTTTTTTCTTCCCTGACCATAGATTGAATATTGAGCTGAAAAAATTAGTTACAGTTAGGGACAGATTATGAGATTTAGAGTGAACTTCTAATGGGTAATTACCAAACAATTTTTACTGAGAATTCTTCCATGGGTAGATGTGTGCTGCAGTAAAAGATATTTGCAGTGTAAGCATTTTTTTAAGCATGTCTGCAGACTGTCATAACTGCTATTTTTAGATATGCAAATTACACTTGATGTCTATGTAAACAATTTGTTGTCATGTACCCAAATGGATGAAATGATTGTTTCATAGATTCAAGCTGTTGAATAGTTCGATCTTTATACACATACCGGTATTCATGATCCCAAGATGCATCATTTTTGTGTTATTTACGATGGGAAACAACTGGCTTGTATACCAAATAACTTCAAAAGTATGTTTCATCTCGCAAACTGGAACTTGGATAGGAAGCAGTGCAAGGCCAGAGGTATGCTTACGTTACCCCATAGATCAGGATGATAAAAATTATCTTAGGTAATTAATTGTGATTTTTTTATTTATTTATATACCTCAAAAACAGTAGCTAGACAGCTTGGATGTTTGTTATGACTGGAAATACAAAATACCGTATGGCAAAATGTAAAATGAATGTACATGCTGCGAGTCATGCATCTTCCTTGTCAATGAAATTTAAAAGGCCATAAAACGGAATGTTTGGCTCAGATCAATGATAAAGATAGTTTGCTTTTTGGTGAAGAAGACAAGGTGACCTAAAAGAAATATTGAAATTTATGCCATCAGATTTTTACTGGTATCAAAATTCTCAGGAACCAGAACTGTGTAAATAAACTGCAAATGTTGAAGTTGTTTGACAGAATCAAGGAAGTTTCCAATGTTGAGAATTATGATCAGAGTACCACAACTCTCCCAAAAATACTGATTTTTATTAAAATCAAACTCAAATGCCATCTTAGTAATGAAAGGATCACTTTTCCAATTTGATATCATCTAACAAACACAAGAGTTAGCTAATGAAAACCAAATTACATAGACAAACAGACTGACTCCTGGAAAAACAGACAAACAGATGGAAAAAAGGCAATATGCCCTTGATCTATGATCTCTTGGGGGTAAGAAGAATCTGTGTCTCATGCAGTGTTGGATGTTAAGGATCTTAAATCCAAATGTATATCAGTAAAAAACAGAAGACTTGGATTGAAATGTAAAGTAAAGCAGACTTTACATTTTGTCTTTTCTTTTTCAGAAAATTACAAAAGTCAGAGTTTGATTGGTAATTTAATATGTTGATGGAAATCTTTGAAATGGCTTGATTTGTGAAATTATTGCTATGTATTGGCAAATACTTAAGTAAAGGAAAAATGGATGTCTTTTGACCAAAATGTGCGATGTTCTAATAATGGACAAACTCAAAAATAGAGATAAACTGTCACCAATGACGGATTAAGTCAATCCAGAAAGGTTGTCAATCTATTCAGGGGCAGATAATTGTTATAAAATTCATTCCCTCAATGATTTTGAAACTCCATAGCTCCGTATCACAAAAAGGCATTAGTCGCACATCCTAAGAAAGTCTGCTATATTTAATTCTACAGCAGTTACCTGAGCAACCATAGCTACTGATAGAAAACAATATGAATTTTTGTGAAATATGACTCGTAGAATGAACTTAAAATTGTTTAAAATGGAGTGTGTCAGGTCATTGGAGCAAATAAGAGTCTTAAGTATTTTAGACAGACTTTTCAGAACTGATGGCAGATTTATTATATATGCACAATTACATACAAATAGGGAGCTTATGCAGTCACCAATGACAGATTCAGGGACATCCATATTTTCTTTTCCAAGTCAGCCTTTTACATTTACATTTGAGCTTTTAGGTCAAAAGCCATGTAACTGAAAAATAAACTATTCAACAGAAAACAGGCCATTTTGAAAAACTCCATTAATAGATTTATTTTACGTTTTCTCCACCAAGGATATATAATTAAGTTTTACAGATGGCTTAGATCAAGATCAGACTATGAAATTGTTATTTTTGGGCTGTGGATAGGCAAACAGCTTTGGTTTATACATGTGGAGTGAAACAGATCTTAACCCCTAAAGTGCATACCATAGTTGATCTTTATTTAGGCCAGTGTAGGTCAAGATCAGACAAAGGATTCAGTCTGATTGTGGATCCTTACTGTACAATATGTTGAGACATTTTGACTGAATTCAGTCATAAACTGATGATAATCATTGTCTTTTCGAGTCGCCTGGTTGCATAGCAACCAGGCTCACATTGCTATCATACTGATTCATGGGGTGAAGTAAGCATGCCTAAGGCCTTGTACTGCTTCCTGTCCCAATTTCAGGTTTGTGAGGTGTAGTGTAGTTCTATATAGTGTTGCATTATCCTCAATGCTTCTATTGTACATAATTTCAGATGCTGAATTCTATGATATATCAAAGACGTACCTTACAGCTGAAGTATTCAAATTCATAATTATTTGAAGTAATTGTGTACTGCTCTAGGATACAAGAACACTGAACATTCACACTGACATAGAGAATAATTTGCATATCTGGATGTCTGGTGTGTGCTTATGGAGTCCCACTATACAGCAACAGTTTTTGATTAAACTAAGAATAATTTTTTTTCCATTTACTAAGTTACTAGCTTACAACTTCCATTAATTTGGTCACAACCCTCATATCCATTTTAATTTAAATTTGATTCAATGACAGATGGGAAAGGAAATGTCAAGCGGCATGGATGCTCATAGAGTTAGGCTAAATTATAACAACTATGAGAGTTTGATCTCCAAGGAAGATTGAAATATCAAAACTTGATCTGAAATTATATAATATTTACAGGGTTGCTTTTTCCTCGAAGTATTTTCAAGACATAACCTCTTTATATGCCATTCAAATTGCGCCGAGATTCATTACTGGTGTCAAATTACAGCAACAACCTTCACCTTTGAGGGATTTAGACAGATTCCCTACAATATAATTCCGCGACAGGTCTCTACAATATTCCCTGACAATTTTAGTTTAAGTCAGACAACATTAATCAAGGCATGTAGGTGCAATTTTTCTTAAACTGCAGGTGGCGTAAACTTGGATCACAATTTAAGGGATGCACAGCCTGATCACATATCTGACCTCTACTCGATTTTGCTTATATTGCGAACCGTAGCTAGTACCGGTACTATTGTGTTTATTATTTTGTTTACTTTTTCTTTTTTAATTTATTCTGAGAACTCTTTAATTTGCAATATTTCATAGTTTCTACTAAAGATTATAGATTAACGTGGAAATATATTCCTTTGAACTGTCATATATTTCTAGTCCAATTGTTATATTTTAAACTATTTTTTGTTTGTTTAATGTAGTTTAGGATAACACTACCATCTACAGACAATGTGGATGCCAACAAGATTATTTTGTTGCCAAATACCAGCAAATAATAAAGCACAGTTCATTTTCTTCAGTGTAACATTCATGTAAAAACAGAAGGGTTATGGTTAAGGGAAAAACTGTCAATGTTTAAAAGATCTGTAACAGGTACAGATTATCCAAACACAATACATGTGTATTCAATAAATATCCTTAATTTTCAATGATTACCAATAATATCTATTCATGATTATAAGTAATGGGTACATGTGGATTGACTAAGAACAAAAGTTTTGGGCAACTTCCTCGAAAAAAAATTGTTGGGGAACTGGATTGTCAGGGAACTGTCTTTATTCTGCTTTTTCACGGAGAGTGTAAATTTGCACCAAGTCACCTCTAACATGTTGTCCAAAATAGTCATGAAATAAGACATCAGTTTTACCAGAGATTCCACATCGTTCTCTTATGTGATTCTGCATGTAACGGCTACTTTCTTTTGAAAGACAAGATGAAGTGTAGACCTTATGTGTATGTATACATGTGTACATAAACGATCATTTCACTCACAGATTGATACAGAGAGATGAACATATCTCAATATTTGTTTTGTACCAGCAGAGTTTGATTTTTTTGTAAAAGAAATGACTGTGTCTCCGGTTACTCTTCTGTTCTGTAGTTTTTACTCTCGCACAGCTTAGTGTCAGAACATAGATCTATACTCATTACTGCTGATACCGGTAAAGAAAAAGTGTGAGCAGTATTCAAGAAAATATGCTAAAAAGCGAAATGAAGCTGCTTTCTTCTTTAAATTATACTGAAGAAAGAAAAAGATCATACACCCAGGGAATGTATACAGTAGATATATCAAAAGCGTTGACCGAGCGTCTATGGTATGGACCCTTTCTTTTGCACATGTCTAAATTGATGTTGAAGTCCAGTCCTCTGTGCGTACACCTGGCTATATGCCAGGTGCCAAGACATGGTTGATAAGGTGTTACATATTTGTGATTTTAAATACCAAAACAATTATGAGTGATGTAGTTACCATCCGTGACATTTCTTCATCTTGCTGATAAAAGCTGCAAAGATAGCTTTAAAAGTAAAACGTAGATGGAAACATTATGTTAAAAATACAAGGAATAACTGAGGTTTTTTTTTTTGTATTTTTACTGCAAATTACAGTATAATTTCCTATTTCATTAGTTTAAGTATAGCTGTTATAGTATAACAAGGGAAAAGACATTTTCAATACAAAGTAACATTGTTCAGTATGATGGCTCAGTTGGTAGAGTAACTATGTGTGAAGGTCACTGGAGGCATTCTATTTTTGCAGGTTTTTCACCACTGAGGGTAAACGGTCACATCTTTTTGATTTTTACTTATAAAAAAAAAAAAAGGTTCAAACTCTGGTTTAATGCCCCATAAGCTTTCAAAAGACTAAACAACAGGCAACTCTCAGGACTATCAGTCCTTTGATTATATCCATAGTATCAAAGATGGGGATGCATATTGCATTAGATAAGGCCTTTGAAAAACAAAGAAACAGACAGAAATATTTCTAAGACCATATAATATTATGGTGAAATTAAAGAGCACAATTTTTCGTTTAAGCCATTCTATACAGATGAGTCAAAACATGATAATGCTGTTGCAGCAGCAGCTGTTTATGGAGAATGTAAAAAGAAATGTAGACTTCCAAACAATGCTTCCATTTTTTGTTCCGAAGTGAAGGCTATTGAACTTGCCCTCGACCATGTGAAGAATTCCAATTCGTGCAGATTCATTAGTTTCTCAGATTCTTTACTTTACAAGCCCTCTAGAATAAAAATTTTGAGAATCCTCTGATCTCCAATGTTTTGGAAAAGGTCTCTTGCATCCTCTCCTCCAAGAGGTTAGTCTTTTGTTTGCCTCCAGGCCGTATGGGCATAAGGGGAAATGAAAAAGCTGATGAAAGCGCAAAATTTGCACTGAACATGCCATTTTCTGACTATATGGTTCCTCATACAGATTTTGAAGCATCAACTTTACCATTCATCCAATCTCTTTGGCAGTCCCAATGGGATGCAGATCATTTAAACAAACTTCATTCTGTTACACCAATCCTTGGCGACTGGTATCCGTCATACAGGTCCGTTGTTTTTGAGAAGAGGTGATAATTATAAGGCTTCAAATTGGGCATTCTCTGGTAAGACACTCATGACTTTTAACCAGAGAAGACACACCTGAATGCATTCAATGCAATGAATACCTTACCATAATGCATATTCTGTTAGATTGCACTGACTTTCAACCAACTTGTGAGAAATTCTAAAATGTTGACAGCATGCACCTCTTCGACACTTTGATTCAATTATCACCTTCATCACCTTCTATACAAGAAGCTGTATTATTTTCTTGTTTTCTTAACCTGTTGTGTAAACCCGTTATTTCTACAACTTGCATTAATCCTTTTATCTTCAGTTTGCATCTCCTTAATGGGAGGATTAGCTTGCTTTGGGGCATCTTATCTCATTGGAGACAGGACCGCTTTAATGGGAGTGTTTTGATCCCACTGGAGGCTCCACACTTACCCAGTTTTAAGCTCTCATTTCCTTTGAATCATGGAAGCTACTATTCACAGTCTTAACTTTTCTATTTAAAACTTTTGAGTAGGCAGGGACACCCAGCCACTCAATATTATATTCTATGCACATTAAAAACCACATATAATCATTCTTCATTTAAAGACTTTCCATTATCAGATTAATATTTTGTTCAAATCTTTTTATCAAGATATTAAGTGCACCTTTTTCAGTAGATAGGGATTGCCCTATCACTTAAACTATCAGCGTGTTATTTATGGCGCAGAGAATTTTGTGAAATTTGACACAGAGACACTTCAAAGTATATTCTTTATGTGTATGAAGAGATAATCAGATCTAACCAGATCAAAAAAAAAAATTCTCAGCCCATAAAGAACACGACCCTTCTTTAAAATTACACAAAAACCAGTTATTGCAGCAAACATCAGAATTTTGTAAGTGAAGTCTACCATTTCAGTCAAATCATGTTCTTTGTGTTTTAAATTCATAAGAAATCAATTGATCCTCTCATTTTGATGAGAAATTGATTGGGTGATAAACAAGACTTACTGACAACAGGAAGTTGTAGCTTGATCTGAATTTTATCACCTGCAAGCTCCTAAAGGGCTTACACAGAGATGACAGCTCATTCCTTGCAAATATCAGTCCCAGCTATGTCAAGTTTGTGAACCATGGTTCATCAAACCTTGACATCAGATGAAAAGCTTGTACAGAGATCAGACACAAGGGTTGGGTGGAAGGCTGTCTAAGCTCTTTGGGAGTTTGCAGCTGATAAAATTCAGATCAAACTTCATTAACCATCCTTGTTAACATCATCTGAAAGTACACTCATTTGTAGGGAACTTTCAGATTCTATTGTTTTATTGTAGACTTTTGCAACCATAGCAGCTTTACTCTATCCCGGTGTTTTTAAAAGACTTAAAAGTGGAATCCCTCTGCATTTTATTGTACTAGTTGAAGCTGATGGAATACTATGGGCCCCATGGTGTTTCAATGCTCCAGCTTTTTGTAAAAAATATGTAATCCATCTTGAAACAGTAGCTTTTGATACTCCTTTATGAGGCTTTTGAGTGTTGGTAAGGAAAGTGTCACTAATTTGAACATTTTCGGTTCTGTTCAGGTATTCTCTAAAAACATTAACAATGCACAGGTTTTTATATTTATTGTACAATTTGAGAGTTAAAGGTTCAGGATGCTTTCCTGGTCTTGATTGTTTTAGCAGATGACTGAGTTCGATTATCATATTTACCACAAAATTAATGATATATCCCCCAAAGTAAGTAAGTGTAACGTTTGACATCGCTTGGCAGTCAGTAATAAAATCAATACTGCAAATTTTCCTGACAGCACAGACAGGGGTAAATCAACTGGTAATATTTTCATGTCATCAAGAACTGTCTGAACATCCCAGATATGGTCATATTTTGGTAAAGAGGGTCTAATTCAAAAATACCCTTCATAAACTTATTGGTGACCGTGCATGCTCTGAAATTTACATTCAAACAAATGCACACAAGTTGATGGCTGACCTAGCAGTGTTAACAGCATTATATCCCACACCTCTGGTGTACAAAGCTGTAAGAAATTTTATAATCTGCGATGGTGTAGGTAAAACCAAGTTGATGTGTTTCTTTTTAGCATACCTAAGCCACTGATTTAAGGATAGGGCACCCTAATGGGATTCATGTAACATCGCCTTTCATTGCCAAAATCATATGGATTCGGCTAAGACTCTGGTAATTGGTAATCGATGTGGGGAACCAGCATCTACAGCCGATCAATTACGGATTACCTGAGTACAGCCAAATCTGTACGTTTTTCGGTGATGAAAGGCAATGTTACATGAATCCCATTATCCTTACATAAATTGTTTTCCTTGTTGATTTCCCCCAGGCTGCTATGATAATGTCAGCAGATGCATCTGGTATCTTTCATTGCAATAATGCTTTCCTGATAAACGAAAACACCTAGCTTCAGGTGTTTCAGTGGATGTTTTACCTGGGTTTTGTGGTGGAGGTGTAGAATGTTGTGAGCTTGTTGTATCATATGCCAATCTTGACAACAGTTTCAGGAGGTGCAGCCACCAGGTTTGCGTCATCCACACTGGTGCCACCAGCACTACCTCGGGCTGATCTTCTTAGATCTTCTGGAGAATTCATTGAATTAGACTGAAAGGAAGAAACATATACAATAAGCAATTGCTCCAAGTCATACTGAATGCATCTATGGCTTTAGCGTTATGATCTGGGAAAAAAGACACATATTTTGGCAGTTTGGCATTCAGCTGTGATGCAAACGTGTCCAGTTCCATTAGTGGATACAGCAATTGTTGTCAGGGTTGATCTGTTTCGTGTCTAACACAAGTCAGTCAATTTCATCTCCCAAATCCCATGTGCCATCCAATGATTCGGATCTAACGACTGATCTATAGAAGTTTTTCCTTCGTTTTTGGCAGGTAGGCATACTTTCATTTTTGTCAATATGATGTTCCTCTCCAATCTTTTTTTGTTTCAAATTCTCTTGAATTGTACTTGTGGCATACCGAAAGCTCTTTTATTTGTAACATTTGAGCCTCAAATCCTGCAATCATTTCTAAAATTTCCTCTCCCTTTTCAAGAAAACTTGCCGAATCTTTATTGTTTTCAGGAAGTATATTGCCGCTTCTGCATGCGCAACAAGACAGCTCTGCATCTTTACGCCCTGGCCTTTTGCCAATTCTTCTGGCTCTTTATTCGCCATTTCCAGTCACTGTAATTGAAACACACATTTCTGAGATGTGTGAAAATGCCAACTTGTGCCATTTAAATGGAATTGTTTCCAATCTGATGGAATATTGAAGTAAAATCAAAAGAAAGCAATTTTGATTTTCTGAGTCTGTAGACCTATTTAGATTTAAATCTCCAAACTTGGATCGAAAATCTTTGTGTCGATTCACAACCGTCTGGACTGCATCTGCACGTAAAAATTGACTCATCATGATGTGTTCATTTAGACTAAAAACTATAGATCTACTTATTTGGTCATTCAGACTGATTTCTATTGTCTATCCTCAGTTGAATGTACACGTGCTGTGACTCAATCATGCAATCTCGGAAACTAGGAGCCCTAAGGCGAATTTTGAATTAACTTGGAAGAAACTTATCCTTTGGTGAAATAAGAACCTGATGATGAATTCCTGTTTTCTTCAAGCTAAACTGAAGAAATGTTGTTAAGATTTATTGTTGAAAGAATTGAAAATATTTAATTTTAATTAATACATTAATGGACTTAAATAATTACTGTTTACTCTGCAAGGAGAAGCCTCTTTCTGATATTCGCAAGGAATGAGGTACATCATCCCTGTGGAGCCCTTATGGGAGTTATGCAAAAAATTTATTATTTATTTCAAATTTATGACCTGCTATCGATGTTTCAGTAACACCCTTAACCCCCAAAAAGCTCATTTTATTACAGAAAATCAAGACATTATTTTACCTTGAAAAAAAAAGTGCAGAGATTTTTCTTATTGTTCGCAGATATACACATAGTTATATCCTTTATCAAAAAATGAAAAAAAAAAAAAGATCGCCCAGTTACTTTTCCCAATATTTGAACTCGATTATCTCCCTTGGAACAAAGAAAATGCCTCAAAACATCTACGATTCAAATGAATCAGTAAGATGTATCATTTTCTAGCACAAAATCATGTCTTTCTCACAATGAAGATGATATTGTCAATCCTTTCCCAGATAGATACTCAGTTTAACATTCGAATGGGATGGCTTTGGAAAACATTTGGTAAAAAGGAGTAATATTTATTGCTTATAACAAGCAATTTTGCCTTTCCCTCCAATATTTTCTACACAAGCAGTATTTTAACTCGCATTTAAAAACTTTTTAATTTGTTGTCTGCAGCTTCTTTCAATTTAGAAGTTTTAATTTAAATCATTTAGGAAAGGGTTAATGCTAAATAGTACATTTTAATAGATGGAAGAACAATAAAAGTAGAACTGTCCAGGAATTACTTGGAGCAGGGTTTGACATTAACTTTCTTTCTTTTGGATCCAGTATAAATCCCTAACTTTATTATCCAGGTGCCCTCCTGATTATCAGGGATCACTCCGAAGTTACAAAAAAGCTGTTTTTCCTTGATCAACTTGTTTTTATTATTTTATTTGATTTTTATTGACTACATTAGATTTATTAGCATTTTGTATGCTTTGTTTTGTAGCATGGCTACATCATGAGCCAACAGATCATCATCATCCTCCTTGGCATCAATAATTTATTGTACTTTTGAAAAATTTGGGTGCAGCGCACGCAAATCCTGCAAATATGACCCAGACAGTTAAGCCCCGGTCACATATTTACGGAAGACCGCCACGGAAGAGCTACGGTCTAATCGCTCACGGATGACTACGGAAATGTCAAATTCCGTAGTCCGCTACGGTTCCAATACGGATACACAACGGTATGAGTATGGAGTTTAACGGATCTACCGCCAAAATGTAGGTAAAAGCTCCGGGAGAGATACGGATTGTTATGGTTCGACACGGTTTAATATGGAGCGACACGAATCATGACAATAATTCGATGGCTCAGCGCGAAAGGGTTGTAACTAGGTTTTACAAAATTTTACAGGAGAGACAAAAAACTAATTATTTTTGTCAATGATGAATTTTATTGACTGAAAACAGAGAAACATAAATATGAACTGTAAATAAACATGATTTAAACAGTCATTTCAAAATATTTTGTCCAAGAAAGAGTATTTTGACAAAAGTTTGAGTTACAACCTTATTCCCTCTCAAAAATGGATATTGTCTCAATATTTTTCAGTGTGAAACGGTTGTAACTCCAAGTTACAACCGTTTCACACTGGATACAATATTATATTCAAGTCCTACTGAAATTAAATATTTTAGACAGTATCAAACTAAAAAAAGAGTATGCAGATGGTAACCATAAATTCAGTGGAAATGGTGCAAAGTCCTCTAATTGGGTAGAAAACATTGTGGGAAAAGGAGAAATTGCTCTACACGAGCAATTTCTCTTTTTTTACATTTTGAAAGACATTATGTCAAAGGATCAATTTTCTTGAATTTTACATCATTTATGATATTGTTTTACAGCTCATTTGATAAATTCCATATCAAAATCCAATTTCATAAAGTAAGTCGTATTTTCAATGATCTTAAATGATGTTGATGATGTTTAAAACATTGTGGACAATGGGAAAAAAGCTCATCCAATAAGTCATCCACAGTAGAGGTTATAAGTTTTTTAACCTAAGCCTGTTTCAAGCCTAAAAATGCACAAAACAAATCTTATACTTGGTTGTTGAGGAACAAAAAACAAAGAAACATACTAACAGTGATGCACTAATTTACACAATGGCTTATTCATGTGGCAACAAAAGATAAAAACTGTGATGAACTCTGGGAATAATTTGCTTCTGACATAACTTGAGCAAATCGTGATATTTATCTTTTGAGACTTGATGACTGTCTCCTTTATTTAGAGGTTGAAGATTAATTCTTGTAGGCAGAGAAATATCTCTTAGACGCAGTTTTTCAAAGAGATCAACAACAAATACTTTACCATCATAATCAGTTTGATACTGATACTGATTTGGAAATTCAGCTGTTAAAGTCAACACCTTAATTTTTTGCCAATATACTTTTGTATTTTCACTATTATTGTCAAAATTCTTTATCAATTGTGCTAGATTTTTGAAATCATAGAAGTCTGCATGACTTAATTCATGCACAATGTAAGGCCTTTTAGGCCTTGCTGAACGCATAACAGAAGCCCACTGTGAGGTGGTGTAAATCTTGACATTTTTGGATGCATTTTCTATTGTAGCATGAATAGCATCTCCCTCATTTTGGGTATGACCCTTTTCCATGTATTTTTGTGTAATGCTGCTAAGTTTAAACTTTTGCAAACAATACCACAGCATAGTTAGAAAAAATCTATTTTTATTTTGGGATGCACAGTTGTCAGAATAACATATAAATTTCTTCTTTCCTTTCTTTGACATAGTTTCAAAGAAGATTAATAAGCATGTGGCAATTTCACAGGCTCCTCTGCCAGCCATTGCTTCATTCCAAACAAAGCAATGGCCGTCAGCTGAACCCATATCATAAATTGTGAAATTATAAGTATTCAATCTTCTTGAATAATATAAGCAAGACTCAAATGAGTGTGGGGTCAATAACACCTCTTCCAAGTCAAAGCAGCAAACTACAACATCTTTATCAATATTTTTCTTTGCCATTTCTTTATCTTTGGATTTATTCAAACGTGCAAGTTCTTTGTTCCTCAGGTGGCTTTCAAACATGGCTTTCATTTTAACTTTTTCTTCCTGACATGCATTATCAAAAGACACACAGACATCACATTGATCTTTCAGCGGCTTATGAAAAGCTAGGTTAAATTCATTATTAAAGATGTCAGTGTAAACATATTTACTGACAGGCATGGAGTTTAAACCTATGCAATATTCACAATACAGCCTATACAATTTGGCCTGGTTCAAATTTGCAGGAAGATATTCCTTTTTGGTGTCTTTGCGACAGTAATGACTAGTGACCTTCTCTAATGTAGATATATGTTCTCGTACAATCTTTAATTGAGTTTCAGGAGTTTTATTTGGTCTATTTTTATACAGCCCCCTTTTGTCATCTTCACACACTCCAAACATTGTTTTCTTAAATGTTGTAGACACCATCTTATCAGATATACCTAGAGTATTTAAGAAAAAAGTTTTACAGACTCTAATGGCTGGCTGAGTATGTATGTTTGGATTTTGTGGAAGAGTCCATTTAATGGAAAATTGCCTTCTACTGTTCTCTACTGAAATTTGCTTTTTAGTTTCCCTGTTGGCAAACATTTGCAAAAATTGCCTTTGTTTGGTTATTTCACCAAGTTGCCAGAAATAATGAAAAATCTTTTCTCTTTCAGACTCTTTAAAATTAAAAGAGCATTTGTATCTGCATGTAGGTCCACATGTTCTTTTAAGTTTACGTGGAGACTTTTCGTTTCCAAATTTATCAATATAATTTAGACCTGAATTACATCTCCTTTTAGATGCTGTTCTCTTCCATTTTTCAAAATTTTTCTTTCTCTTTCTGCATCTAGAAGTTTCATCAGTGCATAAATTAATTTCACTGCTTTTGTTTTTTTCTTTTTCAATGTTCTCACCCTGATTGGTAATAACTGAAAGGGGAGCCCTGGCATCTTTTTGTCTTACATAACAAGCCAATGGGATATTGTCACTGTCTGAGTCTGATTCAGAAGTTGATACTTGGCAAGGGTGATAATCTGAATCATCAGCATTATCACTTTCACCAGTATCAACTTCTTTGTCACTGTCACTTGAATCTACTGGATTGTTACTATGATGAAGTTGATAAAACACATTTTCATCAATATTTTGCAAAAATGAGAAACTATTCTCTGTATCTGCAATACCATTTTCAATGAGTGAACTATCTAAATCACTGAAATTGTCTAAATCAGAAACAGAGGAAACTTCTGAGAGACTTGGAGATGCATTGATAGCTTTAGTCACTAATTCCTCAGCTATAAACATTCTACATGCATATTCCCCCTCTGACATTGAGTCAAATCCAGAGAAATCAGTCTGATTTTGACTCACTGTCAGAGCAAGAATCGGTTTTAAAGACTGGCTTAAACGGCGTTGCCTCAAATAAGCATGACTGATCCAATAGTAGAGACTTTGCTAGGTCTTGAATAAAACAACACAATGTTTTTAAATCAATGAAACTGCTTAAACAAGCTTTCCCATCAGGACATGACAACCCATTGCATCCTCTACTGTGTGAATCGAAGAAGAAGTACTGTCCATCATAATGCATGATTGCAGTGGTATAAAATGGGACATGTATCCCCATTGTAAATAAACATGCAGTTTCATTGTTAAGGGCACACTGGAGAGCAGCATATAATGAATATAACAGTCCTTCAGTCTTTCCATCAACCATACCATTAAAACTAAGGCAGAGGGTTGCAATAGAATCTGGTAAGTCTTGATGAGTGAGATATTTCACACCATGATTTTCTAGAGTCATGTAAAGATCATCACCAGTAGCAAGTATGAAATCAAGAAATTTTGTGTTCCACAATTTTGGCTTGACTTTACTGGACTGTATGATTGCAGTAGCAGCATTGGCAACACACTGGCGCCCTGAGCCCTTAAACCTTTCATGTCCCTGATGCACAGATGCCTGGATTATCATTTTAAATCTGGAACATAATGGAAATAATATTTCGGAAATTACTCAAACTTGACCCCTTCTCAAATGATAAATTTTAGAGTCTCCCAAATTGAAAGAGATATTGCAGGGGAAAAATCAAAATCTGATACTTTACTTATGAACTTTAGTTCTCTGATAAGGTTGAATACATTGTGGAAAAAAGAGAAATTGTTTATGTGCTATTTCTTCTTTTCCCTCAGTGTTTTCTAAAGATATCCACATCAGACATGTAATGCCTTCAGGCAATGTTGTGTGGAATCATTGTGGGTAAAGAAGAAATTGTTTCTATCCTACTAGAGACTTTCTGTCCATCATTACTAGATCTAAAAATGTTGACTGCAAGTCCTTTCATGTTTGAAGGGTAAAAAATTGTTGTTTGGTAGACTTTCAGGAAAATGCAGATAAGATCAGACTGCAAGAAGTTTGATCATAAATGTAGCTCTTCTCTAGCTTCTTTTTGAATTAACAATTCTATGATAGATCGATATGCCTCTTCAAATATTTAACTGTAATAGCAACATCTTGAATTGCAAACATGTCTATAATCTTTAAGAAACTTAACACTTTTCCATACAACAAAATTTTAGACTGTTCCAAACTGAAAGTACTAGCAGATGACAAAATAAACGTAACTCAAAACTTGAAATTTGTTTCCAGCACAGTAGGAAACATTGTGGGAGAAGGAGAAAATGCTGGTTAGCTGGTTACCAGCATTTTCTCCTTTTCCCACAATGTTTTCAAAAGGATTCTTTCTTAGGATTGTGTGGTAAAGAGTTAAAGAAGTTATTTCCTTGATTTTGTATGACCAGAACATCTATATCATGGCTGGTCAGAGTACCCTGCAGAGTTTTCCCAGTTTTCCCTGTAACCTTGTTATCATAGGTTAGCTCTTTACTAAACAAAATATTTTAGACTCTTCTAAAATTTCAAATTTAGTAAAAATAACAGAAAGTCCTAAAATATAGTAGAAGACATAGATCTAGTGGAAAAAGGTTGAATTGCTTCTTATGAACAATTTATCCTTTTCCCATAATGTTTTCAAAAGACTTCTATTTTGAAATGCTTAAAATGTAGGTTTGTTCATTAAAGGGTTGAAGTGGGAGGGAAGTAGATAAACAGAGAGACAGACAAAAAAAATAAGAGATTTTAAAAAAAAATCAAGGAAGAAAATGCTTCTAAATAATAAATTAAATGAAAATGATATAAGATCTAGAGAATTGGACCTACCTTTGAATGAAGTATCATTCCTCCAGAGGTTTGGAAAAATATCTGTATGTACTAGTTCATCATAATAGGGATCTATATAAAAATTCTATACATTTCTGGAATTATTTCCAGGTCAAAACACTATCTACGGTTCCATGTAGATTTAAATAATTGTTTAGTACATGTCTGCAGATTGATAAAGGAAATATTGATTTTACAATACACTATCTTCTTTTTATCAGGTGAGTTGTAGCATCATATAATAAGTGCAATATCTTAAAGTTCAGCGTGAAAGGGTTGTAACTTGAGTTACAACCCTTTCACGTAAATACCCAAGACCAATTTGAGTTACAACCTTAGGACAAATTTTAAAATATAAGAATTTCTGACAGTTTCCCAGACTTCTCTTTTTTACAGGTTATGTATCAATGTCTTTGCATTCATTTTATGCAAAAAAGTGGATTTTGAAAAAAATCATAGTTACAACCCTTTCGCGCTGAGCCATCGAATTGTACTACGGATACACTACGGTTTGCTATGGTACAAGTACGGATTAGTACGAATATGAACGGTCCAATACGGAGTAGTACAAATCGCCACGGATCGATACGGACCTACCTCTAGCTTGCTCACTTTCAACATGCAACAAGTTCGGCTATGAGAGCATCATACTTGCCATGAAGGGGTCTTCGTAAAAGCTACTCTCTCGTCCACCATCTCCTCAGTCTTCTATCACCCGATTATTATAATCATTAACCCTTTACCAGTTGACAAACTTTGGCCTCCTCTAAACTGAAAGCATCTGCAGATGACAATTGTAAATTTGGTACAAATGAGCTTTAGTTCTACAATAAGGTAGAAAACATTGTGGGAAATGGAGAAATTGCTCATTTTTTTAGCATTTTTTCGATTTCCTTCAATGTTTTCTAAGGTTGTCTGTTGCAGACCCATAAAAAGAAGGGATTGAATGGGAAAGGGTTCAGTGTAAAATATTGATCAATAACGTTTCTCTTCTGTTCATAAAATCTTCTGTTTATTTTACAATTACACTGATTATCATGAATGTTTATGTTTCAAAAGTAAAGTGCTTGTTTATCATAGTTAGTATCACCTATATTGAAAGGGCCAGCCTCCCAGGTTTATGAGACACCTCATTCTCTGAGCATCTTTACTCCCAATTCGTATCCTTAATGCCAGGCACCAGGCAGGCAACCAGTAACCATACATTTAACTAGCTGGCGGTTCACCAACCAGCCATATCAGAACAAGCTCCTGGCGGGGCTCGAACCTTCGACCTCCCATTCCGTTGGCGGATGCCTGAACCACCAGAAAAGGAGAGGGTTTTATGTACTAGTATTATTTGACCTTTTTACTTGCATCTTTAGCATCGTTGTTTGGATAGAATGTCACATTATAAGACTGATGTTTATTCATTTTCATACAATGTTTTGTAAAATATGTAACCTTAAATGTAAAGGTATTACTAATAGTACAATACAAATATAATCATTACATCTATGTATGTCATCAAGCAGCTGGACCAGTGCCTTGGCATTTTGTGCCATATCAATATCCAATTGCAGCCAATTTATTGCAAACATTATTTGTTGACGGTTCATAATTGTGAACTCATGACAAAGCGCAATTACGTTGTATCCTACAAAGACAGAGTATTTATACCCTTGTTGAAGTACATGATTTTGAATTTATCCTACCAAACAGTAGTGGTCCCTACAATTCCGTACTGTGTCATGTTGCAACGTAGTAAACCGTAAAAGACTGCGAATCCCTGCCTCTCCGTAGTACAACGTATTAAGATCGTGACTTCCCGTGACAAATCCGTATCATAAATGTAGCTAATACGTAGTGTAACCGTAGTAATACATAGTTCTCCGTATCAAATCCTTGACAATTTTGGTCCTACAAACAAGTACGGACTGGTACGGTTTTCATACGGACCAGAACGTATCAGTGCGGTCTAATACGGACTAGTAAGGATATGCTACGGTTATTTGATCCTTAGCGATCTTTTGTGCATGTTCAAAAATTGTCAAGGATCGCTACGGATATACAAGGACTACTATGAATGACTACGGTTACAATACGGAGAGCTACTGACCAGTACGAGTAGTTACAGACAATGCCGGAATGAATCCGTAGCTCTTCCGTGGCGGTCTTCCGTGAATATGTGACCGGGGTAATACAGACTTTTTTTGTGTGATACAATCAAAAATGGACAAATACAGATAGGCTATCAGCAGAGTATGTATAATGTGAAAAGAAAATAGATTTAGGCCTATTGTTTCTGTGATATTGACGAAACATACGAATCAGGCAAAAATGGTAAAAAAGCTTCAATGTTGTTTGGAATTTTATTGACACATTGACAATTTCATGGCGTAACCGAACAACTAAAATTTCTGAAATCAGAATTATGTTCCAAACTCCAAACATACTTAATAGATCAAGTTTTTCTTATTGACATCCCCCGCTTCATGATAAGTTAAACCTAATTTTATTATAATGGAAGCTATAGAGTAGAATTTTTTTCATACTAACTTATGCAATTTTTCCTTTTAATGACCCTAGTATTATCTTTTTATACTATAAAAGTAGTATTCCTTAATCCAGCATGAATATCAAATCAGACTGGAAAAACAAATTTTCCTATTCTATCAAAGATTTAATTACCTCGGAGCCCAACAAGGGGACATGATCTGGGGAAACCATCTTTTAACACAGATATCCGCGCTAAATGACCAAAGCTGTTGATGCACCATAAAACATCATTCATTCATTCATTCTTTAATTACCAGTCAATTATAATAAGATTTACTTATTTGATTCTTTATTTCCTAAATAATTGAAGATTACAAACAATACATAAAAAAAAATACAAAAAAAAAAGTCAGGTATACATTATAAATACATACCTCATACATACAATTATACATACATATACACACAAACCCTCATATTCACACATTAACATGCATTCATATATGCCCGATCAGACAGACAGACAGACGGACTGAATGGGCAGACAGATGGAAGGACGGACGAACAGACAGACAGACAGACAGATAGGCAGTTGAGATGGATAATTAAAAAAAAAACACTAGGGAGAAGTAATCTGCTTGTAACAACTCCACATGGAGAGTAACAACCAAGCAACCTGTCTATGGAAATGACCATAAACAGTACTTATTTCCTTATCAAAATCTTGGTTTAGACCAACTAAAGTTTGCACAAACATATGATCATTTAACGATTGTAAGGCATTTTGTACAGAATGTCCGTTAGGATAACAACATTATCAAAAAATAAACGTCTACAATACTGGACTCTGGTACATTGTGTTAATATATGATCTGTTAGACTAACACATATATTACTTTCATTACATCTAGGACAGTTTCAGTTGAAAAATTTTAGATCAACACTTTAGACAATGTAGGTTAAGATCAGACTGCACAAACTATGCAGTCTGATTTTGACTTTACATTGTCATCTCTTTCTACAATATCACTTCAAATTCTGCTCATCTAATGCATACAGTAATGGAGCATTCCTTGCTCTTTCTTAACATAAAGAACAGAAAATAGCAATACTAACCTCTACCAACCATAGTGTTCTTTTTAAATGTGTATTGTCAAATATAAGCTTATTACAAAATAACCCCAAATTTGTCAATATTTGACTCTTTGTCAGACAATAACATTCACTCTACTCTCTGAAGGAGACTTTTGAAATTTTGCTGTAAAATTGCAATAGGAGTAAATTGATCTTAATGTTAAGTTCAAACTATTTCACTGCATAAGTTTCTAATCAATACTTACTGTTTTACTCTGACTTTTCTATTAAACACAGTTTTGTAATTGGTCTTCTAAGGACGCGTTTTCCCACATTGTACCCCAATCTCCAAGTCTGCTACCTCCCTGACATGTATTCTTTATGGAAGAATTCAGTGAACAAAAACATAAGTTTTCACAAATTCCTGTATTTAGCGGTCAAATGGGTAAAACTGTCATGAGGATAAAAAATTAATAATAATAAATAAATAAAAAATAAATTTTTTAAACCACACTTTGTTCATTAGCTTCAAATGCTTTCAATATGAAAGGGTTCAAGTTTTGTTGTTTGGTAAAGGGTTAGGACAAATGTTGAGCAGAACTTGAGGTATCTGACAGTTGTTTGGGAAAGGGTTAGGACAAATCTTGAGCAGAACTTGAGGTATCTGACAGTTGTTTGGGAAAGGGTTAGGACAAATCTTGAGCAGAACTTGAGGTTTCTGACAGTTGTTTGGTAAAGGGTTAGGACAAATCTTGAGCAGAACTTGAGGTATCTGACAGTTGTTTGGTAAAGGGTTAGGACAAATCTTGAGCAGAACTTGAGGTATCTGACAGTTGTTTGGGAAAGGGTTAGGACAAATCTTGAGCAGAACTTGAGGTATCTGACAGTTGTTTGGGAAAGGGTTAGGACAAATCTTGAGCAGAACTTGAGGTATCTGACAGTTGTTTGGGAAAGGGTTAGGACAAATCTTGAGCAGAACTTGAGGTATCTGACAGTTGTTTGGGAAAGGGTTAGGACAAATCTTGAGCAGAACTTGAGGTTTCTGACAGTTGTTTGGGAAAGGGTTAGGACAAATCTTGAGCAGAACTTGAGGTTTCTGACAGTTGTTTGGGAAAGGGTTAGGTCAAATCTTGAGCAGAACTTGAGGTTTCTGACAGTTGTTTGGGAAAGGGTTAGGACAATTTGAGTAGAACTTGAGGTATCTGACAGTTGTTTGGGAAAGGGTTAGGACAAATCTTGAGCAGAACTTGAGGTTTTTGACAGTTGTTTGGGAAAGGGTTAGGACAAATTGAGTAGAACTTGAGGTTTCTGACAGTTGTTTGGGAAAGGGTTAGGACAAATTGAGTAGAACTTGAGGTTTCTGACAGTTGTTTGGGAAAGGGTTAGGACAAATCTTGAGGTTTCTGACAGTTGTTAGGGAAAAGGTTAGGACAAATCTTGAGCAGAACTTGAGGTTTCTGACAGTTGTTTGGGAAAGGGTTAGGACAAATTGAGTAGAACTTGAGGTATCTGACAGTTGTTTGGGAAAGGGTTAGGACAAATCTTGAGCAGAACTTGAGGTTTCTGACAGTTGTTTGGGAAAGGGTTAGGACAAATTGAGTAGAACTTGAGGTTTCTGACAGTTGTTAGGGAAAAGGTTAGGACAAATCTTGAGCAGAACTTGAGGTTTCTGACAGTTGTTTGGGAAAGGGTTAGGATAAATTGAGTAGAACTTGAGGGACCTGACAGTTAACAGTTTTCTAAGGACTGATAGCATTTGATTACGAAATAGAATAATTGGTTAGAAAGGCAAATTAGCTTATCAAAGTTGTAAGAAGTAAGGTCTCTTAACTATCCAAACTTACAAGCAATTTCAGCTTTTTTTCAGAATGTTTATCGAAGACCATTCCCAATGAAGTTGTTTGAGGACAGAGGGTGTTCTTGTAAAAAGGAATGAGCTTTTGAAAAGCGGGTATGTTTTGTCTAAAAAATGATATTGTCAAAGAATAAGGTCACAAGTTCCAGATACATGGTGCCAATCCAAAGCTCATGTAAATTTTACTTTTTATATAAAATCAATGTGCTATATGTGTTTTATTATATACCTATCTACGATCTGAGTAAAATACAGGCGTTATCTAACTCGCTGATACAACTCGACGGAAAAATTTTCCGTATCAGCCTAGTGTGTAGCGCATAGTCGTGTACACGTAGTCTGTCTGTTTATTGACGTTCGGTCTTTTCGCCAAATTCCTAACACATTCGGCCTGCATGGCAAAGCACGAAAAACCCATTTTTAGTGTTTTTTATAGCTATTTCATATATTACTAGTCATCTACTTTTTTTGTCCGATACCAATGCCCATTACATAAACATGTGTTGTTTCGAAAGGGTATTTCCATATGCTACTGTACAATACACCCGTGAACTTAAGAATTGCGATTCATAATCACAAGTTTGACTTGTCGTCTGCGTTAAAACGAAAAGAGATGATGAACTGTTCTGGACAGTGACAGCGAATAACAGCCACTGAATATCTTTTCAGTGTTTAAGAAATAATTTTTAAGTCACAGTTGTTGCCTTTTTTCTTGTAGCGGCTTGAGTGTGTAAAGAGATGAATATCGGATTTGACCTTCGGTCTCATCCGATATGCACCTCTTTACACATCCAACTCGACAATATCCGACCACGCAGAAATGCAGATTGTTGTAATATTCCATATTTATTGTTCTTTTTTATCATATGTTGCACAGAAAGTACCTTGTAAACACTGTACTCAAGTACAATTCAAAAACAAAATTACCTCATTGTAAAACTGAACTTCTAGGATTTTCCTCATGTCAACATCACATAAGAAGCCAATTTCATCATGGCTAGTATGTAGGAGATTATTCCTGTCAGCCCTTATAAAGTTGGTTTCCCCTTCAATGCTGTTGTTTGGATCATCCAGCTCCAATGCTCTACCTGTAACTATTTCTCCTTGAATTTTCCTTAACATTTCTATTGGATTGCTCATTACATTTTCACGGAAAAATGTTATACATTCCCCAACTACGGTTGATATATTGCTGATTTCTGCTGCACTGGATTGACCTAAATCCTCAGTAGAATGTTCAAAAGTAGTCTCAGGCAAGGAAGCCTCAAAAAATTCATTAAAGATAGAACATTGAACACTTACATCTGGATCCTGAGGATTTAAATGAGTTTCTGGGACAGACAGTACATAATACTGAGAGCTACATGTACTTTGACTTTCATTATGATCAGACAGAATCGCAGATTCTTCTTGGGGTCTACACTGTTGAACATGATCCCTGAGGACATGCACTGCAAAAAGTTCACTGCAGTTTTCACAAGTCAGTTTACAAGTTGGCTCTGTTATTTGGATTACCGGCCTTGTTATTACTCATTCCAAACTTTTTAATGCAATGATTTAAATTTAAATGCATTTTAACACCAGCTTTGTTTACTTTTGAGAGCTATTGTTAGCACCATTTTATATATCCTGGTGATGATTCCAAAATCATGAGTTAGAAATGTGATTTCTGTTGATCTGTTTTGCTGTTTGAATGCTTGCTATAAACAATAAACGTTAGAAAGTCAACAAGTCTGCATACATTTGATTCATGCAAACAAGTCTTGTTTTCCCCTCAGAGCCATATTTTGCCCTCTGAAAGTGCCCGGCCACAATTCCTTTTCATTTTATGAAAAACCCTGGCTGTAAAGTTTTACTTTAAAATTTATTTGCATTTTATTGTTGATGAAGGTCATGTGGCTGAAAATTTGAACAATTGATTGAAACAATAAGTTTTTTTTTTAATTCAGAAAATTACAGAATGAGAAAGCCTACCAAGAAGATATCCTGGCTTTCGATATATGTGCAGCAGCAGACAAAATAGACATGTGAATAAAAGAAAGAAAATGGATAGTGGTAGTTGGACAGGCCAGCTTTTTTGCTTAAGCTCAATTGACCAACTTAGAGCTCCAACATGTTCAGAAAAGGAAATATTATATAAAGCTGGATTGGGACTGAAGTAAAAATGAGCTGCATGTGGAAAAAAACTAACAAATCACTCAATGTATGTGTACATCTATCTTATTTCAGATCGTTTTGTTTTCAAATTTGCATGAGGATAGGAGTATTCCCTTTTTAGGAAAACAAGAAGAAGCTAAAAATTTGACCTTCAAATATGACATTGACCTTCAAACCACTGAAGCAGAGTTTTTTCCTTGACTTTCTGGTATAGGACTCATTTGAATAAAAGAAGGCAAACATACAAACTTTGGGGGGCCATTTAGAAATTTTGGGGGTTCAAATTGAAAGAATCGGGAAGCCTGGGAAAACCCTGAATAATTCAGAGAGACACTTACTACTTATTATGTAGAAAAGTTGTCAGAATTTATCATTTGACCATCAAGTGTTAACTTGACCTTGGACCTACCTGAACAAATTTAGAAATGGCACATCTACTCATAAAGGAGAACTATTGGCTGTTAAAATCCATCCTATATGTGTAGAAGTTATGCCTCGGACAAAATCTATTTATGATAATTTTATCGTTTGCCCTTAAATGTGACCTTGACCTTGGACCTATATGATCAAATACTTTAAATGGCATATCTACTCATGAAGGAGAATAATTATGCCCAACAATTTTGAAATCCATCTACAATGTAGAATTTATGGCTCAGACATGCTCTATTAATGACAATCTTATTGTTTGACCTTTCAACAAGACCTTGGATCTACCTGAACAAATGATTCAATGAAGGAGAATACTTATCTAAAATTATTTTAAATCCATTGATAAATGTGAAAGTTGTAGCTCAGACAAGCTTTATGTATAATAATTTTACCATTTGACCTTTGAGGGTGACCTTGACCTTTGATCTACTTGAACAATGTTTCAAATGACAATTCTACTAGTATAGGGGAACTGCCTTTGTTTTGGAATTGGTTTTTTTGCTATCAGTTTCTGAATAATCTTGCTTTCATCTGCGGCACTATTATCCTCCTCAGTTTCGGTTGTTTCATTTAGCCTGACTTTCTTACGGGAACCAGAATTCTGAAATCCGAAAGCTTCCAATGACAGCGTTTCCGTGTCATTCCCAATGTTAGTTTACAGACAAAAGACGTTGACATCGACAAAACGCTTTTTCATAGACTGTGTTAAAGAAAGGACAGCTGAATTACAGATATTTTTTTAAACAAACGAGTCCCAGTCTGCAATTATCAGGGTAGTGCAATTTTGGAATTTTCCTACATGTCCATGGACAAGTTGGACTGAATTTTCTACTTGCCCGCAGTTAAAGTTTACTTGACAAAATAAAAAGTAAATCAGTGGTGTATTAAAAATTTGTTTTGATGAATCTAACTCTGCAGTCATCTGCTCTTAGAAAAAAAATGGGGAAAAAAAAGTTTCTTGTAACTCTTTTACTCACGTGACCAGGTTCAGAGCTACAACTTCCAACTTGATGTCAGTAGAATTTCCATTTCGTTGTCCAAACACTAATAAGCTTTCACTTTTTGTTTTAAAGAGAGATTTATGTAAATTCACTTTTTAAAGTCATCATTAAAGCCAAAGAGATATTTTCAAATGCCTTTGATCGGACGATCTGACACCCACCTTTATTTTGTCATGGGTTTTCGCGTTTTTTTTTTTTCCAGCGATGTTTTTCATGCCAGTTAATTTTTTGAAGTGGTATTTCCGCATGATTTGACTTAAATTTGTCAATTAGGGTTGCAGTTAACTTCAAATCTATAATTTTACAATATATATGCAGAAGAATATCATTAATAAGCTTACATAAACAACATAACACCTTGATTAGCTGTGAGAATGAGCCATTTGTGCATTCTTCACACTAAATACGTATTGTGTATGTCAGAGTCTTGATCTTTCTAATATAATGCGTGGACATGACTTGTTGTCTGTAGATTCTCTAGTGCTTCAGTTTTGGAGACTTTTTTTTTTTTTTGCCAATTGGCGCCACTGGCTATCAACAACGGGAGCCACGAAACCTGTGCGTGCCTGCACGTTTCACTTCATATTTCTGTGCATGATTATTCAATTAAATGCCTGAATGTTGCACATATGTACGTGATTTGGAACCCTGAGGATGAGGTGTCAGTATATTTTCCCGAGAACAGGTCGTATCTGCAGACTAGGGGTCCTGTATGGCTCAGTGGTTAAGTGTAGGACCCGTGACCTGGAGGCTCCGGGTTCGAGCCCCACTGGCTCCACTGGATTTTTCACAGGAGTGTCCTTGGGCAAGACACCCCAGAGCCCCAGCCTAGTACTGGTAAAACCCAGGAAAACGAATATGCGAGCTGTCGCCGTGACATGACTGAAATAATGCTGAAAGCGGTGTAAAACTGCGGAAACATTCTACCAACATGACAGTAGGGTATTGGAACTGTCGTCCTGTCGCGGCGATAAAAGACAGCAAATCAGCCATTCTTAAACACACGCTGTCTCTTTGCCCCTTTAAATATATGCATTACAGGATCTTCGAACCACCAGATCTAACGGCGAATTTGTCCATTAGGTGCAATAGAAATCCCTCTGCAACTATTTTACCAGGCATCATTTTTACTACAACACCGCGCATTTGCCTCGATATGGCAAATCGATAGATTGTTTTTCTATAGCAACTGCCTCAAACGAGAGGCCTCCCACAAGTAAAAATAGATTGTAACGTGAGAGTGTCTATTTCTACAAAGTACAGACGTAGATTATGCATATGTAAAATTCTTTTTAAATCCATCAATAAATGTAGATGTTGTAGCTCTTCCACTGGTAAAGGAGAATACTTGTAAAAAATTATTTTTAATTTCATTGATAAATGTTGAAGTTGTAGCTCAGACAAGCTCTATGTATGACAATTTTACCATTTGACCTTCAAGAGTGACCTTGACCTTGGACCAACCGGAACAAATGTTTCAGATGATACTTCTACTTATAAAGGTGAATTGTGCCAAATTATTTGGAAATCCATCCCCAAATTTGTCTGGACAAATTTGGATTGACAGACGGACGGACACGCTCATGAACGCACATACACCGAAGTGACATTGTGATAAGTGTATCTTGCTCAACACAAGCCGGCTCAGCAAAAATGGCCTTAAAAAAAAAGTAATATCTTTTTCAAATGCTAATATGAAGTAGTTGAATACAAGCAGGTCTCTACAAGGAACTATCATTTACTAAATATCTTTGATGCTGTAACAAAGAGTGCTGACTTGAAGGTTTCTTAAGATTTAGCTAAAAGTAGTAAAAAAAAAAATTCAGTGGCAGGAATGGTAAACTTCTGGAATTTTCAAAAAGATTTAAATAAATTTCAAAGGTAGCAATAAGGAAATGATGACTGAAGCTTGAAGTCAGTTTTTAAGTAGGTGATGTTCAAAGGCAAAACTTGCACTTTTGGTGCCCTTTCTTTATGCCACAGCCATGACAATTTTCACAGCATCAAAAAGGTGTGAATGAATTTTTAAGCGGATATTAAACTGAAAACAACAAAAAAGTTTAATGGGTTGGGAGAAGATTGATTGACAGTATGGTGTTTCATGCTGTTTTCAACATTATTTCAGTTATATCGTGGCGGCCAGTGCACCTATCCATGCTTTTCTGGATTTTCTTTTACCAGTACTCTACATAATATTCTTTCCAAGCCACTAACTGCTTTCCCACATTACTGTTGCCGAAACAACGGTCAACTGTGAGAGAGGAATGAATCCTGCCTCAATGACTATCATCATTCCTGGGAAAAAAATTGGCCGAGCCGGAATCGAACCTGCAGCCCCCTGTTCTCAAGTGCTGTAGACTGTGCTACTGGGGTTTGGCAGTTAAACCAGATAGATCAGCAATTTAACCTATTTCGCCATCACAGCTTTTGTTTTGGAGAAGAACTTGACAGAAAGTAAAGTCTGCATTTTTGGCCCCTTTTTTCGTGTCGTGGTCAAGAAAATTTTCACTATATCAAACAAGAGGGCCATTGGCCCTAAAGTGCTCACCTGAGTACAGTCATCTATGGCTGATAATGCTGGAGAGATCCTGGTTTTAATGATGTGAAACAAAAGAGTGTAAGTGACCTACCTTTTTACCCTGTGTGACCGAATTTCCAACTTGTCCAAGATATAATCAATACAAACATCCTGGCCAAGTTTCATGAGTATAAGGCTGAAATTGTGGCCTCTAAAGTGACCTTAAGGTTTCTCTCAGAATTGGTCCAGTGACCTACTTTATTACTTGATGTGACCAAATGAAAATGTCGCCTCTACAGAGCACACAAGGTTTTTCTAAGATTTGGCCCATTGACCTAATTTTTGACCCGACATGACCCAATTTCAAGATTGTTCCAGATATCATTAAGACAAACACTCTGATCTAGTTTCATGAGTATCAAGCTGAAAATGTGGCCTCTAGAGTGCACACTGGGTTTCTCTTAGATTTGGTCCAGTGACCTTTCTTACTTTATGTGACCCTATTTCAAACATGTCCGAATTATCATTAAGCAAAGATTCTGATCAAGTTTCATGAGTATCAGGCTGAAAGTGTTGCCTCTAGAGTGCACAAAAGGTTTTTCTTATATTTGGTCTAGTTACCTACTTTTTGACCCAATATGAACCCAATTTCAAACTTGTCCGAGATATCAAGACAAACATTCTGACCAAGTTAAATGAGTATTAGGCTGAAAATGTGGGCTCTGAACTGTAACAAAAGTTTTTGTAAGATTTGGCGAAGTGACCTAATTTTTGACAAGACATGACCCAATTTTAAACTTGTCCCAGATATCATAAGGACAAACAATCTGACCAAGTTTCATGAGCATAAGGCTGAAAATATGGCCTCTAGAATGCACACTTAAGGTTTTTCTTAGATTGGGTCCAGTGACCTACTTTTTCACCCAATGTGACCCTTTTTCAATCTTGTCCAACATATCATCATGACAAAGATTCTGACCGGTGACCTATTTTTTCACCCAGTGTGACCCTTTTTCAATCTTGTCCAACGTATCATCAAGACAAAGATTCTGACCAAGTTTCATAAGTATTAGGCTGAAAATGTGGCCTCTACAGCGCATACAAGGTTTTTCTAAGATTTTACCCAGTGACCTACTCTTAGACCCAACATGACCTAATTTAAAACTTGTCCGAGATTTTATCAAGACAAACATTCAGACCAAATTTACCTCGTAATGAACCCAGTAACATGCCTTGTAAACATAATACAAGATTTTAACAACCTAATATTTTTAAACCAACCAACACACAGAATCGACCAGTTAACACGGCCCTTAAAACGCAATAACATAACAAGTAGATATGGTTTGGCCAATCATAAGTTGTGTTACGTTCAAATTTGGGAAATTCTGGAGAACAAGACCAACAGTGTTCTTAAGAATAGTTGGTGAATACGAACCCTGTGATATATTCAGTAGAAAGTCCGTAAGATCTTGCTGTTTAGTTTGTTTTGACGTAGATCTAGTGGGCCTTCTCGCAGATGTAGATGCTCAAGACGAACTTTCTCAAACTCATTTGCATAGACGTATCACCAAAGTTCAACGATTTCTATGTTACCGCTTTAGGTGGGCCAGAGTTTAGCTCGATATCTTCACCCACTACTATTAAGACATTTATGCATGGACATGGATATGGAGATGGAGAACGGAAAGCAGGTTTCAATAAGGGGTTTTCTCAAAGTATCTATGTCATTATGCATATAGGCCAAAGAAAAAGCAATCATGGTTTAAGACACTTTTTATTCAGCGCTTCTGATACATCTCAGTGAACAAACTTTAACTAAGCATCACCAGTTTCAGAACTGCTAGTTATGCCTAGCTCCCTTATTATTTTTGGCCTCCTGATCGATGTTATCACTGTATTCGTTGCTAGGTTGTCATAGACAATACTCATATGGTTTGACATACAAAGACTGGATTTTTTGGTCATCAAAATGATACCCAACCGTTCATACTGATGCAGCACATTGGACAACAGTTGCCATTTCCTGTTGACTGCATATTGCTCGCAGATAAAATACGATATATACAAACAGATTTCCAGTCATGACACTTTCCTGCAATGCACAGTTGTGTCGGAGAGCAGGAGATCCGAATCATTCCTATCGCAAACTTTTCGAACCATTGCAAAAATATACTACTCAAAATTTGCTAGGGATCACCATGTTTTTTCCCAAACTTTAAAAAACTATTTTGACATGACTCATTCAGTTAAATGTTAAGTATACATCAGATATTTCAATTTGCTACAAAGACACACCGATGAAATCAGCTACCTGTTGCACAGCAAGCTTTCGATGCAAAACTGCGTTGGAGTAAAATATATTGATATATCTAAATGATACCTATCAAATTTTGAGTAGTATAGTATATTGTCGTAAATGAGTTATACTGATTCTATGAAAATAAACGTTTCTAAAAAGGCTTTTAGCCTGATTATCATTTTTCTCAAACAAGAGCACCGCATGCCGGTGCCAACGCTCAGCCGCAGTTGCTTGATATGTAGTGAAAATTCAGTCGAAAAAGGGGTACAAGTGTGTCAAAATAGTTTCATGGTTACCTGCCCTTGTTGTATGGGTTCCCCTTTTGATAGTGAAAACCTTGTCCAAGTTTCAGGTAAATATCTTCCGTAATGACAGAGATATAAAATGTCAAAGTTTTTGCACGATTACGACGCAGAGGATGATGCAGACGACGCCAGGGCTACAACACCTCGACGTCTTCTTCAAAAACAGCCGAGCTAAAAATGATCAGTGTAAAAGATGTCAATAAAAAATTACAATACGGACTTCATGATAATTTTGATATATGTGACCCGTCACGCATAAAGGGCCCATCATTGAACTCCGTGAATCAAACTAACAAATGAAGAAGAGATCGAAGCCAGTGCAGGTCGATCCGAGTAGATATTTTTACAACTATTAAGTAAGGTAGAATGATCATTTAACATATTCCAAAAGCGAAAAGTTTTGACCCTGGTCAGACTGTGCAGTCCGCTTAGTCTGACCAGGGTCGATATTTTTCTCAGTTCCCAGATGGTCCCTTTATGCGTGACGGGTCACAATTATGAATGTATTGAGACAATCCCCGTGTTTTCTCTGCTTTATGTTGTCCATCTCTGTATCCGTGTCCGCTCATAAATGTCTAATATTAACATGATGATGAGCAAGATCACTCGTATCGCTGAAGAAATAGAGGATATTTGTTTTTTACGGTGAAAGATCGAAATTTATTTCATCGAGTGAACATCGGTAATATTTTCACGAGTGGCGCAGCGACAAGTGAAAATATTACCGATGATGTTCACTCGATGAAATAAATTTCTATCTTTCACCAAAAAAAAAAAAAACCCCAAATATTCTATTTATTTCATGCTTTTAACCCTTTCTGGGGGAACTTAATCAAAATCCAGTACAGTTCTTTTCGGTTATTCCCCGTGGCGTACCCCCTCCGCATAGCAACGCATTACAATATTACGTCAAGCGCGAGAAATGTAAGGTAAATTACGTCATATTTCCATCTGGTTGTGAGGCACGCGCATTTTACCTAGGTAACTATTGCGTGGGAACAACTGTTTCCGCCTTCAATTGAAGAGTTAGAATGTGAAAATCGGTATTTTCACTGGTCGTGACCATGAAATATCGAAAAATATTTCACCGATATTTCTCGATAACCTACCGGTAAGCATGAAATAAATAACGATTTTACATTCTCATTTTTAAAACTTTCAAACGAGCTCCAAACGAGTTTCAGCATCAGAAAAACACCAACCGGTGTCCGATGTACTCTAGTTTAAATTTATTTTTCAAACTTAAGATTGCTCGAGATTTTAATTGCACTCAATCCAAGGGACACAACTCTAACTCTTAAAGACATTTCCACAAATACTACCTCGTAATTAGGGACTGGATCATCAGAAGATGACCGAGCTGGAGGATCGAATCAGAGACCCACCGACTATTTTTTCCTTCGGTCCTTGTATTACTGAAGATTTTGAAAGTAGCGCAAGTTCTAATTGGCTAAACCAAAAGACAAAATTGTTCTTCAGAATGGTTTATGAATACGGACCCACATATATAAACCATTTGCTTCACTGTGGCAGATGATTTTATACTTGAGATGTGCAGTCTGATCTTTGATATACAGTTCCCGATAATCTCTGAGATATTCAGAAAATAACCAATAAATACCCTGAGATGGCAAGGTGCCTTTCAGTACACTTTGCTGAACGTGTAGTTCAAGATCAGAAGGCGTGGAAGACAGACATTGAATATGTATACACTGTCGGATATTATCATTTTTTTCACTGTGAAAAGAACTTTGAAATCTCAATATTAGGTTTTTTGCTTCTGGCTACAAATTATCAACTTATCTATTCAGCAGTTTCAGCGTAAATATGTAGTGTGTTGGTGATTTTCTTTCTTTCTCTCTTTTTTTATTTTCTCTCTCTCTCTCTCTCTCTCTCTCTCTCTCTCTTCTTACAATTCCTTTCAGATACACTTGAAATGTGATTAATGCTGGCACTGCCATACTTCGGAAACTTGTGCGTGCATAATTCTCACGCATACCAATCTCACGTACACCGAAAATAGCCCAATGACCGAGCAAATATTTAAATATGTGTCAACTAGAAACGATATTTCTTTTGAAACTGATACAATTCTACACTTTATTTCATGTTTTGAGACATGAGTTTGTCAACTTTTAACCTTTAGCCCGCTAGATAAGTTTAATGAACAACCTTGGGATTTTTCATTGGCCCACACGTTCGGCGCGAGTACTGGTGTAGTTCCCAGGAAGCAGAATCGAGAGAGATTAGTATAAGTTGTAAGAACTTGCTTCTCAACCGATGTAAAATAAAAATGTTTAAACTAATGAAACTTTCAAACCGATAGTAAAAACCCGAACAGTGCTATTTCAAACCTATGTATTTTTTGGAGAAAAGATATTTCCTTGTCGAACAGTGAAGATCCAAGATCAGACTGCACATTCTGTGCAGTCTGATCTTGATCTATACTGTCCGCAAAAGGTCAGTTAGTCGCGCTTATCAGCCTATGGGGTTAATGGTTCAATAGGCTAAATGTTTTCTCGACATTGTACGGCTTATATATCAGCGAACATATTTCTACAAGTACGTTTTATGGTTTGCAAACGGTGCGTGCTCACGAGGACTTCAGAACTAACTGCTAAAAATACGATACTCATCATATATTCAAAATACAGAAAATCACCTAAATTTTGCAATGTTTGATTTCTTTATCACACGTAAAGCCTTGGGCTGCTAAGAGCGGCTCAATGACCTACTGCGGACGTTGTAGATCAAGATCGGACAGCACAGAACATGCAGTCTGATCTTGAATCTGCACTGTCCGATACGGAGATTTTTCCCAAAAATATACCTTTGAAATAACAACATTTGGGTTTTTACTATCGGGTTGAGAGTTCCATATCATTTATTTAGCATGTTAAGAATTAAGTATAATGATTATCAAAAACTGCTGTAATAGCAGAGGAAGATTGCAATCGGTGTAACGGATATGAGCCTCGCTCTGGCAAAAAAAGGGGTTTTTATGCATCTCAAGCCATCACATAATTATGGATCCATCATAGCCACTTTGCTTTAACAACCGACTTAATCTTGAGGTAAAGTGGTCCTTGTGCATACAGAAAAACTAACAAATAGCGAAAAGTTTCGGCCAAAGTCGGACTGCGCAGGCTGATCTGGGTCGATACTATTTGCAGATGCACTAAGCCCCCTTTTCACATAGCATGGTTCATGTATATATAGATCTTGCTCTGTGGAAGGAGGGGTTGATGCATTTGCAGAAAGTATCGACTCGTGTGAGCATGCGCAGAAACTTTCTGCTAACTTTGCGAATTTTCTGCATGTCAGAGGACCACTCTACCTTATGATTTAAATGGATTTTATAGATTCATAACTATTTGATGACATGTTCAGTATAATGCATCACGAGGATTTATTAATCCCGCTTTTTCCAGAAAGCCGCTCAGACAGTTTGTGTACCGGAGACAGCAACAGCAGAGATTTGTGAATTGGGGAAAGTAATTGATGAATTTCCATAATTACAGGGTAATTATGAGATTTCTTTATAGAACTACTGCAAAAGCCCTAGACGGTGGTGTTGATATATTGGTTGAATGGTGTTTAACGCTGCTTTCAACATTATTTCAGTCATATCACGACTACAGCTCGCATATTCCTGTACATGCTGGGTTTCACTAGTACTAGGCTAGCGATCTGAAGTGTCTTGCCCAACAAAACTTCCACGAAAAACCCAGTGGTTCCATTTAGGCTTAAACCTGAGACCTCCAGGTTACGAGTTCTACACTTTACCACTGAGCCATGTAGGACCCCATCCAACAGTGCTCCTTATATTTGAAATCGCAAAGAACACGATACTATCTCCGGTTCGATAATCTACCATCCCCGGTACAAAAGATCCTATTCCCGGTACCTCCTAGAACAGTAAAATTATCCCCGGTACAGTCCGTTAATAGCGACAAGCTATCTTCGGTACGCCATGGCTGTCAAAATTCGTGGTTAAGGATTAAGGTACGACCCCTAACTCATCGGTAATTATCGTGTAACATCGACGTTTTCGTAAGGGCTATTCGGCCAATCTCGGCAGCTTCCGTCATTTAGTATGAGAGTTAGGGGCCGTAGACCTTAATTCAACGTGTAAAAGCAATATTGCGACAACCTCGTGAAATTTAACTTAAATATTTAAAAAAAAAAATGTTCTCCTCAGACTTTTTAATAACTGCCTATAAATGATTTTCAGATCAATTGTTTTTTGAAATTTTCGAAATCTGCCCTGACCATTGAACTTATTAGACCTTGGTCACTGTTTAAATAGCGCTGAAATGCAAACATTGTGTACCTTAGACTCAACAACCTTCATAAGACCGTTGTTTGACAAGTCAGCTACAGTTACTCACCGAAAGCAGTTTTGTTTTTTTTTTAAACGAAATATATGAACCATGCCGTGTAAAAAGGGAGTTTAATGCATCTGCAAAAAGTATCGATCCATGTCAGCGTGCGCTATTCGCGCATGCTGACATGGATCGATACTCTTTGTTATTTGTGTTTTAATTTCTGCATGTCAAAGGACCATTCATGATTTAGTCTCTTCTAAGACAATATGGATGTCATGGATCCATAACTATGTGATGACTTGCTTGGTATAATGTATTGCGGAGATGAATCAAGCCCGTTTTTACTCAGCATGGCTTATATGTTAAAATACCTTCACTGACGAGTGATAGCATTTGATGCTCAATAGGACGGCTATATCCGGTGTACGTTTACCCTTCCAGAATGTTCTATCGGGACACTACATCTCAGGATGTACGTGCACTGTGCATTACTCATCCATGAATTCTTCGCCGGATGGCATGATTTTGGGCGCATCCGTGTAGACTAATTGCGGACGACACATTAAATGTGGCTCAAATCATGAGATTTGCCAATGAAAAAAATTAGGAATATGTCGATATCCAGCATTTTCTGATTTTTCCGTGATGTTTTCAAAGCGCTGTAGGAGCACGGGATTGTTTGGTAAACTCTTCAGTGACATACAGAGGGTTTCCGATCTGACCTTATCAGAGGATCTAGCAGTTAGAGGCAATTGAGACGTGCACTCGAAGAGCACGCACTTTAATGATCATTCAGGCCCTCGTCGGCGGTCCGGCCATGTATAGGACAGAAAAGTAGTGCCGTTGTATACGAGGAATATATACGAGCGTTAGCGAATGTATATTCTCGTATACTACGGCACGAGATGTTTTATCCGACGTACCTATATATTAGACAGACATTCTAACGAGCTTCGTGTATCCGACTTGGATCACGTTGGATGGCAAAGCTTTCTACATGTATATTCGATAAATACAGACCCAATGCTAAGCGCTGATTGGCTAATTTATCGAAACCTTCCTCAAATGTGTTATACACACGAGCATTAGCGAAGTCTCCCTTAAAGTTAAGCAACGTTCTTTAAGGTTAATTGTTGGATGAGTGACCACGTCATTAGGCGGTCCACAATCCCAAAGAGCTTTGTCTATTCGTCTGAGACCACGCGGAATGGTAGAGTGTTATGCGACATAAGCTGAGCGCTGATTGGCTATTTTATCGAAACTGTAGTCTAAATACCTATAGATATTAAACAATGAGAGCTGTATCTTAGAAATTTAATTTCAGACTGATATTGTTCGTTGATAGGTCAAATCGTGTGGTTGGACCACCTTTTCGACCCTACAGACCTTATAGGTTTCTGAAACGAAGCAAATACCAGCAAACTTGAGGTTAGAGTGTCTTGCTTAATGTTAAGGGTTTCTTTTCCGTTAAGAAGCCCAGCCCTGGTAGCTTAGTTAGAAGCGTGCAGGACTTGAAAACAGAATGTCGCTAGTTCGAATCCCAAGCTTGGCGAAGTTCTATCCGAGTATTGATGATAGTAATTGCGACAGGATTCATTCCTCTCCAACCGGAGTTTCCCTGGTTCGATTCCAATTTCGGCCAATTTCTTTCCGAGGATTAATGATAGTCAATAGTCAAAACTTTCGTTCCTCTCTCGCCGCTGATCATTGTTTCGACGACGGTTATGTTGGAAAGCGGCCAATGGTTTTGGGAAGAATATTGTGGGAAGTACTTATAGAAGAAACTCCAGGAAAGCATGGAAGGGCGCACTGGCTGCCGCGATATAACTGAAATAATGTTGAAATGGACTTAAACACCATATGGTAACAAGCGAAGAGGGACATTCGGACATTTGCGTACAATCTCGATTCGGATCAGCCTGCGCAGTCCGCGCAGGCTAATCCGAAACGACACTCCGTTTTTATGTCATTTTCTGTTTTGCGGAAGTCTACTGTAGCATAAAATCTAATGTAGTCGTAAAGTGCCGTCTCGGATTAGCCTGCGCGGACTGCGCAGGCTGATCCGAGACGACACTTTACGCAAATGTCCGAATGTCCCTTTTCGCGTGTTGCAAGACAATTATGGTCAATACTATCAATTTCTGTTCAGGAAATGTCTTGTATAACACCAATAAATACTATCAACATAATGTTTTTCATAAGCATGAAGAATCTGGGCAGTTACGATCGGTAATATTTTGATGATGTTATATTCACCCTTATCCAGTCGAATAAGCTAAATGAAACTTCCAAGCAGATAGTAAACACGCGACTGATGCTATTTCAAATTTATTTTTTGAACAAAACTATCTCCATATCGGACAGTGTAGATCCAAGATCAGACTCCACTTTCTATGCAGTATGATCTTGATCTACACTGTCCTCAAAAGGTCAGTGAGTCGTGTTAAGTAGCCGAAGGGTTAAATTCTGACAAGCTGTTTTGGAATGGAAGTCCTTTGAAGCAAACGTTGACTTGGGGAGAGGGGGCGAACAATGGTCAGTTAACAAAAGCTGACCATTGTTTGTTTGTATGTATGGTGTTTGACGCTGTTTTCAACTTAATTCCAGTTATATCGCGGCTGTCAGTGCTTTCATGGAGTTTCTTTTACAAATACTTCACACAATATTTTTTCCAAGCCACCGGCTGCTTTCCCACATAACCATCCGTGAAACAATGATCAGCAGCGAGAGAGGAATGAAAGCTGTCGCATTGACTACCATCAATCCTCGGAAAGAAATTGGCCGAGCTGCGGATTCGAACCAGAGACACCCCTGTTCTCAGACCCTGTACGCTACAGACTGTGTATTCACCTTTGAGCACTTCGTGCTAAGTTTAGCCAAAATGTCTTGTGCTAAGGTTAACCAAAAGGCGTTGTGCTACGGTTAGCTGAAATATGTTGTGCTAACGTTGGCCAAAATGTGTTGTGCTAAGATTGGCCAAAGAGCATTGTTTGGGCAAAAATTACAAAGTGCGTTTTAAGACAGTCGATAAGCATTTCCTTTTCTTTTGAAAATTTACTTACCATGTAATCTTAACAAGGACGTGTGATTGAAACAAAAGATGAAGACATCGCAGACAACTTTAACATTAAACATTGCGGCAAAAGGATATTTTATTAACAACAACGAATTTCTTTTGTTGCCAAAATGTGTTTACGTGTAACGCGTTCAGCGCTATAGGCGAAAATCGGTTTTTTTTTTTTGCAGACGGCAAAGATCAATTTCAGACTGCACAGAAAGTGCAGTCCGATGTTGGATCTATATCGTCCGCTAGTTTAGCATTCCAGATTTTCAGGGGATCGTATTTTCAGACCCCCAAAAAGACTGAGAGAGATGAATGCAAATTTCGACGAGATTTTCTGAAATATTGGTTATCCGTATGAGCCATGCTCTGTGAAAAGGGGGCTTAATGCATCTGCGAAAAGTATCGACCCAGGTCAGCCTGCGCAGTCCGCGCAGGCTGACCTGGGCCGAAACTTTTCGCTATTGGTCAATTTTCTGTAGATCGAAGGACCAGTCTTCCTCATGGTTCAGTCGGTTGTTAAGTCGAAATGGATTTTATGGATCTATGACGATGAGATGACTTGCTTGATATCATGAATCACGGAGATGCATGAAGCGCCCTTTTGCCAGAGCACGGCTCATAAACATGTACACTGCTCATTCGAACAAATTTTTAACTTATTACATATTTGAATCATTGCGATACTACTTCGACCAGTAAAATACCAAAAACAGCACTTCGCTCACATTCAGTGTCTGTGCCTAGCAGTCGATAGGCCTTCTGTCAGAGATCGAGGTTAAGCATCCAGACGTATAGCGACTCTGTCCTGACAGTAGGGCAGAAACGTACAAGAGAAACAATTGAAAGATATTCCTTCGTTTGCATGGTGTTAAACAACCTTTTCAACATTATATCAATACTGTTGCGGCTAGTGTACCCTTTCTTTTTTCTTCTTCCAGCACTTTGCATAACAATTTCCCCAAGCCACTACTTCCAACATTACTATCGTCGAAAAAATTATCAGCGGTGAGAAGGCGGATGAATCATGTCGTAAAGATAATCATAAGTTCTTATAAAGAAATTGGCTGGGCTTGGGACTTGAACTGGCGACTCCATGATTTCAAGCCTGCACGTTACCGACTGAGCTACCGACCTTTGCCACGGTCGAAAGGAGAGATTAAATTGGCACCCTGGAAGGGGCCTGCACAAGTTGCAAGCAAACTTAAGCCCTTTCCGAGTACTTCATCTTATCGTTGGCCACAGACTGACTACTTTCCTGTGCCAAGCCTATAAAAGCCGGTTTACTCGGCCACATTTCTACAACAGCGACTCTTTGTTCTTGGTAGACACAGCGTTGCCGATTTGTTTGACGAACACCTTCTGGACTGACACACTGTTCCCGGCTATAGACATGGTGAGATTCCACGTTGCAATCCTGTTTTTGGTAGCTGTCGTTGGTTCGATCCAATGCTGCGACCAGGAGGCACAGGACGTGAATGAGTTTGAAGTGAATCAGGAAGTTCCTGTCACTGCAGAGAATGACGAAGAAGCAGCCTCGGATGTTGAATGCCGTATGTTTTATACTGTTGTTTCGTTCCCTATACTTAGTCTCCCGTCCTTCTCTTTACGATTTTTCATATCTTCTATATCATGTATACTATTATCAGTGTCGACGTTGTTTGTTTCGTTGTCATCAACATCGTGAAAAAAAAAAGTATATGGGAATTGACCGTAGCATACCTTTTCATATCAATATGAGCTATAATCTGTGAAAAGGTGGCTTTAATTCAACTTCGTGATGCATGATACCAGGCAAGTTATCATAGTATTATAGATTAAAAAAAACCATCATGTCTAGCAACCGACTGAATCATGAGAAACACTAGCCCATTAACATGCAGAAAAATTACGAACTGCTAAAATTTTCGGCCCAGGCAGACTGGAGTCGATACTTTTTACAAATGCATTCAGACTCTTTTTCACAGAGCGTTGCTCATATTTTTTTATCGAGTAACTGAAAATATTTTTAATCGAGTTTGAGGTGAACGTACATGTAGGCTCGATTTCGTAAGAAAAGCCATTGACTGTCAGATTCTTTTTCTCGCATTAACTGTATCTCAGGAGTTTTAGTTTATAATGTAAAAAAATATCCATAAATCTGTGCAAAAATCCCATCACAGTAGAACGACATAGAGGATATTGTTTTTCGGTGAATGATCGAAATTCATTTCATCTAATATTTTCAGGAGTTGCTCAGTCTATTTCATCTCGTGAACATCATCGGTAATATTTTCACGAGTAGCGCAGCCACATATGAAAATATCGCCGATGATGTTCATGAGATGAAATAAATTTCGATCTTTCACAAAAAAAAAATATTCTTTTTATTTCATGCTTCTAACCCTTTTATTTTGGGACTTTCATCAAAATCCAGTAAAGTTGTTTTCGGTAATTCCCCATGGCCTACCCTTCCCCAACATGAGAATGCATTACAATATTACGTAAAGCGCAAGAAATGTAGGATAAATAGAGGATATTTGTTTTTTACGGTGAAAAATCGAAATTTATTTTATCGAGTGAACATCATCGGTAATATTTTCACGAGTGGCGATCTTTCACCGAAAAAAAACCACAAATATTCTATTTATTTCATGCTTTTAACCCTTTGGGGGGGGGACTTAATCAAAATCCATTACAGTTCTTTTCGGTTATTCCCCGTGGCGTACCCCCTCCGCATAGCAACGCATTACAATATTACGTCAAGCGCGAGAAATGTAAGGTAAATTACGTCATATTTCCATCTGATTGAGAGGCACGCTCATTTTACCTAGGTAACTATTGCGCGGGAACAACTGTTTCCGCCTTCAATTGAAGAGTTAGAATATGAAAATCGGTATTTTCACTGGTCGTAACCATGAAATATCGAAAAATATTTCACCGTTATTTCTCAATAACCTACCGGAAAGCATGAAATAAATTACGTCATATTTCGCCATTGAGAAGCTGTGTTACTTTTCAATGTAGAGTATTCTGAAGAATTAGACTAAGAATATTAATAAGAATGGTTGGTGAATACGAGTCGGTTAGAATATTTGTAGTTGGAAGGGCTAGCAATAGACGGATGTGATTTCTGGACTTGGGCCCGAATACACCAACAATTCTTAATAACACCTTGCGAGCGGGGCACTTGCAAGCTGTAGATGTCTTAATAATATGCTTAGTCTAATTCCAAAGAATTTTCTTATTTTGAAAGTTAGCAATCTCTGATCGAGACTTTCCTAAACTGAAAGCTTTTTTGGACGACAAAATAATTGTGAAGCAAAAATAGAAATTCGCCTTTTGTAGGATAGAAAACATCATGGGAAAAGGAGAAACTGCTGGTAACCAGCATTTTCTCCATTTGTCACAATGTTTTCCGAAGGCTTCTTTCGAGTCGTTAACATTATGTGGTGAAGTGTTAAATTTGCCTTTATTTTCAAATCGTATCTGTTGTATTATCAGTTACGGGGCACCAAGTATATTGACAACGCAAAAGTCAGCTCACTGAAAAACTTGAAAATGAATCTGCCATTTGATCTATGCTATGTGAAAAGAGGGTTTAATGCATCTGCAAAAGGTATCGACCCATGTCAGCCTACATAGTCCGCGCAGGCTGACATGGGTTAAAACTTTTTGCTATCGGTCAATTTTCTGCATGTCACAACATAAGTCTACCTCATGATTCAGACGGTTACTTGATAAAAGGGATTCTATGGAGTCATGATAGTGTGACGTCTTGCTTCAATGTGAATGCGTTACAGGGAAGTGCTTTAAACCTGCTTTTGATAGAGCATGACTAATTTAATATTAGTCAAACAAACTGTTTTGTGTCCTTGAAAACTCTTTATCAGACGACAAAATTTATAGGGTTATCCAAACGGAAAGTATTATCGAAGACAAATCAAATATTGTTACAATGATTTATCACATAAAACCTCCTCTGACAGTGTATTAAACCCATGACTTATTTTTTTTTTATAATACACTAGTGCATTATCGTTTTTTGGGTCCCGGTTCTGATCAGTTTTTAGTCCTGAGCGCGTGAAGCCAGAAAAACCAACCACAGCATGCGCGGGAATTTGTACTACTTTGCTTTTTCGTGGAAAAATGACGTCATTGTTGCTAAGACGTATGTACGCGTGGAAAGTTTATGCTTTTTATGTTTAATAAAAGCCAAGAAATGCAGCGAAAGTACATAAAATCAATAATATGAAAAAGGCAAAGGCTATCGACGTGAATGATTTGTGGAACAAATATTTATTAATTTGAATGACGAGGTAGATTCTAGATCTTGAATTAGGCCTTGCGAAAACTAATTTTGAGCGTTGTCAAAGTAGAAAGCATGCTTCTTTCGTAGATGTATAAATGTGAAATACGGCGAACGGTTCCAGATTCACTTAAAGGCGTTTCAGCGAGTTATTTCTAGCGCAGAGAATTTCGTGAAATTTGACACAGAAACACTTCAAAGTATGTTCTTTCAATATGCGAAGAGATAATTAGACGTTGCCCGATGAACCAAAAAGTTCTGAGCCCACGAAGAACATAACCCTTTTTTCAAATTATACAAAACCCAATTATTGCAGCAAACGTCAAAATTTTGTGATTAAAATCTGTAATTTCAGTCAAATCATGTTCTCTGTGTTTTAAATTCATACTGAAACAATGGATCCTCTGACTTTGATGAGAAATTAACAGATATTTCAAATTAATGATACGCTATCTATGTTTCAGTAAAACCCTTAGTCCACAAAATTGCTTATTTTATCACAGAAAATCAGGACATTATTTGACCCTCAAAAAAATCTAGCACAAAGATTTTTCTCATTTTTCTCAGAAATATACTTGATTAGATCTATATCCTTTATCAAAAAAAGCAAAAAAAAAAAAAAAAAAAGGATAGGTTGCCAGGCTACTTTTCCCAATATTCGAACTCAATTACCTCCCTTGGAACAAAGAAAGTGACACAAAACACCCAAGATTTCAAATTACTTAGTAAGATGTATTATTTCTAGCACTAAATCATGTTTTTTTCACAATAAAGATTGTACTCTGTCAACCCTTTCCTTGATATAGTCTCGATTTAACATTGGTATGGGACGGTTTTGGAAAACATCTTGGTAAAAGGGGTAATTGTTCATTACAAGCAATTGTTCCTTTCCCCACAACCTTTTCTGCACAAACGGTTCTTTTAATCTCATTTAAACCTTGTTTAATTTGTCGTCTGCAGCTTCTTTCAATTTTGAAGTTCCAATTTAATTCATTTAGGAAAGGGTTAATACCAAATACATGTGGTATATTTTAATAGATGGGAGAATGGAAGAACAATACAAGTAGAACTGTCCAGAATTACTCAAAGACATAGATTACTTACGAACCTTATAGCAAAATGAATCAAACGATCCTGATTTCTATCAATACCCAGGAAAGAAGGTTAGAAAACGTTGAAAAGGAGAAAATACTTGTAATTTTCTCTTTTTACCACACTAAATTTACTATCCGGATAAGTAATGTCCGACAAATGTACATGTTCCGTTTTCGCTGTTTAGGAATGATTTACACCTTCATAAACTGATCTTTAAAAAAAAAATGTATCTACCACTACTTTCTCCACGTCTTGAAGCAAAAATCAGTAGTCCAATAATAGTACTACAATAAGACAAAGTTACGCTAGAAAACAGAGAAGCAAAAATGTTGCGCACTGACAACCCGATAAAACGTCGTTAAAGAAATAGAGACCGTTCCTTGACAGTTTTGTTAATTTATGTCCAGAAAAAAAAAAACCTTAGAGTGATTATAGGTTCACACAGATCTACTTTAAAGAACATATTACGGGAACATGTCTTCAGTGCATGTAGATCTAGATCTATAGGAAAAAGAGAGAGAGAGAAAGAGAGACAGACAGACAGACAGAAAGGAGACAGACAGACAGAAAAGACAGAAAGGAAGAAATTCACGTTCACATTTGATGTAAAAAGGAGGAGGGGGAAAAATAACTTCACTTTTTATAGATCTACGAGGGCTGTCCTGGAAGTTCGCGGAACTGTGCCGAGGCATTTTTATCAGTATCCTTTTGGGCTAAAAACTTACACAACTAATCTTGAAACCTTTTTTATCATATTAAAAAAAATAATTTTGTTCCATCGATGGAACGCCGACTTAAAGATACATCTCCATAGTAACACACTGACGCATACCCGGAGCACGCTAAAAGATTACTTTTGTCTTTAAGTTATAGCCCTAGATTTTGTGCTCTAGACCAGTTTACATTAGGTCAAATTTTCCGGGAAACATCGTAACGTTTAGATCATTATTGTAAGGTCATTTCCCGTAATTTAAATGACAGTCGTTTCATTTGTTTAGTTTTGTTGTCAAAACCAACCGATAGCTCCAAGAAACAGCTGCTGCAACAATGACGTCGACATGTGATGTGGAATTACGGAGTTTTATCGAGTTTTGTGTTGGTCTCAGAAAGTCATCGGCGGAGACATTGAAAATGATGAGATCGTCCGAAACGTTTCCGAAATGTGGAAAACGTTTGTTTATAAATGGCATGAAGGATTCAGGAATGGGAAGAAGTCGATAGAAGACGACAAAAGAACTGGTCGGCCTTCAGTTGTGATGCCAAACAACAAGGATAGCGTTAAAGACACGGACCGAAGATTGACGGTGAGAGAATTCGCCGAAACGCTGATACATCCAGAAATGTTGTTCAACAGATTCGAACAACTCAACCTGCTTGGATCTGGGTTGTTAGAACACCCGCCCTACAGCCCTGACCTCACTCAAATGGACTGTATTGTTTTTCCTGAGAGAAAAGAAAATGCTACGCAGCTATCACTTTGAGTAATCGGATGAACTTAGAAAATTCACACAGAACGTCGTGACAGCCTTTGATGAAACGTGGTACATTGACATTTTCAATAAATAGTTTCAGAGATATTGGAAATGCGTTGCAACTGGTGGCCTACTTGGGGAAGGTGAACCGTTTTCTAAACTTTAAGCGTGCGTAGAGTTGTTGGACGTCGTCTAACGTCGCAAAAAAAAAAAAAGCGTTAACTAGTGTGCTGTGGGTGGTTGTTAGTGACATATTTGTTTTCGACAGTAAGTTAACAATGTTCACTGTATTTGCTTACTATTTTCATTATTCAAGAGCTATAGAATACTAGTTTCCTACGACCAAAATATTTTTGTGTATGTTTGCACAAGAAAAAAGTTCTAGCACAATTCCGCGAACTTCCAGGACAGCCCTCGTATATCATTCCATGTAACACTGCTGTCTTTCTGCTATACACAAATTGGCTTTGATCGCCAGAGAATCATATGTGACCGCATTTTGAAGAATTTAGGTGGTGATTAAGGTCGACTGAATTGTTTCCAACGCTACCCAGGTGCTACTGCAGCGACATCCGATCATTCTTAGACTTGATTCACATCTCGATCTCTCCATCTTTGGAGAATTAGATATATGATTTTTTTTCCTATGATTTTTACGAGGAATCGGTCAGTAGGTTTGGAATAATATTGTGCAGAGTACTGGTAAAAGAAACTCTAGAAACGCACAGTAGGTGCACTTGCCGCTGCAATAAATATACGCAAAAAAAAAAAAAAATCAAAAACAGAGAATCTTTCTTCAATTTCTTCGTAAGTAAATCAATATAGGTCTAGATTCTAGTAGAATAATGGAAAATAAATAAATAAATAAATAAATAAGTTCTACCTGTCTCACCCTTATATACAGGATCTTCAGGAAATGTCCCGAAGAAAGATTCTTCTTTCCTTCACACCCCCCCCCCCCTTTCGGATATACCAATCCGAATTTGTGACCATCCACATTTTAAAGGTTATTTATATATGAAATATTGTTGAAATTGACGTCGGATCCCATACAAACAAACGATTCTGCATGGTTTGTAAGCAGTCGGCTTGTCTTATTTGAAGTATCGATAAAATAACAATAAAAGTGTTTAAATCCCTTATCAACGAAAACATTGATAATTAATGTGCTCAAACATGGACGACAGATTTGAAGAAAATCCCCAGAAACTTTGAAGTCAAATACATCTACATCTGACATGCTGTAGAAAATTTTATTTGGTAGATCTATTCGGATGATTAGAGATATATGTACAATGTATATGGGTTGAAACAGATGACATGTAGATCTACCGGCGATTGACGTCAACCTTGTATTCATGTTGAAGTTTTACAATCGATTGCTGTGTTAACAAGAGACAATTGCAGACAGGAAAAAAACACTACAAATGATCTAATTAAGGCGATCTACGCACGCTGATTTATTCATAGGGTGTTTAACGCCGTTCTCCGACAATATTTCGCTAGTAGATCTGTCATGGCGGCAAGTGCAAAGGTCCACAATGCTTTACTTGGAATTTCTCTAAAATCAAAGCACACTGTGCGTAGATCGCCAAAATCAGATTATTTGTAGCTTTCCTTTTTCATCACATCTGCTTTCCTACACGTCCATCGTTGAAATAGTGATCAGTGTAGAGAGAGGAATTCTGTCGCAATGACTTCGATCTTGATCTATCATCAATCCTAGGAGAGAAATTTGTCGAGTAATCGGATAGATATCCAACTTATGGTTAACCCCCTCCCCCCACCCCCAAACTTTTAGACCTATCAACAAGCTTTCATAACATTAATTAATGTACCGTGCTCTGGCAAAAGGGGGCTTAATGCATCTTCGTTATACTTGATACCTGCCAAAGTCATCACATAAGTATGGATCCATAGCAGCCACTTTTTTCAATAACCGACTTAATCATAGGGTAGATTGGTCCTTTGACAAACAGAAAATTGACTAGTAGCGAAAAGTGTCGGCCAGGTCAGCCTGCGCGGAGTGCGCAGGCTGGCCTGGGTCGATACTTTTCGCAGATGCATGAAGCCCCCCTTTCACAGAGCACGGGTCATATATATTTGAGCCATGTTGCGGTAAAAGAGAGTTTAATATATCTCCGTGATGCATGATACCAAGCAATTCATCACATAATTATATAGATCCATATATGTAGATCAATATAATCCATTTTGCATGATAACTGACTGAATCACGAGGCACGCATTCTGTTCCTTTGACATGCTGAAAATTGATCAATAGAGTTTTGACCCAGGTCAGCTTGCGCGGACTGCACAATTAGACCTGGGTCGATTGTTTTTGCAGATGCATTAAGCCCCCTTTTCACAGATCATAAATCCGGCTTTCTCTGTAAATGGTATTTTGAAACAGTCAAAAAACTATTTTAGTCTTAATTTCTTCACAGGCCTTGAAGCTCTTTTGGTCTATCACGGAACACTAAAATTGTCCTTGGTCGATCATCGAACACTTATAGCACATTGGTACATCGCCTGTATATCACGGAATATATATTCAAATTTTCATTTACAGTGTTTCTATAAATAGCACATTGGCGACTCCCTCTTAATCGTATATAGTATGACAAGGTGTGCAACGAAATCGAAAAAAAATTGACCCCCGTCCCCTTTCAGAGATAATATTTAACAGAAAATGGAAACTTTTAATTATAATAATGTACACGAGCTTTCGGCGGTACAACCGCCTTCTTCTAGTGTGATCCTGTGATAATGGTGTTTGGTAAAGAGTTAAACCTATGCAATAAATTTATATTTGGTAAATCTATATTGGTAATGTCCAAACGTAAGACTGGTCCATTATTGTGGGCTCGATCTTTTGCCGATTGGTGGGTATGATCTATGCTTTGTGGGGGGGGGGGGGGGGGGGGGTGTCTTGATGCATCTGCTAAAGGTATCGACCCATGACAGCGCAGGCTGGCATGGGCTAAAATCTTCCAATTATCTGCATGTCCAAGTAATATTCTACCTCCTGATTCAGTCGGTTGTTAGACAAGGTGGACTTTATGGGTCCGTGATTATGTACTGATTTGCTTGGTATTCTGTATCACGGAGATGCATTAGGCCCCCTTTTGCTGGAGCGTGGGCCGGATGCATTTTTGGTCTGGGTTCGGGCCCATTTGGCGGGATGAAAGCTGCAATGACTTCATCCCGGGACTTGGTATTAATTGTTTACGTGACGTCAACATTACCTTGACGTTGTGTAAACAACTGTTACTGCAGGCAGTGTATCACAGGATCACACTAGAAGAAGGCGGTTGTACCGCCGAACGCTCGTGTACATTATTATAATTAAAAGTTACATTTCTCAAGAAGAGGATATCATGTTTAGAAAATGGAAAAATAAACCTAGTTACCGGTGCAGATGGGTTCACAAATGATTTTTCTTCTGTACCCTGACCTTCGAAAGTTCCAGACGGCACTTGCCATCAAGCAATAGCTCTCATCTCAAAAAAAGTAAAAAGCTTCTACATTTTCTGGATCGCCATGCGCTGACGCCACACAATTCGTTATGACGCAGCGAATTACAACTCACGTGAATTTTCTTTCAAAAGACGCGCCAAAGCTTTTGACCAATGAACGGTAAAAACGCATTTGAAAATATGCGAAATGGGAGATGAAAATCGTGAAACTGGATTAGATGAAAAGATAAATTATGTCAGACGAAATATTAATTTAATAATCTTATCAATATACCAACAAAAAATTTTTCGATCTATGTTTGAAAAAAAGAATTTAGTTCTTATTCGCTGCAGGATTACAAATCGTGTGACGTCAGCGCATGGCGATCCGGAAAAAAATGGAAGCTTTTGAATTTTTTTGAGATGAGAGCTATTGCTTTATGGCAAGAGCCGTTTGGAAATTTCGAAGGTTAGGGTGCAGAAGAAAAATCATTAATGAATCCATCTGCAATGGTAACTAGGTTCATTTATCCGTTTTCGTTTAAATATTATCTCTGAAAGGGCTGGGGGTAAAATTTTCTTCGATTTCGTTGCACACCTTGTCTTACTAAATACGATACAGAGGCAATCCCCAGTGTGCTATTTATAGTAACAGTGTCCAATAATGAAAATTTCGTTATCCCTTGATGGACCAATGGAGTTTCAGAGGCCTATGATTTCTTTGACAATATTTTCCGCGAAAAAACGGCTCGTGGATGACGTAAAAATAGTATGATTAATGACGTCATCATTTGCTAGCATAGATCATTGCGTAGATATTAATAAAAAAAATAGACGTTTAATACGCTGAAAGTAAGTAGGAAATTAGATAATCTGTACTCATTAAACTGAGGATGATTTTTTAAGTAAATATGCGGTCGATAGATAATTATTGTCATTTTTGACCAATCAAGAAATTCTGCGAAAGATTGTGATACGTGTGACGCAGTGCGACTAACCCGAAAACACTCAAATTTTAGTCATCCCTATCTAGATTTAGACTTAAAGCCAGAACGAAGTCGGAATTTTGTTTTTAGAAATCTAGAACGGTGTTACCGCAAAAAGAGCTTCGCTCGTTATTATTGCGGAAATAGGTAGACTTAACCCCCCTTTAAACTGTTTCGTACTTCTTTCGGTGTAAATGTCAAAGAACTATCTACTTGTGTATATACACATTTGCAACCAAACTACAACTAAAACATGGACCCGTGAACGGTATATAGGCTAAAGGTGATGATGCAGGTTATTTTTCTGTCTGTCATTCGTTTTGTGTGATAAATAGAATCTCACATTCGTGTTTATGTATTATCATTTTTATCAAACTCGTTGACTAAACGTTGATGTATTTGACGCCCGCCAAGGCTCGCGTCAAACAATTTTAGTCAACTCGTTTGATAAAAATGATAATACATAAACAGTTATGTAAGATCCTCTATGTAATATATCTTGGAAAGAATGGGGGGGGGGGGGGAAAGGAAGCAACATTGTGGTTATGGAAAAAAAGAAGAAAATGCTAATGACAATATTTTTTCTACTGTTCTAACAATGTTTTCATAAGCCCTTTTAAATTGGCTATAAAACATGAACATGTTTGGTAAACCTCGGTTTAATCCCATTTATTTCATGGTTAATAGTTGTTATCGACTTTCTTGTCGGCATTATCACCATCATCATCATCATCATTCGGAAATGAAAGGGTGGTCGCATTTTTACCCTCTTTTATATATGAAGCATGCTTTGTGAAAACGGGGCTAAATGCATCTGTGAAAATTATCAACCCAGGTAAGCCTGCGCAGTCCGCGCAGGGCCGAAAGGTTTCGCTAGTGGTCATTTTTCTGTAATGTTTAAGGACTAGTCTACCATTTAATTAAGTGGGTTATTGAACAAAGTGGGTATTATGGATCTATAATAATGTGATGGTAAACTGCATCACGAAGATGCATTAAGCCCCTTTTGGCCAGAGCATAGCTCATGTGAATATTTCCCCCTCCCCACCCACTGTTTTCTGTCTACTTCAGATTTCAGCTGTTTGTTCAGACGAAACGGTAACTACCCCATTTGGGGGGATTGCCGTCACTACTGGCAGTGTAGGTGCCATCGTGCCTATTATAGAACATGTCCGTGTGGCAAGCACTTTTCTCCCTGCCGCCGTATATGTGTTTGGGCGGATGAAAGTAAGTATAACTTTTATTAACCCATGGGCTTCTAAGCCCGATTCACTGACCTTTTACGGACAGTGTAGATCAAAGATGAGACTGCACAGAACGTGCAGTCTGATCTTTATTCTACACTGTCCGATAAGGGCATACCCCCCCTCGAAAAAATAAATAAATAAAATAAATAAATAAAAATAAATACCTTTAAAATAGCAAATATTTAGGGTTTTACTATCGGCTCAAAAGTTTCATTTCACTTATTCAGCAAGATAAGGGTGAAGTTCGTCTTCATCTAAATTCTAATCCATTTCCAAACAACCTCGAAATCTTATTTTCCAGACAAAGAACGCTTTTGGAAAACATTGTGGGAAAAGGAGATAATGGTGGTTACCAGCATTTTCTCTTTTTCTCACAGTGGTTTCTACATATTCGGAAACTACTGCTATGATTTGAACCTCATTTAAAAGTATATATACTGAACCAAAAAAGAAACTTCCCCTGTGTTTAAGTGCAGATATACACAAATATGAAAATCAGGATTAAACTAGATTTATATGCATTGAAAGAGTGTTTTATTGCGACTTTGTGTGAAAAAAATTATTGCTGAGGGTTTATCCAAAAGTAGTGAAATGGTAGTTAAAATGCGGAAGGGGTCGCTCACCAAAATCACAAATTAATACCGGGTATGACCACCTTCAGCATGAAAGACTGCCTGGCATCGTAGGCGCATAGAACGGATAAGTGTATTGATTTGGGCTTGTGGAATGGCGTTCCATTCCTGAATTAAGGCTTGTCTTAGCTGAATGACGTTTGACGGTGGAATAGGGCGACGTCTAACACGCTGGTCTAAATTATCCCAAAGGTGTTCAATGGGATTCAGATCAGGGCTTTTGGCAGGCCAGTCATTAATAAATGCAATGTTATTCGCCCTGAGGAAATTCACATTGTCCCTAGCTGTATGGCTTGTGGCATTATCATCCTGAAAAAGAGTGATATTGGCATTATTTTGAAACAGTGGAATAACGTGCCTCGCAAGAATTTCATCTCGGTAGCGTTGGGCATTCAAATTCCCTTCGATAACGACGAGATTAGTGCGAAATCCATGTGCAATCCCCGCCCAGACCAAGACAGAACCCCCACCCCCAAAACGATCTCGTTCAAGTACGCAACAGTCGGCATAACGTTCATTTCTCCTACGGTATACTCGAACCCTGCCATCACCTCGATGAATGGAAAACCTGGACTCGTCAGAGTAAAGAACGCTATTCCATTGTTGTCTAAGCCAGCGTTGGTGTGTACGTGCCCAATTAACACGATTTACGCGGTGACGTCGCGTCAAAACACAACCAGCGTATGGACGACGTGCACGTAGCCCACCCTCGCGCAAGCGATTGCGCACAGTTTGGGCAGATATACGGTTGTTATGTGTACCAGGGGTGTTAGCAGCAGTGGCTGTGGCAGTTTGGAAGCGATTGCGCAGATGGGTGTTCCGAATATAGCGGTCTTGGCCGTGCGTCGTGACGCGAGGACGTCCACTACGTGGTCGATCTTCCGTACGCCCTGTTGCTTGAAAACGTTGCCTAAGGTGTCGAATAGCACGAGTAGAGCATCCAATATTCATAGCAACAGCATTTATCGTCATACCAGCATTAAGCATGCCAATGGCACGTTCGCGTAAATTTTGCGGAATTCTAGGCATATCAAAAATAAAGAAAACTAAAAAGAATTTAATTTTTTTTAACGTCTTTTTCTTATTGACATGAAAGTCTATAAAATTAGACTGAAAGGTTTCAAAAAATATACACGAATTATACTGGTCCGTGCATGCATGTGAAAATCGCTTTCAGCGGGTTTCTTCTGCAAAATGCTTTCAATCGAGTTAAAATTTGTTTTATCGGACACATAATCGTTCGCCCGAATATATGTAGGTCATCTGATATTTTGATTTTTTTTTTTAATAACATTGCATTTGCACTTAAACACAGGGGAAGTTTCTTTTTTGGTTGTGTGTGTGTGTGTGTGTGTGTGTGTGTGTGTGTGTGTATAGAGAGAGAGAGAGAGAGAGAGAAATGACACTACAAATAGTATTTTCAACGTGCCAACCGGTTTCGCTTTCGCTCATCAGGGCAACGTTTTAATGAATCATCGTAACTAACGTCATTTTGACGTCATAGAACAACGGTTAAATACAGTTTAATTTTGGACGAAAAATGTTTATGAAATATTTTTCCTTTGTTACTCTAGCTGAAACGTCGGGTGATTTGCATTTAAAAAATGGAAAAATTGAAAATTTTGGATCTGTTTTACAACAACTATCTAAATGATAACTCAATGGTATTTGTCTTGTTGAAGGGTCCCTAATCTGTTGATTATGTATTGTAATTCTATTCCTAAGTTTATCTCCTGTTTGACCAATATAAAACTCTTGGCAGCCATTGCATACTAAAAGATACAAACAGTTGGAAACTTTACAGTCCATATCTTCTTTGACAGTAAATGTTTTATCCTTGATTTTATATATATAAAAGCCGCGCTCTGCGAAAAGCGGTCTTAATGCATTTGGAAAAAGTACATGCCCACACCGCGCAGGCTGACCTTGGCCGAAAATAATTGCTATTGTCCAAATTTCTTCATGTCACAGGACCAGTGCACCTCATGATTCAGGCGGTTGTTATACAAAATGGGTTTTATAGGTTCCTTATTATGAGATAATTTGCTTGGTATCATCCATCTAAGAGATACATTTAACCTCTCTTTGCCAGAACATGTATTTAACGATGGATAAAATGGTCTTCTAGATAGATTTGTAGGGCGACGGTAGTTGCATCCTCGGTGACTCAGTTTCGATTCATTCTGTAATCGCCGCTGGGTTATTTCGCTAGCGTTTCCTCGTTCTCATGAATTATTCATGAAGCATTTTGATTGGTGATCTCAGTTTTTCTTTGAGAAAAGTTAAACTATTTTTATCACAGATACGCCGTCATTTCTATTTTCTACTTGTCGATATCCAATCACATCATTCGTTGCAAATCAAGCTTACCGATACTTTAAATATGGCGGCGCCCATCAACACCACAATCGAGAAGGTTTAAAAGAGATTTTCGGCGTAACACCGAAAGATTGTCAGTTTAAATCGTACACAAAGATCGATAGTGTCGTCCCTGTTTTGCAGAATGGCATATATCACAGGAGACAAGCACGCCGACGGCTGCCAAATTTTCACAACCTCGGGTTTTTTCCACGGTTATTTTTAGTAACGGAAGAAATGAAATTATCCTCATTATGTTATCGATCTTTCGATTGGCTATTAGGGTACTTCCCGACCATATGAATATTCATAAGAAACAACGATTTGCTAGTCAATTTTCCCAGGGGTGATGCATGGAGAGTAACGTAATGCTTCAAACCTGCAGTAGTTGTAGAGATGGAGCATCGTTCTCTCACAAGAATGGTTTCGGGTTTGGGATGCTGCCTAACTTAGTGGTTAAGTGTCCGACTGATAACCTGAAGACCCACTGAAAGCACTGGTTTGTTCATGGGAGTGTCCTTGGGCAAGACACTTCAGAGCTCTAAACTTGTGCTTATGAAACTCAGGAGTTACAAAAATATATGTCGCCGTGATATGAATGAAATAGCGTTGAAAGCGACGTTCATTTCAATCGCGATGGGCATGGTCAACCCACATTACTGTTTAATATTTACAAGGATCAATAAGGGAGTGGGTTTACCCTTGTGCTATTAAGCGCGACTCAAGGACCTTTTGCGGACACTGTAGATCAAGATCAGACTGCACAGAATGTGCAGCCTGATCTTGGATCTACACTGTCCGATACGGAGATACCCCCCCCCCCCCCAATAAAATACCTTTGAAATAGCAAAATTTGCGTTTTTACTATCGACTTGAAAACTTCATTTCTTTGATTTAGCAGGTTAAGAGTTAAATAGCAGCTGTAAGAACACGCATGTATGTCATAATCAAGGTATAAATGAACGGGTTTAGACCAAACGGGTGAATGCATAGATGTCACGGACTAAGTTTCTGTAAGAACACGCATGTATTTCACAATCAAGGTATAAATGAACGGGTTTAGACCAAACGGGTGAATGCATAGATGTCACGGACTAAGCTTCTGTAGATCAGTTGTTAATGGTTGAATTGTGTTTACGCTGTTTTCAACATTATTTTAGTCATACCAAGGCGACAGCTCACATATTTACGTATTTCCTAGGTCTCATCAGTACTCAGATCATTTGTAACTTGCATGACAAGTAATCAGCGTATTTTGAATTGAATCCATTTTCAATCGAAAATTGATTCTTTGGATTGGTAAAAGTCAATAGATTTAGTCTTCCCTTGCCGCGATAGGGCGACCACAATCAGCCACGTATTCAGCCATGTTTTTTTAAAATATCGTGGGAAAAGCAAAACATGCTGACATGTTGGTAGCCATCATTAACATATTTTCAAACAACATTTTCTGCATTTTTAAGGACAAACGACAAAGAATTAAAGGCCAAGTAAAGGCAAAAATATCAAAGCAGGTGTCGTAATACATCTAAATTTAAATCATACCATTTAAAAGTATGAAAAGTATTGTGGAGATGACAGTCTGTTATCGTGTGGTCTGGCCATATGTTAGTCGCTGGCAGAAAAAAAGAATTTTTAAGATCAGACAAAAAAAGTAAACAAAAGACACAGCTACCCGGCAGGTTTTAACCTAGTTTTGAAATTAATGTCTGTCAGTGACTTACACTAGATCGACCGTACAATGACAGATTGTCATCTTCACAATAATTTCCATACTTGTAAATGATATAAATTCAGATGCATTTAAACACCTGCTTTGTTTACTTTTGGCCTCTACTGTTACGTTAAATACCATAATTATAACGGGTCGTCTGCAAATGCTTTAAAAATAGACTTACATGAACTTTTGTTGTACAGAGAATAAAAATACAATTCTTCTGTCATCCTTTTTTTTTTCAGAGGACGAATGTGAGGAAAAACAGAAAGCTTCTCTGAAGGTGACCCTTTTTATCTATTTTTAAAAAACTCTTTTGCTGCTAAGTGCGACTCAATGGACCTTTTGCGGACAGTTTAGATCCTAGATCAGACTGCACAATGCAGTCTGATCTTGGATCTACACTGTCCGATAAGGAATGTTTTTCTCCAAAAAAAAGTTTGAAATAACATTATTATTCAGGATTTTGCTATAGGCGTGAAAGGCTTGCCGAATGCTATCGGATTAAGGCATTCTGGGTACAGAACAGGTCTACTTTTCAAAACGACAACTGTTTCTTTAGATTTCAAAATTAAATAAACATTTACTCAATAAAACGCTACCTGGCAAGATTCATTCAGCTATGGTCAGCTAGCATGTAACCTATGCACCAGCCATTAATAAAAACAGCCCCTGCAGGCTTGGGTAATAGCTTCGGTACTTCTTCTTGTTGATATTTCGGTGGGAAAACCCTGCACGATTTCCGTAATGTCTATATATATTTAGAAAATGTATTCAAAGATGTGCAGTAAAACAAGAGTATTTGTGAAAACTATTTTTCCCTTTTGAAATAATTAAATTTTCAAGATATTTGGAGCGAAAAATAGGCTAGTTTTTTGCACTGATGCATTGTTTATAGCCATTTTCTCCATTGGTACTTTATTAGCGGCGTATTAATATTATCCTGTATAGGACAGAGTGATACGTCATAGCAGACAGGTCCAATCTTCGAAGAATATGACATGCGCAGACAACGCTCAAGCTTTGGCAAAATTCTGAAACGATATCTAAAATCCCTGTACTCTTTCACTACTGAATAAATAAATTGCATTTTCTCACATGCAGGCTACCAAATTTTATGCAGTTCCTATGCAAGATCATGAGACAGTTTGGTCATAATCTAGAGTATAGCAGTGGACAGTGTCGATCTGAGATTTGACTGCTCATTCTCTGCAGTTCGATCTTGATCTACACTGTCCACTAAAGCTTCTGGTGTCGTCTATAGTATGGAAAGAATTAAGAGTCCAGAAGCCCATTAAGAAATACTCTCCCCCCCCCCCCCCCAAAAAAAAAAAAGAAAACAACTTTTTTCCGACACATGACAACTTGTTCTTCTTTACTAATGGTTGACCAGCTATTTCCTTACTTAATTCGGCGATGAATCACATAGAAAGTTTGGTAATATTTCAAAAATCCGAATAGCCCGCTTTAAGTCCCACATCAGTTTTGATGTCGTTGTATTAAAACTTTGTACAACTGTTCGCCAGAAATAGCATACTGAGTATAAGACTCAGTTTCTCTGCTTGTATTCACCTCCGTTCTTAACTCTTTACCAAACGACAAAAATTTAGACTGGTCCAAATTGAAAGGATTTGCAGACGACAAATTAAATGTAACTGAAATAATGATTTTTGTTTTGGATGGGGTAGAAAACATTGTGGGAAAAGGAGAAAATGCTGGTTACCAGCATTTTCTCCTTTTCCCACAATGTTTTCAAAAGCCTTCTCTAACAGGGGTGTTAAAACTAGAGATTGTGTGGTAATGGGTTAATTGAGCCATGTTCTGGCAAGAGGGAGGGCTTAATTCATCTCCCTGATCCATTATACCAAACAATTGTCACATAATTATGGATCCTTAAATTCCATTTTGTGTTACAACTGACTAAATTATCAGGTAGAATGATCCTTTGGCATACAGAAAATTGACCAAGAGCAAAATGTATTGGCCCCGGTCAGCCTGCGCGGACTGCACAGGCTAATAGGGGTCGGGTTTTTTTTTTTTTTTTTTTTTTTTTGTAGATTCATTAAACCCCCTTTTTACAGAGTATGGGTCAGTTATACTCTAAGTCTAGTTCTAGATTTTAAAAAAGTAGCGCTACTTCTGACTGGCTAAACTATTCAGTTATTTCATACTTTTAACAGCAATTTTTTAAAACCAATATTTTTTTTTTCCAACATCATTTTTCGTGGCTTTATTTTCTTACATTGCACGACTTCTGACTGGCTAAACTATTTAGTTATTACATACTTTTAATAACAATTTTTTAAAACCAATATATTTTTTTCAAACATTATTTTATTGGCTTTATTTATTTATTTGTTTTTATTTTTCCCTTTTTTCTTTACAACTGAAGGACATTCTGAAGGTTTAAGTGGACATGGCGAGGATGAAACGACTGAGATCGACCGACCCGGAAGCGATAATTTTCTCTTCTCATTCTATTCCTTTTGTTTCTTGTCTTCTAAATGTCAGAAGTCATAATGCATAAAACGGCGACCCATGAGAACATCAACTGGGCAATTCTGGTCTTTGATTTGTCTCAGTGCTGGCACTGATCGACGGTTAAAGATATTCAAAAAACAGTAAAACCTGTATTATGGTCACCTATATTGAGCAGTCATCGTCTTAAGCTTCAAGATCTGGTTATACCTAGAAAGTAGAATTGTCTGCGTCCACAGTCATCAGCTTTTAGACGCCAGGATCATTGCGTTTCTTTAGATGGTTGCGTCAGACAGGTTTCACTGTATAAACATGAAGGAGGTCAGTTGGTCCCTAGGTATCACGTGACATTCTGGATTCAAATCAGTAAACTGTTACAATTGTATTTTTTTACGGAATCCTGTTGCCACTATCAAATTTTCGACTTAACTCTTCCGTTGCCTGTTAAATGGATTCGACTATTCCCGACGTCTGAAAGTAAATTTTGCGTTGCATTTGGAGCTGGTTTTGGTTAAAAATTAGCATCAGGAAGCGGTCGGTGTAGATCAAAGATCATACTGCACGTTTTGTGCAGTCTGATCTTGATCTACGACGTCCGAAATTCAAGCTATCCAAAGCGACACTGGGAGTGAAAGATTTAAACACGTCTCTAAAACTTAAAACAAGGTGCGTAAATTTTACACGTCTAAACATTTCGTCATGTTGTTTGTAACGCCAATGTGATTAATGTTATAGCTTCAAAAATTAACCCTTATCCTGCTAAATAACTAAAATGAAATTTTCAGTTCGATAGAGAAAAACTTAAATATTGCTATTTCAAAATTATGTTTTTGGGAATAATATCTCCCTATCGGATAGTGTAGATCCAAGATCAGACTGCACGTTCTGTGCAGTCTGATCTTGATCTACACTGTCCGCAAAAGGTCAGTGAGTCGCGCTTAGCAGTCTAGGGGTTAAAGATGGGATCGTAATTTATAGCTTTAGCACAGTGTTGAAAAAAAAACTTGATGGCGGCAAAAGGATTTAGTCGTTTTGAAAAAAATATTGTACATTGTACTAGTGGTGCATGGACATCGACATTAGTCTTCTTGAACTTTTCACTCCAATAAAACTTTCTCTAGCATCAAAGATTGTTTCGAGTTGATGATATAGTGCCCCAGTGGGAGGTTGCCTGAAGCCAAAGAAAGCGGAGATTCCTCTGACGTGGGTCTGTATTCACCTACCATTCTTAAGAACGTTCTCTGTCTTATTCTCCAAAATTTTTTAAAATTCGAAAGTAACACAAATTCTGATCGTCTAAACCATTTGGTTTAGCCAGTCAAAAGTTGTATTACTTTCAAATCTAGAAAATCTTGGAGAATAAGACCAAGAACGGTATTATGAATAGTTGGCAAATAAGGACCAAGACTCTCTCGTAGATTCCCTATCCTGCAGTTTGTCGTGACCAAGGTCCCAACCCAGCATATATTTTGCCCATGCAAACTAATGGTCATAAAAGCTCTGTTAATCTCGACATGCAAAAAATCCAGCATATGTAAGTAACCCAGGCTCTGTGAAAAAGGTGCTTTGATGTATCTTCAAAAAGTATCAACAAGTTAAGCCTGCGCAGTCCGAGCAGGCTGGCCATGCTCGAAACTTTTTGATATAAGTAAACTTTCTGCATGTTAACCCTTGGGCTGGTAAATGCGACTCAAGGATCTTTTGCGGACAGTGTAGATCAAGATCAGACTGCACAGAATGTGCAGTCTGATCTTGTATCTACACTCTCCGATAAGGAGATATATTTCCCAAATGATACCTTTGACATAACAAAATCTTGGTTTTTACTAACGGCTTGAAGGGTTCATTTCACTTGTCTAGCAGGATAATAGTTAAAGGACCATTCGATCTCATGTTTTTATATATGATTGATTCATACTATTCGACTACTTGCTTGGTATAATGCCCTACAAGGACGCATGAAACCCCCTTTTATCAGAACACTGCTCATTTATGGCTTGCAACACGCGAAAAGGGGCATTCGGACATTTGCATAAAGTGTCGTCTCGGATCAGCCTGCGCTGTCCGCGCACGCTATTCCAAGACGGCATTTTATGACTACATTTGATTTTGTGCTCTAGTAGACTTGCGCAAAACAGAAAATTACATAAAAAGGTCAAGTGTCGTTTCGAATTAGCCTGAGCGGACTGCGCAGGCTGATCCGAGACGACACTGTACGCAAATGTCCGAATGCTCCTTTTCGCGTATGGTCTGCTAATTTTGAGGTGATAACTAAAACGGAGCAATGTTAGAACCACTTTTGTAATAAAACGGATATTTGTAAGAAAATTTTGAACTTCGCTATATTCCTTTATTAGTAACAAGAGCAACGTTAACAGCAGCTATGATGGCTCATGTGTACAATAAGAACGGCTGTCGCACCTGTATTCTGAGAAGAGAAGAACTTCTCCATTCATAGTTTGTAGGGTTGCTTGTTTACTTGGGTGGATCATAATGTTAGATAACTAAGTCAGTCAAGATTTCCATTTTGTACGTCCTAATCCCATTTCAGATTCAAACCTTACGCTCTCAAATCGTCGTAATGTTTGTGCAGCACTAAACGGACACCTTACAGGTAGGCAGAGCTTAACTCTTTACCAAACAACGAAATTTTAGACTAGGTCAAATTACAGGAATTTTATATTCTATAATCAAAATATATGATTAAATATGAAAAAAATACTCCCCTATATATAAAGAAACACAGATAAAGGCAGATCTAGATCTACGGACGAAAAATCTAAATTAATTTAACATTATTGATTTCCCTTCCGAGTGGTTTGAGAGAGAGAGACAGAGGGAGAGACAGAGAGGGGGTAGATGCGGACTTATAATCATACTATAGCAAACAGAAAAATTTATAAGTTTAAAAAATATCTTACAGGTGTAAGCTACCTATTACATGCGAGACAGGTGTAAACAACAACCTGTTAGTTTAAAATTTGTTGTATTTGTATTCTATGACAGTGTAATTAAATAGCTCTTGATTTAAGAAAACCATTACGTAAAGTTATACTAATTATATCAATTGCAAAATCGGCCTTGTTTCATTATGTTGAGACTCTAGACTGAGTTCATGGAAACAAAGGTAATATTCGCATGCGCTGCATTATACACTAGAGTACAACCGGGTAGTATCGGACACTTTCGGCATCTACGGCTTGTTACATGTTCATTGGCTCGCCAAGGTTGTTTATTCTGCGGTCACCAACTAGGCAAACCTCTGTAAAGTGTATTTTACACTATATTATTTCAAAAAGTTAGGGTTATCATAAAAAAATAAACGATTCTGTTCATACTGTATAGGTAGTTTTGGATCGGACATATGGCGTCTTGTATCGGACACTCGGTTCGGGAAACATCGGACGGCAAATTTGATGGGAAAATTGTTTAATTTAGGAGTCCACTGAGACTGAGTAGCTCTAGATAGCAATGGCTTCTTTCCCCCTCAGTATTTTGGCGATCAACCTGTATCAGGTTATTGTCAATCAGTTCCCCTCTCGGTCTACTTGTGTAGTAGCCGCGAAGCAGACTCAAGAGAGAGATTAGTACACGCTGTGAGAGCTTGTTTCTCATTGATGTAAAATAAATATGTTTACATTCAGAACGCTACTGGTTCCCCACAAACGATAACTCAATCCATAGCTTCACTGCAAAATTTATTCATTTAATTAAAAAGCTCTAACACAGTTCTTGAAATCAGGAATAAACCGCATTGCAAATCCGTGAGCACCGCGTCCGATACAAGACTTGCTCCTCTCTTTTTATTTTTCACATGTAGGGTTTCATCGGACATGGAATTCTTTTCGATTTTTTTAATAAAATGCTTTATTTATCACAACAAAACATAATCAGAGACCGAAAATGTAAATCTACGAGTACACTAAACTCACTTTGTATATGTAAATAGTTTCATATAGCAGATCAAATACCTTTACCAGGTCGTTTAACTTGCAATTAGAAGGTTTCCGCTTTTGATACTTTCCTATGGAGGAAAACGAAAAACCTGCATATTCACAACATCGATGCCTAATCCAACCGAATTAACCGTTACATCTCACTGATTACGTCATCATAAGATATGCATTGTTTTTGTAAGGGATTTATGAGAAGGCTTGGTCGATTTTTCAAGTCCTTGTCTTTATTCTGTTTTTTGTATTTAACGCCGAACGAAGCGTCCGAAAATTTTAGACGGTAACCACGAACACCATATTGGTCACTTGAACCAAAAAAATGAGAATAGATTCTGTGAAGCTTAAGCTATGCGTGTCAAGTCAAGAATTGCAGCAATTTGCGAAAGAAAATTGAATTCGAGAAAAGATGCTTATTGGCGAAAAGTAAGAAATAGTGGTAATTTTTTTTTTTTTTCCTATGAAAAGTGGATAGAAGCTACGCCTGTCATTATACCACGGAAATTCCAAAAGTATGAAATTAAAAATGAAACAGAAGATCAAAGAGTTCTGAGAGAAAGAGCTGTAATTCATGACTTCAGAATGGAAATTGAAATGGAGAAGTTAAAATCTAGCTCTTTCGATGAACAAGCAAGAAAGTTGGATCAAGAAATGATTGATTTGATACAGTCAAAATGTTCTGGACAAGCTGCAACCTTCTATGGCAAAAACACGTCAAAAGGAATGAAGAAATATCTAATAAAAGATGGGAAAACAATGCAAAATGGCTTCGGCAATATGAAGATAACTTCGTCAGAAATTACGATGGTTTAAATCCAGTTTTTCAAAAAAGGCAAGAATTACTCCATAACAGCCATAAAAAGCAGCTATATACCTACGCAGAAGCAGCAAAGAAAACCTTTCCTAGGCGTACAGAGCGAGAAGAAAAATCTATAAATACGAGGGCTGTCCCAAAATGTCGAAGACAACACTATTTTTTATGGAACCCGACGTCAGATTTCAGTTAAATTTGCATGTTGTATCCGTTAGTCATTTGTGCGTATTCCCATATAAAATAGAGAATCAAGATTGTAAATAGTACATTTTATGAAGTTATTTACACGAATGGGGTACCTAACCCGGCGCACACCAAAATATGGACGGGTTTTACGAGCATGCTACATCTTTACATGTGTATAATTCTAAACATGGTCATAATTGCGGGAAATCATTCGACGTGGATTAACGTCATTGCATTTGACGTCATTTCACCGGAGGATACTTAAGTAACGTTATTTTGAAAAAAAAGTTATAGGATAAAACCTAGTGCGGTGGTCAATTCCAACATGCTGAAAATGGCGACGTCAAAGGAAATGGCTGCACAGCCGAATGTTGTCGCATATTGTGTAAAAATTAGATATGACTCCTACGCAAACACTACGCAAAGTGCACGCTACAGAAAAATACAATCTGTGTCAAGATCTCTTGTATTTAAATGGCAAAAGAGATCTGTTCACGGATGGACAGAGGAGCAGCGGGGAAACGCATCGAGCACCATGGAGAGTACTTTGAAAAAGAATAAATTGTTTTCAAGGGACGTCATGACGTTGACGTTAGTGTGCGCCGGGTATGTATGGGTAGCTTATTTCAAATGGTGATAATTTGAGCAATTCTTAAGGTAGTTAATTCATATTTCACACACATATGCACAAAGCTCTTGAAAAGAATTCCACAGTTTACTGAATCTAAATTGTGTTAACACTGATTGTGTTATAGCCTTTGTCTATGCTATTTTGGGACAGCCCTCGTACAGTGATTTCAAGCATTAGGCCTACTACATCAACTACTTATACATTTTAAAACTGAGTCAAAGCATCCAGGAAATTTTGTAACATTCCGGTATTTAGGCATCTACATTTTGTAACATTTTGTTACATCCAGTATTTAGGCTTTTCAATTTACAGTTCGTAACATTTCGTTGTTGAAGCTTCCACATCTTTAGAAGCATCTATTCCACACTACAGCTGGGAATGTCGACGGTGATAACTCCACATTTCTGTCAGTACTTGCTTAAGCTCCAGATGTGGTTACATTTCGTGAGGTTCGGGTGGACTAAATGTCCGCATAAATGATAGTTAAATGTTCCCACTCAAAATTCTGACTATTTTGTGTTCCATTGATCAAAATTCACATTTTGAGCTGGGATTTCTGTGTTTCTTAATATACATTTACTCTTCAGGAAGCAAAATTCCGGTATTTAGGCAGTTCAAAGTACATTTCGTAACATTTCGTTGTTGAAGCTTTCACATCCAAGTATCCATTTTATATAAAAACTAATTATAGTTTCCTGATTAATCTCCAGGTTTGGTTACATGCTTCATTCCGGCGTTTAAGTCTCTGCAATTACATTTTCCCCAAAAGATCTGGCTATTCTCGTGTACATTCATCATAATTCAAATTTCGGGCCTCGATTCATGTGTTGTTTAATTTACAATTATAGGCCTACTTCATTTACCCACATTCCGCTATTTAGGCTTTAAAAATTACATTCCGTAACATTACGTTGTTACCGCTTCTACATTCCGTAACATTCCGTGAATTAGGCATCTACATTCCGTAACATTTTGTAACATTTTGTTACATTCCGGTAGTTAGGTATCTACATTCCGTAACATTCCGGTAATTAGGCAGCGTATTTAGTAGGACTAGTTTAACCTAGATCGACGAAGAAGTGATAATGTTTCAACAGTTGCTGCCTTCCTCGAAATGTTTCAAGGACAGAATATGTAAGACCGTATTTTTATCCTTTAAATTTCCACATAGTTAACTAATTACCATCAGCAGGTGCTTGAAATGTTGAATGCTTGAGAAATAGTCCCATAGGTTATACCGTCCCCTGGATAAAACGTCCATAATGATGTCCTGATTTACAGTAGTTTCCGTAACAGGCAAATTGGACTTCTATAGGCTCGAGTGTCCGTATTCCTTGATGATAAAGAAAAAACAGGATGAAATTAAGAATTAAGACAAGATCATGAGCTAGAAATTACTTGCCTTCATAAAAAAAGTCATTTCTGGTCACTTTCATGAAAAAAGAATTACTTAGATAATTTCCAAATTCAATGTGCATGAATAAAAAACATGCTGTCGGCCTTCTTGAGAAAACATGGCATGACCTAATTCCGGTAGCTCGGTAGAAATTACAGCTGAAAGTCGAAGATCTTTGCATTTTTTTAGAAGGAACACATTTAGAAATAAGAAAAATGGTGTCAATTTCTTTTAAATAAGATAATTAATTGATTTTGACAAATATTTGTCTGGTATTTGGCTGAAATTCAAGGGCAATAAAACGTTTGAATATTGGTAAGGGTTACGAACTGAAACACCGTGTGACGTCATCAAACTATGTGCTTTACGAGATCATCGAGATGTAAACAAAAATCACCGGTTCAAGGACACTCACGGAATAAGGCACTCGATGATACATTTAATAACTAGATGTAAGGTTTCGTTAACAAGGTAATCATACTGTTATTTGCATCTTGAAGTTTTTCACACCAATACCAGTTTGTTGATCGTTTAACCCATTTTCTGAGTATTTCTAAAACTTTTAAGGATATGGTTTTTACATGATAAACAAACTGATGACAGGTATCGGGTGTAAAGATTGTCATAGTGTCCTACATAACTACCTTGTTACCGACAGCTCCAAGTGGTTTCCAATTTAAGTCTCGTTTAGTAAATTTTTATGTGAATTGCAACGTAATGCAAAGATGTACTCAATCCGATAAAAGATTGAAACGCTATGTAACTGGCCTGTATGCAAATAATCTTGAAATGTTTATTTTTATGATGCTGAGTCTGACAATATCCTATTTTATCTGATTGGTCATGACACGTCATGCATCCTGGTATTTCTTTGATGAAGTCAAGCTGTTTTCTGCATAAAGGTATCATGTCTGACATAAATCAGAAAACTGTAACAGGGTTGTTGAATTTTGTCCCTATTTCATAAAATTCTAGAGCTCAAGTTTAACAAATTGATGATGCGGGTCCATTGACATCAGTGCATTTGTTGACCAATGAAATATGTAGTTCATCAATTAAAAGGAAAAATCACTAGGTTTCAAAATGTGTTTTTTGCCTTTTGCTTGGTTGAGATTTGACAAGTCAATCTTTTTTGTCATTTTAATGCTAAAGAACAGTTACAAATTGACTTTTACTTTTTACAATACCTTTTGTCAACTGTATTCCAAATTTTGTCATTGAAACCCCCAGATTTTCAAAATTGTGTACTTCAAAGGGTGCACAAAAGCCCAGTGAAAAAAGGTAGTGGGAACACTGGTAATTTATAACTTGTCTGTTACCTAAACATGTCTCCCCATTTTGCTTCCCCTGATTCAGAGGTTAACTCTGATGTTATTTTTATGATTGTGTTTATGCTAATCCCAAACCTGAGACCCATCTCTTACAGTGTATGTGCAGTAACTACCATGAGTGTTTGATATCCACATAACTAATAGCAGTATCCCCAATAACTAATAACAATATCCTCAATAAGAAGGCTGGTGAAAACCTTATGGGAAAAGGTTTCATTTTTCAATAATTTTTTTTCCTTCCCCTTGGAAGACAAGTCATTATTTGATCATTTTATTTAACTTTTTACCAAACAATCCCTGTTTTACTGACCCTATTCAGAAGGCTGGAAACCAGCATTTTCTCCTTTTTCCTTGATGTTTGTATCTGCTCAAAGACAATTACTCAACTGAATTTGTTGTCTGGAAATGCTTTCAATTTTGTTGAGTCTTAAAATTTTGTCATTTAGTGAGTGTTTAATTCATCTTCTGCAAATGTTTCAGTATGTGAGTCTAGAATTTTGTTGTGTGGTTAATACGTCATTGATATTGATTATTTTGCAGAAAATGGAAGTTTTGGTCCAAGAATCTCACTCTCAAGATGTGCTGATATTTTTGTACAAGTTATATCAAGAGAGATTACTTTGTGACATTGAGGTCGAGTCAGAGGATGGAATTACCTTCGGCACTCACAGAATTGTGCTTGCATCAACATCAACCTACGTACACCATGTATTACTGTTTAAGCCTGGTTTGTCCAACTTAAAATTGAGTAAGTATGCATCACCCTTGGCATGATGCTGGGGTAGTTTAAGGACTTACACAACAATCCTGAGTTTTAACAACCCTTAAAAAAAGAAGATATTTCTCCTTTTACCACAATGTTTTCTGTCCTTCCCAAACCTTTTTCAGTTGTTTGAGTCACATTTATCTGGTGTTCTGCATATATATGCTTTCACCTTGGGCAAGTCCAAAAAACAACAAAATTTTGGACTATTCAAGTTGAAAGCATTTGCAGAATACAAAAATAAGTGACTCAAAAAACCAAATTTGTTTTTTGAATGGTTGAAAAATATTGTGTGAAAAGAAGAAAATGCTGTTAACAGTGATTGTTCACATGTTGATACAATGTAAAACCCTCTCCTGTGAAAACTTTTGGGCTTAGGTCAAGGTCATATACCTGTTGGAAAAAAAAATAGTGGAATTCAGAAATTTAGAAGATAGTGGAAAAGAATATGCAAAATCACCAACCTTTGAGCTATTTTTAATTCTTCATGAAACCTCCTTTGACTCTACCAAACGACAAAATTTTGGACTTAACCAAACTGAAAGCATTTGCAGACGACAAATTAATGCAACTCAAATGACAATTTCTGTGTCTGATAGGATAGAAAACATTGTGGGAAAAGGAGAAAATGCTGGTTTAAAATACCAGCATTTCTCCATTTCCCACAATGTTTTCAAAAGCCTTCTTTCCCAGGGTCATGAAAACCCGGGATTGTTTGGTAAAGGGTTGAATAGGTGATGATGTACAAATTACACTGATTCTGGTAAGTTAAAGTCAAGATAAGAGTTATTGTTTCTATTGTTACACAAATACACTACCCTGAGAAAAAGGCTTTTGAAAACATTGTGGGAAAACGAGAAAATGCTGGTAGTTAGAATTTTCTCGTTCATCCTCATTGTTTTTTTACCCTATGAAAGATGAATTCCATATTTTGAGTTGCATTTAATTTATTGTCTTCAAATGCTTTTAGTGTGGAAAAGTCTAAAATTTTGTCGTTTGGTAAAGAGTTAAAATAGAAAATTAAGAATGCACAATTACTTGATTAAGTTTTATGCTGTTTCCTAAAGTTAGCTTGTATAGCAGTGTGACAGATTTTTTTCCTGGGTTTCTCAAGAACACTTTTATTTGGTCTTGACCCAGAAGAATCTAATTTGATGATGGTCAGGGTTAGATAATTGAAAATAGATAAATTAAGTCTAAATAAATATGGTATATTTCTTCATGAAATCTGAGTATAGAAACCATGCAGATTATGCTGAATTTAGACAAGCAAAAACCTTTTACCAAATGATAAAATTTCAGACCTGTCCTTATTGAAAGCATTTGAAGATGACACTTAGAGTTTGGCCCTAATGATTGGATTTGTCTTTAATGAGGTAGAAATCATTGTTGGAAAAGGCAAAAATGCTGGTTACCAGCCGTTTACTATTGAGTATTAATTATTGTCTTCAAATTACTACATGTATGTTACCAGTTTTTAACCCATTTTCTTTTTCTAGATGTCCCGTCCAAAGTTCTTCAACTTCTCCTTGAATATGGTTACACAGGTCAGCTATTTGTCTCTAGTGACCTGAGAAAAGATGTTGAAGGTGCTGCTACGATGTTACAGGTAAAGAAAACTGGGAGAAGATATAGAAAAGGGACATAACCTGGGGGTCAGAATTACGCACCCTGAATTCAGAGTGATATTTCTCCCCAAGGACACTTAGTGCAACACAGTTTGCTTTTGGAGCAAATTAAGATCAGACTGCACAGAACTTGCAGTCTGATCTTGATCTACACTTTCTGGTACAGTTAGGTTTTCCATAGAAAAGAAATAGTATGAAATTGCAATAGTTGTACTTTTACTGTCTGTTGGAAAATTTGATTGTATGACCAGTTTTAGGCTGAATTATGAAGATGGAGCTGTTCTCTAAAGTGATAAAGAATGTTTTACCTGTTCCTGTTTTTCCTACATTATGTACATTACATTATTACATTATGTATTTGCTTATTTTACGGTATGGATGCTATGTCTTGAGGCACCCAAAAATTTACTTTAACTATGTCAAAATTGAAGACTTATCCAAATCGAAAATCAGTCGCAGATGGCAACATCAGTATAGCTAGAATTAAGAGACTTGATTGCAAAAGAGTAGAAAACCTTATAGGAAAAGGAGAAAATGGTGGTTACCAGGATTGTCTTCTTTTCCATCAACATTTTCAAAAATCTTCTCCCTCATTGTCATTAAAATTCAGGATTGTGTGCTGAAGACTAAACCTTTTACAAGTCAGCAGAATTTTTAGACTTGTCAAAATTGAAAGCACATGCAGATAAATGTCTGGATCTTGTCGGTGAAAAGGGTGAAAAATGGCATTTTTTTTCCTTTTCTCACAATGTGTTCAAAAACCATGGCCCGATTTGAGTCTTAAATACATGGCATCATTTGGCAAAGGATTAGCACCATAGATCTATCAGTTAGTCTGATATTGTAACTTCAGATGTACGGTGTTTTGGATTTATTGAAGAAGCAATGCATTGAGGAACATGAGCCAGTCTGTGATGAAGTAGATCCAGTATTGAAGGCTGACATAACAAAGGGTAATGTCTTTATTGCAGTAATTAATCCCCAGCAGCAAAGCAGGGGGGAGGTTACAGGAACGGCCTTTGTCAGCCTGTTCATAGTTCTGTCCCTCTGTCAGTCTGACCATTCGTCTGTAACACCTTTTTTTGTCTGCCTTCTGGCTTGTTTTTGGAAATATGTCACACTTGTGTGCACTTTGATGACACAATTTGAAAAGTGGAGGTTAATTTCTATATTGTAGTCATTTAATTTTGTAACTGATATTGGATGTAAATGTAATGAGCATTTTAGCCCATCGGAGACTGAATCTCATTTTCTCCTTTTCCCACAATGTTTTTAAAAGCTTATTGTCTCAGGGTTTTTAAAACACTGGATAGTTTGATAGAGGGGTTAAAAGGTTCATGGTAAAGAGTATGTCTGTTCAGGCTTGTTAATCTGGGCTTTATGTTAAGGCTTGTTTTATGGGGCTTTTTCGTATCAAGTGAGCTGAGCATGATGTAAATAAACACGTACAAAATTTTCAGTTTCCATGGCTAGCCAAATGAAAAACTGGTCTATTTTTTGTGTGCGTTGTATTAGAATGGTTATTTTCACTTTAACAATTTCTGTGTGCTCCAAGCATTTAGCTGACTATTTATTGACATCAAAAAGTTGTTTTTTGACTTGGAAAGGCTGGTGTGAGAAACATGGGTACAGAAATGCTAAGAATAGATGCATAGGTTAAAACCAGGGTGGAAAAAATTGATGGTTTGAGAAATGGTTTAACTCTTTACCAAACATAAAAATTTTTAGACTTGTCCAAATTAAATGCATAATGCACGTGACAATGTAAACATGGCTCTAAAGATAAATTTAACTTTGAAAGGGTAGAAAACACTGTGGGGGGAAAAAAAGAAAATGCTGGCTTCCAGCATTTTCTTTTTTTCCCTCGCAGTGTTTTTATATAAGCCCCCTTTCTTGTTGTTGTTAAAACTCTAGATTGTGTGATAAAGGGCTAAACACCATTCTACCAATCATCGCCTGATGTATAGATTTTTTCATCCTGACAGGCAATCATATAGATAGAACCACTAACTTTGAAGGATGTGAAGTAGCTATCAAAGTAGAAAACCTTGACACAGAGACAGCTGTCATTGATTCACCTTTACTGAACATGGGACAGTTTAACTGCTTCATGTCTACTGAGGAAGTCGGAGAAAAGTTTGGGAACGAACACAAGAAAACAGTAACTAAGAGAAAATACAAGACTAAAATATCACAGAAAAATTCCAGGAAGAAGTGTTCAAATGAGATCAAGAAAGGTTCAAGTTCTCATCAAAAGAAAGTTACTCAGACTAGAAGTGATAAATTAAGTGATTGTAACTTAAAAAGTACAAAATATAATCTCATTCCCAAGAATCCTTCTACACATGGTACAAAAAAACTTAAAAGCAAGAAAAAATCTGAAAACTGTATGTTTAAGGGAACTTCATCTGTAGTTAAAGGTGATAAGAAAAAAACTCAAAATTATCGGAAAGATCAACAAAACAGAAATCAGGACAAATATAGATCTTGCAAAAGTAAAACCAAAAGTTTACTTAAAGTTGATCAGGATCCAAAAAACAGTACAAACAGCTTGAAAATAGTGTTAAGGTGTGTTTATTGTACAGAAAAATTACCTTCATCACTTCTCTATTATCAGCATATGTTAGAATGTCATTCAGAAATCTACCTCAAACTGCTGTATTCTCGTTTCTTGATAAAGAAGAGTCTGCAATGTATATGTGGAACCAACTATTCAACTCTGCGCACAAAATTTGATAAATCAGGTTGTCATCTGTGTGCTAAGAAATTTGTTAGATACAGTCTGTTTTATCTCCATATTATTAGAGACCATGTTAGAAATGAAAAAAGAAGCTGGTATTCTTTTCTATCTTCACATTTAAAGAACAAATTTAACACAAAATCTGCTATGTTAACTGAAAGAACAGCTGGTTTAATTCAGAAAAAAGAGTTTAAGTGCTCATCGTGTTGTAAGGAGTTTGGTTCTAAAGCTGGTTTAAACACACATTTTAAGAAAATTCATGGGAACAAAAAAAGAGAAGACCAGAGGCAAAAGAAGGCTGTGATATCATCAAACCTTATGAAGTGTTTCCTGTGCAATAAAGGCTTGCAGTCTGAGGGGGGCCTACGCAAACATCTAGAGGTAACGTATTGGTCCATACTGTATGTAGAACTTAGCTGTCCTGGGTTTGTACTCACAATCAGTCTTAGATTTAGTCTTGTCTTATTCCAGATTTAGAAAGTAACATAACTTTTGATTGGCTAAACCATTTGGTTTAGCCAATCAAAATTTGCGTTACATGCAAATCTAGAAAATTTTTGAGAATAGTCGGTGAATATGGTCCCTGTTTTTCTAGGACAACACGGAGGTATTGTCAAAGCCTTGTCATCACCTGTGTCTTTGTTGGGCAAAAACTTTAACATTTCCATATGCGTTACAACTGAAGATATTAAAACTTTGCTTCAAATTTGGACAATTGTTTACTATCAAATGAGGCTCGTACATGTCCTACAGACACATTTCTTGTTGTTACTAAGCTGAGCCCGGGTAACTCAGTCGGTAGAGTGCAGGACTTGAGAACAGAAGGTCTAGGGTTCGATCCCTAGCTCGGCCAATTTCTTTCCAAGGATTGATGATGGTAATTGCAACAGGATTCATTCCTCTCCCTCTGCTTACCATTGTTTCGATGATGGTTAAGTGGGAAAGCAGCCAGTGGCTTGGAAAGAAAATTGTGTAGAGTACTGGTAAAAGAGACTCCAGGAAAGCATGGATAGGTGCACTAGCTGCCACAATATAACTGAAATAATGTTGAAAACAGCGTTGAAAACCATACAATCAATCAATCAATTGTATTTACTAAAACTACCAATTTTATATGATCCATGCTCTTGCAAAAGGAGGCTAATCATATCTCTGTTATTTATTGTATCAATCAAGTCATCACATAATTATGGATCCATAAAGTCCATTTTGTATAACAACTAAATGAGTCCTGATGTACATTGGTTCTTTGCCATGCAGAAAATTGACCGATAGGAAATAATTTCGACCCAGGTCAGCCTGCACAATCTACGCAAGCTGACCTGGGCCGAAATTTTTTGCAGATGCATTATGCTCCCTTTTCACAGAGCATGGCTCATATGTTTATTAGGATAAGTGTGTGTATGTCATCATCTCCAGATTTGATGTTTCAGAAAACACACAATATGTCTGCAGCAGAAGCCAAAAGAAGCCAGTTTGAGTTGACAGATTCTGTAGAATGTGAAGTTGCCACATGCCAGTTTTCCTCAACCAATATTTTAGACATGAACCAACATGTGATTGCCCTTCATCCCTATATACAACATGACTGTGGAATGTGTAAACAAGTGTTTCAGGTAAAACAACATTCATCCATTCATTCACAGTGTTTAAGCCAGGCTGCGCCATCGTGGGATTGGCATATTATTTTTCCGTATAGCGCATAAAAAACAGAAATAATATCATTTTGGCGGATCAAGGTTTAGACTAAAAATCCTTTTACAAAAGATAGCATCAGATTCTGTCAATCTTGTTTACATCACATTATTGCTTATTTCGTTACAAAAAGTGCCTCAGTGATAATTTTCTACAGGTTTACTACATTTAAGTAGGAAACTGGTACTTACCGATTTTCAGTGTAAGACGCTTTATAAGATAGTAATTGCCGATAAGAATGTGCCTAAATACCATTGTATTGTGATCTTTGAAAAAAGTAATCATGTCATCTGAGCATAGGAATCAGACGCTTAATGTTTGAAAAAAGCTTGTTGTCGGCCAAAATGGATACCCTCAGTAAAAATATTTTTCATCCGTTCTGACTGACGACAAGCTATTTTCAACAATTAAACATCTGATTCCAGTGGTCTGAAATACAGTCATTAGAACAGAAACAGAAATCAATTCCTTCAATGTTTTTGACTTAAAATGGATAAAAAAACAAATGAAGAAACACTGTCAACCTCTAGCGATAGGAGGTTTCAAGAGAAATGGTTATTCACACTTTCATCGTGGTTGAATTACCGCTAGGACAAGATGTAATGTTTTGCAGCCTGTGTATCCAACCAAAAAAGGTAAATGCATTGACACTTTGATGACCATTGGTGTACAAGGCCCAAATCTAAAAAACATTTGATTTGTTGATGCTATCTATATGCATAACTGTCAGATGTTTTGACAGTGGTGAGGAAGAAGGCTTTTTAACTCTTTACCAAACGAGAAAAATTCTAGTCTGGTCAAAATTGAAAGCATTTACCAACTGACAAAATTCTATACTAGTTCAATTGAAAGCATTTGCAGACAGCAAAGTAAATGTCACTCAAAAATTGAAACTTGTCTTGGGAAGGGTAGAAAACATTCTGGGACAAGGAGAAAATGCTGATTACCAACATTTTCTCCTTTTCCCACAATGTTTTCAAATGCTGTCTTTCTCGGGGTCATTTAAAGTCGGAATTGTGTGCTGACACAAGGATAAAAATAAAACAGTTGAGAAGAAAAAAATGCTGGTAATAAGCATTTTCTCCTTTGCTCACAGTGTTTTCTCCCTGATGAAAGCCATTTCTATTACGATTCACATTTGTCCAATGTAGATGCTTTCAGTTTGGATGAATCTAAAATTCTGCAGTCTGGTACAGAATATCTGTCCTGTATTTCGGTTTGCCCTGTTTCACTTTGGACAGCACAAGATGATGTTAGAAAGGCATATGGCTACCACACATTCAGGAAGGAGAAAGAAAATTAAACATGAATGTAGCACATGCGGTAGGACATTTCCAAAGGCACACAATTTGAGAAGACATGAGCACTTTAAACATGGCATAAAGCATGAGAGTGTCAAGGTTTGTCTGATTAGATGTATTTTATTATGTAGGACTTAACCTTTTACGAAACAATAACAGGTTTTTATGGCCCTGAGAAAGAATACTTTTGAAAACTTAATAATTTTTTCGTCTGCAAAGGCTTTCAATTTGGGCCAGTCCAAAATTTTGTCGTTTGGTAAAGAGTTAAATGAGGTACCAATGTAAAAGAGTGGTCAAGGGCTTGTTGAATCATACAGTAAACCAGTCTTACTTTTCAACCCAAAAGTCAATAAATGCTTTTTTCATGGTGTTGATTTCTGATTTATTTTGGTGTTGTATGTGAAAAATATTGTGTCTGTTTACCACTTCAGGGAAAGTGACCTCTTTGAACACTCTAAGGATGTTATCATGTTGTAGGAGGATTGAACAAATAAATACTTACGGCTTTAATGCTTTACCAAACAATCCTGTATTTTAATAGGCTTGGGGAAAAAAGCTTTTAAAAATATTGTTGTAAAAGGAAAATACGCTGGTAGCCAGCAGTTTCTCCTTTTCCCATGTTTTCCACCCTATCAAAGACAAATCTCATCATTATACCCCCGCAAAACGAATGTTTTCGGGGGTATACTGGAATCAGCCTGTCTGTCCGTTTGTCCATCCGTGTGTCTGTCTGTGTACAAATAATTGCCTGTTTCTGTCAAAGCGCTGGCGGGGGTATTAAGTCACATTCAATGACAGCTCTAGTTTTAGTCTGCAAATGCTTTCAATTTGGACAAGTCTAGAAATTTGTCATCTAGACAGAAAATTTACCCCTTACCTCACAATCCTGAGTTTTAATGGACCTTAGAAAGAAAGCTTTTGAAAACATTTGTAGGAAACAATGTGGGAATAGGACGAAATGCTTTAAACCAGAATCTCCTCCTTTTCTAACAGTATTTTCTACCCTTCCTTAGACAAACCTTATTATCTACACACAATAGGTCTGTTGTCTGCAAATTACCTCAATATGGCTTGCAACATGTGAGAAGGGGCATTCGGACATTTGCGTAAAGTGTTGTCTCGGATCAGCCTGTGCAGTCTGTGCAGGCTAATCTGAAACAATATTTTCCGTTTTTATGTAATTTTCTGTTTTGTGCAAGTCTACTGAAGAACAAAATCTAATGTAGACGTAGTGCTGTCTCGAATCAGCCTGCGCGGACTGCGCAGGCTGATCCGAGACGACACTTTACGCAAATGTCCGAATGCCCCTTTTCTCGTGTTGCAAGCCATATGGAAGAGTACAAAATTTTTTTGCCTGATAATGGGTTAAGGTGAAATAAACTATTTTGTATGTGGTGATGATTCAAGATTAGGCTGTAAATCATCTCTGATACTTGATGATGATTCAAGATTAGACTGTACATCATCTCTGATACATGTACTTTTCTATTGTGTAATTGTGTCCAATTTAGCTGAAGAAACCCTTCAAATTAGACTTTAAAATGCATGCTTAACAATACAGTGGGTGCCAATGCAGCCAGTTAGGTTCAAGATCAGACCACATTAAACTATCAGTCTGATCTTAGAATCGCATTTTTATATGTTCCTCTATGTTGATTAGGTGTATAGATGTGACCATGAGGGTTGTAACTTTGTAACATCGACTAGTTCTGCACTGAAACTTCATCAAAGTAAGCACAGTAGAGAGAAGAAATTTTCATGTGAGTTCTGTGGGCTAAAACTGAAAACAGAAATGTAAGTATGCTGCAATTTCAGTATTCTTAACTCTTTACCAGACGACAAAATTTTAGACTGGTCCAAATTGAAAGCATTAGCAGACAACGAAATTAAAGTGACTCAAAAATTGAAATTTGTTTTGGGAAGGGTAGAAAACATTGTAGGAAAAGGAGAAAATGCTGGTTACCAGTATTTTCTCCTTTTTCCCACAATGTTTTCAAAAGGCTTCTTTCTCAGAGTCGTGAAAACCCGGGATTGTTAGGTAAAGAGTTAACTCTACCACACGACAAAATTTTAGGCTGGTCCAAATCCAAGGCTCTTTCAGACTAAATAATAAATGTGGCAAAAAGGATGGGATTTGTCTGTGAAAGGTTTGAAAACATTGTGGGAAAAGGAGAAAATACTGGTTAGCATTTTCTCCTTTCCCCACAATATTTTCAAAAGTTTCCTATTTTAGGGTTGTTAAAACACGGGATTGTGTGGTAAAGGGTTAAACATGGTTAGTACATTACATTTTATGACAAGGCAACTTTGAAACAGTTTCTTTAATGAATTCTAGGACCAAAATATAAATGGAATCGATATTGGTTCTCGCTTAACTGTTAGAGGGCCCAAACTGATATTACTTCTTTTCGCGGACAGCATTGAGAACAATCAGACAGCACATTATGTGCAGTCTGATCTGAGATCTATGCAGTCTGCTACTATGCCAAACATTCTGGAATAAAATAGGCTCAAAATAAGATTGTTATGACTGTTCTTTCAGATTGAAAAGGTGCATTTCACAGGGGTCAAATTTAACTTTGTTTTCAACTAGCAAAAATTTGCTAGTGACCATTTTTTCTACTAGCCAAAATCAATTTTGTACTAGCAATATCTTAACCCATTGCCACTCAGTCCCGTGTTTTAACGACTCTGAAATGGGAAACTTATGAAAACATTGTGGCAAAAGGAGAAATTGCTCATAATGAGCAATTTCTCCATTTCCCATGTTTTCTACATTATTAGAGAATTAAGTTTCCTATGTACCAATTTTGAAATTGTCGTCTGCAGACGCTTTGAATTTGGGAGAGTCTAAATATTGTTGAGTGGGTCTCCTCTGTTTGCTCATACAATATTATAGCTCAGACTCTACACATTCTGCATGGCAAAGAAATACCCTTTGTTTGGACAAACTGTTTGATCATTAATTTATATTAAATAAATATTCCGGCGATGTCACGGATTCCGGCCTTTTGCCGAAAAAACTGGATATTTTCCCTCCATACTCTCAGCGAGGCAATGCAGACGTATAAACAACGTCAGAATCGTCTACGCGCTTTAAATATCGGATACATGTATTTACAATATTGCAACAAGCGTCTCTACGAATACCGGTCACGTGGTCGGTGATACTCTCAAAGGATAGTTCTACACCGCATACGGCAATTCAGTGTACACGAAAAACGACCGCATTTATGGATTAATTCAGATTTTTAAGCGGTAGGTTTGCCCATTTTCCGGCGCACTCGCATATTATTTCGACTGTTAGAATTTGGCACTCGCATTTTTTCGTTTCAGCTCGCATTTTGCGAGTTTGCGACCGTTAAATTTGAACCTTGATTTCATTAATTCAGTGCTTTGAGGGTTGAACTGCTGTATACATGAATGTGTAATGTATTTCAAGGCAGAAGTTGTTGTGAAAAAAAGGTGAAAATGCTCCAATGAAATGGGTAATTTCACAGTGCTGTTTGGTAAATGGTTAAAATCTTTTAGCAAAATTTCTCTTATGTTGACAAAATTTAATTCAAAAAGAAATTCTTTTTAAGAAGTTGTTTGCAGGAGATTTCAGTGAGGAGAAAATAGGTTAACTAAAAGTACCTATTTGTCGATAAGTTTATGATCTCTTTACCAAACAATAAAATTTTACAGTGATTCAACTTGAAAGCATTTATTTTAAAAGTACATGTTTGTAGATAAGTTTATGAACTCTTAACCAAACAACAAAATTTTACATGGTCCAACTTAATTTGCAGAGAGCAAAATATGGCAGAAGTAATGGAATTTTCATCAGAAAGAGTGGAAACTTTGGACAAGGAAAAGATGCTTTTTCTCCTTTTCCCACAGAGTTTTCAGAAGGAGATGGGTATTCTGGCTGTATCCAAGCTTAGTCAGCTTTTTAATGCTTGATAATAGTCATTGTGACAGTATTAGTTGTACGGTCAGGTGGCAGGGGACTTGGAAACTTGTTCATGGCTGTGGTGAATCATCAGTTTCCAAGTCCCCTGCCACCTGACCGTACAACGAATTTATTATACTGCAAAGTTTTACCATTCCAACGTGTGTTAAGCGAATTTTACCTGTTTTTTGGTTTCAAAAGTTGAGTACGCTGACGAAGTAGAATTTCCCTTCTGAGTGCCCCAATTCAATGAAAACCGACGTCACTGGGAACTGACGTCACTGAAACCTTGGTAAAACGTGCAGTTTGGTGCATAATCTTGATGTTAATCTTGATCGACGCAGCCATTTTGGATGTTGTGTTGAAAGTGTAGTCATGTATACGGGGCTCTCGAAAGGGAAACTGTTTTTATGTTGGTTTTGCCAGTGTACATGATATATATGTTCGGGGCATATTATCCAATCAGATCATGAGAAATTTCTTTGCACTATGATAATATTTTTTCTTCTCTCACTGCAGACTATTGTTTGGATGATGTCTTGGTGTGAAAGTAGCCAGTGGGTTGGAAAGAATATTTTGCAAAGTACTGGTAAACCAAACTCCTGGCAACCATGACTAGGTGCACTGCCACCATCAAATGTGGAAAACTGTCTTAAATACAAAACATTCATACACATTTCTTGAGTTTTTATAATAGATCTTTTATGGGTACTTATAAGAGTTTTAGAGAAAAAGTGAATACTAACTAAGCATAAATCATTATTCAAATCCTGTAGTATTGGTGCAAAAATGAGTCAGAAAATCTGTTAGATAAACATATTCTTACAGCAGTACCCAAGCCTTGCACTAGTAGAGGACATTTCAGAAGTTCACTTGTTATTTTCTATTTATCACATAACTCCCCCTGTTTTCAATGTAATACAGTAGTTACAAATTTTCTTTTCTCACACGTCTGAGATAAAGAAAATAGTGCTGAATTTAGTTAACACTTTGTAATCATATACCTCATTTCTAAAACATTGCTGACCTAGGTTCCTGAGTGAAATTAATGGTTAAAATTCATAATAATGATGAAGTTGTTAATTTAATCACTTTTAGATTCAAAACAAAATCATAAGGTCCCGAGTTTGATACCCAGGAGCGGGTGTCAACCTAGGGATTTTTCATTGGCCCACACATTCGGCGCGAGTACTGGTGTAGTCCCAGGAAGCAGAATCGAGAGAGATTAGTATAAGTTGTAAGAACTTGTTTCTCAGTTGATGTAAAATAAATATGTTTAAACTAAAACAAAATCAATATATGCAGGTTTCTTTTGAACTATTTTTCGTGTAAATTTCATTACACATTAAACATGTATGCCTATGTTATGGACTATAATTCTTGTAATGCAGTTATGTGAGAAAAAGAATCTGACGTTGGTTTGCTTTTGAGGTAAAAATTTATTAAACTTGTCCACAAAAAATGTTATTAAGCTCTCCAAAGGCTCGCTTTATAACATTTTTTGTAGACTCGTTTAATAAAATTTTATCTCAATCATCAGCTCATGTCAGATCGTATATTTCTCACCCAGCTCTCAAAAGAAACATATCAATAAGATGCACCTGGGGATCCGACCTTACTTATGTCAGGTGTGTGGACAGAGTTTTGGAGAGGCCCATGAGCTGAAGTCTCACTTCAGTTACAAACATACAACAGACAGGGAGTACAAATGTCAGCATTGTGGTTATGCAACAAGTGTCAAAAGTACTTATTACAGTAAGTATCAGTTTTGTTTGTTTGCTATTTAACTAAAGCATCTGCACACATCAATTAGAATATAGCTCAAATGGTAAAGCTTGTCTTTGATAGGCTAACAATCATTGTGGGAAAAGAAGAAAATGTTGGTAACCAACATTTTCTCCTTTTCTAACTATGTTTTTTGCCCAATCAAGGACACATTTTGTCATTTGAGCCACCTATAGTTTGTCGTTTACAAATGCTTTCAATTTTGACTAGTGTTTACTTTTGTCATTTTGTAAAGAGTGAATGGAATTAGTCTTTGATAGTGTAGGAAATCTGTTGGTAAAAGGAGAAAATGCTACAAATTGCTGCAAAATCTTTTACTGTTTACAAGATGATAACATTTTATTCTAGTCCAATTGAAAGTATTTGAGCTATGCTCTGTGAAAAGGGGGCTTAAAGCATCTGCGAAAAGTATCGACCAAGGTCAGCCTGCGCAGTGCGCGCAGGCTGACCTGGGCCGGAACTTTTCGCTAGTATTCAATTTTCTGTATGCCCAAGGAAAAGTATATCTCATGATTAAGTTGGTTGTTAAAAAAAGTTGATATTATGGATCCCTAGGTATGTGATGACTTGCTTGGTATCGTGGATCACGAAGATGCATTAAGCCCCCTTTTGTCAGAGCATGGCTCACTTACAGATGACAAATTAAATGTGGCTCAAATGATGATATTTACTTCTCAGTAGAAGACTTTGTGGGAAAAGGAGATAATGCTGGCTACCAGCATTTCTGCTCATCCTACATTGTTTTCCAATGCTTTCATTTGTTAAAATTAGAGATTGCTTGGTTATTGGTATGGTACTGCATTTGTTTTCAATATAGTCCACTACTTATTTTCTTCATGCGGAGACCTGGTAGCCGAGTCGGTAGCGTGCAGGACTCAAGAACAGGGGGTCGCTGGTTCGATTCCTGGTTTGGCCAATTTGTTTCCAAGGATTGATGATAGTCTTTGTGACAGGATTCATTTCTCTCTCACTGCTGATCATTGTTTTGATGATGGTTATGTGGGAAAGCAGCCAGTGGCTTGGAAAGAACATTGTGCCTTTGTGGTAGTGGTAAAAGAAATTCCAGGAAAGCATGGATAGGTGCATTGGCCGCCGTGATATTACTGAAAAAATGTTGAAAAACGGCGTTAAACACCATACAGTCATACACTTATTTTCTTCATGGGGATAATTAGACAAAAAAAACCAATGAACAACTGTAAAGTTAACTCTTTACCAAACAACAAATTTTTGGACTGGTCTAAATTCAAAGCATTTGCAGACAACAAATGTTGCTAAAATGATGAGTTCTGCCTCTGATAGGGTAGAAAACAATGTGCAAAAGGAGAAAATGCTGGTAACCAGCATTTTCTCCTTTTTTCACAATATTTTCAATAGCTTTCAGTCTTTAAAAGTCTGGATTGTGTGGTAAAGGGTTAATCTTTCTATTAACCTGGTTAATGCTGGTTACATGCATTTTCTCTTTTTCCCATGTTTTCAAAAGCCTTCTCTTTTGGGGTTTTTAAAAGTCTGAATTGTGTTGTAAAGGGTTAATCTGTGTATTTTTCCAGCTCATTTATTCAATGTACACAAGATACGAGACAAGGATGACAAGAGGAAGGAGTATCAATGCTCGTTATGTCCATTCAAGTCGATTCTGCATCATCGATACAAACTGCATCTGAACAGTCACACAAACACACGGGAGTACTGGTGTAACATCTGTGATAAATCATTTATTACATCCTCTACGCTTCTTGCTCACAAACAGTGGATGCATTCTGAGAAAGTTTTCTCATGTACGCAATGCGAGTATAAGACAAAAACAAGACAGAAACTAAACGAGCATATACGTGTTCAACACCAGTTGAAAGGTTTAAGACCGTACAAGTGTCCATATTGTGAATTTCGGTGTGCGACTGGTGGAAATACTCGTAAGCATGTAAAGCAGGTGCATCCTGGGTTGGCAGTTCAATACCACAGGGATGATAACATGCTGGAGGCTGCGCGTGTTGCACGTGCAACGGGTCATCATGAACCACTTGTTTTTCTCAATAAATTTGATAAGTCTTCACAAAATGGCAATACTGTTACACCTGAATCTGGATTGAAGATTTCTCAGTCTAACATGAATAGTCTTGACTTGAATTTAAAAAATTTAGTCACTGCAAAGGAATAACTGAATGCCTGTTTAGTGGATGATAGTTGTGATTTTATTTCAGATCTATTCATGGAACCAACTCCTGCTATTTTCTTATTTTAATGTGTAACCGTAGTGCTGGTTAACTACACAGACAAATGATTGAACTCTTTACCACATAATCTTGAGTTTTAACAAGCCAGTAGTAGAGAGCTTTTGAAAACATTGTGGAAAAAGGAGAAAATGCTGTTGACCAGCATTTTATCCTTTTCCCACAATATTTCTACCCTATCTAATACGAATTCCATCACTTGAACCATATTCAAGTTGTAGCCTGCAAATGCTCTGATGTTAGAAAAGTCCAAGATTTAGTCATTTGGTAAAGAGCTGATAGGTTTTAATACAAACTAGCAGTTCCCATTACTTCAGAAAATACATTGTTTATTACTTCAGAAAATACTAGTATATTGTTTGTTTTCAATGTTTCATGAAGGTATTATAATGTATATTATGTTATTTAATCTGCTTAATTGTTGCTATACGAGTATTGGCATTATTCAATATGGCTAATTTCAATTTTGTATGCAGTATCTTTGTATGTGCTTCATTTCACAGTCTGTTTTTCTTTAGCTATCCTTTACCTGTTATATATTTATATGGAACTCACACTACAAATATTAATTTTCTGTAAACTCAAACTGGCACACAATCAGCTCTTTACCAGAAAACAAAATTTTAGACTCGTCACAATTCAAAGCATTTGCAGAACACAAAGTTAGTGTGACTTAAAAAATGGGAAAAAAGACAACTGTTTTTTAAAATCATGGGAAAAAGAGAAAATGCTGGTTACCAGCACTTTCTCTTTTTCCCATGATGTTTTTCAAAGTTCGGGTTGATAAAACTCAGAATTGTGTGGTAAAGGGTTAAAGAATGTTTTTTTTTTTTTTTACATCAGGCATAGTGACAGAATAAACAAAGTTTGTGTAAGAGCTGTCTGATCTGGGTATACCCTGTTTATACAGCCTAGTAATGGCATTAGTAACCAATTAACCTTGTACTGAACAATCCACAGCTTTAACAGTTCTGAGGAATAAAGCATTTGAAAACATAGTGGGAAAAGGAGACAGTAGTAACCAGCATTTTCACCGTTTTCCACCATTTTTTCTACCCTTTCAAAAGCAAAATCCCTTCATTTGAGCAACAATTTATTTGTCATCTGCAAATGCTTTCACATTGGAATATTCCGAAATTTGTTGTTTGAGAAATAGTTAACGGATAGAACACATTAGTCTCATGTACAAATTGCACTGCAAAATTATTCAGCCTGTTACTTGTTATCCATCTTCCTTGTTTGTGATATTTCCCTGTTTTTGCATTGTCCCACTTCTGACACCATGCTTAATGGATAAAAAAAGTAAGGCATTTGTCCAAGCTGTGGTATATTTAACTCGGTCTCCCAGATTATAAAATATCGCAGACTCGGTCAGTAGCACAATCAAATCCAGTTCCATGGAGTATTTGGTATTGTATACTCTAATTGTCAAAAACATGTTTTCGAAGAAAACATGTTTTCGAAGAAAACATAGTTATTTGAGAAACATGCGAATCCAGCCCGCCCGGGTGGCTCAGTGGTGAGCGTGTTGGACTCATGACCTGGTGGTTGTGGGTTCGATACCCGGTTGAGGCGAACTTTCTTTCTGGCGTATTTTCGCCTCTCGCCTCTGCTGAAGCATGTGAGAAAAGTAGTCGGTGGCTTTGGAAAGAAATTTGTGTTAGTACTGGTGCGAGAAAGCCAGGAAATATATGTGCGTCATTGACCGCCATGATATGACCTTAGCTGTTAAAGTTGCGTTAAACCCCAATAAAACCAACCAACCAACCAACATGCGAATCCCTTAATTTTGGATAGGTTTAAAATTTTGTTGGGAGGCAAAGCATTAACTTTTATCTAAGCAAGTTACTTGATGCTGGGTTTTCTCATAAAACAGAGACATTGAAATGTTGCTGCAAGGTTTTTGGAAAAAAAAACTTAATTAGCTGTTTAAGATTAACCCATTTACACCTGAGCCAGACTTATGATAACCCTGATAAAGAAAGCCTTTGAAAACTGAGAGAAAAGGAAAAATTCTGGTACCCAGCATTTTCACCTTTTCCCACAATGTTTTCTACCGTTTCTTCAAAAGTTTCAACAGTTGAGCCACATTTAAGTGGTCTTCTGCAAATGCACCCAATTGGGACTAGTGTAAACATTTTTTGTGTGCAATAAAGCGTTCAATGATTTGTACTAACTAAATGCTTCAAAGGAAAACTAAATGTTTCAAAGGAAAACTAAATGCTTCAAAGGAAAATCATGCAGCTAATCCAGGGATCAAACTTACTCTGCATGTTGCATGTCATGTAATTCTCCACCAGCTGAGCTAATAATGAGAAGAAAACCCTATGGAAAAAAACTATGCTTCCAAACTAGGGAGTGAACGATCAACTTTTTGTTCTGTACAAATACTCGACCAACTTAGCTAATTGTCTATCAACATGATTTTTCTAGAACTTAAGTGTTAATTTTAATGACATGTATAAAAAAAAATGACTGCTTACATTGTAGATATATGTAGTATTACTGAAAAAAAAAGGAAAATGTCTGTTGTTAAAACTTGAAATATTTTATCTTGTCTCATTTATTTCTAAATCCATCTTCCTCTCCGTTACGCTCTGCCGCCGTCCAAACACACAGAACATAATTTTATTATTGGACATTAAATCCACATGCTGCAGTGTTCTATGGGAATCTCTTGCTGATACCACACCCTTCATGGTTTTAATAAGTTTAACTCTTTACCATACAATAGAATTTTAGTCTCATCCGTATTGAAAGCAGACAACATATTATAAATGGCTTAAATAATAGAATTTGTCAAAGAAAAGTTAGAAAACATCATGAGAAAGGAAGGAAATGGTGGTTGCCAGCATTTCTTCCATTTCCCACAATGTTTTCAAAAGTCTTTTACCTCAGGGTTGTTAAAACTCATGGCTGTTTTGTAAAGGGTTGATAAATAAATTGATAGTATGGTGTTTAACACCATTTTCACATTACCTGTATTTCAGTTATATCGTGTCAGCCAGTGCTTCTATTCATGCTTTCCTGGAGTTTCTTTTACCTGTACTCCACATAATGTTCTTCCGAAGCCACTGGCTTCTCTCCATCATTAGCATCGTCGAAACAATGATCAGCAGTGAAAGAGGAATTAATCCTGTCACAATGATTATCAGCAAAAAAATTGGCTGAGCTGAGAATTGAAACCTGGGAGCCACTGGTCTCATTAAAAAAAGATATTCCAATGACTAGACTGTTTTTTTTGCTATAACATATCTAGTGGTGTTTATGCATGATCAGACTGTTCTTGTTCCACATTGTCAGCAGAGATGGGAGACAGGTGTACATACAATCCTTACTTTCACAAAATATGTTGAAAAAGTGGTCTTGATGCTGGCTATACTGTTTACCAGACAGATAAAATTTTAGACTGGTCCATGTGAAACTCTTTACTAGAAGACAAAATTTTAGACCTGGTCCATGTGAAACTCTTTACCCCAAAAGACAAAATTTTAGACCTGGTCCAAATTGAAAGCCTTTTCCCACGACAAACCAAGTATTGCTCATATGGAGCGAATGTCTTTGAAAATATTGTGGGAAAGGGAGAAAATGCTGGCTACCAGCATTTTCTCCTTTTCCACAAATATCAAATGCCTTCCTTTCCAGGGTCACTAAAAGTCAGGATTGTATGGTAGAAGGTTAAACTCTACCAAATGACAAAATTTAACCCTTTACCCCACAATCCCGACTTTTAATGACCCTGAGAAAGAAGCCTTTTGAAAACATTGTGGGAAAAGGAGAAAATGCTGGTAACCAGCATTTTCTCCTTTTCCCACAATGTTTTCTACCCTTTCCAAAACAAGTTTCAAATTTTCAGTAACTTTCATTTTGTTGTCTGCAAATGCTTTCAATTTGGACCAGTCTAAAATTTTGTCATTTGGTAAAGAGTTGAGACCTGTCCAATTTGAAGGCATTTGCAGAGTACAAATAAACACAACTTAGATTTTGAAATTTGTTTTTAGAAGAGTAGAAATCATTGTTGGAAAAGGAAAAAATGTTGGTTACCAAATTTTTCAAAAGTCCTTTTCTTAATTGTCATTTAAACTTAGGATTGTTTTAATAAAGGTTTAAGCATACATAGACAATAAACTGGTCCCTGTCTACTATATTAACCAGCCTTATTACGCCTATTTTGGTGTTTTATACAGATAAAAAATTTCATCTTGATTTGTTTTGTGCTCTAAAGGTTACTGCAATACCATGTTAATAGTTTACAAAGGCCTATTGCAATGTCACATAATGGGTAACATTCATTGATATCCAGGGATCAAATTCAATCACATGTATACAGTGACTTAACCCTTTACCAAACAATCCCTGGTTTTCACGACCCTGGGAAAGAAGGCTTCTGAAAACATTGACGGAAAAGGAGAAAATGCTGGAAACCAGCATTTTCTCCTTTTCCCACAATGTTTTCTACCCTATCAGAGACCTAAAGCTCATTTGTACCCATTCTGAATTTGTCGTCTGTGGATGCTCTCAGGTTGGAAGAGGCTAAAATTTGTCGTTTGGGAAAGGGTTAATAATGTTTCCTACCCTATCAAAGTAAAATCCAACCGTTCGAGCCACACTTGGTTTGTTGTCCACAAATGCTTTAAATTTGGACTTGTCCAACAATTTTGTATTTTGTCAAGGGTTGATGCTACCATTAACCATGCTACCATAGCATTAATTGCTATCATTGTGAACTTGAGCTCATCACTTCACATTATAATTTTTCAGGGGTCATGCATGGCTCACAGGTAAGGTAAAGGATTTGTAACCTGCAGGCTCCAGGTTCACTTCTCACTTGAGGCACTGGGTTTGTCATTAGAGTGTCCTTAAGCAAGGAACTTCAGAACCTAGCCTAGTGCTGGTGAATCATAGGACATAATTGATTAAGTGAGTCTGTGCCTCGATATGACTGAAATAATGTTTAAAGCAGTGTATAACAACATTCAAATAATCAGATTTATCAACAATTACATGAGGTATGGCCCATTGTTTTTTTTTATCCGATTCAGTGACAAGACGTTATTGTTCAAGAAATTGTGATCTGCTGTTGAAAAATTCAGCATGCCCTTTTAACCCTTTAACATACAATCCTGAGATTTGATGACACTAAAGAAGAAAACTTTTTGGAAAAAAAAAATGGGGATAAAGGAGAAAATGCTGGTAATCAGCATTTTCTCCTTTCCCCCAAATGTTTTCTACCCCCCTCCCAAAACAAATTTCAGTCAGGGATTGTATATGTAATTTACAATCCCTGTTTCAATTTTTGAGTCAGATTTATTTTGTTGTCTGCAAATACTTCCAATTTTGACAAGTCTAAAATTTTGTAGTTTTGTAAAGAATTAAAACATTGGGCTGTTTGATAAGGGGTTAACGGTTTCCTTAATAGTCATATCTCCTGGAGGTCTGGTAATACTTAACAAAGATGAGCACTGTTAAATGATTGAGCTGGTATATATACTGAACCAAAAAAGAAACTTCCCCTGTGTTTAAGTGCAAATGCAATGTTATTAAAAAAAATCAAAATCACAGATGACCTACATATATTCGGGCGAACGATTATGTGTCCGATAAAACAAATTTTAACTCGATTGAAAGCATTTTGCAGAAGAAACCCGCTGAAAGCGATTTTCACGTGCATGTACGGACCAGTATAATTCGTGTACATTTTTTTAAACCTTTCAGTCTAATTTTATAGACTTTCATGTCAATAAGAAAAAGACGTTGAAAAAAATTAAATTCTTTTTAGTTTTCTTTATTTTTGTTATGCCTAGAATTCTGCAAAATTTATGCGAACGTGCCATTGGCATGCTTAATGCTGGTATGACGATGAATGCTGTTGCTATGAATATTGGATGTTCTACTCGTGCTATTCGACACCTTAGGCAATGTTTTCAAGCAACAGGGCGTACGGAAGATCGACCACGTAGTGGACGTCCTCGCGTCACGACGCGTGGCCAAGACCGCTATATTCGGAACACCTACCTGCACAATCGCTTCCAAACTGCCACAGCCACTGCTGCTAACACCCCTGGTACACATAACAACCGTATATCTGCCCAAACTGTGCGCAATCGCTTGTGTGAGGGTGGGCTACGTGCATGTCGTCCATACTTTGGTTGTGTTTTGACGCGACATCACCGCGTAAACACCAACGCTGGCTTAGACAACAGTGGAATAGCATTCTTTTCTCTGACGAGTCGAGGTTTTCCATTCATCGAGGTGATGGCAGGGTTCGAGTATACCGTAGGAGAAATGAACGTTTTGCAGACTGTTGCATACTTGAACGAGATCGTTTTGGGGGTGGGGGTTCTGTCTTGGTCTGCGCGGGCATTGCTCATGGCTTTCGCACTAATCTCGTCATTATCGAAGGGAATTTGAATGCCCAACGCTACCGAGATGAAATTCTTGCGAGGCACGTTATCCCACTGTTTCAAAATAATGCCAATATCACTCTTTTTCAGCATGATAATGCCACAAGCCATACAGCTAGGGACAATGTGAATTTCCTCAGGGCGAATAACATTGCATTTATTAATGACTTGCCTGCCAAAAGCCCTGATCTGAATCCCATTGAACACCTTTGGGATTATTTGGACCAGCGTGTTAGACGTCGCCCTATTCCACCGTCAAACGTCATTCAGCTAAGACAAGCCTTAATTCAGGAATGGAACAACATTCCACAAGCCGAAATCAATACACTTATCCGTTCTATGCACCAACGATGCCAGGCAGTCCTTCATGCTGAAGGTGGTCATACCTGGTATTAATTTGTGATTTTGGTGAGCGATCCCTTCCGCATTTTAACTACCATTTCACTACTTTTGGATAAACCCTCAGCAATAATTTTTTTCACACAAAGTCGCAATAAAATACTCTTTCAATGCATATAAATCTAGTTTAATCCTGATTTTCATATTTGTGTATATCTGCACTTTAACACGGGAAGTTTCTTTTTTGGTTCAGTATTTATACTTTTAAATGAGGTTCAAATCATAGCAGTAGAAACAAAAAAAAAAGAAAAAGACTTTTCAGTGTATAGATCTACATGTTAATTTTTGAATGTGTATTAGAATAGAACAATAAATTTTCCAGACAGACAACCAGTTTTTAGCATGCATTTATACTTTTGAAAACACTGGCAAAAGATGAATTTCTTTTCTCGAAGATCTCTTGAGATGTTCAAGAGCACCAAGAGAGTGCGTCAAGACTGTAGGTGCTTTGATTTAAGTCCTCGAGTTACCTCCCATAGAAAAGATTCTCCCACTTGCACAAATCAACAATGGCGGTAACTTTACAACTAAATAATTGTTTCTGCATAATAACCCTTATATTTTAAGCAATCTATTGCCCTTTACTCTAGTAATAAAAGAATTATCAAAGTTACTGTTCATGCAGTTTCTTTTTACATGACATTACAATACAATCTTCTAGACGACTAACAAAAGAGCCGATTCTGTCTGAGCAGCTCTCTGACTTGAGCCCTCCTCAAAGTGGAGTCCGAATCCAAGTTCTGTGAAGTAACACTCCCTGTGACTTGGTGATATTCGTGAAAATTAACTAGGATTTCGATCATGGTTATGAACTTAAAATTGTGTTAAGACTGAAATGCGTGTGGCCAACTCTACCAAACGACAGAATTTTAGACTTGGCCTATTCAATGACAAAGTCATTGCTGCACAAATGATGAAATTTGTCTTAAAAGGGAACAAAACATTGTTGGAAAAGTTGTGTCAAAGAGAGGGTTTTGATGCTTTAGTGCTTAAAAGCAGCCTAGCTGTTGAGTTGGCTTTTGATTCGGGGACTAGCTCCGATCTTATTTTTGTGATTGATTCTCCACAAGCCCCAGCAGCAGCCACTCTTATGCCCCATCTGGAGTGAAAAATCAAAATACTGGCATCGTTTCAAACGGCTGTATTTGTCGATCTTTTCTTTGTCAGTGAACAGTAAGGACCCTAATCAATAGACAAATTATTAATCTTCACAAAAACGCCCAAATAATTAAAAAATGTTAGTGTTACCTCCTTGTAATTCCTTTTTTTCGGAATGTAAATATCCATTGACCCACTTCCAAGGAAATCAAACTAGGCTTGACCTTTACTGCGTATGTTTCGGAAGTCATATCTGGTAGAGTAAAGTTCTTTTTTTTCACAATTTATCGGCTTCTGTGTTGTCAGCTTGGGCATTGAAAAGAAACCAAAATGTACTGGATGTATTTCATTTACGAGGAGTCATATTAATCACTTAAATTGCCAGTCACACTATCATTTTTTCAAATCAAATTGACCATGCATGCGCAGTTGACTGAAGTTATAATGAGTGTGTGTTTACAAATTAGCCAGATAGGTTTATGTTAAATAAATGGTAAATTACAAAAAGATCAATGAAAACCTTGCACTAAACTTGGTGTCAACGTGAAGTTAAATCATTTATCTATAGATTCATGTCCATTTTCCTAGCTGATAAGCAGCTTAAAGACACATTAAGCCAACTTAAAAGTGACCGGTAAGATTTTGAAATTTCCAGATGGTATTAAAGAATGGCTGCTATGAAGGGGTACGGAGACCAATCACAAAAATAACATCAGAGCAACCCTTCAGACTGAAGGTATTAGCCCTGCAGTCTGGTGCATGTCTCTCAGTGTTAGTCAACCAGCAAGTGTGATGGTTATTGCTTAAAAGGTAACCAAGCTGCTGCATATCAGGATGAATAATATTGTCAGAGTTTTTGCCCAGGGAGATGGACAAAGTGTACCTCTGCTTTAGCCTTTTTACCAGGCAACAAATTGTTGACTCTTTAACCCTTTGACACATAGGAAGATTTTGGACTTGTCCATATTGAGGGAGTTTACAGAGGACAATTCAAAAGTTTAAGTGATGGCATTTGTTCCTGAATGGGTAGAAAACATTGTGGGAAAACGAGAAAATACTGGTTACCAGCATTTTCTCTTTTTCTCACAATGTTTTCAAAAGGCTTATTTCTCAGGGTCGTTGAAAGTCGGGATTGTGTGGTAAAGGGTTAAAATTCAAAGCAAATTTAACTGCAGGCAACAAATTTAAAATTGATTCAAATCAACTATAGTTCTCTGATATCACAGAGTAGAAAAAATGTGGGAAAAAGAGAGAATTTCTGTTTCATGTAAAATTTTGATGTAAAATAAGTAAGTTTGAACCAACCAAAATGGAACTGTACTTTTAATCCTTTGATCCTTGCAATCCAATAATACATGTATAAGTGATAATTGATTGACAGAGTGTTTCAGAGATCTAAATGTAATCATCATCTACTTAATTCTCTCTTCTTCACATGCTTGCTGTATTTGAATCTTATCATACAAAACCAGCGTGAGGTAGTTAGTCTGACTTACAACTTGTGTACTAAAGAAATGATGTGTAATATTTCAGGAAGCAATAGCAATTGTGCTAGATATCGGTCCTGCTATGAACCAAGCACCTCCAGGTGTAACAACACCTCTACAGACAGCTATGGAAGTTATTACTATGATTCTCCAGAGAAAGGTTTTGTTTTTTAACTTTATATCCACATCCCTAGTTCTCGATTCAGTACCTTGTTCCACATGTGATTTTAGTGTCCCATAGACATGGTCATGTACAGTTTTTATACTCTTTACCTGATGACAAAATTTTAGACTTGTCCAAATCAAAGCCCTTAAAGATGATGAAATTTATGGTGGTTCAAATGGTAGGATTTTGTATTCTAAAGGGTAGAAAATATTGTGGGAAAAAAAGACAGTGCTGGCTAAATACATTTTCTGCTTTTTTCCACAATCTTCAAAAGCATTCTTTGTCAGGTCGTGAAAACTAGGAATAGTTTGGTAAAGTTTTAAGTCTTGTACACCATATTACAGAGTGACACTAAACCCAAATTTTAATTTGAGTACAGGTACTTTTTTTGTAAAATATGGATATTTAACATTAATGCATAGATGGAGAAATTTCTCCATTTGCAGAAATGTTTCCAAAATAAACAAACCAATTAAGGTGGTAATTTTACACTTTTGTTTACCAAAGAAAAAGATTTTAATACTAGTCTTGTAAATAGAAAAGACCCGAATATTGAATTTTCAAAGCTGTTTTGGTCTGAACATGTCCTTAAATAGCTGACAATTAAGATGCATTGTTGTTACACATTTGATGCAGTCTAACTGTAAACTATTTATTTTATGGTGTTAAGCACCATTTTCAACATCATAATCTCAGCTGTTTTCAAAGAAAACATAGAGGTATTGTCATGTGTCCTGACGTTGTTGTGCAAAAATTTATATCTCTGTTACTTATGAAGATATTTACTTCTGACTTGGACTAGTTGTTAACTATCAAAGTGGACCCATATAACAGGGGCAGGTAACAATCAAAATGTTTTTGATACAGTTATGCCCCTTTCTTGACTAAGAATTTCCACTGGAAATCCATCTTTTTAATTTTTAGCAACTGCAGCCAGGAGTCAGCACCCTCATGTGGTGCTCTTATTTTTGTTATATTGTGGTGTAAGTGCACCTATCTGTGTTTCCCTGGAGTTTCTTTTTACCAGTATTTTGCATAGTTCTCTTCTGGGTATTCTCCCAAATGACCATTGTAAAAAGAAGAATCGGCGATGAGAGGGGAATGAATCATGTCATCTTGTAGAAGTTTAACCCATGTAAAAATTAATAGAGAAGTTCAGTTTAGTGCTGGTGTTCTAAACCTTATTCTATTTTCTTATTGAAAAAAAATTTTTTTCTACAAGTTGTGTTGCAGGTTCTTAGTAAAATTGTCTCACCAAGTCCATTCTAGAGAGCACCCACAACATAGAATGTAGCGAAGAATCCAGATCTTGTTACTTTTTTAATCTTTAACTATTTACTTGACAAAGTCTTGGGCTAGTCAAATTTGAAAGCATTTGCGTACGACATATTAAATGTGATTCATATGATATAGTTTGTGTTGGAAATTAACGGGCAGAAAACATGGTGAGAAAAGGAGAAAATGCTGGTTTCCAGCATTTTCTCCGTTTTCCAGAATATTTTCAAATACATTTTCGCTTAGGGTCTTTAAAACTGTGGAATGTGTGATATCAGGGTTAACTTTTCCCGGTATCTGTACACACAAGACTGAGCTTTTCTCACTATTATTTCAGATGTTCTCAGAGTCTAAAGATGAGGTTTGTCTTATCCTAGTCGGAACATCAGAAACAGAAAATCCTCTAGCTGACGGGACCTGCTATGAGAACATTACGATTTCAAACCCTCTCGGAGTAGTGGACTTTGATTTCCTGCAATATGTACAGAATGACATTCAACCTAGCAATGTTTCGGGTGACTGTATCCTTTTTGATATGATGATATCTAAGCATGCCTTTAGCTACATAAGGTGCTTTGGCACACAGAGTGGAAGTATGGATCAAGATCAGGCTGCTTAGAACAAGCAGTCTGATCAAAGATTGAAACTGTCAGATATTTGGAGAGATAGTCTGATTCTATATGGTATTTAATTGTTTTAATTATGTCTTAATACAGACTGAAAATGTATGAGCCATGTTCTGTGAAAAGGGGGTTTAATGTATTTGCAAAAATTTTCTATCAAGGTCAGCCTGCACAATGGCTTATATGGGTCTAAATATTTTGCTACTGGTAAATTTTCAGCATGTCCAAGGGCCATTCTACATCATGATTTGCCCAGTCGGGTAGCTCAGTGGTTAGAGTATCCCACTCTGGTAAAAAGTTAACTTGAGTCTTGTTAGTTTTTCAATGTTGGGTCAAGTATGAATTTATAGGATTTGTATTGTCCTTCCTTAATGCATTATAGTTTTAGATGGGATTGTGGTAGCCATGGACCATTTGGTTAATGCTGTTCAGTAAGTTCATTCAGTTTTAATCTCTAATTATATATGTTGCTTTTCAGGCAGTGAAGATCTTTGATCAGGGCCTGTGTAGCTACACCTTTCTGAACTGATTTTTGCAAAAGATATAGAGAATCTTACATGAGTGTTTATTTATTATCATTTTTATCAAACGAGTTGACTAAAACTGTATGGCTCGCGTCAAATACATTTTAGTCAATGAGTTTGATAAAAATGATAATACATAAACACGAATGTGAGATTCTATTTATCACATGAAACGAATGACAGACAAAAACATATCCTGCATCATCACCTTCTGCCCATATATACTGTTAACGGGTCGATGTTTACAGTTGTAGTTTGGTTTCAAATGTGTACAGACACAAGTAGATAGTTCTTCGACATTTTCACCGAAAGCAGAATGAGATAGTTTATAGAGGGATTACGGTAAGTCCACCTATTTCCGCAATAATTTTGTTTTTAAGAGACTTTTGCTGCACTTTATGTTTTTTATCAAACATTAAAATCAAAAACTTTCTATGCGTATGTATATGTCTTGGCAACAATGACGTCATTTTTGCACGAAACGGCGTAGCAGTACAAAGTCCCGCACTTGTTGTGGTTGGTTTCTCTGGCTTCACATGCTCATGACTAAAAATTTATCAGAGCCTTGACCCAAAAAACGATAATACATGAGTGTATTATCAAAATTAAGTCATAGGTTTAATACACTGCCAGAGGAGGTTTTATGTGATAAATGTAGTTCTTACAAAAGCTGATATCACTGTAAAAATGATATAACTAGAAATGATATTAACTGTCGTAACTGAAAGAGAAAGCTTTTGAAAACATTGTGGAAAAAGGAGAAACTGCTGGTAACCTGCATTTTATCATTTTCCCACAATGTTTTTAACCTTCAAAAACAGCTTTTAATTTTTGGGTTACTTGTATTTGTTGTCTGCAAATACTTTCAATTCGGACCAGTATAAAATTTTGTCACTTGATATAGAGTTAATTGATTAATCCTGTAAATCATGGCTTTACAATCAAAATTGAGAATTCATACTTATCTATGAAGTAATAGAGACCACATTTCGTGGGAGTTTACTTTCCAATGCTTTCTTGGGAGTAAAAGGGACATACAGTTGATTTTACAGTGGCTGGTTTTCCTTGTCTTTTTCTTCAATCATCCATGTTTCTGTTTCAGGGGTAAAAAAGGGCTTGGGTCAAAGAGGTTAATTCTAATGTCTAACCTTGGTGGAGAATTTGGAGATGATCAGGTGGACACCATCATTGCTAGTATTAAGACCTCAGAAACAGAACTGAATGTAATGTAAGTTGAAACAACATGTTTATTGTGGTAAAAGTTCTGATTGCTGACATGCCATGAAAACTCATGCTACAGTTTTTCCTTAGCACAAGCAGGTTCCAGTTAATGCTCTGATTAAATCAGTATATTCAAGTTATTTCGTGTTTCATTTATTCAGATTTCATTTCATGTTACATGTGATGTTGCAAATACTGTTGTTTTTTTTTTAGGAGGTAAAAGGTTAATCCTTCACTACACAATCCCAAGTTTTAACCCTTTACCGAACAATCCCTGGTTTTTACAACCCTGAGATAGAAGCCTATTGAAAACATTGTGGGAAAAGGAGAAAATGCTGGTAACCAGCATTTTATCCTTTTCCCACAGTGTTTTCTACCCTTCACAAAACAAATTTCAAATTTTCAGTCACTTTTATTTTGTCGTCTGCAAACACTTTCAATTTGAAGGAGTCTAAAATTTTGTTGTTTGGTAAAGAGTTAACTACCCTGCAGAATTAAGCTTTTGAAAACATTTTGGGAATAGGAGAAAATCATGGTAACTAGCATTTCTTCATTTCCCACCATGTTTTGTACCTTCTCAAAGATGAAGTTTTTGTCATTTGAGACAGTTTTTATTTGTCATTTGCATATGCTTTCAATTTTGATGAGCTTAAAATTTTGTTGTTTGGTAGAGGTTTAACTCTTTACCAAACGGCAAAATTCTGGACTAGACCAAATTCAAAGCATTAGCAGACGACATACTCATTGTAGCTAAAATGATGATTTCTGGGTGTGATAGGGTAGAAAACATTGTGGGAAAAGGAGAAAATGCTGGTTACCAGCATTTTCTCCTTTTCCCACAATGTTTTCAAAAGGCTTCTTCCCCAGGGTCGTTAAAACTCGGGATTATGTGGTAAAGAGTTAAAATGCCTATGACATAGTTTTCATTAAGTCAAAAGGAAACATTTACAGCATGGACCATTTTGTAGATGAAATAGGTGGCTCTTTACTAGATGACAGAGGATATTTGTTTTTTTATGGTGAAAGATCGAAATTTATTTCATCTTGTGAACATCATTGGTAATATTTTCACTTGTAGCTGTGCCACTCGTGAAAATATTACCGATGATGTTCACTCGAAATAAATTTCGATCTTTCACCGAAAAAAACAAATATTCTATTTATTTCATGATTTTAACCCTTTCTGGGGGGAACTCAATCAAAATCCAGTACAGTTCTTTTTGGTTATTCCTGTGGCGTACCCCCTCCACATAGCAATGCATTACAATATTACGTCAAGCGCAAGAAATGTAAGGTAAATTACGTCATATTTCCATCTGGTTGTGAGGCACGCGCCTTTTACCTAGGTAACTAGTGCGCGGGAACAACTGTTTCCGCCTTCAATTGAAGAGTTAGAATATAAAAATCTGTATTTTCACTGGTCGTAACCATGAAATAGCGAAAAATATTTTACTGATATTTCTCGATAACCTACCGGAAAGCTTGAAATTAAAATATATAATTTCATCAAAATTGAAAGCCTTTGATAACTCAAATGATGGGATATATCTTTGGAAGTGTGAAACCAGCAATTTTTCCCCCTATTTCCTACAATGCTTTAAAAAGCTTTCATCTCTGGATTCAATTTACTACAGGACTGTGAAACTTGGATACTGTTTGATGTATGAAGTACATTGTTAAGTCAACAACAGTATTTTTATAACAGCTGGAAGAATTTATAAGTCAATGCTTTCTCTTTTAGAGGTCCAGAACTTGATGACGAAGATGATAATGATGAAGACGGAGGGGGGGATGCAGGTGCCAGGGGCTCCACAAATGGTAATGCTAAACCCAAATCTGCACAACAAAAGGCGGGAGAAGCCATGATTAAACATATTCTGTCAGAAGTGGACGGGGAATGTTATTCTTTCAGGTAACTGAATGCTGATAAATAAAGTTTTGCAGCAGAGCGTGGTTCCATAGTTGTATGGTGCAAAACTTCCAAGATGCAATAATGTAATTTATGTGGAAGTTTCATTGACATAAACCTTTACTAAATAAACATGTTATAATGACCCTGTGGAAAATTGCTTTGGAAAACGTGAGAAAAGGAGAAAATGCTGGTAGCCAGCATTTTCTTCTTTTCTCTGAATGTTTACTACTTGCCTATAAACAAACACTATCGTTTGCACTACATTTAATGTGTCATCTACAAATGCTTTCATATCGCAGAGTCTAAAGTTTTGTTGTCTGGTAAAGGGTTACAAAATGCAAATATACTGATAGTGATATTTTGAAATTAGTTTCTGTGTTCTCTAGTGTATGTACTGTAATTCAACCTACAGAGCTCAGAGCATAATGTTTGGTTCTGTAACACTCAGACAGTGTACAAAAGAAAGATTTAGATAACCTGGCTAAAACTGCTTTTGAAATTACATTATAAAAGGAGAAAATTATGGTATTTATCTGAGGCTTAACTTCATGATTTTTGGATTGATTTCAAAATAAAATTTTACACAATTTTTCTTCCTCAAGAGTTGAAATTCCATTTGACACATTTATTCAAGTAAGTCAAAGGTCAAGGTTATACTTGAAGGTCAAATGATAAAATTGTCACATTGAGAGTATGGATGGATTTCAGAATAATTAGGCACAAATGTTTTTTCTTTCTAAGTAGAAGTGCTGTGTGAAGCACTTGATAAGGTGGGACTAAAGTTGTCGGTATTAAAGCTTGTCAAAGAATGTATGACATGTTGTCCCAGGAAAAAGTCTAGTTTTTATTTGCCCGAAGGGTCGTATTATGTTATGGTCCCGGTCGTTCATCCGTCCGGCCGTTAGCAATTTCTTGTGTGCGCAACTCTTACAGTTTCCATTGGAATAAGTTCAAACTTACCACAATGAATTTCTGTGATGTATAGTTGTGCATGTGACTCTTAAAATTTGGATCTCTTTAGGTGTTCTCGATTTTAACCCATTTCACTGACAAGCCCCTCCGGGCATGTATGCGCCGCTCTGCGAAGCTCATGTTTTTTTTTTTCTGTTTTTGTTTTTCATGCATTGTTTGTAATTCTTGAAAGAAAAATCATCTTACGAGACAAATTTAGTTTGTCTCCTAAACGTGCTGTCAATCTGAAAGAGTTTCTAATTTTCCAAAGCTTTCCAGACTGGTCCAAACTGAAAACATTTGCAGACAACATATTCAATGTGGCTCAAATGATGAGATTTGTCTTTTAAAAAAGGTAGAAAAGGTTGTAAGAAAAGGAAAAAATCCTGATAACTGGCATTTTCTTCTTTTCTCATAATGTTTTCAAAAGTCGTTCTCCTCAGGGTTGTTAAGACACGGAAAGGTTCATAGTTTGTCTGTGTTTCTGTTTTATAAACAGTGAGGCTTTGCCTGCCCTGTCCTTTTTCCAGTCCAGACAGGTTAAACCTACTGCCTGGAAATGTGCCCTAGAAATTGGACCAGATTTTAAAATACCCATTAATGGTTTTATTAAGGTAAGCAGTTAGTTCTTAGGTACGCCTATCAGCTCTTTACGAAACAACAAAAAATTAGTTACAAAAATTAAAAGCATATGCAGACAACAATTTAGATGTGGCTCAAATAGTTTGAATTGTCTTTGAAAGGAGAGAAAACATTGTTTCCCCACTGTGTTTTCAAAAGCCTTCTTCCTCTAGGTTGTTTAAACTTGGGACTAAGTAATAAAGATTTAAATGACAAAACCACCAACATCATGGTTTGTTTTCTGTCAGTTTCTCTATTCTGTAATGCTGCTAAATCCTGTACCAAACTATCCCAAGTTTTAACAACTCTAAGAAAGAAACTTTAGAAAACTGTGTGGCAAAATCCAAACTGCTGGTAAGCAACAGTGCCAAAATTTTGTTATCAGCCAAAGGGTAAAAACTTTATTATGATTGTTTTTATCCTTTTTGTTTTGAAGAAGTTTGATATTTGGTAGGGTAATGTCTTTTTTAACACTTTGTGAAGGCAAAATAAAAGATTTCCTACAAACAAAGTTGTGAGGACATTAAACTCTCAACCCTTAAAACTAGATTATGACAACTTAAACCATGGAATTCCATTATCAAGTGTGTTTAAAATAAATGTATCTAGCATTATACTACTCAATTACAACTACTTTGTTACTGTTACTGACAAGTTAAAAAAAAGTAATGAGATAAAAAAAAAAGCATAAATAAAAGGAGACATCTATCTTCTTTTGTACTTGCATTTCCTCTCAATAGTTTTAGGCCAAGTATTTTATAAATCTGTGCAACAAATGCAAATTCTCGAAACATGCAGCTTTTAGTTTTCCTTGTTTCATTATTTTTCATTTGGTTCTTTTTCATTAAAACTTATATTAATTTCTTTTACATATTTTCCCATGGCTTCCCATGGCTTGAAGTCCCAAGCGAAACAAGAAAAGATTATGGTGTATAGAAAATTTGCTGTTTTTACCACAGTATTTTGAAAAACTACATGTATGTTAAAAATATTTATATTTTAACCCTTTATCACACTGTCCCCTGTTTTAAAGATCCTGAGAAAGAAATCTTTGAAGACCTCATGGGAAAAAGTGGAAAATGATACCAGCATTTTCCCTTTTCACACAATGTTTTGTTTATTTTCAAAAGAACAAATACATTCATTTTAGCATCATTTGTTACCTGCAGATGCAATCAGTCAGACAAGTCTAACACTTTGTTGTCTGCTATAGAGTTAATTGGTTAAATTTTATGTTGTACGATTTTAGGTAGAAAATTTCACGCTCAAGAAATCCTGGAAGAATGTATATGCTAAAGACCCGAGTATGGATGTTGGAATCCTGAGGACCTACCACAAAAATGATGAGGAAGAGACAGAGGTGGATAAGGATGATATGGTTGAAGGTCAGTAGGTCAGGGTCAGTTACAATCCATAATGAGGTCATGGTCATGCAAACATGCAATTATTCAACAATGTAAGGTGATTTCATGACAATTACAACAAAGGACATGTTTTGAGAAAACAATTTTTCTAATGGTTTGATTATCCATCATGGCTTACCTTGACTCAGCCAATTTCTTTCCAAGGGTTGATGATAGTCATTGTAACAGGATTCATTCCTCTCTTATTATTATTTCGACAATGAGTGGCTTGGGAAAAATATTGTATGATCCAGGAAAGTATGGATAGGTAAACTGGCCGCACTGATATAACTGAAATAATGTTGAAAATAGAGTTAAATACTGCACAATCAATCAAACAATCAATCAACATGGCTGGCTAGCAAATGCTCTGCTTAACCTTTCACAACACAATCCTGATTTTTAATGACTTTGAGGTAGACAGCTTTTGAAAACATTGTAGGAAAAGGAGAAAATGCATTTTCTCCTTATTCTGCAATGTTTTCTAGCTTTTTGAAGACAATTTCTTTTTTTTTTTTTGAGTCGCATATACTATGTTGCTTGCAAATGCTTTTAATTTGAACCAGTCAAAAATTTTATTGTTTGTTAAAGAGTTAAATTCTGCAGAATTATTTTCGTCTTGTTTTTGCTGTTTTAATATTGTCAGCAGCTGCAGCAGAGCAGAAAATGTTTAAATGTATGTTTACAAAAAAAATGAAACAATTCTTATCTAGGTCAATGTTTCAGGTCATCGCTATGGTAACACACTAGTGCCCATGACTAAAGATGACAAAGATAATATGAAGTATAAGGCAGAGAAGTGCTTCAAAGTTTTAGGATTTACAAAGTCTGACAATGTAAGTCTGAACCAGTAATACCAAACTACAAAATTTTAGACTTCTCCAAATTGAAAGCATTTGCAAAAAACAAATTTAAAGGTTGCTCAAGGGAAGATATATGACATGCAACATGCAAAAAGGTGCATTCAAACATTTGCGTAAAGTGTAGTCCCGGAACGGCCTGTGCACTCTGCACTGACTAATCCAAGACAACACTTTCCATTTTTATGTAATTTTCTTTTTGTGCAAGTCTACTGTAGAACAAAGTCTAATGCAGTCGTAAAGTGACGTCATGGATTAGCCTGCACAGACTGTCCCTTTTCGTGTATTGCAGGCCATATGTCATTGATAGGGTAGAAAATATTGGAGGAAAAGGAGAAAATGCTTTTTACCAGCATTTTCGCCTTTTCCCACAATGTTTTCAAAAGACTACTTTTCTGATGGTCATTATAACTGAGGATTGTGTGGTAAAGGGTTAGAAATGATTGTAATGTGTTATACCAATTAAAGGACAAATACTGTCATTTGAAAAAAAAAAATAGAATTGTGGTCTGTAGATTCTTGGATATGGTCCAGTCTAAAATTCTGCCATTTGTGAAGAGTTAAAGGTAAGCTTGTATTTTTACAGTTGTATAGAAAAAGATATGTGTATGTAATTATATGTATTTCTCAAAATATTTTTATTCACAACATAAAAACTAAATATTCCCCTTAAAACAGTAGATAGGTTTGTTTTGATTGGCTAATGGACATAGACCCATAGCGAAAAGTTTCGGCCCAGGTCAGCCTGCGCAGACTGCGCCGGCTGATCTGGGTTGATACTTTTCAAAATGCATTAAGCCTCCTTTTCACAGAGCATGGCTCAAATATATTTGAGTCATGCTCTGTGAAAAGGGGGGTTTAATGCATCTGCAGAAAGTATTGACACATGTCAGCCTGTGCAGACCTGGATCTAAACTTTTTGCTGTTCAATTTTCTGCATGTTCAAGGACATTCTACCGCAGGATTTAGCTGGCTGTTTGACAAAATGGATGTTAAGGACCTATTATTGTATGATGACTTGCTTGGTATGATGCATCACACAGATGAATTAAACCTCCTGTCGCAAGTTTTGATTTGATTTATGAACATGTAAATTCAGTTATATACTGTTTGTTACACTTTTTTATAAGATCAAAAAGCATGAGATGATGGGGGATAAGGTTTTGGCTGTTGTAGCAGAGAAAGGAGATGAGGTAAGAGTTGTTTATACTATACAATCTTGATGAATTAAATATCTAGGACCAAAATGTGTCTAGTATTTTACATGTCTTTCATATGATACCAATTTACAATTGTTGGAAAAAGGCTTTTGTAAGCATTTTAAGAAAATCCTGTTTCCCTGTGTTTCCCATTTTCCAACTACGTTTCTCACTCATCTGAAATAAAAGGAAACATGTCAGCAAATCCTTTCAGTACAATAGAGTCTAAAAGTTTGTCACCTGATAAAGTGGTTACACTAATTACAGTTGCCCAGAGCAGAGATATAATTGAGCTAGAAGATTAAATGTTTTAGGTTCTTGTTTAGGTCCTAAGTTGCTAGTTTTCTAGTCACTAATTTTGTAGTTTGTTTACAAGCAGGTCTCAGAGATAAAGGTGAAAAAGATTTTCAAGTTAAAAGTATTATATTCATTTAGGTCTTCACTAAACCTGTGGTCTAGGTACTGATTCAATTTTCAATCTAATACATTGTAACGGGTACCCAAAAGATCTGTTCTTGTTAACCTGTTGCCAAATCAAGCGCATCTGCAGATGAAAAACCTGAAATTGGTACAAATGAACTGAAGTTCTTTGACAGTGCAGAAAACATTGCGGGAAAAGGAGAAAATGCTGGTTACCAGCATTTTCTCCTTTTCCCACAATGTTTTCGGAAGACCTCTCTCAGGGTTGTTAAAATGGGATTGTTTGGTAAAGGGTGAAGGAATAATGTTTCAAAAATGTCAATGATCCAACCTGCTCTCCCCTTCTGCAATTTTTTTGACCTCTCACCTGTTATAAATGTAGTTGGATAGAGTGTTTTCATAGTTGGATAAAATGTACTCACATGCTTTATATTATCCAGGTTGCAGAAGTAGCCCTATCTGCTGTAATAAATGCCTTGTACGAGACAAATATGTGTGCCATTGCACGACGAGTCTACAATGCAAGTACAGCTCCCAAAATAGGATGTTTAATACCACATATAAAAGCATCCTATGAGGTAAGACTTTGAGATTTTCATTGGTTTGAGTTGAAGAGTATTGCTCTGGAGAGATGGTCTTGGATTCAAACCCAGCCAGAGCAATGCATGTGAGCATAGACTTGGATTAAGAGGTTTTGAAATTGTAGTTAATAGCTGAATCAATAGATGGCAATAAGTATTTAAGATGGTTGCTCCCATTTTAATACAGCAAAGCTCTGCATTTGAAGAGAGCACAGTCTCAGTTTCTTACTAGAAAAAAAAAAAGTGTTGCGTTTCTAAAACAGATAACCAGAACTTCAGGTATGCTTGACTCTAGAAGATACGAATATACATCTTTACTTATTTTCAGCAATTTTCATCTTTATTTTGTGACACTATAATCATTCTTGTATCGTCATGCCAAATGTTGCCCTTGACAGTTGCAAGGTGGCACAGATTACGATGGATAGAAAATGCATTTCATTCTCTTGGGGCCATCAAAGAAAGCACTATTGTCTTTTTAAATCAGACAAACTCCTTTATTCCATACACCATATTTTCTCTGTAGTTTCTTTATTCCATACACCATATTTATCAATTATTCATCTATGTTTCAACAGCTGCATAACATCTGAACCATTCTATATTCTATACACTACAAAGTTTTAACAAAGTTTTTATGCTCCCCGAAGGCGGAGCATATAGTCGCCGCTTCGTCTGTCCGTCCGTCTGTCCATCCGTCCTTCCGTCCATCTGTCTGTCCGTCCAAAGCCATTTCTCCACAACCCCAGGACCAAATTGGATGAAACTTCATATATGAACTCTTTAGGATATTGCGCCGATATACTTTTCTCGGTTTTACTGACAGCCTTCTCTTTCCTAGAGAGAGACCAGTTCGGGGAGCATAATCCGTCTCTGACGGTTTTTTTTTTTTTTTTTTTTTTTTTTTTTCTCTGGCTGTAAGGATGTATCTTTAAGAATATCAAGATATGTGTTCAAGCTGACTTCATCATCATTGTCTTGATTGCTTATATTTTATAGTAGATTACTGCATGGCAATTGTATTTTTTTTTTACATTTTTCACAATGACTGAATGGTCATGTAAAAATTTATTTTGAAGTATGATTGAATAGTTATTCTTTTTATTGCTCGTTTATTTTGACAGTGTTTGTTCTGGTTTGAGTTACCATTTATGGAAGATGTGAGACAGTTTACGTTTGGATCTCTCCCAGTGAAAGAGGACAACCCGTCCAACAAGAAGTACAAACCCTCAGGTAGTATGAAAGGAGAAAATTTCTCCACTTACCGCAATACCGCCATGATTATCTCTTACATCCAGATCATGGTGATATGTGCTTGATGTTCTTATTTTGATTGTCTGAATGAAGTCTGAATACCTTCTAACAAAGAAAAGAACTAAATACATCAACTGAACATGCTTTATCAAATGATAACATTTGGGACTTGTTCAAGTCAATAGCATTTGCAGTTGACAAATTAAATGTTGTTTAAATTCGGAACTTGTCTTTAAAAGGGTAGAAAACATTGTTGAAAATGGAGAAAATTCTGGTTGCCAGCATTATTCCTCTTCCCACACTGATTCGAAAGCTTTTTTCCTCAGATTCATTGAAATGTGGGACTGTTTGGTAAAGGGGTTAAGTCAGTATAATAACCCGAGTGTTGCAACAGTAATATCAGATGGTGTAGATGCTGGATGAGACAACATATTGTAAAAACCAGCAATGTTTGTGTCATGGAAATCTGCGATTTTCATGTGCTGATAAAAATCGCAAAGATACCCGCCACAGTAAGTTAAAGCTACACTAAGGTATATTTTATCAAGACACAGGATCATGTGGGAATGATTGACTTGGACTCTTGTCGACATCTATGAGTGTCTTTTTTGCATCAAAGTCAACCAGAACACCAGTCTAGTGGCGGTTAATACTGCCAATTAAACATGTTTCATCAAAGTAAGAATTTATTTATTAAATTGAATTATAAGTTAGTTTCACACACAGTACAAGTTCTTTATTCTCTGTGAACTATTTTTGTAGATATTAAAATAAGTGTAAGGTCAGTATTTTGTAATTTGTGAAAATTTGGACTCAAAATGATATCCACTTTTACAGAACTCAGTTCTGATCTACACTGTCCAAACATTAACAGAATTTCCTTTGATGCTGTAACATGGTTAAGCAAGCTAATATTTTCTTTTTCAGATCAGCAACTGGCAGCTGTAGATGACCTCATCACAAGTATGGACCTGAGCACTGCAGGACAGTGAGTACTGAACTCATTTCTTGTTCAAAGGTCAAGAAAATCTCAGAAAACTACCAGATCTCTGGACTTTTATTGATTCATATGACTTATAAACATATTTCTGTTGTGGTATGTTGACCTCTTATTCTGTCATAGCCAGTATGATAAACAGCATTTTCTCATTTTCCCACAATGTTTTTTGCTCTGTCAAGGATAAATTCCGTCATTTGAGACTGCTTGAATTCCTGCTTGAATTTGTCATGTGCAAATACTTTCAATTTGGACTAATCTAAAACTTTGTTGTTTGGTAAAGGTTTAATTAGCTTCCCTGTAATACAAATTTGCAGAAGAAATCTGGAATGATGTTTTGCAATTTAGAGAACTGGTGATCTGTGGAGGCTGACAGTTAAACTTGAAACAAAATTGCTTATTATCATTGATAGGTAGCCGAGCCCCTGTAGCTCAGTCTATAGCGTGCAGGACTTGAGAACAGAGGATCGCTGGTTTGATTCCCTGCTCGGCCAATTTCCTTCTGAGGATTGATGATAGTCATTGCGACAGGATTCATTCCTCTCTCCTTGCTGGCCATTCCTTTAGCGATGGGTATGTGGGAAGGCAGCCAGTTGCTTGGAAAGAATACTGTGCGGAGTACTGATAAATGAAATTCCAGGAAATCATGGCTAGGTGCACTGGCCGCAGCGATATAACTGAAATAATGTTGAAAACAGAATTAAACACCATACAATAAATCAGTCATTGACAGGTAATGTCTTCTTTTGTAACAACGGTTTGAAAAGATTTTAATTCATCCATGTATATGGATGGCACATGGTTGATGTTGCAGACAGTCCGTTTTCTTGGTCAGCTTCATCTGGAGTACAACCCTTTTTTGGTAGGTCATGAGACAGTAAAGAAATCTGAGTCTGTGTAATTTTTACCCTGCTTTGTCTCCAATATTTATGCAGGTACTGTCCTAACTCTTTAATTTGTGGCTGTCGTAGTCACTTTGATAGACCTCCTACACAGGATTGACTGCGCAAATTTTCAGTGGAAAAATTTGAATGCCCTCTCCCGTCCTTGGGCCCTGAAGTGATGCTTGATTATGTCGTTTGTAATGTTGATGTGCTTGATCACACAGGGGTTGAACAAAATACAAAGTGTTTGTTGTAATACTAATTCTTTACCAAACAAGCCAGTTCCTTCACTACTCTAAAGAAGAAGCTTCTGTTAACATTGTGGGAACAGGGGAAAATCCTGTTTACCAGCATTTTCTGCTTTTCCCAGAGTGTTTTCTCCCCCTTCAAAGACAAATTTTCATCATTTGAGCCACATTTTGATTTATCCTCTACAAATGTTCTCTATTTAATCCTTTACCAGGCAATCCCGACTTTTAATGACACTGAGAAGAAGCCTTTTGAAAATATTGTGGGAAAAGGAGAAAGTGCTGGTAACCAGCATTTTCTCCTTTTCCCACAATGTTTTCTACCCTTCCCAAAACAAATTCAAATTCAAAATTTTCAGTCACTTTTGTTTTGTCGTCTGTTAATGCTTTAATGTCGTTTGGTAAAGAGTTCAACAATCATGAAATTTTAATGTCTGTTAAATAGTTAGACTTTCTGCAGTTCATAACACTGTGTCACTGATAAAGGGGCACTAAACAATCTGTGTATGTTATCATTCATCTGGTACCAGGTAATCCATACACCCAAGAAAAAAAGGCTTGTATACTTTTGTGTTATTTCAGAGATGAGGAAGGCGAGCCGAGTGAAGTATTAAAACCCAAACTTACATTTAATCCACATTTCCAGAGACTGTTTCAGGTAAGAACTGTAATTATAGTCCCCAAATAATGATAATTTAGCCATGCACTGTGAAAAAGGAGTATGATGCATCTGCAAAAAGTATCGACCCATGTCAGCCTGTGCAGTCCCCGCAGGCTTTGCTTTTGGTAAATTTTCTACATGTCCAAGGACCAGTGTACCTTATGACACAGCAGGATGTTAGAAAAATTCAGTATTATGGATCTGTTATAATCAGATGACTTACTTGGTGTACAACATCACAAAGATGCATTTAAAACCCCAATGACTGTTCAACCTCACCATTCAGTAGGTTATAAAACAAAATGGATCTAATGGCTCCATAATCATGTGATGACTTGCTTGGTTTAATATTAGTTGTACGGTCAGGTGCCAGGGGACTTGGAAACTTGTTCACGGCTGTGGTGAATCATGTCGTCCCGAGCTGAAGGCGAGGTGGCGACATGATTCACCACAGCCGTGAACAAGTTTCCAAGTCCCCTGGCACCTGACCGTACAACAAATTTATTATACTGCAAAGTTTTACCATTCAAACGTTTGTTAAGCGAATTTTACCTGGTTTTTGGCTTAAAAAATTGAGCACGCTGACGAAGTAGAATTTCCCTTCTGAGTGCCCCAATTCAATGAAAACTGATGTCACTGGGAAATGACGTCACTGAAACCTTGGTATAACGCGCAGTTTGGTGCATAATCTTGATGTTAATCTTGATGGACGCCGCCATTTTGGATGTTGTGTTGGAAGTGTAGTCATGTATACGGGGCTCCCGAAAGGGAAACTGTTTTTACGTTGGTTTTGCCAGTGTACATGATATATATGTTCGGGGCATATTATCCAATCAGATCATGAGAAATTTCTTTGCAGTATAATAATGCATCATGTAAATGCTTTAAACCCCCTTTTGCCAGAGCATGGTGTGTACTAGTATGTAGTTTAGAGAATATAAAGATATTAGATTATGTGGAATCTTCAGTGGTTCAGACGCTTGAGGACATCCTGGTTGGATCCTCACTGGAGTTCTCAGTTGCTTGGGAGTGTCCTTTGGCAAGGCAATACACCACCCCATTTTAATGCTGATGAAATTAAGGAATTAAGTGTTATGTTGCTTGGATGTGCCTAAACATTGTTGAAAATGCCATTAAACCTCATCCAAAGAAACATCTATACAGACAAACATACATGTGCAATTCACATTACCTCTTTTACTACCAAGTTTGGGTATTCTTCCTTTTTTCGAGTACTACCTGTAGATTTCGACTGCTATTAATGATGCTTGTTGTCATAGTTTAGTATTAGGTAGCTGACTGTGTAGAATCCTTGTTCTTTGTATTCTGATCTTGATTTACACTGTCTGCAAAAGCTACGCAAGTCATCATCTGAAAATGAAAGAGTTATGGACAAATGAAGAACACAAAACTTATTGTTTAAGATAGTGATAGAGATGTACTGAGAGAGATGACTACATTTTGGAAATAGAGAATTGCCACTCTATGTTTTTTAAAAGCTATATCTGATACAAGTACTTCTACCTCAGGATCGTTAGAATTGAAGTTATTTGGTAAGGGGTTTAAAAGAGAAGGCTGTTCATACTGCCATGTTAACCACACTGTGGAAGGATATCACAGCATATTATACCAGAAAACTGGGGAGTGTCAGGGGGCAGGGAGTATCAGTGGGTGGAAAGTGAAAGTGGCTCTGAACTGTGGACATAGACTTCCTATGCATTAAATAATATCGTCACCCACAGTAAATTTTGAAGTTGACCCTGTCTCATTGCAGTGTTTACAGCATAGAGCTCTAAATCCAGATGATCCGCTGCCAGAGTTATCACCCCTGATAGCAGAGTATTTGAAGCCACCACAAGAGATTATCACAACTTGTGAGGACAAAATAGAAGCCATAAAGAACAAGTTTAAACTTGAAGTTGTTAAGAAGAAGGAAGAAAGAACAGGGGAAGATATGTTTAAGGATAAGTAAGCCTTTTTGTTTTCAATCCATTATTGTCCTTGACCTGTTACCAAACAGTCTCATGTTTTAAAGACCTGGAGAAAGAAGAGGAAAAAAGCTTTTTAAAAACGTTGAAAAATTAGGAAATGCTGGTAACCAGCATTTCTTCCTTTTCCCACAATGCTTTCTACCCTGTCAAAGACAGAAGTTGTCATTTGAGCTACATTTATTGTGTCGTCTGCAAATGTGCTTTCAGTTTGGTCTAGTCCAAAATTTTTGTCATTTGGTATAGGGTTTCAGTTTGGTCCAGTCCAAATTTTTTGTCATTTGAATAGGGTTTATGGTTCATTAGTGCTTCAGATATTTGAAAATTAACTTTAAGACTTTGATTGAACAAGAACAGGAGAAAAAGTTTGTTACTCTTAGACATGTACCATTTTAAGTTCACTGTATATAACTTTGACATTTTGTACAAAGCGAAGTTTAACATGGTAGCCCTGGCTCATGTTGGATCTACCAAAATCAAATACAACTAGAACAAAAGACCTACATTGGAGGCAAAACTAAAATAAATTTTTAGGTCATCTGTTAACGTCAGGGAATTGTCGTAGCCCTAAAGTGGTCTTTGCTGGTGTGCAAAAACTCTGACATTTTTAAATATCTCTGTTATTATTGAAGATATTTACTTCAAACTTTGACAAACTGTTAATCCTTAGGCTGCTACGTGCGACTCACTGACCTTTTGCGGACAGTAGATCAAGATCAGACTGCACAGAATGTGCAGTCTGATCTCAAATCTACACTGTCCGATAAGGAGATATTATTCCCTAAAACATAACTGAAATAACAATATTTTGGTTTTTACAATCGAACTGAAAATTTTATTTTAGTTACTTAGCAGGATAAGGGTTAACTATCAAAATGGAAACTCATACAACAAGGGCAGGTAGCCATCAATGTATTTTTGACACAATTATGCCCCTTTTTCAACTTAGAATTTTCACTGAAAATCAAGCAAGTGCAGCTGAGCATTTGCACCCACATGTGGTGCTCTTGTTTTAAAATATAAAGATGTTGTTGGCAATGGAGCAATTGCTTATAATCCTTCCCACAATATTTTTAAAAATTTTTCTCAGTTGAGACATAAAAAATGTCCTCTTGGCGTGTAATAGGTTGATTGTATTTCCTTGCCACATCCATTCCATTTTGGGTCCAGGAGGGTGGCAGTATTTGTGTGCCAAGGTGCAATTGAGTATGATCTTAGTGGATTTGTTGTTTGTACAGTGATGCAGAAAATGGGGAGCCGGCAGCCAAAAAGGTCAAGGTTGATGATAACTTGGATGGTGGGATGAAAGATATTGCCAAATCAAAGGTCACTGAGGTAAACACCATGAGCAAGAATGTACAAAGAGAATTCCTGGGCCCCCATTTATCAACAATTCCAAAGTCAAATCTGGGGGCTTTCGGTTCGATACCCAGTTGAGCCAAACACCCATTCCGGCAATTCTTCGCCTCTCACCTCTTACGCTTGTTGGAAAAGTAGTCAGTGACTTTGAAAGAAAGTTGTATCAGTACTGGTTTTAGAAAGTCAGGAAACTCATGCATAGGTGCACTGACCTGCGTGATACGACCTAAGCTATTAAAATGGCGTTAAACTCCAATACAATCAAACAAACAAATCCAAAGTCAATTCTAACTTGTAACTTTTCACCAGATGATCCCAAGTTTTAAAGTCCCTGAGAAAGAAAACATTTGAAAACAGTGTGGAAAAAGGACAAAATGCTGGTAATCAGCGTCTTCTTATTTTCCCACAATGTTTTCTACCCATCCAACAAACTAATTTGAAGTTTTTAGTCATTTACTTTGTCTTCTGAAAACGCTTTTAATTTCGACAAGTTCAAACTTTTGGCATTTGGTAAAGAGTTAAAACAAAGAAAAATAATCTGATTGGCTTAGCTGTCCTGTGTTAACCAATCAGATGGATATTTTAGGAAAAAAGAGAATCGTTGGTGACTCCGATGATTCCTTGTTAAGAGGAGTTTCAGATTTCATAATCCCTTCAGTGAGCAAATTTCAGACATGAGGTTTAGAAACAACACATTTACTTACTTTCAAGTACATGTAGAAGACTTTGATCCATACACAGTCCCAAGTTTTAATGACCCTGGTGACCACAATTTTCTCCTTTGTTCACAATGTTTTTTACTCTCTCAAAGATAAAGCCTTTAACTTGAGCCATGTCGTCTGCTAATGTCTTAAATACAGACATGTATAACATGATGTCATCTGATTAAGGGTTAAAAAAAAAGTTGACAAAATGAAGAGAGCTTGAGGCTTTAATTCCTGTTAACTGTAGCTGGATCTGACTGACAGGAATGTTTTTATCTATTTTCTATACACTAGCACTTTAGACCTGACTAAATTAAAAGCACTTGCAGAGCAAGGGGTCAACCTTTTGTACTATCCACATCACAGAGCTAATACTGGTTAAGGTTTTCAGGTAGCAATCATTTAGAGTGATTAATATAAGTTGTAAGAACTTGTTCCACAATTGATGTGAACTAAAACTAAACAAATATTGACAAAAGGGAATGCAGGAAACTTACATGATATTTATAAATTTGTTTGTCACTAGGTTGGCTCGACAACTCCAGTGGAAGATTTCATCACAATCATTAACAGCAAGGATGAAGACAAATTTGAAACAGGTACAGTTTTGTTGATCTCTTTTTGAAATGTGACTTATAAATTTTGGGACCAAAGGCAATTTTCAAGAGAGTTGATGTTTGATAAAATAAAATTACCAGAATTTTCTCCTTCCCACAATGTTTTCACCTTCTTTCTACAGGGCTGTGTGGTATAGAGTTAAACACTACACAAACTCAACATTCTCTATGAGGAAGAAAGACCGACATTATTAATATTTCAAGGTGGATTTTTGGGCAGGGTTTCACAGCAAACAATGTAGATCCAAGATCAAACTGCAGATTTTTGTGCAATCTGATGGTGAATCTTCACTGGTGTCTTGAGCTGCCATTATTTTTAAAGACGTCAAAAGAATCGACTGTATTGGATGTTTATAATTCATTTCTTTTAACAGCATGTGGACAGATGAGTAAGAGAATACAACAAATTGTGCTGGACTCATTTGGTGACCAGTTCTATGAGAAAGCAATGGATTGCTTAAAGTGTTTGAGGGAACAATCTATCAAGGTAATTGTGATATATTTGTGTTATTTCATAGATCTGTAAAGTTTGTTCATTTCTTGGCTTTGATTCCTGGTATACCAGGTTATGTTTTTAGCTTGTCTGTTTTTGAAGAAACCACCATTGTATTGTTGCAGCCCTGGCAACTGCAACTGCAGCTGAGCATTGGCACCTGCATGTGGTACTTTGTTTTATCTAACGTCATGTTTTTAGTCTCGAGCACTGCTTAAAAATGTAGCAGTATTTGTACATTCAAATTTTCACACTGAAAAAAACAATCTAATTAGGAATCTTGGGATATATTTGAACATGATAGAAAGTTACTGAAATATCACTTTTGGTGTTCTCATCCCTATCGTTTTTACAAATATAGTTCAAAAATGATAAGCTGAAAAATTATATTAGGAAGTAACATGTAAGGTGGTGTCTCTCTCTTTTTCCACTCCTCCACCACAAATATTTTACTTTTTTATTTGTTACCTGATGGTCTATCATGCTATAATTATTTCTTTACCAGACAACAAAATATTGGACTGAGCCTAATTTATAGAATTTGCAGACGACAAAATGAAGGTAGCATAAATGATGGAAGTTGCTTCTGAAAAAGTACAAAACAAAAGGAGAAAATGTTGGTTACTTGCATTTTCTCCTTTTCCCACAATATTTCCAAAAGGCCTCTTCCAAAGCATTGTAAAATTGTAAAAACTTGGGATTGTGTGGTAAAGGATTAAGCCAATGCCTTCTTTCTTAACCCTTTACCAAACAATCCCTGGTTTTTACGACCCAGAGGAAGAAGCCTTCTGAAAACATTGTGGGAAAAGGAGAAAATGCTGGTTACCAGCATTTTCTCCTTTTCCCACAATGTTTTCTATTCTTCTAAAGTCAAGTCTCAATTTTTGAGTCACGTTTTATTTTGTCGTCTGCAAATGCTTTCAATTTGGACAAGTCTAAAATTTTGTCGTTTGGCAAAGAGTAAATCCTATACCACACAATCTCATGTTTTAACAACTCTCGTAAAGTAAACAGTTCATTAAGAAAGTAGATCTAGGTTCTGAAAGAGTACCATTTGTAACTTTGTAAGTTTGTTGTTTATGTACTAGTTATAGAAACATGGGAAACAAAGAAAATGCAGGGTACCAGCACTTTTTCCTTTCTGCAATGTTTTCTATGCATTCAAAGCAAATTTCAATTATTTTAGCAACATATTATTTGTGATCTGCAACAGCTTTCAATGGGGACAGGTCTAAAATTTTGTCGGCTGGAAGAGTTGAATGGGTTTGCTGATTGAAAAACTGAAATACTGTTGATTTGGTTGGAAGGTATTTTACACTGCTTTCAACTGTGTTTGATTCTTCACAGTTGCAGCTCACTGACTCATGTCTGTCCTGGGTTTCAGCAGAATTTGGCTTGGTCTGTACAGTACCTTGCCTAAAAACACTGCTGCATGATTAATACTGGCAGTGTGAAAGCAACTAGGGCTTTCTAATTATAAATCCCATACCTTAACTCTTTACCGCACAATCCCAAGTTTTAACAAAACTGATGGAGAAGGCTTTTAAGAAGATTGTGGAAAAAGGAGAAAATGCTTGTAACCAGCACCTTTTCCTTTTCCCACATTATTTTCTACCCTATCAAATAAAGAAATCATCATATGAGCTACATAAAATTTGTCCTCTGCAATTGGTATCAATTTGGTTGAGTCCAAAGTTTTTTTTCAGTTGGTAATGGGTTAACCAGCACACTTTGAGGCCCTCTAGAACACTGTTGTAAATCTTTGTTAAATGCCAGTAATACAATGGGGACAGGGAACATTTAGGTCTGTATTCCAACTTCCTGAACCTCTTCATATGTATTTCAGAAAATGGAACCAAAGCTTTATAACAGTTTCCTCAGAGAGTTTAAAGAAACTCTGATCTCAAAGGCTAGAAGAGATTTCTTTGACAAAGTTACTTCAGGTTAGAGAAAAAATTACCCTTCACCAAATAATATGTATTTTAAGACCATAAACTCTTTCCTTATCATAGACGACTTTGGAAACTTTTGCGGACAGTGAAGATCAAGATCAGACAGCCCAAAACGTGCAGTCTGATCTCTGATCTAAACTGGCCACTACTTTATTCCAGATTATGACCAAACTGTCTCTTTTATCTTGCAACAGAACTGTATTTTGGTTGTGTTGACAAAATGTTGTATATTTGTTAAGTAGTGAAAGAGTTAATTAAAACTGTTTGGGGAAATTAATGACCACGAATATAGCAATTATAAGTTTGCATATATTCATCTGCATATATTCAACTTCTGATTTTCGTTTACTTTAATTCTAACCGTTACAAGCCAGCAGAAAAGCAACAGAAACATCCATCCTAGAAATATGACCCAAATAATTGCAATTTCTGGGTTTTTTTTGTCTAGTGTTTCAGCAAAGCTTCAGTGTAGATTAAATCATGCTGCACTTTTATGCTGTCTGATCTTGATCTACACCGGCCAGCAAGGCAATTATAATTATGAAAGGTGCTTTAAGGGTTAAGTGATTTTTCTGTGTTTTTGTCTCCAAAGGGAGGTAATTACTTGCAGCCTTCGTAATGGAATACTTGATTATTTACTTATAAATGCTAACTTTAACTCTTTACCACATGGCAAAATTTAAGACTGGTCCAAATTCAGCATTTGCAGATGACAAAATGTGGCTCGAACACATAGATTTGTTTCTGAAAGGTTAGGAAACATTGTTGGTGAAGGAGAAAATGCTGGTTATCAGCATCTTCTCCTTTTTCCACTATGTTTTCAAAAGTCGTATTTTCCAGGGTCATGAAAACACGGGATTGTGCAGGAAATTAAGAAAGCTAAACAGTTTAAAAACTACAGTAAAAGCTATGGATATCTCAAGCTTATGACATTGTTTCATAATTTAACAGTGTCAGATTCTTGAGGTGCCATTATAACAGACATAGCTGTTCTCTTTTACTCCATGCCTGACCATAAAGGCCCACAAATGGCCAAATGTAAACAAATGTGGAGTCAAAATGCTGGCAAATGTAATTCATCTTTTTGAAGTATGGATATTATCATGAGTCTAATTATGTTTTATAGTACAGTCAGTCAAAGTTCCGGTCTCTAATTGAAAACAAAATTGTGAAACTATAATTTTAGTTGGCAACTTTAATTCTAGTGTTAAGATTATTTTTTCTGCCAGCAACTTTGACAGACTGTATTGTACTGAAATAGACTCATAATTTCAAAGATACTTTGAATTACACATGTATTACATCTTTGATAAGTCATGATTTCCTTTAAATTACAGAAAAACAGGGTCTTATAATAAAACTAGAGTGTGAGGATGGGGTGGAAGAGGATGTGGCCAAACAGTTTGTAGCTGGGGAGGAATCACAGAAAGAGGAACAAGTACCAGACGAGGAGGATTCTGAGGATTTGGTATGTTACATAGATATATTGAGCCATGCTTTGGGAAAAGGGGGCTAAATGCATCTTCATGATGCATGACACCAAGCAAGTCATCTCATGACTGTTGATTTATAAAACCAATTTTGTCTAAGAAGTGACTGAATCATGAGGTAGACTGGTCCTCTGACATGTAGAAAAATTACAAATTGCAAAAAGTTTCGACCAATGTCAGCCTGTACGGACTGCAGGCTGACAATGGCCGATACTTTTTGCAGATTTTTTCAAACCCCCTTTTCACAGAGCACACCTTATCTGTGTATGCAATGTTGAGTAATAAGTTTGTATGCTTATCGCTAGTTAGTTTTTCTTGTGGACAGTGTAGGTCAAGATCAGACTGCACAGAAATGAGTTTTGTAGGAGTTTGTACAGTGTCTAACTTTCTACTAGATAACAAACAGCTGACTCCTGCGTATGGAAAGCATTTGCTGGAATTGAATGAGGTGATAATTAAGCCATGGTCGGGTAAAAAGGGGGTTTAATGCATCTCAGTGATTCATCATACCTATCAAACCATCACATACTTATGGATCCATAATAGAAACTTTTTTTTTTTAACAACCAAATTAATCATGAGGTAGAATGATCCTTGGACATACAGAAAATTGACATCAGGGAAAAGTTTAGGCCCAGGTCAGCCTGCATGGACTGCACAGGCTTACCTGGGTAGATACTTTATGAAGATGCATCAAGCCCCCTTTCACAGAGAAAGGTGCAAATGCATTTGTCTTCAAGAGTTTGGAAAACATTGTTGGAAAATGAAAAAATGAACTTTTATTTGCTCCTTTTGCACAAGGTTGTTTATTCAATTTGATTGTGTTATATTGATAGGATTTCATGCTGGTGTTACCTGTATAATGTTTGATTGTATGGGTGTTGCTTTTGACAGGATTTGGTTTTTACAGTATGATAAAACTTGATTGTGTGGTTATGCTGGGGATCAGACATGTTTTGATTGTGTGTTATGTTGTTAATAGGATTTGTTTGTCTTGTTTGGTTGTATTACTGATTGTTCTTTACTGTGCATAAAAGCAAATTTTTTTAAGAAAATGACAAGTTATTGTCATAGCCCTGGCGTCGTTGTTTGAAAACTTCGACATTTGTAATATCTCTGTTATTACTGAAGATATTTACTTCAAACTTGGACTAGTTGTTAACTAACAAAAGGGAAACTCATAGAACAGTGGCAGGTAACCATCAAAATATTTTTGAGACAGTTATGCCCCTTTTAACATAGAATTTTTTACTGAAAATCAAGCACTTGCAGCTGAGGATTGGCACCCGCATGCAGTGCTCTTGTTATGTTATATCATAGTACCTTTTAGTCCATGTAGGGATTTATAAACCATAATCCATTTTAGCTGTCCTTTTGAAATTTGTCTCAGGAGTTATTCAGATAATAAATGTGAACAAAAAATTTATCTATTTTCAGCTTGGAGAACTGTGAGGAGAATGAAGAAATCAGATAAAGAAAAGTGCCATCATTTGTCCACTTCAACCCAAAGTTTCTATGTGGGACTGTGTGTATTTCCAGAGAATGATTCTGAATATAGAAAACTATTAAGAATAAAGTAAAGCTTTGTGTGAACAACAGTGTATTAGTTAACTCTGTACTAAACAACAAAATTTGATACCGGTTCAAACTGAAAGCATTTGTAGACAACAAAATAAGTGTGACTCAAGAATCAAAATTTGTTTTGGGAAGGGTTGAAAACATTGTGAGAAAAGGAGAAAATGCTGGTTACCAGCATTTTCTCCTTTTCTCACAATGTTTCCAAAAGCCTTCTCAAAAAGGGGCATTAAAAGTTGGCATTGTGTGGTAAAGGATTAAATCACAGTGGCCAATGCATGTACTCATGTACTCCTGCTTTGTAGCTCCACTTGCTAAATGCCTGTGAGCTCATGTCATGGCTGTGTCAGCCATGTAAATTTAATTTGGGCCATGCTCTGGGAAAAGGGGGTTTAATGCATCTCTGTGATGTGTCATACCTAGTAAGTTATTTGATAATAATGGATCCATATAACTAAATGTGTCTAACATCCAGCTGTAGCATGAGGTAGACTAGTCCTTGGGACATGCAGAAATTCACCAAAGGCAAAAAGTTTTGACCAGAGGTCAGCTTGCATCTACTATGCAGGCTGACCTGAGTCAGTACTTTTTTTAGATACATTAAACCACCTTTTCACAGAGCATGGCACATTTTATTTCAAACCATCATCTCAGAAACTATGGAAACAATTTTGAGGAAATTTCAAAGAATGGATCCTCCCATTGTACTCCTCAAAATTTCTTGAAAGAATTTGATACCATATCATAGAACTCTGGTTTCCATGACAACAAAATCCGACATACTGAAATTCTTGAAAAATCTTCATTGCCAAAATGGCAGATTGGACTCTGGCAGTCTGCTGCAAATTGAGGTAAAATGATCATGGGTGGATCTCTGTCAGGTTCCTTGATACTTTTTTCTGTCCTAGAAATGGTTGCTGTTGGCTTTGCTTAATTGTACTATATAACAAGTTATAGTTAAGCTCATAATGTTAAAGGCCTATTATAATTTACCAGTTCTCTGCTCTATTGAAACCACTGGATGTTTTTCCATACAAAAAGTGTTGAAATAATATTAAGAAGTGATTTAGGAATAAATTCTGTCTGAAGGACTTGCATTAATCGTCAGTAAGATTTATACATCCATGAATATTATTATGGCTGTGCAGCTATGCAAACTCAGAAGTCCTAGATTTCTGTTTGTGTTCTTTAACTCTTTCACTACTTGACTACTTGAGTATCTTTTGCACACAATGTAGATTAAGATCAGACTGCACATTTTGTGCAGGCTGATCTTGGATCTACACTCTCCTCTACTCTTTTTTTAAGCTGTGGCAGTCATTTTCAATAGCAGTAGAAATCTAGTTTTAGAACTCGGAGAAAAGTGGAATTCAGGAGTTGGTAGCAAAAGAGATAACACTAAGTCCATGAATAAATAATAAAAAGGAAAAGACCCATGCTCTGGCAAAAGGGGGCTTAATGTACGTCCATGATGCATGCTACCAAGCAAGCGATCACATACTTAATGGATCCATAATAGCCATATTTTTAACAACCTACTTAAACATGAGGTACACTGGGCCTTGGACATACAGAAAATTGACCTATATATAGCAAAAAGTTTCTGCCCAGGTCAGCCTGCCCTGACTGCAGAGGTTGGCCTTTGTCGATACTTTTCGCAGATGCATTAGGCCCCCTTTTCACAGAGCATGGCTCAAAAATAATGTTGCTTTACAAACAGCACTTGTTTTAAGCAATTTCTTGTTTTGCAACGTTTTCATGATTGATATGTTTCAAGACGAAAGATTGAAAGCAGGTTATTATTCATCTATAAAAACTGTTAAGAATGTTATAAAAATTACTTACAGAGACTTGAAGATGTGAAAAAGTGAATAAAAATTGTTAAGACTTTAATTCTTGTTTCTTTCCTTGTTGTTTAATAGTTGATTGAGGTTTTGTTCACGAGTATTTTGAAGCAGAAAGTGCATATATCAATTAATTCCAGGTGTCTACTTTTAACAAAGATCCATGGCATTCTTTCCAAACCACAACCCTTCTGTTTAAAGAATAGCAAGTCAGTAGAACACCCAATATTGATAGGAACTATTGGATCCAGGAAATATTATCAGTTCTTACAACCGCAGAAAAAAGACTTTCGAAAAGATTGTAGGAAATGGAGAAAATGATGGTAACCAGTATACTGCAACCTTTTCGTCCTTCAAAGCCATCTTCCATCCTTTTAGCCACATTTGATTGGTCGTCTACAAAATCTTTCTATTTAGACATGACTTAAATTTTGTCATTTGATACAAAGTTTAAGGCCCAGTAGAGGCCAAAATATCAAAGCAGGTGTCATAATACATTCAAATTTAAATCCAGGGCTTTTTTCCCTTCTATAATTGAGGCCGATATTCGGTGACTTCCCAATGGCAAAAAGCATCATTTTTTCCCAATTATGGCGAAAGAATTTCCCAATTTTGCTGAAAGAATTTCCCAATTTTGCTGGAAGAATTTCTCATAATATGATGCTGAAATTCCCAGTAAGTTAAAATACCAATTTCTGAAAAGCTATTTCAAATGACCAGACACAAAACTTTAGTTATTTAGCGGTGATTGAAACCGAAAGCTGGCTTTTTTAGTGATTTGTACCGAAATGACTCAGCTGACTGCGCTTCAGTACGGCCGAAATGTTGCGTTTTCTTGGCGCCATTTGGTTTGTTTAATGGAGGCATTCTTAACCGAACCGAGTTATTTTTTGCGCATTTTAACACCGCACGTAGACTGAACGCGGTTGTGATTTCCCTATCATTCAATATTAAATCCTTTGACATGTTATATAAATGTTTGTCTTTCGTAAAAACTTACAGCTGACAAAAGTTTTCTTTAACTTAACATTGTGGAACACATTCTTACTCGGTTGCAGTCTACGTATTTAAAACAAAAACAAACACGCTGTATCAAAGTAAAACATGTCAAGAACCGGGAAACATTACAAAAAGTTTGTAAAAAGGGCTGCTGATGATAAAGGCCACCGCAGCCTTTTTAATTTCGGCGTGAAACGTTCAAATTCTTTGCTGATCGATCTACAGGTAATCAAATCTTCGCATACTGAGTCTCAATCTGAAGTGCCGGTTCTGTCTGGCATCGCCGATCGCCCATTGTCTGAAGACTAGACAATTATTATCACTGCACATGATGCAAACTCTACATCTCCAGTTATAATATCCAAGCCTAGCCTTGTAACTTCCACAGATAATGATTTCCTTTTATCATATGATGGCCGGAAAGCAGTTCTTCTAAAGTATTAATTCAGGCACCCAATGGGTGTACCACAGTAGTGTTAAAAAGGGCTGTAAGCCTGTATGTGCAAATGCTGTGAGATATTTGGCCATAGTTTAAGCAGTTAAAGTGTGACTTGAATTTGTTTCACTTATTAAATTTCTGCACCTTTCTATTTTCTGTATGTAAGTACACTGCAATTTGTTTTATTGATGTACCTTGAAAGTCGGTCTGATTTTTCCCAATTTGGCCAAAATCGCGCTTGAATTTCCCAAAATGAGAGGCTAAGGCCCCTTCCCAATTTTTGGAAAAAAAGCCCTGAAATCATACCATTTAAAAGTATGGAAAATATTGTGAAGATGACAGGCTGTTATCGTGTGGTATGACCATGTGTTAGTCGCTGACAGAAAAAAGAATCTTAAAATCAGGCAAAAAGTAAACAAAAGACACAGCTACCTGGCAGGTTATAACCTAGTTTTGAAATTAATTTCTCTGTGAGCGACTAACCCTTGGACCGACCATACAATGACAGATTGTCATCTTCACAATAATGTCCATACTTTCAAATGGTATGATATAAATTTAAATGCATTTAAACACACGCTTTGTTTACTTTTGGCCTTTATTGTTACTTTAATCAGGTTATGGAACTAGGTATCCCAGTCCAACATTGCTGATTACAGGCAACTTCTATTACAACCAACCTACTGGTATCTCCTATTTCAAAGAGATTAATTCGCAAAAAAAATATCAGTTATTAACCCTTTACCAAACAATCCCTGTTTTTCACGGCCCTGGGAAAGAAGGCTCTTGAAAACATTGTGGGAAAAGGAGAAAATGCTGGTAACCAGCATTTTCTCCATTTCCCACAATGTTTTCTTCTCTATTAAAGACCTAAAGCTAATTTGTACGTTCTAAATTTGTTGTCTGCGGATGCTCTCAGTTTGGAAGAGTCCAACATTTGTCGTGTGGGAAAGGGTCAAGTCTGAGTTACCAGCATTTTCTCCTTTTCCCACATTGTTTTCAACGGTCTTTTCCATAGGATCTTTAATACATGGGATAGTTTGGTAAAGTGTAAATATACAAGAGGGTAAATCCGCTGTTTTATCCAACGCAGGCTTCAGGAACGACTGGAGCACTGAAAAGAAATGTAACAAAAACCATTCTTGATAATTCAACAATAGAGGGTCAACTCTTTACTAGCCAAAACTTGAGACTCGTCTTTTCTGAAAGCATCTGCAGTCAACACATTATACGTAGCTCAGATTCTGGAATTTGTCTTTGAAGGAGTAGAAAACATTGTGGGAAAATGAGACATTGCTGGTTACGAGATTTTCTCCTATTCCAACAATGTTTTCAAAAGCTTTATATCCTAGGGCCTTAAAACTCGGAAACCTGTTGGAATTGACTCTCTTTACTGCTATTGCAACAAATAGGCTTTGCGGCCAAACTGAGACTACACAGAACGCTCTAATTGATGTAGGCTATATATCTGCAAGGCGGACACAGGGATACTCTAGTATGTGAGGATGAACATTTTGTGTTAACATTCAAAGTTTGTTTATATGGTGTTTAACGACCTTTCCAACATTCATTCAGTTTATCGCGGCGGCCAGTGCACCTATCGCTGCTTTATCAGTACCTAGCACAGTATTCATTCCAAGCCATTGGCTGCATTACCACATAACTATCAACAAAACAATGATCAGCGGTGAGAGAGAAATAAATCTTGTCGCAACGACTATGATTCCTAAAAAAGAAATTGGTCAAGCTGGGTATTCCAAACAGCGACTTTCAGCTGCAGGTCTCAAGTCTTGTACGCTACCGACTGCGGTAGCGGGCCCGGCTTTAAATATGAAAGAGACAGGGAGTAACAGAGAGGAAAGAAGAGAGCATAACATGGCAAGAATAAAGGCTCTTATCCAAAGAGGCGTATCCTACATATTCACGAAACACAAATCAACTTTCTGTCATTTGCCTCAGACTCCCTCTAAATATGGCTCTTAATTCGCTAGAGGAGGTCCTTCAGCCACCGCCCCCTTCTCAGGGGGGGGGGGGGCAAACTGCAATTTTAGCTGGGCTGTTCAAGAAGACAGCTCGAGGTATTGTGTAAGCCATGTCTTTGTCGTTGTGCAAAAATTAGCCGTTTCCTCATATCTCTCTCAGAATAATTGAGCCATACTCTGACAAATGGGGACGTAAGCATCTCCGCGATGTATGATACCAGGCAAGTCATCACATAACTATAGATTCATAAAATCCATTTTTTCAAACAACAGACTGAATCATGAGATAGAATAATCCTTTGACATGCAGAAAATTAAAAGATAGCGAAAAGTTTCGACCCATGTCAGCCTGCGCGGGGTGCGCAGGCTGACATGGGTCGATACTTTTCGCAAATGCATTAAGCCCCCTTTTCACAAAGCATGGCTCAGATATTTTACTTCAAGCTTGGCCTAGTTGTTAATTATCAAAAAAAGACCCCCAAACAAAATGGGCAAACAACCCTGAAATCACCCATACTTTTTAAAAAGAGGGTTTAATGCATCTGCGAAAAGTATGGACCGAAACCGCGCAGGCTGACACGGTGTTACGGGAGACCACTCCTTCATGCATGGCTTCATCCCGATATTAAATTCAATACCTAACAACTGCGTTAGGGAGAATTCTCTTTAGCTCAGTGGTTATGGTATTGGCCTTTCGTCAGGGCTTTCTAGGTTCGAATCCTGCCCGACCTCTATATTTCTGCCATGCATTTTTTCATTTGTTTCTTTGTTGCGAACTTTGTTCGTAAGATGGGGGCTCGTCCGGGATTGGCCATTGAGCCATTAATCCCATTTGTTGTCCAAAAACGGACATTTGTTGTCTAAATAACAGACTTACTGCCTAATAAGGCTTTGAGTCATCAATAAATGATGACTTTAAGAGGGAGTGTGTTACGGGAGACCACTCCTTCATGCATGGCTTCGTCTTGATTTAAATACAATACCTAACAACTGTTTTAGGGAAATATATCTTTAGCTCAGTGGTTATGGTACTGGCCTGTCGTCCGGATGTTTTAGGTTCGAATCCTTCCCGGTCCCTGTATTTCTGCCATTTATTTGTTTCTTTGTTACGGACTTTGTTCGTAAAATACGGGTCAAAACTTTTTGCTGTTGGTCAATTCTCTGCATTTCGAACGTCCACTGTGACCTAATGATTTAGCTGGATTTTAGACAAAATAGATCTTATTGATCCATAAGTATGTTATGACTTAACTTGTAATAATGGTTCACGAAGATGCATTAAACCTCCATTTGTCAGAGCATCGCTCAAATATGGCTTGCAACACGCGAAAAAAGGGGCATTCGGACATTTGCGTAAGTTGTCGTCTCGGATCAGCCTGCGCAGTCCGCGCAGGCTAATCCGAAACGGCACTTTACGACCACATTTGATTTTGTGCTACAGTAGACTTGTGCAAAACAGAAAATTATATAAAAACGGAAAGTGTCGTTTCGGATTAGCCTGCGTCAATGGCGAAGATTTTTGAGCGAGTTTACAAGTTGGAGCGAATGTATCAGCCAGACTGCATTAGCCACTGACAAACAGTTGTGTTTTTCTGGAAGAAAAAAGTTTTAGCTCTCAGCTGTAGAAAAAATTAGGAGAATAACTGATGGGGTAGAAAAGATACGTTGTTTTTTTGTAACCGGGGGCGAGTAACGGGCTGCATACAGTTAAATCCCTTGTTTTAGTCTGTGGGTGACAGGAGTCAAACTACGGACCCCAATGGTTTAAAGGTCAGTTTTTTTTGTTGTTTGATGACTAATAACTCGTAACCAGAAAATTAAATCGTAGACTTTCCTTAATCGAAAACATTTGCACATATCAAATGTGGCTCAAATAATAAACTTTTTTTCTGTGAAAGGATAGAAAACATTGTGGGAAAGTAGAAAATGTTGGTAACCAGCATTTTCTTCTTTTCACACAATGTTTTAAAAAGTCTTCCTCTTCAGGGTCGTGAAAACATTGGGTTGTTTGGGAGCTTTGTTTCGTAGTTTTGACTGTACATACCTTCGAACAAGGCCAAAAACTTCTTCAGAAACTTGTTTTCTGCTGAGTCATCAATATGTACTGCGTGTCCGTCATAATGCTCACACAATGTCTGTATGGTAAACAATTTAGTGTAATACAGCTTTTATTTCATGCTTTCCAGTAGGTTATCGAGAAATATCGGTGAAATATTTTTCGATATTTCATGGTTACGAACAGTGAAAATACCGAATTTTATATTCTAACTCTTCAACTGAAGGCGAAAACAGTTGTTCCCGCGCCCTAGTTACCTAGGTAAAATGCGCGTGCCTCACAACCAGATGGAAATATGACGTAATTTACCTTACATTTCTCGCGCTTGACGTAATATTGTAATGCGTTGCTATGCGGAGGGGGTACGCCACGGGGAAAAACCTAAAAGAACTGTACTGGGTTTTGATTAAGTTCCCCCCAGAAAGGGTTAAAAGCATGAAATAAATAGAATATTTGTTTTGTTTTTTTTTCGGTGAAAGATCGAAATTTATTTCATCTCGTGAACATCATCGGTAATATTTTTACTCGTGGCTGCGCGACTCGTGAAAATATTACCGATGATGTTCACTCGATGAAATAAATTTCGATCTTTCACCGTAAAAAACAAATATCCTCTATGTTTGAGATAAGCAAATAGTACCGCATTTGGTCAAAATTCATAAATTATACGCATAATTCATAAATATTGTTGCCCAGATTTCTCTCTAAAATTAAATGTCAAAATTTATAAATGTGACAAAGTTAGGAATTTTTGTCATCTTTAGACCAAAAACGCGAAATTACTACGTGCAAGTTTCTTTTTCGGCAAATTCTCCATTCCTAATAATTTTCTGTCACAAATCATAGCATACGAGTGAAAATCAATATTTCGACTGCAGATGGTTCAAACTTTGACCAGTCTAAAATTTTGTCGTCTGGTAAAGAACTAACGACTGTATCTAACCTCAGCTCTGTCGTAGCTTTCCATCTGGGCGTCAAACAGATAACAGGATCCCCTACCAGCAACCCATCCTTCCGGACACTGAGAATATGAGGTTTGCCCGAATACAACATAAACTGAAGAAAACCAAGAAAAGATTAATGCGAGGTCACCGCGAAAAACTTTACAGTCCAAATGAGATCGTATGAAACTACCCTTACTATGTTATCAGCGAACATATTGATTTGCGTCTAATTTTAGATATATCTACTTGCAATTACTATGTTTTCCATTGATGAATTAAATCATGTGATTACTTGTTGTCCTACAGTTCTTTTGTTTTTCATTGATGAATTAACTCATATGATCGGTTGATTTCCCGCACTAAGTTAAAAAAAAAAAAGAAAATCACATGACTTGCTACATATTAGGTATACAACTAAGTACCACCGAACCGATTTGTTCACTTGCATCGGATCAGCTAATATTCTTTTGCAAGGATAACTAAACACGGATCGTTCAGAAATACTAAACACTTGGAACAGATCTAGATTTTTTTTTTATCTGAAATAGTGTGAACTTTTCTTAAAATATTTTGATCCTGAAACAAAATGACAAATAACTGTAACAAAGAAGCACATAGGCATAATTCTCAAAGCGGATAAAAACACTGTGTCGCCGCTATTATTTGCAGCGGTACAAATAGATCTATGTAGTATTCTGCGTGCTTTTCCCCCCAACGAAATAACTTTCTTATAAATTTTAAGTATTTAAGTACATCATGCAGTTTCCGTAATTTCAATCAATATTTTTCCATTGGTTTAATAAACCCTTTTCTCTTATTTTCAAATCGCCGAAAAGATGTAAGTAAATGTGTTTTCAGTAGAAAAGAATTATTAGAGTTAATAATGGAACACGGACCTTTACACATGAGAAATAATATATTTCTTAATGTACACAGAGCCATGAAAAATACGGGTATTTGTATGTTTATTCCGCCACTTTCAAGATTACTTCAGTTATTTATCGTGGCAGCCAGTGCACCTATCCTTGCTTTCCTAAAGTTCCTTTAATTAGGATTACACTAACTTCTTTCCAGCCCAGTGGCTGTTTTCCCATCTTACAAATGATCAGCGATAACAGGTGGATGAATTCTGTCGCAGTGATTATCATTGATTCTTGGGGAAAAAAAACTAGTCCAGCTGGGATTAGCGACTCCTGATAATTTAGGGCTAAATTTCGTCACAAGTTAACCCTTTACTACACAATCCCGAGTTCAAACGGCCCTGAAGAAGGATTCTGAGAACATTGCAGGAAAAGGATAAAATGCCAGTAAAATGCTACCCTGTTGAGGACTTTTGTCATATTTGTATCACTTTCGAATTTGTTGTCTGCAGATATCTTCTGCCATCAAAAATTTGCTTGGCAGGGTCAAATGAATATATCTGTACCGATCAGTTATTGTACCGATTGTTTTCATATGTCTGAGGAAAAAGTCTCTTTTGCCCATTTCTAGGCTTTGCCTACATGTATTTTCATATTATTTTCTTTTGTATTCAAATGACGTATTTGTTCCAGACTGGATTGCGATGTTATATGGTGAAAAAAAGGTGGAATAAGTTCCAGGAATAACATTTTCTATTGAGAGAAAATGCACGGGACGCGATATAGATCTATACGTTTTCGGTAGAATGACCCAGATAGCTTTTGCGAATGGTGTAGATGAAGATCAGACTGCACAAATATATGCATTCTGGTCTTTTTGGGGAAGCTTTGGGAAAGATTTATATAGATCTAGATAAGGGAAATAACGGAATTTCGTGCCGCACCTAAACCAGGCACCAGCTAAAACGGAAATGACGTTGGTGGACACGTTCTTAACTGCACGAGCAGAGTCCTGCCTTTTAAAAAGTTTCGTAAGTCCAAAAAAAAAAAAAGACCTACACGATCAAATAGAGACAGTCCGAAAGGTATGCAAATCCTATTGATGGATCGATAGTAAATTAAAGATGACAAACAATTTGAAGTAAAAAGAAACAAGCCTTCATCCCAGACCCACTCTTTTTTCTGTTCGGTTCTGGACTACTTCGTCCCTTAACTTATTCGGCCCTTACCTTATTCGTCCCTGGGCTCGTTTACCTTGGCTTTTTTCGTTTTTAAATCAACCCTGGCTCAAGAAATATGAACAAATACTCGATATTTCCACAATTAAAGGCTCTTGTTTATGACATGCATGTAGTTTGGAATATTATTTTTGTAAAGACCTTAGCACACTTGTCGCAATCAGTGATAGATAGTTTATCATTAACACCTTTGATTCTATTTGTTAAATTTTGGATGTACGAAAATCTTCCATTTTTTTTTTTTGACATTTTTGGGATTTTTCAGGAGGTAGGTATATTACATCTACATCTACTTCATAAAAGCACTGACCAGTGCATCAGTATCCAAGGTGAATTTGTTTTTTTTTTGGGAAAAAATCCTGGAATTGGGGAAAACTGATGCCATTTTTGAATTGGGAATGGAGCCAAATTTGGCCCCAAAGGAAAGGCAGAAAATCCTCTGAGTTTGGAAGAGCAGGCCTGGAAGAACAGGCCCAGGCAAACAAGCCCAGGGACGAAAAAGCCTTTTCATTCCAGCATGAGAGTTCTTTGTCCTATCTTTGTCTAAATGATGATAGCTCAACATTTTAATGTCTGGATCTGTTGATCTTGTATAATAATCAATTGATGAACTTAACCCTTATCCTGCTAAAAAAGTGAAATGAAACTTTCGAAGTGATAGTAAAAACCCAAACTTTGCAGTTTCAAATGTAATATTTGGGAAAAGATATGTCCATATCGGACAGTGTAGATGCAAAGTCAGACTGCACATTCTGTGCAGTCTGATCTTGACCAACACTGTCCGCAAAAAGTCAATGAGTTACGCTTACCAGCCTGAGGGTTGAGGTGAGCAAATGAAGGTTACAGTTGAAAATTCCTGTAGCAAGTGAACACATCTTCATCATGTGAGCCGAGTCACATGGGTGGTTGGAAGTATTGCTCTTCATAAATAAATCATAAACTTATCCACATTCAAAGTAATTTTAGATGAAAAATTGTGATTCAAAAGATGGAATTTGTCTTTGAAAGAGTTTAACACATTATGGGAAAGGAGAAAATGCAAGCCAGTTTCTTCTGTCCCTGTTATGATTTCAAGTCTCAGGATAGCATGGACTCGTAAGGTGAAGGGTATATCAAATACATTTTCGTCACATGTACTTATTGGGTAGTGGAATGAAGACCACAAATTTCTCCAGAATGTTTACTTAGGCTGCCATAGTTACGTTCAAAAGTTGTGCTTTGTGCAAATCTAGTGAAACTTCATTACCATTTATTAGGTGGTTCTCTGTTTTAAGACCCTTTGAAAGAGGCAACATTGAAAGCATTTGCAGACGACAATATGTTTGTGACTTAAACGATGGAATTTGTCTTTAATAGGGAAGAAAAAAAGTGTTGGAAATGGAGAAAATGCTGGTTACCAGCATTTTCTCTTTTCCCCACAATGTTTTCAAAGGGCTTCTTTCTCAAGGTCGTTAAAACTCGGGATTGTGTGGCAGTGTTCCCACTTGCGCAAATTCTTGCGTAAATCATGTTATGGAATTGAAATTCATGTAACAAATATTGGTTACACGTGAGACCACGTAAGAAAATACATGGACAAAAAAGGCATTTATTTGCTTATTTTGTGTAAAATGTTAAGTTTTGAAGTTCCCTGTTACCCTTATTGACAATCTTTTCTCAAATCATGCATACCTATCCAGAAAGTAACAGACATAAAACATTTATCAGTGCAAAATACACAGAAACCCATGACACAACAAAATGTCTCTTCGACATTGTCCAATCAGAGTCACTTCAGACTGCCTTTTCAGCTTTTTAATGACTTTAAGCAGTAGATTTACGTAAATATCTTAATATAATGGACATTTTTGCTCTAAATCATCAATATGGATTGCTTTACCTCTAGTTTGGAACCATTATTGTCATACCCACTAATATGAAATCTTACCCCCAGTGTTACAGCTCAGGGGATAAGTGTACCCTTGAAATAAAAAGCTAGTGGGAACACTGTGTGGTAAAGGGTTAATAATATATTGTGGAAAAAAGGAAAAAACAATTATCATAACAATTTTTTCTCTTTTTCCTTCAGTTGTTTTTTGACTCTTTAAGAAGCAAACCCACATTTGATCAGCATTCTGTTTACAAATTCTTTCTATTGTAATAACTGTAACAATATCAACCCCTTAGTGTGCCGAATTTATAGGATCTGACATGAGTTGGGGTTTGAGATAAGATATTATTAAACGAGTCTAAGGAAAATGTTATTAAGTGGGCCTTTGCTGAGCTTAATGACATTTTTTCTTGACGAGTTTAATAAAGTTTTATTGCAAATGCCAATGAATGTTGGATTCTTTTTAACACATAATGCTATTTCACAAATTATAGATCAGAAGATGCAAAACCATCTATAGATGCACCTGTGGTAATATTCATAAAAGCTATTCACTACTATGAAATACGCACAAAATGAGGTCAAAAATGATGTCACACGGTAATTATTGTGATATCAAACATGTATAAGATAAGAAAATCTGTAATTGATATATTACACTGAAAACAAGGGAGGTTATGTAATAAAAACCTATCAGACATTTTCATCCTAGAAATATGGCCCAAATAGTTGCAATTTCATGCTTGCTTTTGTCTACAGTATTTCAGCAAAGTGGACAGTGTAGATCAAAGATCAGGCTGCATGTTTTGTGCAGCCTGATCTTGATCTACACAGGCCACAAAGGCAACATAGTCATGAAAGGCACTTTAGAGGTTAATTGTTGTTTAGTAGAGGGTTTATTTACTGTTATTAATCTTATTTACTTACAGCTGACAGTGTGAACATATTTCCAGATTTGTTATTTAGAGGTCCTGGGTCTGTTGCTCACTTGCAGTGATGTTTTTGATGGGTGTACCCTGGGGAATGATACTGAAGAGCCCTAGTCTAAGCTTGATGAAACAGAGAAAATAGATGAACAAGTCTGCTGTTGCCATGGCGTTACTGATATACTGCTGAAAGTAGTGTAATACACCAGATGGGGTCAAATCTGTGACTGACTGAAGATGAATGTTAGACAGAGGTACATTTACATCTACAAATTTTGTTCTAAATAATCAAAGTGCTAGTGATGCTCTTGCCATTTGAAATCTTTACCAAACGACAAATTCTAGACTCGTCCAAGTGGAAACAACAATTTCAACAGTGATGTGAATAACCTGAAGTTCTTTGACGGGTAGAAAACATTGTGAGAAAAGGAGCCAGCATTTTCTCCAGTATCCACAATTTCTTAAAAGTCTTCTCCAACAGGGTCGTTAAAAGTTGTGTGGTTAATCTAATGGGTTAAATGCAGGTGGCATATAGTATCCCTGCTGTCTGTAAATACTGTACAAGTGGAAATTTTTGCTATGTGGAAATTCTTGCAATTTCACAAATTCAAAAAATTCGCAAACATTTCTGTTCACATATTTTTACTACAAGTACCAAAAAATAACTGATTTTGCAAACATTTCTATATATGGCATATATGCCAAATGTCCTGTCATCAGTAATTCCCAAATTTTTTGACACACGTATATATATACACGTATACAGTCTGTCATGGACATTCTATTAACAGTAAGGAAAATGGCTTTTTGTCTATGAATATATTTTGATGAGAACTGCAGCCATATGAATTTAAAGGTACATCTTTACAGCTAGAGAGAAAAAAATGCTGTTAATTCTTTACCAAATGACAGAATTTTAGACTGGTTGAAACTGAAGGCATTTGCAGATGACAAATGTGACTCAAAATTTAAAATTTGTTTTTGGAAGGATAGAAAACTTTATAAGAAAAGGAGAAAATGCTGGTTACCAGCATTTTCTCCTTTTCCTACAATGTATTCAAAAGGCATTTACTTCAGGATTGTTAATTCTCGGGATTTTGTGGTAAAGGGTTAAAACTTGAACTCAAATATTTACTTACCCTTATCGCAAAAATGTTCTCTTTTTGATTCCCTAGAAGGATCTTTTCTTAATTTTGCATCAGAAATATGGGGTAGCCATGATGCAAAAGACGTAGAAGCTCTGCATTCTAATTTTATCCGTAGAATCTTAAATGTGAGGAGATCTACACCTCTAGTAACCTTATATGGTAAAATAGGTCAAATGCCACTTATTGTAAGTAGAAAGATCAGTATGTTAAGGTACTGGATCCATATCCTTAGGCAACCAGAAAACTCCCTCGTTAAAACGGTCAACTTCTCTCTGCTAAATGATTGTGAAAATGGTTATACGTATAGTGGGAGTAACTGGGTGTACATAATTGAAGATATTTTACAACGAAACGGTTTAGGTTACACATAATTCTACCAAAACAACATAAATATCAATTTTAAAGATAAATTTGCGCTTAACAGATTTAGAACATCATCCCATGATCTCAATATTGAGAGAGGTAGGTTCGATAATATCCTTTGTGAAGAACGTCTTTGTAAGTATTGTAATATGAGAATGATCGAAAACGAGTACCACTTGTTATTAGTTTGCCCAAAGTACACTCAAATACGTCGGAAATATCTTAGCAAAAAATACTGCAGATGGCCATCTGAGGGCAAATTCTATTCGTTGATGATGTCTTAATCGAAAAAAGCGATCATTTATTTATTTATGAAAGCCTTTCTAAATATATATAGTTCGCAAATAAATTAAGAAGCAGCTCATAGTTCAATAAAATGCTCCGGTTTTATTTTCATTATTGTTGTCTGATAAGCCTGACGCTGTTGAGCCTGACTATACGTTGGGTAGTGCAGATCAAAATCAGACTGCACAGAACATGCGGTCTGATTTTGGACCTGCACTGCCCAATAAGGAGATATTTTTTCCCCCAAATCACTTTGAAATGGCAACATTTGGGTTTATACTATCCGCTTGAAATTTTTTATTTCACTTATTTCGGAGGTAAAGGGTTAACTTTTTTTCCCTCAAAAAATAGTCTGTTGAACATATTTAGAATGCATGTAGTATGCCTTGTCTATTGTAATTTTCAAACTAGATCTATCGACCTTTGTAAAAGATGTCTGTTACATCATGTATGTAATGTTATGGCTAGAAACACTGTAAGTGTTTTAAAACTTTAATAAAGAGTATGAGTATAATTACTAAAAGGGGCATAAGCTTTTAAGACATTTCGTCAGTATATAACATAATTTGACTGTAAACAATATAGGAAAAGGATTTACAATTTAACCCTTTACCTCACAGTCCCGTCCTTTATCGACCTTGAAGAAGGAGACTTTTGAAAACATTTCTCTCTTTTTTTGGCTGTTTTCTGCCCATTCAAAAACATATCTCATCACTGGAGCAACAGTTAATTTTTTCGACAGCAAACGTTTTCAAAATACACGAATCTAATGTTTTGTTGTCTGGTTAAGAGTTAATTAACACCTCTACAGAGCTCCAGATAAGAGGGAGTGATGGTATTCTAAATCCATTATTTCTCTCCCAAACCCTATGTTGTGGATACTCATTAGAATCGTCTCGATGAGACGATTCTAATGAGTACCCATAACATAGGGTTTAGTAGAGAATACTTAATATTTTCAATTTTGAAATTAGAATCACTCCCTCTATCTGGAGGTCTGCCTCTATACCTGTTTGAGTCTGAGAGGTGCAATAGTATTTTAAGTTTAAAATACAACCTCTACACATCCGAAAAGTGGCACATGTCATGAATGTTCCAGTTTGGCATTAATTTTAACCCTTGGTGCGTGAAGAATATGCTGAGTGTGTAGATATAGATCAGATTGCAAATAGTATTGAATTGAATTTGCATTTATTTATCGTTGCCACCCGTTTCCCATATAGGCGACGCCCCCTGAAGGCTGTTAGTATTGTTACGGGGGATAGTGCGAATACAGGACGAAACCCATCCTAAGTTACACCTGGTTTTTTAACGTGCTCGGTGTATAGTACATGGGACCTCGGTTTAACATCTCATCTGAAAGTCTATTAGTAATTTTAGATGGCCAGCCGTGGGAATCGAACCTACACCCTCATGATCACGAGTCCTACGCTCTTCCAACTGAGCTATGTGGGCTGGTTGCAAATAGTATGCAGCCTAGTCTTGGATTTAAACCATCTACTACTTACATTTGTAAGCATACTTACAGTAGATTTAAGGTCTTACTTCTATTCTGTTCTGTTTTAGAAGTTCATTTTAAAAGGCAACTTACCTTAATCAAATCAACTTTTGATTTAGCCATATTTAAGTGGATTAGCACATCTGCCATTTCAAAGGGTTTGTCGGTAAACTGTAAATTTGATAGGATGTGTGTTTGATTGTAAACCAAAATTGCCGCTCTAATCCACTTGACCATCTTTGTCTCAGTATATCATTGAAGTGCAAAACAAACAGCCGTCAATGATATTAACAAGTTTGTTAATTGATGGCACACTTAAGACATTTTAAAATCATCAAACTACCAGTTTCCCTTACCCGAAATTAAAACTTTTTGTTGAATCAGACAATCTATGAATATTCGATATGCACGTTATTCGGTGTAATTTATTATTGAATATGATGTTGAGATGACTTAACTAGCCTCACAAAATCAATAAGCATCTTAAATTCCATTATTCTTTGGCAAAACTGAGGTATGTTTAAGTTTTTAGGTGTTTCATTCTTTCTCATTGTCAGATGTACAAAACTTTGCTGAAGTATATAAATCTATTGCACTGTCCTTCACCCCCGAAATTCGGGGTTTTTGTACTTAACATTGTGTAAATTAGTTAAAGCATCTCTAAAGTTAACGAGGAAGTAGGCTTATCTTATCACTATGGATCCATGTATTCTTGTTACCAGTATTTTCTCCTTTTCCCATAATGTTTTCAAAAGCCCTCCTCCTGAGGGTCTGTATTAAAGGGTTAAGCAAAATAAATTTGGGAGGTAGTTATCCAACAGACCTTGTTGGCGATTGAAACAGCAATTTTCTTAGATGTGGTTTTTCTATGCCTGTTTTTTGTTTTGCAAGCACTTCCTAGAATGACATTTATACATACCTACATGTACATACGATTCTTATTGATCCATGATGGATGAAGCTGTTCACGAGGTCTTCTACATAGTTTTGTCCACCGAATACATTTTTTGCCATTTTAAAACTGCTATCGGAGAGAATGTCTCTGCAAAGTGGTGAGCTTAGATCCCAGATCAGTCTGCAGTAAACATGCAGTCTGATCTTGGATCTTCACTGTCTGGAAAGGTAACTGTAGTTGTGAAACTACCTATCTGTAATTATAGTTGTGAAACTACTTATAAAATAAACATGATGTTTGGTGTAGATCCAAGGTCAGTCTGCAGTAAACATGCAATGTGATCTTGGATCTTCACTGACTGCAAATGGCAACTATTGTTTGAAAGGCACTTGAAGGGTTTTAAAGAAGAGTTGAAATCAATATAAATTTTGCTTTCTATTTTCAGGAAGACAATGTGATGTAGAGATGGGTATCAGACTGAATCCTTTCAGCATGGAGTATTGGACCTTGGAGTGAAGAGTTAAACCTGTTACTGCCAGAAAAAAAGGACTTGTAATTTGAAATTTTGCAGATCTTCAAGAATTGTCTTTTCTTAACCCTTTACCAAACATTCCTGACTTTTAACAACCCTAAAGAAGACAGCTTTGAAAAACATTGTGGGAAAAGGAGAAAAAGCTGGCTTTCCAGCTTTTTTTTTTCCTTTCAAAGACAAATTTCATCATTTTAGCCATATTTGAGTTGTTGTCTGCAAATGCATTGAATTTGAGTAAGTCTAAAATTTTGTTGTCTGGTAAAGAGTTGAACAACAGGGCTTAGGCCTACAAAATTTTGGTATACATTGATGATGTTTTTTTTTTTATTGGTGAAAGATCAAAATTTATTCCATCAAGTAAACATCATCAGTAATATTTTCAGGAGTGGTGGTGTCACTCATGAAAATATTAGCAATGACGTATCACTTGATGAAATGAATTTCAGTCATTCAAAAAAAAAAATAGTCTGTTTATTTCATGCCACTAACCCCTTTTTTCTTAGGACTTTCATCAAGATCCAGTACAGTTGTTTTTTGGTAATTTCCCATGGCGTAAATAGAATATTTGTGTGTTTTTTTTTTTTTCAGTGAAAGATAGAAATTTATTTCATCGAGAGAACATCATTGCCACTTGTGAAAATATTACGGAGAATGTTCACTTAATGAAGTAAATTTTGACCTTTCACGGAAAAAAACATATATATTTTATGTATGCACAAGAGTGCTCGAAAGAGAGATAAATCTATTGGAATGGTGATAATAGGTATTGCAGTTGACGTATCGAATAACAAATGCGTAACCAGGGGTTCAGAATCATTACATACTCTGAATCAAGAGTGCTATTTCACCCTTTGGCTGATAAGACTGAGTGTCACACACTTTTGCGGCAGCGTAAATCGCAGACCAGACTGCTTAGGACGGGCAGTCTAATCTTGATCAACCTGTACAGTGGGATATTCTATCGAAAAGGAAAAGGATGAAATCACAATATTTGGCTTTAAACTATTATGCGTAGTTTCCTTACAAAATTTATCCTTTTTCCCACTTGTACATGTTGTTGCTGTATGACTTAAGACTTAACTCTGTGTACTTGGAGGAAGAAGACTCTTGAAAACAAAGTGGGAAATGGAGAAAATAACAATATTCAGCATTTTTCTTCTTTTTCAACTATGTATTCTAGACTTTCAAGGTCAAATCCCAACATTTGAGCCACATTTATTTGTGGGTAAAAGGAGAATATGGTAGTTACTAGTAACCAGCATTTTCTGTTAGTCTGACAATACTTTTTTAGCTCAGCTGAGCACAAAGTGCTCAAGGTGAGCTTTTGTGATTGTGCTGTGTCCGTTGTGAGTCATCCGTCGTCCATCATCAACTTTTACTTTGTGTACACTCAAGAGGCCACATTTTCAGTCCGATACTCATGAAACTTGGTCAGAATGTTTGTCTTGATGATATCTCGGATGAGTTCAAAAATGGGTCATGTCAGGTCAGAAACTAGGTCCTTAGGTTAAATCTTAGAAAAACCTTGTGCGCGCTCTAGAGGCCACATTTTCAGACCAATACTCCAGAAAGTTGGTCAGAATGTTTGTCTCAGTAATATCTCGTATGAGTGTAGAAATGGGTCATGTCAGGTCAAAAACTAGGTCAAATCTTAGAAAAACCTTGTGTACACGCTATAGGCCACATTTTCAGTGCAAAACTCCTGAAAGTTGGTCAGATTGTTTGTCTTGATGATATCTTGGAGGAGTTTGAAAATGGGTCATGTCACTGGGTCAAATCTTAGAAAAACCTTGTGTTTGCTCTAGGGACCACATTTTCAGTCCAAAACTCTTGAAAGTTGGTCAGAATGTTTGTCTTGATAATATCTCAGAAGAATTTGAAAATGGGTTGTGTGGGGTCAAAAACTAGGTCACTAGCTCAAATCTTAGAAAAACCTTGTGTACGCTCTAGAGGCCACATTTTCAGTCCAAAACTCTTGAAAGTTAGTCAGATTGTTTGTCTTGATAATATCTTAGAGGAGTTTGAAAATGGGTCATGTCACTGGGTCAAAAACTAGGTCACTGGGTCAATCTTAGAAAAACCTTGTGTATGCTCCAGAGGCCACATTCTTAGTCCAAAAGTCTTGAAATTAAGTCAGAATGTTTGTCTTGATGATATCTCAGACAAGTTTGAAAATGGGTCAGGTTGGGTCAAAAACTAGTCACTAGGTCAAATCTTAAAAAATCTTTGTGTACGCTCTAGAGGCCACATTTTCAGTCAAATACTCATGAAAGTTGGTCAGAATGTTTTTCATATTGATATCTTGAATTAGTTTGAAAATAGGTCACATTGCGTCAAAAACTAGGTCACAGGTCAAATCTTTAAAACAGCTTGTGTAGCTCTAAAGTCATCATTTTCTGTCCAATACTTATGAAAATTTGTCAGATTCTTTGTCTTGATGATCAATATGATGAAATTGAAAACTGGTCACATTGGGTAAAAAACTAGGTTGCCATGTCAAATCTTGGAGAAACCTTGTGTACACTCTAAAGGCCACATTTTCTGTCCAATACTTATGAAAGGTGGTCAGAATCTTTGTTTTGATAATATCTACAATTGGAAAATGGGCTATGTTTGGCTAAAAAGTAGGTAACTGAGAGAAATTCTAGAAAAAGCTTGTGTACAAGCAAGAGACAAAATATTCAGTCCAGTATATATGAAAGCTTGGTAGAATGTTTGTCATAATATCTCGAAAGAGATTGAAAATGGGTTATGTTTGGCCAAAAGATTCAGATGAGCGACTTCAGGGCCATCATGGCCCTCTTGTTTAGTGTGCCAAAGACCAATCCATTTGTTTAAGCTGTCATTTTTTTAAGCCACAGCTAAACTGTCACATGCAAAAGGTTTAAAGGAGGGGTGTCCATAAGGCTGTTTTCATGGCCACTACCGATTTTCTTTAAACTTTGTACACTGAAACCTATACATGTTAGCTGTAATATTATGCAATATTGAACCGATTAACCAAACGACAGACGATAGATTGCTCCTCCCACTGATGTCACGTGGTCCGCGAATCAAGATACCTAGACAAACAACCTGGACGCTAGGGCTTAGCTAGGAGATATGTGCAAGTTATCGGGAGATGTTTCTACCATAAAATAATTATTCTAGATAAAATAAGCATTGGAGTAATTTAAGAAAAGGCACTTACATCTTCTGGATCAGGTTTTTCTACGTTATAAGAGTGTGAAAAATTGAAATAGAGGCTGGTTTATCTAGAAATCAGTTGAAAAATGCAGTCTCTCTACTCTTACATTTGATAATTTAATACATTTATCTATTACTCCCTAAACATGTCCTAAAATCATCGGTCTGCTAATACAATTCATCTTTTTACCTGTACAAAAATAAGTTTTTTTTCGAAGGTCAAACTTCCCTTACACAGATTTTTTCATCATTTAGTCCTCACTATGTTCCTCAATGATTTAACCAGAATTGCAAGCTTTAAAATTACCAAGCGATAGATACATGTATTTAGGAAGGTAAAATGATTTCCCGATGTTTGACTTGACATTGGAAGATCTATTTGTACATAAACAAATAATAGGTTACCAAATTGATTTTTTTTTTTCAGTTCGAGAGAAAAACCTGAGGAGACATACTGGTAAAAACACATTCAGTATAAGAATTTTACATAAGTTTCAGCATAAGCTGTTCAGATCCCACTTCGGGTCAGAATTACCCCAACCACTTTGAACCAGCATACACCCTACAAACCTTTACCAATTGATTCAATATTGCATAATATTACAGCCAACATGTATATAGGTTTCAGTGTACATAGTTTAAAGAAAGTGGGTGGTGGCCATGAAAACAGCCTTATGGACACCCCTCCTTTGGCATAGTCAAAAATATTGTCATTTGGTAACATAAAACAGTTTGTATTGTGATGAGTTTATTGTATTAATTTTAACCCTCTATCAAAACCAATTTTTTTTAAAACTGTATGTAGTAGGTGTTTGAGATCTTTGTTGAAAATGGTGGAAGTGCTAATACCCTTTTACACTGTGTTTTGTATCTCTTGGAAGATACTTGAGCAACACTTCATATGTCTTCTGCAGATGCTTTCAGTATGGTACAGTCTAAGATTTTGTTGTGTGGTAAAGAGTTAAATAGCCTTTCACAACCACAGTTGCCTTTGTGGCCAGTTTAGATCAAGATCAGACACGTTCCGTCTGATCTTTGATCTACCCTGTCCACTTTGCTGACAAAAGCAACCTTGAAACTGCAATTAATTGAGTTTTATTTCTAGACTGAAAGAGTCTGTTGGGTTTATTCGGGCGCATTAACCTTTTACCATACAATACCCACTTTTAACAACCTTGGGGAAGAAGTCTATTGAAAACATTGTGGCAAAAGGAGAAAATGCTGGTAACCAGTATTTTCTCCTTTTCCGACAATGTTTTCTACCTTATCAAAGAAAAATTGCACCATTTGAGCCACTTTGAAATTGTTATCTGCAGATGCTTTCAAATTGGACAATAATAGTTTTGTCACTTTTTTTTTTGTAAAAAGTTAAAATAGTGTTTAGTTTGATGAGTTGGTGTTTATTCTTTCCCTTTATCACATGGCAACATTTTGACTTGCCCAAATTGAAAGTGTTTTTAAACAAAAGTTACAAGTGAATCAAATGATTGGATTTGTCTATGAAAGGTTAGAAACTATTGTGGGAAAAGGAGAAAATGGTGGTTACCAGCATTTTCTCCTTTTATCACAATGCTTTCAAATGCATTCTTTCTCTGGCTTGTTAAAAGTCATAACTGTGTGGTAAACGGTTAATCCTGTATAAAAACCAGCCATTGTTTAAAAACCATGATTGAATAGGTTCTTGAAAACATTGTGGAAAATGGTGAAACTGCTAGTAAGTAGTAATTACTCCTTTTCCTCCATGTTTTCTACCCGATCATAGACAAATCACAGCATTTATACCACATATAATTAGTCAGCTGCAAATACTGGTACTTGCAACATGTGCAAGTCTAAAATTTTGTTGTTTGGTAAAGAGTTGAAATATTCTGTATTGTAATGAGGTTAACTATCTTTAACTTTTTCTCGTACCAGCCATTGTTGTTAACCCTTTACCACACAATCCTGAGTTTTAACAACCCTGTCACAGAAGGCAGCTTTTGAAGTCATGGCGAGAAAAGGAGAAAATGCTGGTTACCGGCATTTTCTCCTTTTCCAACAGGTTTTCTACAATTTCATGGACAATTGCTATCATTTCGGCTAATTCAAGTATGTCATCTGCAATTGCTTTCAATTTGGACCTGTCTAAAAGTTTGACTTTTGTTAAGAGTTAGAGAAAAAGATGTAAAATGTTTTTTAAAACATTATGGAAAATGGTGAATGTGCTTGTAATCTAGATTTTCTCTTTTCAACATTGTTTTCTACCCCTTGAAAGACAAATTCCATGGTCATAGCTATATTCGTCTTCTTTGACTTTGGACCAGTCTAAGAATGTTGGTATGCAGCATTTTCTCCTTTTTCTACATTGTTTTCTATAGCCATTTTAATTTAAGATTGATGAATTTGATCATTGGGTAATATGTTGTATACAGTCATGAACTTATCATTTTGAGTATTAAAATATTTTCTTTTTATATTTCGTTGTTCTTCTTGTTTAAACTTGATCTCTGTACAGAGAAACAAGTTCTGTAAATTTATTACAAAAACTCTAATAATATTTATTTCATATTTTAAACACATCTGTATTAAAAATGATAATTTCAAATACACGGAGTAGTAAAAGGTAATTTCCCTGTGTCCCACCATCGCCTACCCAAGTGTCTTTCTTGCCCCTTCTCTGTCAGGCTGTCGTTTCTCTATCCGGCTGTCTTTCTCTTTTCGCCCCCTCTCTCTGTGCTTTTTTTTTCTGGGTTTCGGTTGCGTCTCGATCTCGGTTCGCCGAGTTCCAAGTCGACTCCCCTGACCATTAGGCCAATTTGGAGCCTATAGGATTGAGGCTGTAGTTTATATTTGAATACTATGTCTTGTAAAAACATAAAAAAAAATTCAACCGGAAGTCTCGCTATCAACGCCAGGCGAGTTCAATTCTTCAAGCAAAACTTTCTATCATACTAGTCCGTGTTTAAACAACCACTGACAGAAGAATATTGAAAACATCGTGGGAAATGGAGAAAATCATGATAATCAACATTTTTTCTGTCCCTGCAATGTTTTCTTCACTTTCAAAGAAAAATCCCATTTTTAAGCCACATTTGATCTTTCGTCTGGCGGTTATAATGGACGATTCTTAATTTTTGTCGTCTGCTACAATCAAACACTAACGCAGCAAATAACTGAAAATATCCTTGTGAAATACTGATGGTGACCGATAAAAAATATAAACGCACGTGAAAAGATAGTGACAATAGGTACTGTTCAGTTCGGGTCCTGTCGTTAACAATTTCTGAGTCCCTATCACGGTCTACATAGATCTTTACACATAATCTGCATATCTATACCATTTTTTCTTTTTTTGGTAATTTCTGACTAAGTAACGTCAAATAGTAGGAGAAAAATGATCGGACTGGAACCCAGGCTGTCGTTATACCGTTTTCAAAAGAACAAGTAGATCTACATATAACTTTTTTTATTCGGCATAAAACCGCACTTGCATGTTTATAGCTTGCAATGTATACGACAACTACGATATGGAAAAACAAAAACTTACATAGATGTTCATTATCTGAGAACAGGGATCGTATATAATTATATAGAATCTCTGCTGAGAAGCATAAAAAAATAAATACGATTAAAGAAATTGCATGTAGCAATATAGTGTATCAAAACTTAGATCGCCAACTAAAAGCAAAAAGAAAAATGAAAACTGAGATTTTTCAAGACTATAATCAGACTAGCTGTCATGTGCAGTCCGATCTTGATCCATACTGTATGCTACGTGTTTCATGAACATTTTGACTAATAGGCTGACCAGTACTCCACGTTGCTAAAGGACACTCCCACGAAAATCCAGTGTGGCCGGTGAGGATCTACCCCAGAATCTCTAAATTATATATCGCTCCCCTTAACGTACTCTTTACCAGATGACTTTACCAGATGACAAAATTGTAGACTTGTCCAAATTGGAAGTACTTGCAGACGACAATTCAGATATGGCTAACATAGTTTTTGTCCACATTAGACTTGAAAATATTGTGGGAAAAGCATTTTCTGCTTTCACCGCAATATTTACCAAAGCTTTCTTTCTCGTGGTCGTTCAAACACTAGATTGTTTGGTAAAAGGCTACGGTGCTGGATTTGTAACAATCAAATTCTTGAACGATCCACGCATACAAGGTTGTTCTTGTTGAGGTGTTCCTGGGCAAGGCACTGCAAAGCCCCAGTCTAGTACTGGTGAAAAGCATTTTCGCCTTTGTCCAAAATATTTACCGTTCTTTCTCAGATAAATCTCAAAAATTTAATCGTCTGCAAAAGCTTTCAGTTTGGAAAAATCTAAAATTTTGCCGTCTGATACAGAGTTTGAAATGATGTCTATGGTGATGAAGTTATCGGCTGCTTTCCGAGAAACGATTTCTGTCACAGTGGCAATTATTTAACTTTGAAGGTGATTGATTGTGTTTTGATACCGCTTTCTAAATTATTTCAGTCATATCACAGCGACAGCCTACATATTCATGTATTTCCTGTGTTTCACCAGTACTAGTCTGGAGCTCTAGATTGTCTTGCTCTGGGACATTCCCACGAAAATACAGTGTTTCCAGTGAGGCTCGAACTTGAGGTTACATTTTAGTTATATCACGGCGATAGCTGATCAGTTATTCCTGTTTCATAACTTCCTTTGTCTCACAGATACTAGGATAGACTTTTTAAGTGTTTTGCCCTTGGGAACTATCGCAAAACCCAAATCTCTCTCCTATAGATCGAACCGGTGACTGGTGGACTATGGATCCTACGCCTAAACTAATTGGCCAAGCTGACACCCTTTGGCCAAGCTAGATATGGAACTCGTATATTCTCAAGTCAAGTAAATTTTATTTACAAAGTCGGGAACATATAACAAGAAACACAAGCTCTGTTGAGCTTTTCACACCGACGTTACGTCACCAACTGAACCACAGGGCTCGACATCAAACCCACAACTCCTATTTTCAATCCCGGCTGTGACCAACTGAGCTACTAGGCTCGGTATCAAACCCACAACCCCTAAATTTTCTAGCACCGCATATTACCGACTGAATACATCACGACGACCATCATTTAACCTTGTTAGGTATGGGGTGGGGTAAAATAGGTGACATAGACAACGACAGAGAGTATGATGATGATCTGGTCAAAAAGTGACGATAAAAAAGGAGAAAAGGCAGACCACAGCAATAAATTCACCCACCTCGATGTTATGCAATTCCAGACTTTATTTACTGATTAAATACTAGTAATCCATCATAAGTAAAATCAAACAATGTCTCATCTTAAATAAGAATTTTACACAAGAGACTAACACACTAAACAGTGAATACAAAATACGTCCAGATTACGCACGTGGAAAGTCTGCAAATATGGTGGTTGAAGCGGGAAAGGGGGGGGGGGGAAGGCTGACTCGGGATAATGTTTAACAAAATAGGCCTGTGCAGGCTGATTTTGGTCTACAGTATTCCTTTCTGGTGACGTTTTAAGCCATCACATGATTCTTTTTGTTAACAACCAACTTAATCTTTAAGTAGACTGGTCCTTGGACATGCAGAAAATTGACCAATAGCGATAAGTTTCGGCTCAGGTCAGCCTGTGCTGACTGCGCAGGTTGACAAACCTGGGTCGATACGTTTCGCAGATGCATTAACCCCCCCCCCCCCTTTTGCCAGAGACGGCTTAATTATTGACGCAGACTTTTTTTTTAACAGTCGCTACGAAATTGTTTATCTAGTGCTCAATGAAGCATTTAATAAGTTGCAGAACTTTTTTCTCTATGATTTGGTTTAAATTTATTTATTTTACATCGATTGAGAAACACGTTCTTGCAACTTACACTAATTTCTCTCGATTCTGCTTCCTGGGAACTACACCAATACTCGCACCGAATGTGTGAGCGAATAAACGGTCCCGAAGTTGATAGCCACTCCCGGGTATCGAACTCAGGACCTTACGGTTACGAGGACAATACTCTACCTTACAACTTCGAAAGCCACATTTTTTATGATTTGAAAGTGTATTAGATACTGTCCTTGAAGCTGACTTACATGAACGAGTCAAAGACCGGCTGGACACAGACGAAACTTATCAAGCTTCTAGGGAAATTATCATGGTAAATGTAACAAGTGCTAGTTCACAGGACGTAGACAGAGGTCAGAGTTAGGGCGAAGTTAAGGGTCGAATTCGGGGTCTATAATATACATTCACACGAGGGATAATTAAGACATAGATCTAGATCTACATAGAAGCTGTACCTTGGATAGAGTCCCCACAAACCAATCTTAATGCTATTCTTATCTAATTCTCAAGACTTTTCCAAAATTTAAAGAAATGCAAGTTCTGAGTAGTTAAACCAAATGGTTGCGCCAATCAGATAATGTAGATCCAAGCTTAGACTGCACGTTCTATGCAGTCTAATCTTGATCTGTACTATCTGCAAAGGCGCTTTAAGTCCCACTCTGCATCATAAGGATTAAAAGGCTGGCAAAAGTTTTCGTTATCAGTAAAGCCGTGGTCACACCTTACGTAGTTGAACGTAGTGGGAAATGGCCATAGTTGGCCGTAGTTGAACATATTAAAAGTAGTTGAACGTAGTTACACTTACATAACCCTAGTTCAACGTAGTAATTAACGTAGTTTGAACTTATGATTTTTCCGTAGTAAGTTAATAATTTTTTAACATGTTCAAAAATAAGTTACGGTTAATTACGATGTTGTGTCCCTACCGATACCGTAGTGTGAACGTAGTTGACCTTAGTTAACCCACAGGCCTTTGAAGCTCTATTGGTCTATCACGGAACACTAAAATTTTCCTTGGTCGATCATAGAACACATATAGTACATTGGTGCATCGCCTGTATATCACGAAATATACTCAAATTTTCATTAACACCCTTTCTAGTCTTACTATATACGATACAGAGGGAATCCCCAATGTGCTATTTATAGTAACGGTGCCCGATAATGAAAATTTCGTTATCCCTTGATCGACCAATGAAGTTTCAGAGGGCTATGGTTTACCGTAATTAACTGTACTTAACCGTAGTGCGTGCTGTAGTTGACCGTAGTTTTGGAAACCATCTTTTCTTCCAAGGCGGCATGGCTGAATAAGTGATAAGCAATTTCTGGCTCATCAACTCCCCACAGCACAACGACTAGCTTACCCGTACTGAGCAGGCGCAGCCACAATTTTTTACCTAAGCTTAACGAGGTTGACACTAACTAACCGTACTTGCGCGTATTTGGGACCATGGTTGTTTATACGTAGTGTAACATAGTTAGCCGTAGTTAGACTTAGTGATACCCTAGTTAATCCTAGCCACTTTGCTCGCAGTTGAATGTAGTTGACCGTACTTACACGTAGCTCAACCTACTTAGACTTTTTATGTTTCCCCTTTTTGCTAATTTTGAACCTACTTCGAACTTACTTCAACCTAATTGACCGTAGTATTACTACGGCAGACTACGTTTGAAAACGGACAACCATAGCCAACTTTCGCGGACATGTAAAAATCGATATGGATTATAATAAATTTGACCTGTGACTGTACGACTTCTAACGACCCTGCGGTTGACTGTTTAGGAGAAAATACGGAAACGGGCGCAATAACTTTTTACAAGTTATCTCTTACTTTTCAAAAAAAAAAAATTTTTTTTTCTACATCACTCAATCAGTTTCTTCTGCAAAGAGTATTAACCGTAAAAAGAATGACAATACTAGATCTGATAGATTAAAGTTGACACAAACTATGAGTATAGTGGTAAAAGGGGGTAAAACAAGCGAATTTTCCTTTAACAGTGAATTAAAAAGTTACATGCTGCATAATTATCATTTACGTGTAAGCCCTTGCAGACTCATGAAAAATCCCGGAGAAATGGCATCGTTTGAAATTGCTCTGTGGGAAAAGATAATTAACCCTTTACCAAACAATCCCTGGTTTTTACGCCCAGAGGAAGAAGCCTTCTGAAAACATTGTGGGAAAAGGAGAAAGTGCTGGTAACCAGCATTTTCTCCTTTTCCCACAATGTTTTCTATTCTTCTAAAGTCAAGTTTCAATTTTTGAGTCATGTTTATTTTGTCGTCGGCAAATGCTTTCAATTTGGACTAGTCTAAAATTTTTTCGTGTGGTAAAGAGTTAATACTTAACCCTGTACCACACAGTCCTGAGATTAAACGATCCTGTGGTAGAAAGCTTTTGAAAACAACTTGTAAAAAGTAATTGCATTTACTCCTTTTCTCGCTCTGTTTTTTATCCTTTTAGGACTCATCATCTGAGTCACCTTTTATTTGTCTTAACAAAATACATGTAGTCTAAATTTGGACGAGTCTAAAATTTTGTCGTTTGGTGAAGACTTAATTAACAAATTTAACCTATTGTTGTACAAAATGCGACTTCTAACGACCTTGTAGTTGATCTCCGACTTTTCCAAACAACTATATTTTTTACATCAATCAAATAGTATCTCCCGTCTTTCAAGCGTTCCCCTTTTAACAACTTTTATACTTTAATTGTTCATTGGTAAGAATTAGCCTAAACAGTGAGGAGCTTGATTCTTCCACATTTAAAACGACGCAACCTGTTAAAAGCATAACCAAAAAAAGGTTGTACCCATCTTTATGTATCAAAATATAGTTCATTGCATAGATAGACCTAAGTTGTTCCTAAAACGGAGTATGCAACATTTAGACTCGCTCAAAATGGAAACATCTTGATAGAACTATTAATAATAGTGATAGATATTGTGAGAAAAGGCGACACGTAAAACCATGGGATTACATGTATTTGCTAAGATATTTAACTGCCGCATATAGCACATTGCCTATCTTTGAAAAAGTAGAAAACATTGTGAAAAAATGCTGGTTACAAGAATTTTCTCTCTCTCCAACAAAGTTTTCAGGGTAGACTCGGGAGTGTATGAATGATTTATACCGGAACTCCCAAAATGCCGATTTTTTTTTTTGCTTGACTCAGTAAACTGTTGATACTGCAATAACAACGATTTTTTTTTAAACAACAACAAAAAAAAAAAAAAAAAAATCGACGCACTGCGCAAAGAATCGATTAGGTCCATGATCAGACTACTTGTTTTGTGAGGCCTGTTATTATTCTACTCTGTCAGGAAAAGTGCTTCTGGATGGATTAGATTTCAAGATCAGACTACTTTTTTGGGCAGTTTACTAATTATTGGTCTACATTGTCAGCAAAAAGCGCACTAAGTCGCACAGAGCAGTTTAAGGGCCGAACAGCAGGGATCAGTTGATGTTTCAGAGAATCCAAACTTAACCCTTAAACCGAGGAATGAATGCATTACAAACCGACAAACAAAGCTCAAATAAGATCCCTGCTCAAATAGCCATTTCAATGGTCTTTTCCTAAGAAAAATCTTGCTGTATCTGATGACCAATGTAAATCCAATATTCTGAGCAGTCTGATATGGATGCACATTCTTTGCAGTCTGATACTGATCTTGAAGGGCTACACTGTCCTTTAACTGACAAAGGGTTTAGGTTGAAATCCCAAAAAAAAAAAAAAACCAAACACGCCAGATATATGTCCAGTCTAGGCAAGGATTGTAAATTTGAAGCAGGCTTCTGTTACGTAATGTTACGTTTCTCTTATCTTTTATAGCTGCGGGGTATCGAATATCGATTAATAGTATACACGGTTTAAGTTCGGCAAACTCCGGAAACTCCCGAACCTTTACGTATGATATCGATCATTTTCATCGATTTGTTGGTATGCGAGACTGCTGATAAGGCATGTCCGTGAAAGTTGGCTATGAACCCTAGTTTATGCTTAATTACTAACTGATTTCATGCATTAAGCCCCCTTTTCACAGAGGATGGCTCAAATACACAGTACGATTTAGAACTTAACTCAGCATTTTGCAACTCAGTGCGACTTTTGCGGATAATGTAGATCAAGGTTAGATAGCCCAGGCTGATCTTGGTACATACTTTTTGTAGACGCACTAAACCCACTCTAGAGCGTACACAAGGTAAAAGTTGACGACGGACAAAGCACGATTTGAATAAAACTTGCCACCACCGCCTGATGAAGCTTGTAGGTGAGCCAAAATAGTTTTTCTTTGTAAAACATGAAATACATAAAAATGTGGGCGGGGGCAGTTTTCCTAGGGGCAGTTTTTCTAGGGGAAGGGCAAATTTCTTAGGGGCAGTTTTCAGGGGGCACTTTTCCTAGAACCTTTTGTTTTACGTTAGAAATATCTCTTTCCTACCTTCCATTAACCCTTAGGCTGGTACTCAAGCCCGACTCAAGGACTTTTTCAGTGTAGGTACCGTTTTATATTTATTTCCGTACTTTATTTTTGTAACATTTTCTGAGATACTTCAAAGAGCATGGATGTGTCTTTAGACCGACTTAACCGTATAGACTTGGCCGAGAGTCGTAGTACGGTTAGGAATCGGCTCTTTGACTTGGTGCGGCGTTAAAGATGAGTCCTAGTGGGAAAATCTCCGTCTTGTAAAAGGACCTGACCCTTAATGCCCGTGAACATCACTAGATACAGTATACACGTCACTTATATGACTCATTTTTAAAGCTATTTCTCTCCAAATTTATAACCAAAAGAAAAATCAATATTGGTGCCAAGAAAAGGGGTCGTCTAAATATAAAAAAAATTCGTTAAAAACCAGACCATGTGGCGACATTAACAAAAGACTATTGTTTAGCTACTTGGTCCTTTGTTAGGGGATTAACTTTAATAGTTGAATAAGCCATTGTCCGTACTTCCGTCCCTAAATAAACAAACCCAGTCAGTGAGACGACTTTAACAAAAGACTATTGATCACTCACCCGTACATGTCTGAACATGACTATCTCAAAATAGACGCGTGCAAACTGATGGTAATAATCTTGGTCATTTGAGTATAGGACGTTGATGGGAACACATCTCCAGAAAAGTACCATTATTTTCATTCTAACATTTTTTCCGTTATTTTGTGCATTTTTTATGTTGTCCTATTTTTTTCTATTAAACTCAACACTAATTTTTATCAAACAATATATTTCTTCATGCTCCTACTTTTTTCAGTAAAATTAAAACTAACGTGTAATTTGTACTATATACTGTCATAACAAAAAATTTACTTTTAAATAAGAACTTATCCCCAATTTTATTCAAATTGGGTCATTCAAAATGATCACCATAAAAAACAGCCAAAAAAAAAAAAATACGTCACTAAAATCCCGCCAAACATTAAGTCATCCAAGATGGCCGCTGGTCTAAACATTCTTTTATGCAAATGAGTTATTATTTATAGTAACTAGGTCATCCAATATGGCGCCCGTTTGTTTACACACAAAGTGGCCCCTATACTACTAAAGTGATTATCATATTGTATCCATTTGAATAAGCTCCACTAGTTCTCGATTAATGGCAGCAACCCTTGTATACTGGTGCCATTAATGGGTCAGCAAAATAGCTGGAACAGACCTGCAGAATACACATGTCCAGATTCTTGACCAATTGTAAATTGTTGTTTATTCATTCGATACTAGGACCTAATTCCAGATTTGAAATGTGAAACCAAATGTTTTGAGCATTTCAATAAAGTACTAAATTTTGGAAAATAATGATAAAGAAGAAAAAAAAGACTAAACTTTTGGCCAGATAATTATATTAGAACATACATTTGTAACATAGAAAAATATATAAAAAGATTCAAAGTAGGCAATGTGAATTTTCTCGTTTTCTCACGATGTTTGCAAACGCCTTCTTTCAAGGGGTCTTCAAACTCAAAACTGTGTGGCAAAAGGTCAAAAGGCCTTGAAAGTAATTGTATATCTAAGACAGTGGTTATGGACCAGATTGCGGGGACATGCAATCTCACCTAAGTCTACTGTCTTCGCAGGCGAGATCAGAAACGGGAAGGATATCAGATTTCTAGTTTTATCGGCTCATCAAACTCGTCTTTAACAGCTTGCAGGACGTCTCTGTTAAACATGATGTCTATTCCAGTCATCGCCAGTGCTTTAGCCTGATCCAGTGTGTATCTCTGTGCTCTCATGTGACCTGAAATTAAACTAGTGGTATTATCTAGTGCTTTAGCCTGATCCAGTGTGTATCTCTGTGCTCTCATGTGACATGAAATAAAACTAGTGGTATCATGGACTTCGACAGGGGCAATGAAAGTCGTTTTTGAATGGAATTGGAGGAATACCATGGATAGCTTTACAGTTCTACTTGTCACAGCAACAATACATTTTGTTTACGGTTATTCGCCACGTACTTCAGACTGATAACGGTTGTAAAACATTTAGATAAAGCCTGGCTTTATTAGTTGTACTATCAGGTGGCAGTGGACTTGAAAACTTGTTCACGGCTTCGGCAAATCATGTCGCTCCGAGCCGAAGGCGAGGTGGCAACATGATTCGCCGCAGCCGTGAACAAGTTTCCAAGTCCCCGGCCACCTGACCGTACGAATTTATTATACTGCAAAGTTTTACCATTCCAATGTGTATTCAGCGAAATTTCCCCGTTTATGTACATACGAATTGAGTACGCTTACGACAAAGAACTTCCCTTCTGAGTGTCCCAATTCAATGAAAACTGACGTCACTGAGAACTGACGTCAATGAAACCTTGGTAAAACGTGCAGCTTGGTGGATGAACGTGATGATGTCACTGTGATAGCAATTTGTCATATTTTTATTTAAACATGGATTTAAACAACTTCACGGTAAGTAACTATGCATTTTTATGATTTGTTGTCAAAAAGTAAAAGACCATTAGATACCACAAACGACAATTTGGTCATCCTTTTAATGTTACAATGAATGAGTTTCGACACTTCATAATTTGCTTACCTGATGAAGGAATGGCTCGTTTTAACCCCGTGTATTTAAGAATGATAACAAACGATAATTTCGTAACTATACTCATTTATTTAAAAAAAAAAAAAACATTCTTTCCGCTTTAATAACAACCATCAAGGGAAACTAGAAATAATAGAAATAATACGGTGCAGGCTAATCATTACGTTTGTCTTGTGGGCGACTCGTATCGGTCGACGCCGCCATTTTGGATGTTGTGTTGAAAGTGTAGTCATGTATCTACGGAGCCTTCAAGAGGGAAACTGCTTTTGCGAGG